>OU343222.1:142172073-142626621 GCA_910596185.1 Chrysanthemum makinoi | reverse complement strand
CAGGTGGGGTCAAATTTGAGAGGACATCATTTGGCCAATTCGCCCTAACCTTCAGCAAAGATCCCCCACAGGAGAAGTCAGTGTCCCTTCATAAGTCTTGTTGTTCACTGGTCCCCTAAAGCTAAGTCATTAAGTACCGCTACATGCTAGATTTATAATAGTGAGTGCCCGGCCGTTGGAACTTAGACACTCACCCCCTAATTCTTAAGTTCATCTAAATGATAGGTGATCAGTTGGTCAAATCCGTCACAGTAAAAGGTCGTCATTTGGCTATCTTACCCTTCCCGTCTCAGTCCGCTCACCTAGGGTCAGTTGGTCATATCTCCTAGGCAATTGGCCTCTTCGCCATTCAAAACTACCGAACTAAGGGTGGCTACCAATAAACTATGCATGCATACACTTAGAAATAATTGTACGGAAGTAAAGTAAATGCAAACAAAACAATTAAGGAATCATAACTAGGCCAGCACCAAGAGGTGCTTAGCCGCTCATATTAATCATACAAAACAATTCAATATTCAAAGGTACGAAATACATGAATTGAAAGTAAAGAAAATATAAAATGCTAATGCTTATCGTAGGGGAGTGATTTCTCCCTTGGAGACAGCTCCGTATGCTCCTCTAGACCTTCCTTGAGCTTTTTCTCACGTTCTCTGAGTGTTGTGTGTGGAATGGAATGATTAGAAATGCTGGAATTCGTGGGGGTATTTGTTAATACAAATAAACCGTAAAAACGTTTATTAATATTTTGCGATCTCTCTGTGTTTTGTTGATAACAAATTTAATGTTATCTTAAGTATAATTATAAGGATACATGTTATTTTTGTAAAGCATTTACACATAGCCATTTAAATACAAAAATGTAATAATTAAGCATTTGTTGTAATAGTTTATTAGGATGGGTAAAAACCATAACCCATGGACCATAACCCATGGATCTTAACCCATACTAAAGAAGACTTGATACAATGTATACTTAGATACGTTGAATCTAAAGAAAACCCATGGACCAACCCATAACCCTGACCCATAACCAAAAAACCCATGGGCAAGAGGAGCGTACCACGATCCCTAGGATTACACTAACGGATCCCAAGGGGAGGGATCCGTGGGATCCGTGGAACAGAGGAGAAATTTTCCTATAAATAGAGAGCCATTTCTTCATTCTAACTGTACCCTCTTCTTACTAAATCTCTCATACACTCTTCTCTTCTAACATATAGATCACTTGATCTAGAGAGTTGTTCTTCTTTCTTTCTATTTGTGATCCTCATATAGGTCCTTCTCTAAGGCGAGATCACGAGCATTCTACAAGTCATCCAAGCAAGGGGTCCTTGATTGATTTGTCACTCCGCCAGATTTCTGTAGCGAAGATCTTGTATTTGATATTTCACATATTTGTTGTGTAATAGTTGTGTTGGTTTGGTCCATCGTGCTACGGACTCGTATCTAGCTTTGTACCGGAAAAAGTGTAAGCAACGTTGTGAAGGCTTCTCCGCCAAGTGAAGGAGTTTTTGACATAGTGCTTGAACTCTCGAGTAGGTGACTCGGGGAGTGGAGTAGGTCAAGGAATGTACCTTGTAGCCGACCACTATAAATGTTGTGTCTTTTCTATCCTTTAACTTTATTTATTTTGCTTGCATTATCATTAGATCTATACGTTCTCAACATCCATACGATTTTACATAATATCGAATCTAAAGTTTTTGAAATCAACTTAAAATCGGCAAAACTATTCAACCCCCCCCTTCTAGTTTTCCACAATTGGCATCAAGAGATAAGTTTATAAAAGTTTTAAAATACAATTGTATTTTAAAACTTTTCGATCACTATGGGTTCTGAAAATTATAAGGAAGGGCAATCTATGCAACGACCACCACTACTTGAAACTTATGGTTTTATATATTGGAAAAATAGATTCGAAACATATGTGAAGTCTAAAGATATTGATCTTTGGTACATTAAGGGAACCGGCTAGTGTACAGAAAGGGATCCGTGGATCTGCTGTAGCAAACAGTAGCAATAACGTAGCTTCTTCATCAAGAACTGAGTTTGTCATAGTTAATAGGAAGAAACCAAATCATGACACCACTAGACAACCACCTCCAAAATATAATCCTACTTTTGCAAGAAACAAAGCTCCATCCTTTTCAAAACCTAATTCATTTAGGAGACCTAATAGCGTTTACCCAAAAGTAACCATCAAATGGGATGGAATCAAAACATGCAAAACGGTTTTCCTTTTCAAAATTTGCTCCATGGAATGCATACTCATCTTATCCATACATGTCTAACATGAATGGAATGTTTAACACTAATGGACCCATGAACAAATGGGACCAAACTTTTGAGTTTATTATTGTTTTAGGTGTGCTTAAAGGTCGACCTAGACCCCGATGAATGGGTCAAGGATAGCGGGTGCACGAGGCACATGACCGGCAATTGGGATCTATTCTCCACATATGAATCCATAAATGGAGGTAATGTGGTGTTTGAAATAGCAAAAGTAGAATCGCGTAAAGGTACGATTTCTAACAAATCTCTAACCATTAACGATGTGTTTCAGGAAAACCTAAACTTTAACCTCTTAAGTATAGGACAAATATGTGATAAAAAGTGCAATGTACTTTTTACCGAAACCGGTAGTAAGATACTTAAAATGGCATAACCATAGGAAAAGGAATTAGGAAACATGGAGTCTATGTCATTAAAATCGATAATGAACCTAAAGACAAACTATGTCTTACCTCTATGGATGATACTTCGACCTTATGGCATCGAAGATTAGGTCACGCCAACATGCGACTTCTTCAATCGCTATCATCCAAAGATCTAGTAAGAGACCTACCTAAGTTAAAATATGAACATCATTTTTGTGATGCTTGTAATGTAGGAAAACAAGCTCATTCGAGTCATAAAGCTAAAAACATGGTATCCACAACTAGGTGTCTAGAATTACTACATATGGATTTATTTGGTCCATCCGCTATCCAAAGTTATGGAGGCAACTACCACACTTTGGTAATAGTGGATGACTACTCTAGGTATACATGGACAAAATTTTTAAAAAACAAAACGGAAACCTTTAACTATTTTGAAATATTAAGCAAAAAGATCCAAAGACAAGTAGGAAGTCCCATAGTGTCTATTAGGACGGATCATGGTAGGGAATTCGATAATGAAGTGCAATTCGGAGCTTTTTGTGACGCTAATGGTATTACTCACAACTTCTCGGCTCCACGCACTCCACAATCGAACGGGATAGTAGAAAGAAAGAATAGAACCCTACAAGAAATGAGTCGAACCATGCTTAATGAACAATCCATACCTCAAAAGTTTTGGTGTAATGCCGTTGATACCTCAACGTACATACTCAATCGAGTCTTAATTAGACCAATCTTAGGAAAAACTCCATATGAGTTACTTCGAGGCAAAAAGCCTACGTTAAATCATTTTAGAGTCTTTGGTAGTAAATGTTTTATTCTTAACACTAAAGATTACCTTACAAATTTGATCCTAAATCAACCGAAGGTATCTTTTTAGGTTACTCGCCAAATAGCAAAGCTTACGTCATATTAAACAAAGAGACAATGAAGGTAGAAGAGTCATTAAATATAAAATTTGATGAAAGTCCACCCAAACCCTCTCCACCTCTTGTCGATGACGAGATTATAGAAAGTGAAGCTATAGTAATAAAGAAAAAGATAAGTGAAGAAGAACCTCTAAGTGATGAAATAATAAACATTAAAGAGTCCAAAGATCACCCCGTAGATAAAGTCATAGGAAAACTAAACGAACGAACATTAAGGTCTCAAGTTCAAAATCAAAGTAGCTTGTTTTGTTTCGTTTCAACCTTAGAACCTAAGAATATACAAGAAGCCATAACAGATGAAAGTTGGGTAATGGCTATGCAAGAAGAACTAAATCAATTTGTTTCTAATGATGTTTGGACACTTGTCCCTCCACCTAGTAATCAAACCAAAATAGGAACCAAATGGGTTTATAAAAACAAATTGGATGCAAACGGAGTAGTGTCTAGGAACAAGGCTAGACTCGTTGCTCAAGGGTATAACCAACAAGAGGAATAGACTTTGATGAGACCTACGCCCCCGTGGCTAGATTAGAGTCTATAAGAATACTTCTTGCGTATGCTTGTGCTAATGATCTAAAGCTTTATCAAATGGATGTCAAAAGCGCTTTTCTAAATGGTTTCATAAATGAAGAAGTATACGTACCTCAACCTCCGAGCTTCATTGATTTTGAAAAACCCAAACATGTATATAAATTAAAGAAGCCCTTTACGGTCTTAAACAAGCTCCAAAAGCTTGGTATGATAGACTCAAGTCATTTCTAGTTAAACACAACTACACCATGGGGTTAGTTGACAACACACTTTTTACTAAGAAAAGTGAGTCACATATAATCATAGTACAAATATATGTAGATGATATTATATTCGGATCCACTTGTCAAGACATGTGTGATGAATTCTCTAAAATCATGCATGACGAGTTCGAGATGAGTATGATGGGAGAACTTAGTTTCTTTCTTGGTCTACAAATAAAACAAGTAGAAGATGGTATCTTCTTTAATCAATCTAAATACATCAAGGAGATGTTAAAGAAATTCGGTCTAGAAGAGTCAAAACCAATTAGGACTCCAATGTCATCCGACACCAAACTCACGAAAGATGAAGATGGAGAATTAGATAATACTAAATATCGTGGCATGATAGGTAGCCTTCTCTACCTCACGGCAAGTAGCCGGATATCATGTTTAGTGTTTGCTTATGTGCTAGGTTTCAAGAAGACCCTAAAACATCACACCTAGAAGCCGGAAAAAGGATATTTAGATATATTAAGGGTACAACACAATTAGGATTATGGTATCCTAAGGGCACGGGAGTAGAAACAATTGTATATGCAGATTCCGACCATGCAGGTGATTACGTTGATAGAAAAAGTACAAGTGGGGTATGTACTTTTATGGGATGTTGTTTAACATCTTGGTTTTCTAAGAAACAAACGGCACTCGCAATATCAACAACGAACCGAGTACGTCTCCGCCGGCAAAGCATGCCAACAAGCACTATGGATGAAACAAGCGTTAGTAGACTACGACATCCATCTAAGCGACAAAGCCATCCTATGTGACAACAAAGGTGCCATCGACTTAAGCAAGAAACCGGTATTGCATTCTCGCACAAAGCATATAGATTCGTCATCACTTCCTAAGAGACAATGTTCAAAAAGGGAACATCTCTATTGAGAAGGTAGCATCCGAAGATAACATAGCCGACGTCCTCACCAAACCGTTGAAGCGGGAACAATTCAACCTATTTCGTCTTGGTCTTGGTCTAATGGAACAAACGTCGTAACTTATTTGACTCTACAAGGTATGTAAACACTAGCCTTCTTCTTTCTGAGTCTAGGACTTCTATTTCACGCACAACTCACAAACAATATGGGAATTTTCAAAACCCAAGATGAGTTTTTCCACTTATTTTTTTAAGAAAACCTATTTTCACAATGTTTTCTAAAAGGATGATACCTTCCCGTATCAATCTCACAAAAGCAATTTCTCATGTCTAGGACAAATCGCTTTTTCATTATTAATACAAAGTAAAAACCCGATTTCATTGCATCTCATGTCTTTTGAATGCTAAAGGGGACACATAACTAATATGTATTTTCGGGTACATTCATTTAAGAAACAATGAATTAGGAGCATTGATAACACAAAATTATGTACTCATGTACTAAATATGTGTTTTCGGGTTATCTCAATAGGATGGTTTTATACTTCTAGTTTTTTTTCTATTTCTTTTTAGGAGTCGAGATAACCGAAACTCCAATAGTTTGCATATAGGCACACACTAGGCAAAAATGTTTCCAAAAGGAAAATTTTGTGCTGTCTGAATCACCAGACCCACGGATCCCAGCCTTTATGCTGGACGGATCCCTCAAGGGAAGGATCCGTGGGATTCGTGCGACAGAAGCTGTTTTCAACTTCTATTTTCTCACTTTGGATGAAAAATCCACATTTGTTTCATTTTTGGGAGTATGCTCTTTAATGCTCGTGTTCTCATGATCACATGCCTTGAATTCATATCTAATCATTAGATTTTAATCCACATTTTGGGTCAAGCATTCATTACAATGCTTTATTTTTCTATATATATAACTCCCAAAATGCTTGCATACTCCATCTCCTTCTCACAAACACACTTCATCATGTCATCCAAAAACCCTTTAGGAGAATCATCTAGTACAAACAATCATGATATCAAACCTTTGTACTTCCACCATCCAAAATACCACAATCAAATGCTAGGATATCCGCACGTATTAGTATCCGATCTTGTTGTTTAGCAAAACCAACCTCAAATAGCTCATCCTCAACAAATGACTCACCATAAGATGCTTCCATTATAGCACCTCCCTCATCACCAACAAGTACACCAACTTCATCACCACCTAAAATAACTCTTTTAGAACTCCTTAAGACTCCAACAAGATCTAACCAACCTAAAGAAAAAGAATTAGTCTTTTCAACACCCCCACATCTCCAAATACTATATTTCAAGATCTTGAAACATCACCACCATTAGCTCCCATCACATTACAAGAACATCTAGGTTCTTTTCCTCCACCATTTACAAACATTAGGATATTGATCCATATTTTCCTATTTTTCTACCACAACTTCCGCATAACTCAAATCAAAACAACCCGGAATACCTCCGCACTCATTACCCACATCATTTACATTGTGAACATTGCCAATCCACTAGGAAAATTGCAATAGAAGTTAGGGAAGAAATGCGTTTCATACTCAACCTCATCCTTGATCGCATCAATACCATTACTCATCAAAACCTCCATCCATAACCTTATGAAAGCATGGAAGGAATCACTACTACTATTTTCTACTTTTAGTATTATTTTTCTTTTGAAGTCATTTTCAAGAACAAGTCTTGTTCTTATTTTTACATGCTTGTAAGTGGCATACATACCACTACAATTTGTTGTTTTATTACAAGGCCTTGTTTACATACCTTAGCTCCCAATCTTGATTCTCGGCAACCACAAGATTATATAAGCATGTTACTAACCTTTCTTTTTGTAGGATTTTTATTTTTCTTCACTTGACGCCCCAAACAAGGGGGAGCTACCGTCAAGGGGGAGTTAGAAGTTTGTTATTTCTTCCAAAGGTTAACTTTTGTTTCGACAAAAAGGGGAGAAAAGTAAAACTTAGGGGCTTTCAAAACTCGCATCTATCTATTCTTAAGTTTTACTCATCATAACATTATGTTTTGTCATCAACAAAAGGGGGAGATTGTTAATACAAATAAACCGTAAAAACGTTTATTAATATTTTTGCGATCTCTTTGTGTTTTGTTGATAACAAATGTAATGTTATCTTAAGTATAATTATAAGGATACATGTTATTTTTGTAAAGCATTTACACATAGCCATTTAAATACAAAAATGTAATAATTAAGCATTTGTTGTAATAGTTTATTAGGATGGGTAAAAACCATAACCCATGGATCTTAACCCATACCAAAGAAGACTTGATACAATGTATACTTAGATACATTGAATCTAAAGAAACCCATGGACCAACCCATAACCCATGACCCATAACCAAAAAACCCATGGGCAAGAAGAGCTTACCACGGATCCCTAGGATTACACTAGGCGGATCCCAAGTGGGAGGATCCGTGGATCCGTGGAGCAGAGGAGAAATTGCCTATAAATAGCCATATAAATTCGATTCAGCCATTCCTAACCTAACCCCCTCTCTTTACTAAATCTCTACACTCTCATTCTCTTCTATTCTCTTCTAACATATAGATCACTTGATCTAGAGAGTTCTTCTTCTTTCTTTCTATTTGTGATCCTCATATAGGTCCTTCTCTAAGGCGAGATCACGAGCATTCTACAAGTCATCCAAGCAAGGGGTATTTGATTGATTTGTCACTCTCTAAGATTTCTCTGAATTTCTGTAGAAGATCTTGTATTTGATATTTCACATATTTGTTGTGTAATAGTTGTGTTTGTTTGGTCCACCGTGCTACGGTTCGGTATCGGTATCTAGCTTTGTACCGGAAAAAGTGTAAACAACGTTGTGAAGGCTTCTCCGCCAAGTGAAGGAGTTTGTTGACATAGTGCTTGAACTCTCGTGGGTAGTGACTCGTGGAATGGAGTAGGGCAAGGAAGGTGACCTTGTAGCCGAACCACTATAAATCGGTTGTGTCTTTTCTATCCCTTAACTTTATTTATTTGCTTGCATTATCATTAGATCTACACTTTCTCAACATCCATACATTTTTCACATAATACCGAATCTAAAGTTTTGAAATCAACTTAAAATCGGCAAAACATAAAATTCAACCCCCTCTAGTTTTCCACGACATATTTATAGGCGTCCAGTCTGGTGGTTCGTAACCATAGCAAGAGTTATGCTGTGACCTTCAATTTCATCGTATTTTGCACTAGATCTGCTGGTTACAGCGTAACCTAATGAGTGGTTACGCCGTAGTCTTCAATAAAATCGGTTACATCGTAGTAGATGCAATAGTTACGGCGTAAGTATCAGCGGCGTGGAACCTCAATTGACCTAATATGGACGTGTCTAACCTTTGGGAAGAGTTACGCAGTAACCTTCTGATAAGTTGGTTTTCTGAGTCACGCAATAGTTACGGCGTAATGTGAGAGACGAATTACGCCGTAACTTCTTCAAAGTAGCATACTGTGATAAATCTTTAGATAATTCGAATTCAGCGTCTCTTTAGCTCCAATTCTCGTGAATTTACACGAAAGTGGAAAACAATGGAAAACAAGCGTAAATCCATATAAATTACAAGCATTATCGGGGGAAAATTGACACTTAATAATCAGGACTATTTGATGTTATCATCGGGCCAGATATACCATCGGATAGGCAGATTATGTCCGGTTACCGATACCAGTCCTAGGTTTTTGCAGCTATATATATATGACACGTAGAACGAGGTTCAGAACAGGATGAATAATTTTCAAGACAGCCGGCGAAACCTGTTGAGGCCAGCGATTGTAATGGCACTTATCCCGTTCCTCAATGCGAAAAATGCTTTAGTTAGAACAGCACGGGACAAACTCCAGCAACATGATGTTCCGGAGTTTAAAGTGAGGCTGTTTAACACAGGTAAAGGGCCACAATATGAGCTACCGACTGCAGATTCAGTTGGATCAATAGTTTTAGATGACATGGAGGAAACGGAGAGTGACTTTGATATAATATTAGAAGCTCATTCTGGCGAAGCACAAAGGATTAATAAGTTGCACGCGATCTACATGTCTGCGCAATTTCCATTGTTGTTCGTATTTGGCGAGCATGGCTACCACCTAGATTTGCACTACGTCGATGTTGAAAGTGTAACCACACGCAGAGGGAAGAAGATGTCTATGAAATCATTTTATTCCTATCAGTTACATGATAGTTTCGGCTACTATAACTTATTGTCTAGGGGTGGCAAACTATTTCAGCAATACGTAGTCACTGCGTATTGCAGTATAGAACAAGAAAGAATGGACTTCATCAGAGCCAACCAGTCGAACATCAGGGGTGATTATTTAAGAGGTTTGTTTGACGCAATTTCCCGTGGGGATGCTGACGGGTCAGATGTATGTTCCCGAATAATTTTGCCATCGTCATTTACTGGTGGCCCGCGTTACATGTACAGCCACTATTTAGATGCTTTAGCAATCTGTAGGGAACATGGGAATCCAACTTTTTTCGTCACCTTCACCTGTAACACAAGGTGGCCTGAGATACAAGAGTATATGGATGCATATCCTAACCTTACCGCAGCCGACAGGCCGGATGTCATCGACCGAGTATTTCAACGCAAAATCCAACTCCTGATTAAGTACATACGCGATTTTAGGCCTTTTGGCCCGATAAATGCAGGTGACCTTTATGCAAACCTTGTAAATGTTTTGTATGCATATTTTGTTTTGACTCTTCAATACACTAGTTGCTTATTGATGCTTCTACTTTTTTCAGTCCTGTACACGGTAGAGTTTCAGAAGCGTGGCCTGCCACATTGCCACATACTTTTGTGGACATCTCAAAGACCAGAGGCAATGCGTCCAGCTGAAGTAGACAGATATGTGAGTACACAACTACCTCATCAGCAAGATGATCCGGAAGGTTTTAGGGTCATCAGAGAATTTATGATACATGGCCCATGTGGAGGAGCATTTCCGAATGCTGTTTGCATGCGTGAAAAGGGTACGTGCAAGAAGTTTTTCCCAAAGGAATATTCAGATGCAACCTTCTTTGACAAAGCAGGGTATGCACATTACAAACGACGGGATATACAGATAGATGCACAACGTAATGGTGTTATATTAGACAATGCGTACGTTGTGCCATACAACAGGGCATTGTGTATGCGATTTTACGCACACATAAATGTCGAGTATTATGGGTGGACCATGCTTATAAAGTATCTCTTCAAGTATATTTCTAAAGGCACTGACATGATTATCGCACGTGTGTCTAGGCAGATAGGTGATGCAAACGGCCAATCATCGCGTGCCTCAACTTCAGCAAGCACATCTAATCAATGTGTAGATGAAATAAGAAATTTTGTTGACGCACGGTATATTGGTCCTCACGAGGCTTGCTGGAGAATATTGGGTTTTGATATTCATAGCAGAGAACCCGCGGTTCAGCTACTTGTTGTCCATCTAAAAAACATGCAGCATATTTCTTTCAGAGCGTCACAAACGGTTCAGTCGATCCTTGATAATCCTGGTGCTAGGAGGACTACTCTAACAGCGTGGCTGGAATTTAATGAATCGTCAACTATCGGGGAGGCATTTAACATATCTGCAATTTCCGTCTGAGTTCGTGTGGTCTAGAGCAGATAAAACATGGTCACCAAGGCGTAATAATAGACCAGACATTGGACGGTTGACATATGTCCACCCAAATGTGGGTGACCTGTTCTACCAGCGGATGCTATTGTCTCATCAAAAGGGATGTATGTCGTTTGCTGGAATCAGGACTGTCGATGATTATACGCACAACACAAACGGGGAGGCCTGTGAAGCTATGGTACTACTGCAAGATGATCGAGAATGGATTATGGTAATGGAGAGCTGCACAACAGCTACGGCGGCTCAATTGAGGGCGCTTTTTGTACAAATTCTAGTATTCACGGATATAACAAGTCCGGTAACGCTTTGGCGGATGTTTTGGCGCCGTATGTCTGATGATGTGCCTCATATTTTATCGGAAGCATTAGGTATGTTGCTAACTTTTATAAACGACCCAGAATTGGAAGGTGACGTTTTGTATGAAGTGCAAGCACTGCTTACAAACCATAGCAGATCGCTTAGTGACTATGGTTTACCTGATCCTCCACCTGGGTTGCTAGCTCTGTTTAGAAACCGCACCATGATGGAAGAGACCTCTTACAACAGGGAGGAAATGGCTGCAGAAAGCAGAAACATGATTCCTCAGTTAAACGAACAGCAACGACATGTGTTTGACACTATCATAGATGCTGTACAAGGCGGTCAACAACGGCTAATGTTTTTCTATGGTCATGGAGGGACAGGCAAGACATTTCTATGGAAGGCAGTCATTGCAACACTCAATGCCGAGGGGAGAATTGTGTTGGACGTTGGTTCGTCTGGCATTGCATCCCTGTTATTGCCATCTGGTAGAACAGCACACTCACGGTTTAAGATACCGTTGCAGCTCACTGATGAATCAGAGTGTGCAATTAAAAAAATACGCAGCTTGGTGAGTTACTATGCAAAACAGACTTGATCATATGGGACGAGGCCCCAATGAATGAAAAACGATGTTTTGAAGTGTTGGACAGAACGCTTCGGGACTTTCTCGACAATCGACACAGGATTTTTGGAGGAAAATCAGTTTTGTTGGGTGGTGATTTTCGACAGACGTTGCCAGTAAAGAAGGGGGCTCCAAGAAACGTCGTCATTGGCGCTTCCATAGCTGAGTCAAGGCTGTGGCAGCATTTTACTGTTTTCTTCCTCTTAAAACATGCGACTCCAAAGACCGGGCATGACAGCTGAAGAAAAGATTGAATGCCAGTCCTTTTCCGAATGGCTTGTGAGCATTGGCGATGGGAATGCCGGCTTAGAAGATATTGATGACCCAGAGAATACCTCATGGGTTCACATTCCATATGCACTTTGTTTGGAACCAGGGGAACACGCATTGGATGATCTGATACAGTTCATATAAGACATTGATTCACTGCAGACACCGACAGTGAGAACGTTTCAAGACAAGGCAATAGTGTGTCCCAAAAATGAAACCGCCGAGATAAAAAACTATAGGATACTGCAACGTGTATGCGGAACATCTGAGTTTTATATAAGCGCTGTCGAGGCGGTCCCTGTTGGAAGCGATGGTGTTGCCACCGAATTACTTTATCCACAAGATTATTTGAACTCCATGAAATTTTTAGGGATTCCTCCACATTCACTGGCGGTCAGAATCGGTGTACCCATCATGTTAATGCGTAACTTGAATGTCACCGGGGGTTTGTGCAACGTTACGAGGATGATTGTTACTCAGTTGCTAACCAGGGTCATCGAAGCAAAAATTATAACCAGGACGAGAATAGGGGAGAAGGTTTTCATACCACGTATCTTATTAACTGTTAAGGAGGAAAATATGCCTTTTGTATTTAAGCACAAACAATTCCCTGTTAAGCTGTGCTATGCTATGACGATTAATAAATGCCAAGGGCAGTCGCTTTCAAAGATTGGTATTTATTTGCCGGAACCTATATTTGGGCATGGTCAACTTTACGTTGCCCTATCTAGAGCTACGTCGTCAAAGGGTCTCATAATACTGATCGAACCATATCCAAACCAACCGCACAACACAACCAAAAATATAGTGTACAAAGACTTTTTGCAGGTGTAGGGCAATCCTTGTAGCATAACGTTAGCATGTAGATGTTGCAGCCGTTGCTACATCAATAAGCACGACCCTATAGATAGTTAAATGGTTGACAACTCCAACTTGCTAACTGCACCATTTATATTCTTACATGCTGCATAGTTTGCCAATCATAAATTTTCATCATGTGTCAGCATTGCAAGCATTTTGTTAAACCATACCTCTACATTATGACATTACAGCATACTTATATGATAACTGATTGTAGACTTATGGCTGATAAAGGAAAGTAAGAACTCACACAGGCTAGCGCAGAGGAAACTGAGATGATACATGGCCAGACAGGTTCACAAAGGTCTACGCTCACGCCTTTTCCATCTGTGAACGGAAAACCATAGTCTTTATCTATACTATTTCATCATCGCAAATAACCATTTGATTCAATTACAGGTAAGACAACGAGAAAGACAAGCCTGAGGTCATTCAGGCAAAACCAGAGGGAAGCTCTACAACAGATGTTCTAACCACGACAGACACTAAAAGGAAAGGTGTGCTCATCGAAAAAGAACCGGATGTCGTTGACATCACAGACATCAAACCAGAGGACTTCCAAAAAGAGCTGCATGTTAAAGTGTATCGCAAATGGGCATCTAGAAATTTTCCTGACCCCAACCCAACCGGGATGTGCCTAATACTTCTAGATAAACGGGTACGCATTATGAAAATGAGCAATAAGTTTAGCATAAACATTCCCAACTTACTAAATTACTAACATCTAATACTTACAGGGAAATGCAATTCAAGCAAACGTTGATGTCAGAGACATCAAGCAGTTTGACTCACTTTTGCAAACAGGAATGTGTTATAGAATGAAAAGGTTCAGCGCTAAGAACACAGAGGCTTGGAAACGTACGCTGCCAAAGAATACTACTTTGCTCATTGGAAATTACACTGAGGTTCTTCCACTTGAAGACGATGGTTTCCTAGCTCACTACTTTAATTTTGCCGCCTACAATGAACTCGCACCCAGGGTCGATGTTCGCGACGCAATCCTAACAGGTAGTATATTTACTTCATAGCCCATGAAAAGGATGCCAAAAATTAACTATTTACATGACTACATCGGGATCATCCGCAGTGCTGGAGTTATAAAGGCCTTTGGAAGCTCAACAGGCAACCGAGTGTTTAGAAAAAATGTGGACATTCAAAACCTCAAGTATGTGCTAATTTGCAAAGGTAACCCATAACCAATACATAAAAGTTCAAAAATTTTATTTCTTACTTGGCACTGCAGCAGCAACAGCGTGACGCTAAGCTTGTGGAACGAAATGGCAACAAAATTTGAAACAGAGCTTAGCCTGCAGTTTGACCACCCAATTGTGCTTGCTGTCAGTTCCTGCTTGGTCAAGAGCTATGCATGCAACATTCAGCTTTCTGCCACCCCAGCGAGTAGCTATTATTTCAATCCTAAGATACCACAAGGAGACGAAATCCGAGGAGTGTAAGCATCATGCCAGTAACACAAATTGGTTGACTAATCAACCAACATACACTTATACTATGTGTTCAAAAAAACACTTACAGGTATGCCGAACTCCTAGGTACGGGGCACGCCACTGATGTTGCCTCCAATAAGTCAACAACAGTCAACCGAGGCTTTACCAAGCGATCCAGTCAAAATAGCAACAATCCTTGCCACAAGTCCCGAGACGCTTGCTGTAAGCCATAAACATATACATGAAATGTATAAGCGACTGCATGACACAAACCGCTATTTTTTGCAGCCTAACCAGAAGTTCACAGTCGAAGCAGTCATAACAAAGATAGACGAGGAATCTTCCTGGTATGCCAATAGATGCAAGCGATGCAACAAAAACATTGACCCAAACAGGCCCCACTGGCACTGTCAGCAACTAGGGATGCCAGTTGTGCCAAACTACAAGTATACACAATTCATTCACAATAAACTTAGAATGCAATAGAATACACACAAACATTAATAACTAGCGTGCTACAAACTAACTTCAGCTATTGTTTCAAAACAACGATTGCCGACGTCACTCGTGACGCATCGCTAACATGGTACAGCCCTGAGGCTCACTCACTACTTCCAGTCTGTTAAGAGGTACTTAGCTATGTTGTCGACCAAGATCCATACAAACTTCCACCGATCATCAAAGATCTCCAAAACACGAAGCACACATTTGAAGTCCGCTATGGTTATGTAAGCAAAAAAGGAAACACAAGGCTGATCCTCGAAACTATTGTTGATGCATCGACTCCTGCACTGCCGCCTCCAGATGCTCCTGAAACTTCAACGCCACAAAATTCTGAAACCACTGAAGCAACTGTTACAGAGCTTTCATTGGCTACACTAACACCGCCACCCCTTTCTGCACAAGCCGGTGAAAAAATTATGCCGATAAAGCATGCTGAACCATCAGTTGTGCGTAAGCAGCTCTTCGAAGAACCAGACAAAGATCCTGAAACGTCAAAGCAAAAGAAGCCCAAAAGTGATCCCAATACAGGATTACATGTGTAGCAATGACCGAGTATGAACTGCTAACTTTTGTAGTATGGCTACACTAAAGCTATAACTGTGTAGTCTACCTAGCTCTAGCCTAACGCCTGTAAAAAGGGTGTGTTTCAAAAAATAATGTGAACACAATGGTAATGTATATGCCTATGGGCGAACTACCAGTTGCACTCAAAAGCAGTGCACAAGTTTTGGACAACGGTTGCACTACAGTCGCAATAAGATCGTATGCTTCCTTTCACCTTATGTACTTCTTACTCTAACGACAAAAAACACTACGCCATAACAGCAAACATGCACAATAACATTGTTGTACAAACGTCTGCAAACACTTGCATCAAGACAAACCAAACCATAAACAACATCCATACTATCTATACACTGCTACCATATAACACAACAGGTACACAAAGGATTTCCAAACACATATGATCAAGATAACCAAATTTTTATACCAGTCGTTAAAAACAAAAGAAAAAAAAACAAAGAGAAAAAAAAAATTAACGTAACATGCGCCGCGTAGGCTTCCATTAAGTAGTTGATAATTACAAAGAGGTCATAACAAGAGGGGAACCTTACTGAAAACATCAAAACTGTAACCTGCTACAGGTTACAAGGACCCCCTCCAACTACATACATACATACCAACCTAAAAACACCTAACCATCTGCACAACTACCACGACCTAAGACCAAGACTAGCCAGTTCCACAAAAAACAACCAAAACCCAGCAGCAACCACACTACTCTTCAGACAGCTGTTCATTGACCTCCATAAACCCCAATTGTGCTTCCTTAGTAGCAATCCCGTCACGCAGACTCTAGACAAGAGTATCAAAAGCAAGCAAGGACTCTCGATCAGTATGTTGCAATTCCACAATGTCGTCCAAACAATCTAAAGTGTCGGCGTGAAATGTGCCAAACCAATGAGTCTCCATCATAATACGGTCACGTTTCTCAATTTTGCCCAATAGTTGCTGCCGCTCGCCTTTCATCCGTATCAACAAAGCCCGATCCTCAGAAACTTCGCTGCTGAAAAGAAACTTAAAAGCTGTGGCTAGGTTGTCGGACCCACTGGCGGACTTGATCTCTTCGATGTTTGGCATGGCAGTCATGTTGAGGAGGTGAAAAAAGTTAGATAAAAAAGAAAAGCCTTGACAATTGCCAACTAACTCAACCTATTTATAAGCACCATGCACACGTGAGCAGAAAACAAAAAAAATGGGGGGACGAACACACACGTGAGAAAAATAAAAGGATTTACCAATAAAAAATTAAAAAAATTCTGCACAAATTTATGAAACCACAGGCAAAAAAAATATTGTACGGGAACGTTAAAAGTTGATACAAAACCCCGCCACAACGCGGCGGGCGTTAGATTCTCGTTCAAAAAATATACCAAAAAGATCCACTTGTATTATTCAAAGAACATACATATTTCCAAGGTCTTCTTTGCCCTACCTTTGCACTCATTGTTTAGTTAATTTTTTGATATAAAAATTTCCCAACATGTATTATTTGATAAACTTGTCACCATTGGTAATTTTTTAATTGTAAAAAGAATAACTTAAAGAAATTACCAAAAAGATCCATAACACACATAAATGTATTAAGTTACCGATACATTATTATATTTTTTATATAATAAAACAAAATCTTAAGCGGGGATTTTTGTATTTAACAAAATCAAACCATTCCTAATTAGATAATAATTAAATAATTATAGTTTTTTTTTTATAATGACATGTTTAATATAAAAACCCTTTAATATTTCCAGATTTGGCAAAGTAATTTATAAAAACATTTTTATACTTATAAGTATCAAAAAGTGTTAAAATTACATGTACTTCATAGCTTATAGTTAATTGTTTTGGACCGAAGTGTATATCTCAAAATAAAATAAAATAAAAACGCTCCATATACTCATTCATTATAGATGCACCATAAATAAAACTATCTCCACAATCCCAGCTCTTGTGTATCCAATCACACCCTAAGCAACCAGCACACGCCGCCACAATTCTCGAACTCCGGTGTATACAGAGTTAACTATATACGTGTACACAAAGATTACAATCTCTTTCTTCCCTAAGACTCATAAATTTTAATAATTGGGGTTTTGAATCTATAAATTGGTTTATATAAATGTGCACAAGAGATAGCGGGAGGGTTCAAGAACTACAGTTTATCTGATGAGTGTGAATTGGTAAGGTTTTTTGTGGTTTTTGTGTATATTTTTATAATTATTCGTTAGATTTTGATGTTGGATTCTCTGAGATTGTTATAAAGATTTAAATTTCATGTGTTTACGTGATTGATTTTAGAATGATTATTGCAACATGGGGAATCAAGTTAGATAGATAACTATCTGATTAGGTAGTTCTACATACAATGATACAATCTTACAAGACCGAGAATGGGTGAGCCACTGGGGGGTGTTTGTTTAAGCTTATACACGGCTTATTAGCTTATATATGTTCGGCTTATATAACATAGGCCACAATGTTATATAAGCCCATAACTGTCAAAATAAGCCACAAAATTGTGGCTTATATTATATAACCCGAACACATATAAGCTAATAAGCCGTATATAAGCTTAAACAAACACACCCTAGGTATTTACATTGTTATATAAACAAGTATATAAAAAGACCAAGAATAGGTTGTTAGCCACTACAATTTGAAGTACTCAAAAGAATGGCTTATAACCTTAGAAAATATTGAAAATTGCCTACCTTACTCCAAATTAAGCCGATAAGCAGTTTTGGTTTTTAGGTTTCTGAATTAATCACTCCTTTCATCAAATGCACGTGTTATTTATGGTCGGTTTTAACGCTTTATTGTGATTTGATATCTTAGATTCGTATATGGGTTATGTTTAGTGGATGTTACTCCATATGTTTTTTTTCTTTCAAATTTGAGTGTGATTTGGATGTTATTTGATATGTTTTTGTAATGAAGTTTGGAAGAGTTTGTTAATACAAATATCATCATTAAACGTTATTTATATTTTTGATCTTTACCTAAGTTTTGTTAACGACAAAAGTAAATTTAATTTATATAAAGCTTAAAGCTTGTCAAGTTTAATAGATATTAAAACAAGCTTTTTCAAACAACATCTTCATAATTTAAAGCATTTACATTGTGACTAATCATATCTTAATATGAGTCTAAGCATAATGTATGATAGTAGTTTTTATTGTTTTAGTTTCTTAAAAACTAAACATTACTTATGTATTTGCATATGTCTAAAAATAGAAATACAACACATGACATCATGTGATGCATCATGGAAATCATTGGAAGATTTCATTAGTTATTTTGTGTAGATTTGTACTCTTCATATCTTACACAATCTTACATAGATATGGTTGACTTTGGCAAAGATCTTGATATCTTGCTGTCAAACCTGGCGGCACCAAAATATATAACGGACGGAACCCTTTCAAGGGGTCCGCCGTCCGTGGTGCCTGCTGATGGTTTTGGCTATAAATAGCAAAGCCAAACCAAGTAGTTTTTCATCCATTTCCATCATACTCTCTTACATATCTTCTCTCTAACCTTTCTAACTCAGTTTCATATTATATTAGTGATCTCTTTTGTAGCAAAGAAGATCAAGTCACATTCAAGCTTCAAACGAGAAGTTGGAAGTCTTGTTTGTTTAGTGTTGTATGATCTTGTGTTGATTCATACTTCATTGTTGTATTAAACCATCATAATCTTGTGAGTGTGAGTGGTTAGTATTTTAGTCCTCAAAATACATTGTGTGTGGGAGTGGTTGTACCCTTGGAAAGAACTCGACATCTAGCTTAGTGTCGGAAATAGTGTAAGCGAAGTGTAAAGGTTTCTCCGCCGGTGAAAGGAGCTTGTTGACTAGTGAAGTTAAACTCTCGAGTGTGAGACTCGGGGAGTGGAGTAGGGCAAGGAAAAAGAGTCCTTGTAGACCGAACCACTATAAAAAACTTGTTGTGTTTTGATCATTTCTTTCCTTATTTACTCTTTACATATTACTTGCATATTTCATTAACATATCTAAGATCAATATCAATTGATCTTTCAATAAGTTTCAAAACAAAGTTTTTAATTGGTAAACTATTCAACCCCCCTTCTAGTTTTCTACAGAGTTCAATTAAGTTTTAGATAGGAGTGTGATGCAGGTTTTACTGACCAGGTTTTAATATTTATAAAGTCTCGTTATACCTATGATCTACCCTAGTGCACTAACGGGCAGTGTACCCGGTCGTGTGTAGTGTAGTAATCGGTAAAGCCGAGGTCGTCCCAAGATCTATGTGTGTTGGATTATTACTAAGTCTAGGTGTCACAGAATAATAATGGTTTCGATAGGGATTTAATTAATTAAACTACTAAAACAGAATAAAGCAAATAAAAGCAAATAAAGGATAAAGGGAAATCAATAGAGGAGAGTGGTGCTAACCTAGTTAATCCTTCTAGCTAGTTATGTCTACGTCTACTTACTTCCAATTACTTCAGGTGGGGTCAAAGTCGAGAGGACAACATTTGGTCAATTCGCCCTAACCTATCAGCAAAGATGCCACCACAGGAGAAGTCAGGTGTCCCTTCATAAGTCCTGTTGTTCCTGGTCCCCTAATCCAAGTCATTAAGTACCGCTACATGCTAGATTTATAATAGTGAGTGCCCGGCCGTTAGGAACTTAGACACTCACCCCTAATTCTTAAGTTCATCCAAACGATAGGTGATCAGTTGGTCAAATCGCACAAGTAGAAAGGGTCGTCAGTTGGTCATATCTTACCCTTCCCATCTCAGTCCGCTCACCTAGGGTCAGTTTGTCATATCTCCTAGGCAATTGGCCTCTACCGCCATTCAAAACTATCGAACCAAGGGTGGCTACCAATAAACTATGCATGCATACACTTAGAAATAATTGAACGGAAGTAAAGTAAATGCAAACAAAACAATTAAGGAATCATAACTAGGCCAGCACCAAGAGGTGCCTAGCCGCTCATATTAATCATACAAAACAATTCAATATTCAAAGGTACGAAATACATGAATTGAAAGTAAAGAAAATATAAAATGCTAATGCTTATCGCAGGGGAGTGATTTCTCCCTTGGAGACAGCTCCGTATGCTCCTCTAGACCTACCTTGAGCTTTTTCCCACGTTCTCTGAGTGTTGTGTGTGGAATGGAATGATTAGAAATGCTGGAATTCGTGGGGTATTTATAGGCTAGATCTGGGTTACGGCGTAACCATAACAAGAGTTACGCCGTAACCTTCTATTTCATCGTATTTTGCACTAGATCTGCTGGTTATGGCGTAACCTAATGAGTGGTTACGCCGTAGTCTTCAATAAACTCGGTTACGTCGTAGTAGATGCAATAGTTACGGCGCAAGTATCAGCGGCGTGGAACCTCATTTGACCTAATATAGTTACGTCGTAACCTTTGGGAAGAGTTACGCCGTAACCTTCTGATAAGTTGGTTTTCTGAGTCACGCAATAGTTACGGCGTAATGTGAGAGATGAGTTACGCCGTAACTTCTTCAAAGTAGCATACTGTGATAAATCTTTAGATAATTCTCCAATTCCGCGTCTCTTTAGCTCCAATGCTCGTAATTTACCTGAAAGTGGAAAACAATGGAAAACAAGCGTAAATCCATATAAATGATATAAATTACAAGCATTATCGGGGGAAATTGACACTTAATAATAAGGACTATTTGACGTTATCAGAGTGATTGAAATTTATTTTTTGATTGATTGGTGTGTGCTACCGATCATTTGGTTTTGACGTTGTAATAAGTAAAGTATAAACCTGTTTATAGAATCTGGATATCACAAATCTGTGGACGTTTGACGATTCACATAGTCGATTATTAATTATTGTTGAATTATCTAAGAGCGAAATTCAAAATTTAAATTGAACTAAGTTTTCTTAACACATGGAAGGATGTATAAATGATTGAAACTTTATAAACTACTTTCTGAACTTGATCAAAGGAACATCATGTGCTTTAACTAGAAGGGCCTTTAAAGATCCTTATAGAGACCAACTTATGATTTTTAAGTTAAGTGTGTAGTTACTCATGGAAGACATTTGGTCATCTATTTATTATTCAGTTATTAGTAGGTTCTTGCCAATATCTTAGTATAAATTGCCTTTACATTGAACTTTACAATATACAGAACACACAAGTAGCTATATCAAGGTGTCAGATTATGGTTTCCATTATGACTGTTGGGTCTAAAATCTACCCAAATTTCTCTTAAAATATTTAAACACCCTCTGAAGGTCAGTGAGCATAAAAAAGTATCTAATAAAGATAAGAGAGAATGTCATTTCATAACTGTCAATATGAACCTGATAGTTATTAGAGAACTTGTCTCCCTATTTATTATTCAAAAGGTGTGACTCACTGATACAAGACTAAATGAAGAAAACACTTCACAAACTGATGCGGTGTCAAAGAGTGGTTTATAAGGAGCTACAAACAACACCAGAGTCAATGAGATTTGATAAATGTTTCTCTGACTCTAAAGACTTAATTCAGTTTAACAAAACCTCTGAATCTATGGGCGGGAAACTTCTTGAAGAAGATAAGTTCAAGTACTTATCGATATACAAGAAACATGCATTAGGACTATAAGTTGTCAAATCGGGTAAGACGAAAGTACGCTAAAGACTAGCCTACTAGGTACGTGCCTTTCTACTGCAACTTGGCAAGTTACTATGCACCCATGTGCATCCACTGGCTTCCCCTCTATATAAACTAAAGGTTGTCACCGAGTTAAGTAGAGATTCAAACATAGAAAATACTACAAAGTATTATAGTTGGGATCCTCCTCTCTTAGGAACAACAAAGCAAAGCTAGCTTCCTCTTGTTGTTTGATTTTGGAGTGTTAATTTGTTATCAACCGGGATAGTTTTTCCTAGGCTATCCCTTGTAAATATTTGATTCATTTCTAATATGATTTATAAGGTTGAAAAGTAAAAATGGTGTTATTAGCGTGCAAGCATCGTTCTCATGCAACCCCAACCTCAATGTTGATGTTCATCAGTTTCGTCACTTGCTTAAACAATTGTTCTTATCATTCATGGTTTGCATGATCGTGCCGGACCCAACAAGTGGTATCAGAGCGGGTGGATTTTTCTTAATCCAGATCCGTTCTTGATTGGCGGCTAATAATGCCAAATGGGTTTGAATATTGGCGTATACCATTCAAACCCAATCTTAAACGACCCACACAAATGTTCCCTCTCCATAACATCCTCGAGTGTCTTTTAGAACAAGACTGTGTTTATCAAACCTTTCTTATGTGAAAATTCATCTCCATCTGTCTACCCTCAAACCCTTCATCCATATCACTCTTAGCACCACTGCTCTTCAAAGATTTCAAGTACCTTTGATCAATAATTATATGCTTACTTAGAAAAAATCATTCTAAATAAGTGTATTCATGTTCAAATGTCGTATAGATGGTGAGAGCTTCATAAGAACTTAGTTTGTCAAAAGCCATAAGAACGGTAATGCTTATAGAATGATACATGGTTGATCCCAGTAACAACCATTATTGGATGAAACAGAGGGTCATTAGAGGCTATCAAAGAGGGAACTCAAAAAGGGAAAGAGGATGATTCTGTAGGGATATGTGTAAATCATACCATCAAGGATTAATTAGTAGCTAGAATAATCTTTGTTCCTCGACCACCTAAGACGCCAAGCAACAAAGTATGAAAATCAAAATTTTAAAATAAAACCTTTGTTGAAACTCAGCTTGTAAGCAAGATGCTGGAAAGCCTGCTTACATCCGAGTAAGAATAAGGCTATTATGTGTTCAAACAAGGAAAGACTGGGAAAAGCCACCCAAGTGTCTCTAACCGTTATTTGAAATGGCCTTTACCTCAACCTAAAACTCTCTGATCTTGAATTAGGAAGTGAATCAGCTTTTTTCATTTCAGGGATTGGGAAGAATGGATTAGATAGTAAGCAAGTAAGTCTCTGACCAAAGTGGTTGCTGAATAAGTCAGAACACCAAAACCCGGATAATCAAAGCCGGGTACCAATGCAAACAGCTGAACATTCATATGTAGTGTTTGGCGAGGGGCTTATGGAGGGCCTATGGGGCTTGGGCTTTTAAAATAAGCCGGCTTATGAAATCATAAGCCCCTAAAAGGGGCTTAAAACTTTAGCCCCATAAAAGGGGCTTAAAACTTTAGCCCCATAAAAGGGGCTAAAAACTTTAACCAGAGGCTTTTGAACAATAAATTACATATTTACCCACAAAAATATCTAACATATACAAAAAACCCATTTAATTATGTCCTTTTTAGTAATTTTGCAATAATAAGCTCAAGCTTAAGCCCAATTGCCAAACAAGTTTTTAAAAATACAAATTTCAACTTTGGCTTA
Source organism: Chrysanthemum makinoi (assembly GCA_910596185.1). Lineage (NCBI taxonomy): Eukaryota > Viridiplantae > Streptophyta > Magnoliopsida > Asterales > Asteraceae > Chrysanthemum > Chrysanthemum makinoi. The sequence continues at coordinate 142,602,755 of OU343222.1, read as the reverse complement.
TAATAAAAGCCCCAGCCCCAGCCCAAGCCCAAGCCCAAGCTCAAGCCCCAACCCCAACCCATTGCGCCAAACATACCCATAGACTCTAACTCATGAAGGTTACGAAACTTACCAGAATCAAGTTTCAGAGTCTATATTCGTCAACAACATTAGAAGGTTTCGAATAATGTAAAAATATTACTCTCTGATGTAAACTCAATAAGTAAGAAGAAGCTGTTTTGCTCACTTACTACTAATAATTAGTCTTTTATATATTTAAATAGAGGGAGATTGTTGGGTCTGAAATCGACCGAAATTGTTTTTGATAAATATTTAAATATAAAATAACCTAATATACTCTCTAAAGGTTAATGAGCATTAAAAAAGGTCTCTAATAAAGATAAAAGAATGTTCTCTTATTCTCTTTATCTAACATTTCTTGAAGACCTTTTTCATAAAATAGAATAAAGAATATGGTCGGTGCCTACTCACTCAGAGTGTAGGAATGGAATAAAAAATGTCTTTCTTCCTCACTCACGTAGAGTGATACTAAGGAATAAAAAATGCCTTTCTTCCTCACTCACGTAGAGTGATACTTTTTTATACAATATTATTTTCATTTGTACTCACATAGAGTGTGTTGCTGTGTATTAAAATAACCTTTCCTTTTCCTACTCACATACAGTTGGGTGGCATCTACACATGCAAACGTATCTTCTTTCTACTTACGTGGCATCCCATATAGTGTTTATACATGGCCCGAGTACACGTGTTTCCTCCTTCTGCCTTTTCCCCACCGCCTGTGTTACCGCCTCAACACACACAGACAACCTCAGAAACATCTCATTTTGTTTGATGCTTATCACTGTTACGTTAAAGATGATCCAATCCAATAAACCATTCTTCGATTAAGGTCTTAATTCCTGCTCTTTTATTTATGTTCACTGATTTCATAGTTTAATTTTAATCACAATATTTCAACTTGATTGTTTTTTTCACTGAATCTTTGATTAGAATTGAAAAGGGTTTTGATTATTTGGTCTAATTTTTTTAAAATTTAGTGTTTTCTGGATGGAATTTTTATGTGAAAAAAATTAGGGTTTGGAGTGAGATTTGAATTAGGTATTTTGTGTTTTTGTTATATGATTAATAGTTGTGTATCATCAAATTTCGTTATCACCCATGGAAAGGTACATCCTTCAGGTACAACAATTTTTTTTTTTTTTTTTTTTTTTTATTATAATTATTATTATTATTATTATTTTTTAATATTCAATCGGGTTTTTTGTTGACAGCTACGCCATAACGATTAGTTTGTGCACTCATCTACTAGCCCCGCAAGATCGATGAGAGGATTATTAGGAGTAGAGCAAAAAGTTCTTCAGGTTTCAATTTTTTTTAAGATTGTTTCAAAAGTTTCGGTTTCGTTGTTTTCCATTTTGTTTAAGTTAAGTTAGGGTTTTGGGGGAGGTGGGTAGTAGAATCCTGTAGATGTGTACAGTTATTGTTATCATGTTCTTTTCCTGAATTTGTTTGCTATGGTTTTATGTAAAGAAGAATCAATGACATTTAAAATTTTTGTAACCCAACCTTTGTGTCACCAAGTTAAGGGATTGTTTGGGTTAACTAATTTAATTAGGTTATGGCCGTATTTGGTTTTCGAAAAACAGATACGCTCACTATTTGGATGTGGCGAGCTTATTGGAACTTGCTACGTACCAGACAGGCGGTTTAATAGGTAATCCCAAACACTCCTTTATGTTTTTCCTATGACGTTAATTTGGTGTATTAAGATAGACATGTCTACTTTGTATAGGTTGTCGGCGGTTGTCCTACATGTTTGAGCCCTGGTCGATGGTTAGATCTTATACAACAGTTCATGATTTGTTAGCATACAGGCTATGAACTCAGGATGCTGTGAGGGACCATCTCTTCTACTGTAGTATTCTTTCAGTATGTTTCTTTCTTTTATCAATGTGGCAGGCAGCCAAACAGTCAAGCTTACTACTTTTGTGCAACCTTCATCAGTCATTTATAATCAAAATTTCATTACTACTATAGAACTATAGCTGCCCGCTATTGCAAAATTGCTGAGCAAAACAAGGTGACTTAATTATTTGGATGATCATGTTGGCTTCACATATATTATGCCTCATCTATTGTTAGTCTTTTTAGTATGTGGAGATACTTGTTGCCTGTAGGATCGTTAGACGACAACTATTATAATAGCCAAATTTAGTTCCTATGACATTGAGCGTATTGTATTTTGAACTTTTGTTGCGTGTTTGTGGATTGCTAGAAAAAAAATGGAATCAAACCGAAAACTGTTGTTTTTTGGGTCAAATGTGACTAAAAGCTCAGTTGTTTTAAGGATGTTAATGTATTAACTGTCATGGGTTGTTGCGATTTGTGAAAAACTGTTTTCATTTAACGTTGTATTCTTTTTTGTAACAGGAGGAAGTGGAACCTTGAGTTATATATGTTGATAAATTTTAGAAAAAAATGACCTGCGGTATTTGAAGAAAGTTCAAAATCTTTTGGATTTTTGGGAAAGTATCATACGTTTATTCAAAAAAAATCAAGCGCATGCCTGAAATGGGTCATTTTGGGGCCTGAAAAGGATGTGGCAGTCGGGCCTAGACTAGAGGCCAACACAGGTCTGTTTGAATGCTGAGATAGGAGCTGGAGCGGCTGCGGTTTTGGGCTGGTTTGGGTTGGCTTAGGTGTCGAAATAGGGCATAAGTGAATGCGCTTATGGGGTTGAAGTTGAGGCAAAAAGAGCCCAGCTTGGGGATTGAGAATGGGCACAGAGTTTGGGGTTGAATAGGGAGCCCGACGGGGGCGACTAGGGCTGAAGTCGATGGGTTTGAGGTGACTGAACAGCTGAACTACGACGGGGGCGTTTAGATCAAACCAGGTGAGATCTTCCAACTTTTACACATGAATTGTTAGTTGTTACATTTGCACCTTCCATCGTTCGTGTGAATAGTATAGATATATTTATATTATTGTATTGTTTTAAACAAAAAAGATGTTAACTCTAACATGATGACCTTCACTTCTTGAAGACAAGACCGGTAGAGCCGAATTGTGCCACCTTAACCGACTGCAAAAGCGTGTTTTGCGTTCACCGCTTCATGAACGCTAAGGTAACACCTTCTGCTTCTCAAGAAGATGGATTCAAAGACATTTTCAGCAAAGTTAACGTAATGTCTCCTGATCTCCAGCTTATAACAAGTTAGTTATTTATTTATTTATTTGCACATAAGCAAAAGACATATGTTCTTGCACTAATGTGTGTGCAATTGTGTGTAACGAATGATTTTCTGTTAATGTTATCATCATTAGTGCTAATTCGATGCCTTCTAATTGATCGATTTTCTTGATAGGATTAACTTGATAAAAATAGAGATATTGCTTACTGCCTTTTCGGATTAAAATATATTTTTTGTCGTACATGATGCAAACGATAATTTAAGGCTGATTTCTTTTGCACTTAACCAAGGTTAGAGTTGTTTTTTAAGTCGTCTTTAATTTTTAAACCAATCTAAATTGAAGTTCACGTTAATATTTTTTGGGTGTTTCGATCTTTTTCATTGAGCTAGAATTGTGGGTCATTCAGTTCTCTTGGACAATGTGAAATTTGATATGAAGATGCTGCAAAGTATTAGGCCAACAATAGATGATTTCTTGAGCAATTTTGTCTTCATTCACGAATCAAAGGTTGGGAAAATGCCCATGTCGGGAGGTTGCGGAAACATGTATAACAAACTCTTTTACTGATGCAGATACAAGTTTATTACTATATAGCTGGTACTTTAGACTATTTACAACGTGGATTGAGATCATTGCTACCTTTGCATTGTCCGCTTAATCAGTAGATTTTTGTATCTGGAAAACAGTTGTAAAGCTTTTGACTGTAGCATCAAAGTTATTGGACGGATGGTTTCTTGCAACTATTTTGAAACATCCATTTTGCTTATGCTTCTTGGATCTTGCACCAGGTTTAATCAACTGATGTAGCAGCTTAGTATAGCTTTTACTAATAGAATAAAGTTCTGCTTTGCATTCTTTTTGCAGGTAACAAAAACATCAATACATAGTTATACTTTCTGATCGGTTATAACCCGAGTGACATTGGTGACGAAGAGGACAGTTAAATGATAGATACTACAGACTGGATTTCCAGCTTCCTAAGTTTATTATTCACCACATACTTTCGGTCGAAAGATGTTCAAGAAGGTGCTCTTCTCATCGAAAATGTAAAAATGTTGTTGAGATGAGTGGACTGTCAATCTACGGGTATTCACATATTGTCATTGATCACATTTGCTTACATAGCTACTGAGTTTACATGATGGTTCATAGTTAAAAAGATAGGAAGTTTATATATGTTTTTTTTACTGCATGCTGGTATTGTTTTGTTGTTTTTCTTTATATAAATTATTATACAAAGTTGATTATGTCATATTTGAAGTTGAAAGTCAAAGGAATCCCTGTCATTTTTTAGGGCTTTTAGTAGAAATTTTTGAAAGATCCTACAGTTTATAGTAATTTAAAGTTTGATATGTAAGACTCCGGGAATAGGAGGAAGGTTTAGTTACTCAACATGAATGACTGGCAAGCGTGAACAGCAGCCAATGTAACTACCTGTTTTGCTACAATAGTGGCATCTGAATTCGCACTTACAATAATCCATAAATATAGTAAACGCCCCCGCCGCAACGCGGCGGGCATCTGCATCTCGTTTACTACATATGTTAAAGGTACATAAACTTAACATGCTAAGCTTTTAAATAAAAAAATTACACTTACAAGTTTACATGATGTATATCTAAGCTGTTAATTACCTAATTAATTTCCGAACGAGTTGAGCCTTGTAAGAGTTGCACGCTGAAAAATCTCCTATTCTTATAAAATAGAACTAGCAGGGTATCCACGCGTTGCAGCGGTGGGTACCTTAAAGTAAAAGTTTACGGTGAATCATGTGTTTTAGTATATTATGTTTTTTTTTGAAAATACATTTAAGGATAACAAGAATTTTGTTTAACCCGTGCCCTTTTAGGTTCGAGCCCGTTTGGCCCGTGCCCGTTTGGGCTCGACCACGTTTAGCCCGTGCCCGTTTGGGCTCGACCCCATTTGGCCCCGTGCTCGTTCGGGCTCGACCCCGTTTGGACCGTACCCGTTCGGGTTCGGGCTCATTTGGCCCGTTGCCCGTTCGGGCTTGAATATTTGTATAGTGTGTTTTATTATTTGTATTATTGACATTTAATACATGAATTGTGTTTAAGTTGGTTGTACAATATGTTTGATAATTTGTATTTCTTGTGTAAGGGGTGTTTTAATAACTGCATTAATTGTATTTATTGATCAGTTAATTAATTGACTATATTAAATATCTTTACCATATTAATATTGCTTTGTATTTTGTACATTAAGCTTTAAAACTTGTAAGTCTTAAAATTAAGATTGATAAGAAAGATCAGTGCATTGTGTATTGTACAATAGGCTTTGTATTTTGTAAGTTTTAATTTTAAGACCATAAGGAGAGAGATTCATTCATCTATTATAAGTAGTATAGATACCGACTTAAATATTTACCGTTTAAACCCTTATTAGGACTATTCATGTATAATGTTATTCGTAAAAATAATTGTCTATACTACTTATAATGGAGGAAGACACTTCCCTCATGGAGTATTTATTATTTTAGGACTATCATAAATAGAATTTTAAGCAAATACTACCTTATAAGCATTATTTACAAGTATCTAAAACACACATAAAACTAAAAACACACTACTCATATAATATAATTAATACACTATTAAAAACACCCCTTCATCCAAAAATACAAATTTTTAACCACAAAGTACAATATAATTAAGTTTGCAAACATGAATAAATAAAAATAGATTTTTATATGCAAATACAAATGAATAAGCATAATTTACAAGTATTTAAAACACAAGTAAAACTAAAAAATCACTATTCAACACATACAATTAATACACTGTTAAAAACACTCATTCATCAAAATATACACATTTAACCGTACAATCACAATTAAGCTTTCAAATCATAAATCTGAAATCCAGCAGTCCAAAACAAAATATCATTTGTTCTCCAAAAAATTTAGTCACAGGTACGCCCGGCATCTGCGCATACTGGCTAAAGGATGAGCACGGTACCGGTCCCGTACCGATCCCGTACCGAATTAGTGGTACCGATTTTTTCCCAAGCATAAATTAGTGGTTCCGGTGCACGTACGAGCGGGATTCGGATCTGCAGGGAAATCGGGTTTCAGCTTTTTTGGGAGTTTCAGATTTGAGAATGGAGTCCCGATTTTTTTCCCTATTTCGTTATTAGTTCCGGTCTGTCCAGTATTTCAAAATCTGCAGTTTATTTATAGTCCGGTATGCGATTCGGTTTGTTTCAGATTCGGTTCGAAATGATCATCGATACTGCTAGTACTACATAATGTGTTTGTAATGATTCCGTAGGATTTCTTTAAGCAAATTATTGATGAGCCCACCTCATACGTAAAAGAAAGTCTTAACTAGGGGTGTTAAGTAGTTGGGTAATAACCAGAATAAACCCAGCAGAACTGAACGAACCAGAAAAAACAGAAACCAAACTTTGTAACGAACGAATTTGTCAAAACCGAATCGAACCGAACTAAAAATTCGGTTTTCGGTTTGGATATGGTTTTGGCTACCTGAACCGAAAACCGAATTTATATAAATATATATATATATTTTATATATTTATATATAAAAACACTTTGTATATTTAATATATATTTTTTTTATATCCTTATATTCACAAAAAGACCATTAAAATTTTATCTTAATATAAAAAAATACTTTTTATACTTGAAATAATTTTTTTCTTTGCCAAAATCTATTTAATTAAATAAAAAAAATATATAAGTTCGGTTTTCGGTTTTGACCCATAACCGAACCGAACTTCGGTTCGGTTTACGGTTCGGTTGGGTCAGAAATATTTTCGGTTCGGTTCGGTTTTCGGTTATGACCCAAAAAAAAATTAACCGAACAAAACGAACCGAATAAACCGATTAACCCGAGAACCGAACCGATGAACATTAGGTCTCAATTTATGTGTTCTAACACGTGGCCTCCTTTACAGTGGATAAAGCGATTTTACCTTTGTTAAATGATTCTGAATGGAGCATTAGAGACTCGAAAAATTCCACTTTGCAGTGGATGAAATAGCAACGACCGTTATTGATGCTAGTGTCATTGCTAACAAAATTTAGCAACAAAGATTTGTTGTTTAACCACCACTTTGGGCTGTCACTACAGCTTTCTAGTAGTGCTTCAAATGTCATCTATTGTAACTACAGTTTGGCGTCAATCTTGTTACGCATCTAAACGACTCTATCTAGTTTTCTAGTAGGAATGTGAATTTGAAACTTGGTTACACAAAGATAAAGTCGTTCTTACATGCATGTTCATCGTTGATTGAATACTACATTTCTCTGTATCTACAATACTTGTATATGTGATTGATTGTTGCTTGTTTGAGTAAATTGAATGCCGGCCTCTGTTAGCGCCTATTGAGCCTATTTATAAAAAGCCCTATTTGTAAACTAAGTGATATACTAATTTAGTAAGTCGCAGGAAAGTTCAATTATAAACTGATATAAATTACATCATCATGACGAACATTTAATTTTCTTTAAATCGTAGCAGATGAAGAGACTATAACATAAAAACTAAGTTAAGTCACTTTATCATGCAAACAAATTTGTAGTTTAAAACAGTTAATGTAAGAACAATGTTAAACAAAATACCACAACAGAGTTTTCAACGCTTAAATTTGTTATTTGAATGGATCAAAGAATTCGACAAAGATTGTTTATGGAATAACAATCATAGTTGAATGACAATTGAGGTCATTTTCTCCCTATTTTAAACACAAACCTAAGTTATGGCTTAAGTAAAAACTTATTCTTACTCGCTAAATGTTCAATGGTCTAAGTTCTATTCGGTGAGTAAGAGCACTTGCAACAACCAAGTTATTCCCAAGTTAACCCACGTTAACCATACCGTGGTCGGTGTTATTTGGGTGTTAAAGGTTGCACGTTACCATTCTAACGTGCGTTATTTCCTCTATTTTTTTTTCTTCATTTTTGCCCCTAAATGAGGGGTTGTTTTTGTAAATTGTTGGTGAGTTAAGGTTTAACATCGGGAATGTTATGATAATGAGTGTTTTTGGGTGAGTTAAGGTGAAATGTTAAAGCTGATATGGCGTTGACGTGGCAGGAGGTTAAAGTGTAACTTGAGTTACTGTTGCAAGTGCTCTAAATGCTCTTGAATGTGTATCATATTGATTGCAAGAGATGCGTTTACTCCTTTACAAACATTCTCTTTTATGCCAGAGAATTAGGGTTACAAAGGCTCTTTACTGTACACATAGTGAGCATCTAATTGGTAGTTGAGATTTAATTAAATATTGTCATACTAGGTAAGAGAACAAGGTACGCAAGCTACCAATAACACGTTATTGGTATGCCACATCAACGCCACATCATACACCTTTCAATAACACACTAATAACTAAAACACTCTCCCTCATAACACATCACTAACGTGTTATTGGGTCTCACAAAATACCCCGCTAAAAATACCTACTCACTCACAATACAAAAAATAAATAAATAAATAACACAAAGAAAAACCATTGGCTTAAGCCACTCTAGTAACTCAAATGCATTTAGCATGTTAGAGTGGTATGGCAATGGCATGCCATTGGTTTTTTTTTCCTCCCTTTGGCATGTTATTAGTAACCATACCTTGTCCTCTAATGAGATAGCGTCCTCTTTAGGAAACATTGATTGACACTGTTGTACTTTTTATTAACTTTAGAAGGTGTTGTTTTCTAAAAAGACTAACTTTATCCTTTTTTGCATAAGTAGATTTTTCTGCCTTGTGACTTTCTAGATACTTGAGATTCTTTGCTCAATAACTTTTTGTAAACGAGTAGATCAAACATTGTTTATTGAGGCATTGCCATCCTCACTGAACTGATAGCCCAACTGTTGGACGTTGAGATAGCCCAACAACTAACATATAAGTTCGAACACTCAACATGTTGTCGTTAAATGGGGATTCGTATTTGTGTAAACCTCCAAATGATTCATCATATCTGACATTGAAAAATACACATTCCTAGCTTTCCAACCATATATCACACATAATTTTGAACCTCAAAATCAATACAGTTTATTTATAAAAGTTGGATTAAGTATTTTTTTTTTCTTTCTTTCTTTTTTTTTTTTTTTTTTTTTTTTTTGAAAGTTAAAACTCGTTTGATGTATTACATGTGATATACCACTGATTTTTAAGTTTGAACACTCAACATGTTGTTGTAAAATGAGCATAAGTATTTGCATGAAACTTCAAAAGATTCACCATTTTTTACATTGAAAAATACACATCCTTGCTTTACAACTATATATCACACATACTATTTGAATCTCTAAATCAAGACAGCTTACCAATAGAAGTTGATGAAAATAGAAAGAAAAATCATTGATATTCAAACTTGTTTGATATATCACATATGATATAACACTAATATGTATATTCGAACACTCAACATATTGTTGTAAATGGGCAAAACTATTTGTGTATAACTCAAAAGATTCATTGCTTTTTGCATCGAAAAATAATACTAATGCCCATTTTACGACAATTTATTATCTCTTCAAATATAAAAATCAATGTTATTGCATGTGATATTTCAAGCGAGTTTGAATATAAAAAAATTTAATATAGTTTCTCCAACTTCTATAAATAAGCTATAATAATTTTGAAGTTCAAAAACTATGTGTTATATATGGTTGGAAAGCTAAGAATTTACATTTTTAAATGCAAAAAATGGTGAATCATTTGTAGTTTCACACATATGTTTATGCCAATTTTACAACAACATGTTAAGTGTTCAAACTTACAAATTAGTGTTATATCACATGTGTTTTGTCATGTAAACTCATGTACCAAAAAACCTTAAAAAAACAACAACAAAAAAATTTGTCGAAAGTATATGAAACTGCCCTTCTATTTAAAAATAATTAAATATTTGTCGTAATCGTATAACTTGTTTCGTCTAACGATTAACGATTTTTGAGACATATTATTTTCAAAAAATAAAGAAGAAAGTAGGTTTTAATTAAAAAAAAATAGGTCCAAGTGAATGTTTTATTTTAGTTAAAAATAAATGACTATAATTTATCTTATGTTTTCTATAACGAGTCGGGCCGGTCCGCCGCGTTGCGGTGGGGCATCGAAGATTGTATATTGTAACTAAAGTCTGTATGTCAGAAGTAATATCGCTTAGGCTGCGTCATTGTAAAAAGGATTCAAGGTATAAATATGGGCCAAAGTATTTAAGGCTAAGGAATTAGGCCCTTTATTAACATATAGTTACTACTTACTACTCTTATTGTAATGGGGTGGACAAAAAACTGGGCCAAAAAATGGCTTAGCCCAAATTGGCAGAAAAAAGAGCGGGAATGGCAACCAATCAGATGCCACGGAATTGCCCGTAAATTATATATATAGTAATCTCTTAAATAACTCACCAATAATAAGCCCAAATGTATAAGGAACAGTTTCGCATGTATGAGAACTCATGACTAGGAGTGAGCCCATTCATATTGGGCGAATTACTTTTACAATGTAGTTTAAGAAAAAATGAGCCTATGTGTAGGTTTTGTTATTTTGTTTGTGTGACAAGAATACAAATAAGACGGTGCAATGCAAATATACCTGTTAAAACCGGTTTTCGGGTTTTAGAAAACCGGTTAGAAAAAAACTGATTTCTTAAATAATCGGTTTTCGGTTATACCGGTTTTAAAAAATCAGGGGGAAACCAGTTATTTACCGGTTATTAGACTGGTTAAAACTGGTTTTTCTAATCGGTTGTTTGAAAAAACCAGTTATATAACCGGTCTCCCCTTAAATCAAAAATCGATCTAACCGGTTCGGCTAAAAAACGCCGGACCGATTATATATATATAGCCGTTTTTTTTTCAAAATCGGTTTCGATTATTTAGCCGATTTAAAAAAAAACGGTTTAGTTATTGCATAGAAGAGGACTGAAAATATTTATCCAAACTTGAAAAGATTTTTATTTTAATTTTATACCATACTCTCGATGTAACATGAAATATTGTCCTTTCCTATGGTTATATGAAAAGTGTAAACAAATTTTTAAGTTTAATAAAACCATTTAAACCCCTAAATCGGTATAAACTTTGTATTTTAAATTTTAACTTTGTGCACATCATTGTTAACACTTTTAATATTTTTTTAACAATAACCATTTTTGGAACGGCAAGGTTTTAACAATAGGATTAATCAATATTGTATTTATATATAGTTAGAATTTTTGTTCTTCATAACACAATTATACAAATATGAGTTTTATTTCCTATCTATAAAAAATACTTTTGCATGGCAACAAGCTACGACAAAAATGTATGATTCACAACATAATTTTATGCATACACGGTTACTAAAAATTTTGTGCGTAAAGTATAAGTTGCCAGAAAGGAACAAAAATTCTTCTTGCAAGCTTCCATTATGCATATAATAAACGATAGTCGCCTAAATTTAAATTGCTTTAACGCACGTCGTTAATGCTACATGTGCATTCATCTTAATAGAACAACGATTTTCTATAGTCAATTTATAAATATAAACCAATAAAATAATACTATTAATTAGCAGTCTAGAACATATTGCTTTCATGCCAACAATATTCAAAAAGTTTTCTTAAAAAAATACGACTAACTGAAAACTTTCTTGTTTCTTTGATCATTCAAACTATTCAACCCTTGCAACTTTAAATATCTTGATCTTCATCGTGTTTTATTTCTTCATTTACTGTTTCACGATTAACCCGAATTAACCAAGCTGAGAACGAGTATGAATACGACGTCAAGTAACTAACGATATGATTCGAATCTGTTTGCATGCAGTAAAATTAGCAAGTTTACATTATATGATTGCAACATATGCTAAAATTAGCAAGTTTACACTTTATGATTGCAACTGATAATCAATAATGCATGGTAACCGAAACCAATTATTAAACATTCTTATTCAGATTTTCTAATCATTTACATTACATATGATACAAATTTATAAATATAATCACTCATTAATCTTTTTACAAGAACCTAAAATACAAACAAGAAAAAATCGTATACTCACATCTAATATTCACAAACGAATTAATCTAATCATACCCCTGATCAAAACTCGAACCAAAATCTACGAAGAATGATCATCAAGGGTAGTAACCGAGTCTTGACGTCGCAAAGACGTCGAGCCTTTGATGGAAGGAGAAGTCTCGCCACCAGCCGGCAAGTCAGATAGAGCAGCCATTATACGTCGCATACTAACTGACCTAACTGATCTAAAACTCGTTGCGCGAAGGCTAGGGGCAGTCTTTGAAAAGATATTGGAAGAGCTTGAAAGTATAAGATAAACCAAAGCTTGAACAATAATGAACAAGGCTACTTTGATAACTGTGTCGTTAGAGATGATTTCGTCGATTGCCATGTTATACGAAAACTTGTAACTTTTTCGAGAGTTGTCGATCGAGAGAAAGTTGTGTATCGTGGAGAGAAAGACAGTTGTGGAACAAAATGCAAGTTGAGAAGATATGGCTTGCAAATAAAGGGGAGAAAGCTTTTATAGGAAGAGTTTGATGACTTGGTGTACATGGCGACATATATAACTAACAAAATTGTACAAGTTACTTGACTCAATCAATCTCCAATTAGACGTAACAAATACATAGTATCATACAAATAAATTACTATTAGGACATTGACCTGATTGAGGGATTTGACTTGAATGATTCATGTCTTTTCATAAGTGATTGAAGTTTAAACCTCATTAGTTATACATAACGGGGCTGTTGAAAACGATCACGAGGTTACTTAGTCACGCATATCTGAATCAAAAATCCACTCTTTCCGAATAACCTCGGCATGAAAAACCACCTAAATCTATATCATAATTTTGTTAGTGGTTTTACCTGGTTTAAGCATGTGTGATGATATAACCAAACCACATGAATTTCTGACCTTTATAAGCATTGACAAAATCTAAAAAACATTTATCACATGATTGTTCAAAAAAAATAAAAATAATAATAGAAATGATACGTGATATGGTTATGGAGTAGTACTACAAAAGCCGTCCACTTTGACTTGCCTTCTTGAACTTGACAACGTTGAGTTGTGTCATGGAATTTTCGTGTAATCCATAAGAAATTTGTGCCACGCAGAAATTAGGAAAGCGACATCATAAAGACTAGTCGTTTTCTACACTCCACAAATAATAAAAACGAAACAATGGCCATAAATTTGGCAATTGACCATAAGACTAGTAGTATATGGTCGGATCCGTCTTTGAGGGTGTGTAAAATGAGCGATTGCTCAAGGCTTCAAAAATTTTAGAGACTTCAAATTTTGTTCTGTTAATAATTATATGCATGTGTATATATATTTTTCACGAAAAAAAAATATTTAAATAAGAAATATCTTAAATGAATAATATGTTAGAACATTTAGATAACTAATTGCACATTATATTAAAAACGATGACACTTTATATAAAACATTCTTTCGCGAAAGACCTCATTATGTGATTTCGTCCAGAGCCTTTAAAAATTTCATAAATTCATGAGACGACCCTGTATATGGTCTTTGGCACATCAGCACCACACCAGATTTTATATATAAGATCAAAGACATGAATTTAAGCCCGTAGCAAAGCAACCACAACCACAACAAAAAATATATCTTATAAATAATAATTAAAAAACAACGCACACAAAAACTAAATGCACACACCGATCGGCTAGCTAGGCAATCGAACTACACCAAAGAAAAGGGAGGGGGACCAATCGATCGTTTGGTTAGCCATAACGACCACCCTAACAAACAAAGAGATATGATGATACGTACCAGAAACAAATAAAGATAAAACAAAAGAAATGCAAGGTACTTTTAAGATACAAATCAAGAATAATATGACGTATGGAAGCATAGTTGTTTAGCAACTTGTGCATGCGCTATTTCAAAACTCGATCTTCGTCGATATTAATTCAATATAAAATTAAATTTCAGCAGCAACCATAAGCTTTTTAATTGTTATTTCAGCTATATAATACTACAGTAGTAATTAGCAACGGCTTGTATAGCTCTTTATATATGTAAGATTTAAGATACCTGTTTAGAAAATAAAAAATATGTTCTAGTCGATAAGACTCATTAAGCTGCTGCTTGTTCACATGATTATTGACGAGTTGGCAAAATTTACAATGCTCATAAACTTAATCGTAAAAACTAATAGCAAGCAAGTTAGCATGCAACTACAATAACGATGTACCACTAAAAGAAACATATGAAACGCACGAATCAAATGTCGCAAGAGCAAGGTCGTCCCATTGATTTGGATGGCCCGGTGAGAAATTATGAATAAGACTTCGTAAATCACGAAAAGTTTAACTATTATGAAAAATTCAAAACATAATATACTTAAACATGTATTTCTTTTTATTTTTATTTTTTGAAACTAATGAACATATACTATATCGGAGGCTCCCTCACATAATATTAAAAAAGTGATATAAAAATTCAAGTTAGACATGTATAAATACTAAATAGGAGGCCTCTCACAAATGGTGAACATGTGCGCCTGATCTACTTGCACATGCTAATCACCGCCACTGCGCAAGAGGTATTATGAATGACATAGAAAGCAATCACCACTAAACACTGTGATTGTCATATATACTTTATTTTCACTTTTTAAGGTTGGGATAATAAAGCAATAGCAGCACCAAAGAATAATGCGACGGTTTCTTTCTCGATATCAGGTTTCTAACGAATACCCGTAGCGTATTTTTCTTTTCCTGCAAAAAGTGCAGACAAAGAAACGAAAGAAAAATAGACAGGCAAATGAAACCTAGAATTGAAGCTCCCTAGAATGTCAAGCAAAAGAATTGAAGTCTCTAATTTGACCATTATAAAAGTGAATAAAATATTCTACAAATGTATAAATATATAAAGTATTTGTGTCTCGAAGCTCCTTAGAATATGAAGCAAAAGAATTGAAGTATCGAATTTGACCATCACAAAAGTGAATAAAATCTTCTACAAATGTAAGGGTGGGGTTATTGGGATGGTGACTATATTTTTAGATTGACCCCCCTACTTTTTTTTTTTTTTTTTTTTTTATAAAAAAACTATAAACCTGAAAATGCGGAAAAGTAAATATAAAGTTTAATAAGTCAAACGCTTAAAACTGTCAGAAATACAGAGTAAAAACTGGCAAAACCTGTGTTGTACTGAAAAAAGTGAGGGGCAAAAAAAATATTCTCATATGATGTGACATTATAGGGGGTTCCAATAGTACAACCCCAAATGTAAATTAACATGATTAGGTAACTAGTTGACCTTGTTCAAAAAAGGTAGCTATACTACTTGACCATTTAAACAAAGAACCTAATCGGCAATGGGCGGACATACTAACACAGAAGGTATGCACGGAAATAGTAGAAATAGAAATAGTGAAATACCTTTAAACACCACGGCTAGTGTAAAAATAAAGTCTTTTATGAAGTTTTTAAATTTTTATACTACATTCATAACTTTCTATTTCGGTTGAAGGTGTAACCAATCCACTATATTTGTTTCTGATTTAAAATATCATTTTTATTAGAGCACAAGGTGAGGGATATACTAATAACACGTTATTGGTATGTCACTTCAGCGCCACATCATACACTTTTCAATAACACACCAATCACTCAAACACCCCTCCCTCATAACACACCACTAACATGTTATTGGGTCCCATAAAATACCCCACTAAAAATACTCACTCACTCAAAATAAAATAAAAAAACAGAAAAAAAAAAGCACAAAAGAATGCAAATGGCTTGAGCCATTGCATTGGCTCAAAACTTTTGGCTCACGAATGGCATGATGCTCCGGTATGGTTGGCTTACGATGGCTGCATTTGGAACACCAAGACACCCATCTGTGCTCTTATATTTGTTTCTGATTTAAAATAAAATAAAATAAATAAGACTAATAAATGAGTCTCTAGTAGGTTTTTGTTGTGTGAAAGGTATTACGTAGTATTATATTTGCATGATTAAATACATTAAGTCAAGATAATGACATATGAACGTAAATTGTAAGGAAATGATATGAAAATTGACCGCATTTTTAAAATCCGACGATTATTCGTGCATAGCGACGACGGTGTATAGTAATGTTAGTTTGTATGCGTAACCTTTCTTTATGTATATATGTGTGAAGTAAGTGAAAGCGAAGAAAGTTACTACCTCCGTCCCAAAATTATAGTCCCCGTTTAACCTTTTCGGGTTTTTTTTTTTTTTTTTTAAACTTTGACCTCAAATATTTTTATTTGTGTTAAACAATAGTTGATGAAAATTATACCAATGAAAATACATTTAAAACTCAATTCATTCATATATTTTGCATCAAAAAAAAAACACTTAATGTCAAAGCTGTAAAAGAAAGACTGAAAAAGTCAAACGAGTACTATAATTTTAAGACGGAGGGAGTAGTATTTTATTTTGTAATTCAATAATTCAATATATAAATGTATAATAGATATTAATATTACTTAGTTTCTAAATTTTTAAAATTTCAAACAATTTATTTTGCTCTTTATATATGACTAGCCAAGTACCCGCGCCTAGCGGCAGCGGTGTCTAGTTTTGACATCATTTCGACGGTGAATAATTGTTTGTTGTAATACATGTATTGTTAGGAATCTTTTAGGAATAACTATTTCTCGAATGTCATAGTTGCATTATTTTTTGTAATAGTTGATCCGTGTTTGAGAGTGTCTAATTTTCGACGTTAACAAACACTGAAAAACCATCCGATTTGGCCTAACGTTTACACCCTTTTTGCTGATTTACAATGTTATAAGAAAAACTCAAACTAAAAAATATGGTTTTCATTTACACAGCAAGAAAATCAAAGACAACCTATTAGCAGTAGCCTCGAACACCCGTTTCATTCACAAATCGACCTCAAAGAAACATCATTGTTCACCAAAAAATTAATAACAAATACAAGTGGTCTCAATTTATCATCCACAATTTTTTCTTGTTTACCATAAATACCATCAAATTTCAAATCTATGCAATCTCGCTACACGCATATAGACCTGAGATCCACATTCTAACACATAAGATATCAACATACACAAAACCAAAATATACTTCAACCACATAAAAAATATACAATGCTGAAACCAACCTTAAAACCCCATTGCAACCTCCACCAAAATGATAGATCTAGAACAAACCACCTAGCAGACCGAGAAATGGTAGGGGTGAGCAAAAAAATCGAAAAGACCGAATAAACCGAAAACCGATACTGAACCGAACCGAAAATAACCGAACCTAATTTGCTAAAACCGAACCGAACCGAACTACTAATTCGGTTCTCGGATTGGATATGGGTTTGGCAATTGAACCGAAAACCGAACTCATATAAATATATATATATATATATATTTTTATATATTTATATATTTTTATGTATATTTATATATAAAAAAATATTATTAAAAGGTTATCATAATATAATAAAACATTTTTTATGCTTGAAATATATATATTTTTTTGCTAAATATCCATGTAATTATTTTTTTTATTTTTAAAATAGTGAAATTCGGGTTATTCGGGTCAACCCAAAAACCGAACCGAATTAGAATTCAACCGAACTGAACCGAAAACCGAATTTGAATTTGGTTCGGTTCGGTTCACGGGTTGAACTAAAAATTTTTTTTAACCGATATAACCGAACAACCCGATAACCGAACCGATGAACACCCCTAAGAGATGGTGGTGTTGGATAGCCGAAACTACCAAAAACC
The DNA here is from genome assembly GCA_910596185.1 of Chrysanthemum makinoi. Lineage (NCBI taxonomy): Eukaryota > Viridiplantae > Streptophyta > Magnoliopsida > Asterales > Asteraceae > Chrysanthemum > Chrysanthemum makinoi. The sequence continues at coordinate 142,584,804 of OU343222.1, read as the reverse complement.
CACTGAAACAACCACCAATTCTTTCTAAAACCACCAACCAGGACAACCTAGCCAACCAAAACCACCAAGAGGTGGTGGCTATTTCGGCATACGGCAAAAGAGTTATAGTGACAGTTATAGGTGTTAGGTTAAGAGAGAAGGGGCTCGGTTTAAAGATAGAGAGAAGAGATAAATGAAATTATAACATATAGGTTATATGTTTTATTTATAAAACTATGTATTCAGTTAAAAAATAAAATAAAAAATCAGACTATATTTAATTTTCTTTTTTCTTTTAATGACTATTAAATTTGTAGAACAAACTTCAATATTTCAATTTTGAAAAAAAGTCAGCACTGTAATGCCTATTAATTTTAACATTTAATTTTCAGCATTTTTTTAATTATTTTATTTTTCAATATTTCATTTTCTTTCACATTTGACCATTGTTGAAAAATTTAACATTCAACTTTGACCTTTTTTTCTTTTTATGTAGTTAAGATTAAAATTAAGATATAGATGAACCAAACTAATTCGTAAAATAATTGCATCACAACTTAACCTTCAATAAATGGTCCTAGTTATTTGGTTCACCTTTAGAAAAGTCAAAAGTCAATGATAACATAATTTTATACGGTGTTGCAAAAATGGTTTATAAAATCGAATACTTATTCGCCGATTAGACGCAAATTGGTCACCAACATTTTGATTTGTTCAAATCTGTCAAAGAAATCGGTCAACGATGGTCAATAGTGTTCAGTGGTGAGTTTTTTAGCTGACTATAGTACTTTTAAAATTTATTTAACAAAATATAGTATTTTTGCAAAGCGTATGTTCCTAATAAACGCTTAGTTTCTTTTGTTTGCTCTCTCTTATGAAATTAAAAAGTAACTTTAAGATAACATTAAAAAAATTAATTGAATAGATCGTGATGTAATAAGTTTTACGCTTCTACATATTGTTTGCGAAAGTTATACAAAAAACATTGGGCAAATTCAGTTTACTAGTCCTCTACTTTCCTTGTTTTCCCGATTTAATTACTGATACTACAATTTGATATTACTATAATTTGATATTAATGGGCCACTGAAGTTTGTTTCACTGTTTGTTTCAAGTCTCTACAAACTTGCTAGTTTCACTCTCAAAATTCATTCAAATTCTTTTTCCTTTATTTCATTTTCTCGACCAGTGCATCTATTAATAGGCATCTACACACCACATTTTTTATCTAACAATAACTCGACAAAGGCGACCACAAATTCGTTTCTCAAACATGGTAAAGAACATGAAATCACATGTCTATCTTCTTGATGAACAACGTTTGTTGAATAAAATTAAATTACTTCATAAAAAATTGGATAAATCACAAAAGTTAAAAACACCATCAAAAGTATGACTTGTGAACACTAAAAATTAGTAAACGACTTATAAAACTGGAAGAAGATGTTTTGAGGGACGTTTTATAAAGTCGAAAATGATTTGATATTTATACTACTCTTTTTCTATTAAAATATTGGGCTTAAAAATATTGTTGTACCAAGGTTCATGGAGGAGGAGTGGCTATTGTATATGGACATAAAAAAAATATAATTTATATAAAAGTATTATATTTTGTTAAATAAACTTTAAAATACTATGTTTTGTTAAATAAATTTTAAAAATTATGGTCAACTAAAAAACTCGTTCAGTGGGGGTCAAACTTATTATAAACACGTTGAAAATCTATTTTAATCACTTATGATTGTTACTTATATCTATTACAAGTTGTTGGTTGATGAGTGTCTAAATACTCATCATTTTTGTACAAAATAAACTGCAAAATCATCTGAAAACACTCAGAAACACATCAAAATGATCAAAATATCACAAATCAGTGTTTTATGTGTTTTAGATGCAAAAATATCAAAATCAGATGAAAAACATATCAAATTTGCAAAAATTACAGTTTCAGTCCCCCAAGTTTCAAAAGTTGTCAAAAACAGTCCCTGAGCTCATAATTTCAAAAGTAAAATCACCAAAGGTCATTTTTAAATCATAACTTGTCAAATTTAGTCCTTTGGTGAAAAATATAAAAAGTTTTGAGAAAATTACAAATTGGTCCTTCAAGTTTAAGAATTGGCAGAAATGGTCCCTGGAAAATCTGAAAATGGCAACTTTGGTCCTTGTAATATTAACACTTGTCAATTTCAGTCCTTGGAGCAACTTTGAGATTTGGCAGAACAAGTCCCTGAAGTTTCAGAAATTGCATGCTTAGTCCTTTGCTTATTAAAACCCTTTACACCACTTGGACTTGTCAAAACCTATTGTGACCCTGCCACTAACCCATTTGACCCCTGCCAATTGCACCTTTGGACCCTTCCCTATTATTAAATCCCAGTCAAACCACATTTGACCAACCCCTTCCCTCCCTCACGGGTATACCATTCACCATCATCACAAACCTGCTAACTCCTCTGCCCACACTCCACCTCCTTCATCATTACCACCCCCTCCAAACACTACCCTCCAAAAACACAGGTCATATCTTTTCCCTGTCACAAATCACAAATACCCATGTGCTCAATTTGGCGCCAAAATGGGAAATCAAAGGTGGGGATCAAATGAGCCTAATCAATGGCTAGGATTGAGTTAAGAAACCCTAATGGAGCATATAAAGGAAAAGAGAAGACAGAGAAGGGTGTGTCACTGTTTTTTAGACAAAATCCTTAATTTCATGCTTAATCGTTTTTAGTTTTAATGTAATCTTTTAGCTGGGTTTCTAGTTCTTATGTAATAAACAAGTTATTGAAGTATTAATTCATCAGTTTCAGTAGTTAAAATTCCAGTTTATGCCTGTTCTGATTTTCCCGCCAAAAACCTCTATTATCAATTTGCAGTTTCAGTTTAATGAAAGTGTTTTAAAATTGTTGGTTTAAGCTTGTCTTTGGTCAATAATGAGAATTGGTGAAGTTTCATGGGTAGTAATTCAAAGTTTCAAAATGGTCAACAAAAGTCAACCAAGAGGAACCTTTGGTTAAGCAGTGTTGGATTTGGATTTATGTAATGCTGAGCATGGATATGGGTTAAAATAGATTAGGTTAGTTTAGGTTTGAGTGTGGTTTTAGTCTGCAAATCAGCTGGAAACCTGTGAGTGGTTATTTCACTTTTCATTTTCAAGTCTATTTTGCATTTTATGCTTATTCTTGTATCTGTGATCAAGGGTAGTTTTAACCTGCTTAAATAGTTGCAGTTAGATCATGTGAACTCAGTTTGGTCATTGGTTCAAGCTGGGTCAGTAGCTAGCCAGTTTTAATTGCTTATCAGATCTTTAAAGGGGTGTTTGGATTAGAGCTTTCAACTGTGCTCAAGGGTAGAATATTGTGTTAGATCAGTTGCTTTAGGCATACTATAGTCTATTACATGCATAACTGTCCTAGATTTGCATCCATGTCCATGTTAAGTCAAATTTTCATCTCAACTGTCTTGAATGCATTTCCTGTGGAAAACAGTTTCTGAAATCTGTCTGATAGGTTTAGAAGTGGATAAGTTAGCTTGTTTAAGTTTCATTACATCATGTTTCATCCATTTCATTCACACAATTGCTTTTGAATTTCATAAAAGTCAAACCTCACTTCGTTTTTAAAAGTCAACACAGTTCGAGCTCATTTTGTGCGGACCTTGCGATGATGCACTGCTGTTCAATCTGTTTTCATGGTCTCAAATTTGGTCATATTGTAGTTTGTCAGGTGGTATTCAAGACCCCAATTCTGTTTTACCTTTTAGCTCAGTGAATTAGCTTATAAATAAGCTCAAACTAGCTTCCCCATTACTGTTCTGACTACTTGATCGACTTCTTTGTCATTGTTTTGCCATTTTGTTTTGCTCTCTAACTTCTTTAATACTTGTCCTCATTAGGCGTAATTTGGTACACATGTTCTCTGGTTGGTATTCTTGAGATCCATGCTTTTGGTTTTCATGATAGCTATTTGGATAAGCAGTTAGAAGGGCTTAAACAAGTAGGTCGATTCATGTTTTGCTAGATAATCGGTTAAGCTTAATCATAATTAGAATCTTTGTTTAGCAGTTAGGAGTAGCTTCAATTGGTGGCCTTAGAGTAGTTATAGTATAGCATAGCTTCTGTAACAGTTTGGTTCACTGTAGAGCTTATTTGCTTAATCTTAAGTGCTTATTTTAGCTCAAGTTAAACTACAGCTTCAGATTCTCCCACATAGGCCCTAGTTTCTATATTTTTCTCAGCTTTAGATTATAATTTTAGAATTTACCTGAAATTTTCATTAATTTTGGTCACTGTTTAGTATTTTTCTTAAATATAAATAGTTTTTAATCATTTTTAATTAGCTTTAATTGCAATTAATTGAGAAAAAGTCCCAAAAAATAATTTTTCATTTTTTCCTGTTTAAGAAAAATATAAAAAGCATAAAAAGAATTTTTCCATATTTTTCCCCTTTTATTTGGTATTTTTAACAATTTAAATTAGATTTAAATAGATTTAAATTCATAGAAAATAGGAAATTAATCAGAAAATTACAAAAATAGTTTTGAAAATTCTATTTTGATATCTTAGACTTTTCTAAGTCTTACTTTTATTTTTCTAGCTTTATTTCCTAATTTCTTGTATTTTAGGTAATTATTAAATAGTAAAAAATAGTTTTTAATTAATAATAATTAGATAATTAGTTATAAAAATAATTTTATTTTTCTAATAATTTTCTTTTATCATTAGGATTGTAAAAATGTATTTTTCATATTTTTAGGCTTAATATTGTGTAAGTTTCACTTTTTATTTTGTGCGCTTACGTAATTTTTATTTAAACGTAAGTTTTAGTTTTAAGTTTTAAACGTTCATCATTTTAAATATAGTGATAGCGTTTATTTAATAGATTTTATCTTTTTAATTTCCTTTAATTTGCATTTAAGCCGTTGTTATTTGTTGGCTTTTTCCTGTAGTTATATTAATCTCAAATCTCTTTTTCCGTTCAAATCTCAGATCACTAAACGTTTGATAATCCATTGCATAGCTCATTTGGGACATAACGACCGGGGAAACACTATACTCCTCAGATCTTCATTGCATTCGTGCTTAAGCGGTTTTAAAATTTGGTTACGGTCTACGCCATTCACAAGTGGCGGGTTTGTGTGATTTAGCTTGACTTGCTTGCACGCATCAATTTTGGCCATTGCTGCGGAGTTGTGTGATTATCTTACGTTTGGCAGATTAGTAATTTGGATATTCACTCTTTGTTCATACCATCCATCTGTATATGTTTATATTTTCTTATCCAAAACCCCCAAAAATATTCTTCTCATTCCTCTTATTCGTTTGATTATTTCTCTTACCCTCTTTTTCCGTTTAATTCTATTCTTCGTATCCTCTCAAACATTTGATTCTCTTCTTAATCCTCTAAATGTTTAATTCTCATGGCGACGATCGATTATCCTCGTTGTTTCCACTACAAAAGCCGTATGGAGGATCATTTCGATTGTCGAGAATCCGATTGTTTATGCAAGCGATGTGGAAGGATGGGTGCAAGCAAATATTGTTATTGGTGCGAATTATCTGATAACTCTCTCAATGATTCTCCAAGTCTTTCCGACCATCCGCCACAACCCGATGAACCCATTCAAGAACCAGAGACCATAACGGAAGTGGTGGAAATTGCTAGCTCTCAGAGCACACCACTTGTCCCACCTCGATTTTTTCAATGTTCTTGAGACTTGATAGTCATTCGGATCATCATGTTGGTTTTGTTGATTCTTTGAATAAACCGATTCCTCTTCATAACTCTCAAATGCAATCGTTTATTCCTTGTGTCGGTTGTGGTGAGCCTCTCTTTGGTTCACCCTGTCGTTGGTGTACATGTGTACAATGTGGTAATGATATTCATAACGGAGTTGTTTGTTTTGTGGTTCGAGGAATTCATTTGATTATGATCCTAATCCGAACTCATTTAACGACCCCTCTAATTTTTCCAATTACCCACCACAGCCCGACTTATCATATAACTGATTCGTGCTGAACCGTCAAGTCCTAACAGACTTAAAACAGCTCAGACACAAATGCAATGAAGATCTGAGGAGTATAGTGTTTCCCCGGGTCGTTATGTCCCATGGCTATGCAATGGATTATCAAACGTTTAGTGATCGAGGAATTTGAACGGGAAAAAGATTTGAATGTGATTACAACTACAGGAAAGGCCAACAAATAAAACGGCTTAAATGCAAATTAAAGAAAATTAAAAAGATATAAAATATTAAATAAACGCTATCACTATATTTAAAGTGATGAACGTTTAAAACTTAAAACTAAAAACTTACGTTTAAAATAAAAAAATCGAACGTACAAAATAAAAAGTGAAACTTATACAATATAAATCCTAAAAATATGAAAACATCAATCCTAATGATAAAAGAAAATTTATAGAAAAAGAAAATTATTTTTTATAACTAATTATCTAATTAAAAACTATTTTTAACTATTAAATAATTACCTAAAATATAATAAAATGTGAAATAAAGCTAGAAAAATAAGATTAAGACTTAGAAAATCTAAAATATCAAAATAGAATTTTCAAAACTATTTTTTTATTTTTCTGATTATTTTTCTATTTTCTAGGAATTTTAAACTATTAAAACTACTTAAATTATTTAAAAATACAAATTTAACTAAGAAAAATCTAGAAAAATATTTTTTGGCTTTTTATATTTATCTTAACTTAAGAAAAATGAAAACTTATTTTTTGAGGTTTTGAATTATTTGTATTAAATGCTAATTAAAAAGACTTAAAAACTAATTTAAATCAAGAAAAATACTAAACTGCCCTAGAAAAATCTGAAAAAATCAAGATAAGCTTAAAATAATATTAAGAATCTAGGAAAAATAGAAAAACAGTGCTTGTTTGCAAGTATTTGAAACTGCTATGCAAATGCTTATAAATAAGCACTTTTTATAAGCAATTGAGAACCAATAAGCACCAACTTTTGAGAAGCTAAGTTATGCTAAAACTACTCAAATGCAACCAAATTCAACTATCCTAGACCTCTAAATCACAGGCTACTAAGTTTTGATGATTAGAGCTTTAAAGTTGAAAGCAGTTTGAGGTCACTACTTTGGACTTAAGGCAGTCACCCAATAAGCTAAAAATGAAAAACAGAAGTTGGAACTTGTAATAGACCTGGACAAGTGCTTGTAAACCAAAATTGAGACCAAGGTAAGCTCTTATAAGCTTGGCGAGGTCGCAAGTTTTACCAGAACCAATGCTGACTTAATGCTCGCACAGGGGACTACTCATCCAACTTCTAGCAAAAATAAGCTCTTGAATAAGCCATAAACCTAAAACCAGATGTTGCAGTCTCAAGACCACCTAGCAAGCTATAACTAAACCAATTTTTTAGGCTTTAACTCACTGTAATGAATCCAATGCAAGGATGCAAGTTCTTAAAAAAAGCTGCTTCAGGGCTTTTGACTTTTATCACGAAGGAAAGGTTGACTAAACTGAAATTTGAGCTTATGATTCTAACCGAAAATGAGGTGATAAGCTTTCACAAGGCTTGATTTAGCTGCTCCTATGAGTTATGAACACAATTCAGGCCTTTGATTATATCTATCCTATCTGCTAAGCTAATCAAGACAGATGTTATATGATTTTGACTTATGTTGAACTAGAGTGCAAGTAACTGGTCTAGCTGACTATAATGGACCCAAATAAGACTAATGCAAATGATCTTAACCCATCTCTAACCTCTATATAAGATCTAGCACCTTATAAACACCCTGTCAAGACTATAGTGATACTTTTAAACACTTAATCACAGTTCCACTAATTATACTTAATCTAGCTTAAACTCTTAATCATGTCTCTAAACTACTACCCTTAGACTAGGCCAACAACAATAACTTAAAGAGTACCAATATCACCCCTGCTCATATGTTACAACTAATGAGACCAAAACGAGCATAAGTAAGCTAATGAGATAACTAAATCACACTACAATGTTCACTATTTAAGCTAATGCACCAACTGGAAAAGAGAATTAAAGAGAGTACTCACAGTTTGTCTAGTCACAATGACTTGCCACAAGACTCCTAGATTACCACTATTTTGAACCAATTCTCTCTGTTTGCCCCGCTTGTATGCGACTTACACATTAACCAAACACCATCATTCAGCGATATAAAAACCCAGGAACTCAGTCTCAATCCATTTCCAATTTCCAAACCAATAAGCTTCACAATATGGCGGTTTACTTTTATTGACCACGAATTAACTAATTGTTATTTGAGCTTCAAATTTATATAAGCTCACTATAAGCTACAAGAAGCTCACGTGAGCTTAGTGGAACAGATGCTAGAACTTAAGACTAGTTCACTAAGCACCATTGAAACTTAAAAAGCTGAATAATAATTAAAACATGGAAAACAAATCTCATTAACTTGAAAATGTTATTACAAATTAAGAAAGTGACTTTAACTTGGAAATGTCTGAATGAAATTACAATGGTTCTTGAAAAAATGTAAAAACTAAAGCGAAAAACTAAGCGCCTTATCAACGGCTACAAGTGCTATTTATACCCATAAGCTCTAGGGGTCTTCAATCTCTTGTGTTTTTCTTCTTGTGCTACTTCACTCATCAATCTTGGCCATTGGATTGGTCCACTTTATCACAGCCGTTGATTCACGTTTTTGGCGCCCAATGTTGCAACAGGGCTTGGTCACTTGTGATGGGTAGGGTGGCGGTGAAGGTGTTGGGAAGAGGAGGAGGGAGACAAAGATGTCCGGAAGGACGGAGACATGGAGTAGGGAAAAGGGGGCGGGTATGTTTTATTTCAAACGTGGGTTTGGTCGGGTCAAGGGTTTGGGCCAAAGGGGTTTAATATTGGGCTTGGGTTTAACTATTAGGATCCGTTTGGTTTGTGAAATTAATAACACAAGGACCACTAATGTAATATTTGGAATTCCAAGGACCAAACATGTAACTTATGAAGAGTAGTCAAAGGGTTGTTTTGCCAACCTCAATATTCCAAGGACCATTATTGCCAAATGTGAAATTCCAAGGATTAATTTTGACAATTTTTGGATTTTCAGGGACTAAACTGTAATTTCTCAAATATTTTTGGATTTTCCACCAAAGGACTAAATATGATAATTTATGTTTCCAAAAGGACCTTTGGTGATTTTTCTTTTGAAATTATGTGCTCGTGGACCTTTTTGACAACTTTTGAAACTTGGGGGACTAAAACTGCAATTTTTGCAAATTTGATATGTTTTTCATCCGATTTTGATATTTTTGCATTTAAAACACATAAAACACTGATTTGTGATATTTTGATCATTTTGATGTGTTTCTGAGCATTTTCAGATGATTTTGCAGTTTATATTGTACAAAAATGATGAGTATTTAGACACTCATCAATAACCAACATACCTGCTGTGAATTTTGTGGAGGTCCTCACCTAGAATTTGATTGTCAATCGGGAAACACGTTTGTGAATGAGCAGTTTTCGGTGATGCTCGAACTTTGGTTATAACCAAAATCCATATGATTCACTGTCCAAACTCAACAGTTTTCTTATTGAGTGCTAATGGAGGTCCCCATTTCACTCGATTGTCAAATAGGGAACCAGGTTCCTTGTAACAATCATGACTCTTACATGTTTGACAATTTCCAACCTCCACAGCACTATGCGGTTCAAACTCCACTAGTTATCTCAAAAATCTCCAGGATTTTGAAACCGCAATAAAAACACTTGAGGATATGATGAGTAACTTTAAGAATCAAGTGAGTGGTGAAAAGACCATAGGAGAATTGCTAGCCGAAGAACGAGCGGCCCGCCAATCCAGGGAAGAATTATTAGCCCTAGAGCATGCGCTCTACAGGCGTTCCCAATTTCTTAAGGCGGCTCTATATGATGATGACGAGGAGGGTTTTTATCCTTTTAAATGTAATATTTCTCAACCCCTCGGTCAGATGATATTCCAGCAGTTGAGATTTCATCTCAAACAAAAGCTATCATCACCCAGATCCACACTCACTCTCTTATTTTGGGGATGAGCATCTTGACCTGTTCCGAAAAGGAAGGGACAATTCATAAAGTCTAGTGTCGAGCCTTGTCCCAATCCCAAGAGAGTCACAGGGACTCGAGCATTTGTGTGATATCCCTTCCCTCTTGTCTTTCCAGCAGTTATGTTGAGATGTTCTCGATTCGATGATGATGATTCGTTATCTTGTGGAGACATCATTTATGTGGAAGATTACCGAGCTTGTTAGCTTAGAAGAGAGAATGATGAAGTTCTTGACCTGAAATCAAAGATGAAGCTCTTCGAGCAACATTATTGAATGTTAGTCTTCTCATTTCTAAAATCGAGGCTTTCAAAGAGAAACCTATTTCATCTCCTATCCCCATTAAGGATAGTGACATTCTTTCCGATGATTCTATTCCGAAAATGAAAGCCTTGTTTGATAATATGGGAGAGATTAGTGGCGGTACCACTTCTCATTCTCATAATTCTCTCCCCGATCATGAATCATTTACTTTAGAGGAGTTCACCAGTGAACCCACTCATATCAATTCTGAATATGATTCATTCACCTTCGAGGAGTTCTCCTGTGAACTTACTCATATCATATCTCCGCTGGAGTATGATAATTTCTACTTTGATCTAGACATACCCATATTATGTCTTGATCAAGTGAGCTTTGAGGAGATTCATGAAACTATGAATTCTCCTATTGAGGATGAAGAGTTAGTCATGATTTTTATCATGATTTTCTTTTTTTTCTTCATATATTCGTCACTTCTCCCTTTCTTCACTCCTTCGGGAATGAAGACATTATCTTTGACCCTGGCATTTCCATGTACCATTATCTTGAGCCGGGAATATATCTCATCGGTGTGAACTTTCACGCTTCCAATGTTTGTCCAAACATCTTGAATGAAAGTCCGATGGAGATTGTTTCTTCCATTTTGCTTCCCCATGAACCAATTAATGCGGGGTCGAGTCAAGCTAGCGACTTCGGGAATCAAAAATGATAGCATGCCATATGGGTTTTCACCCATATTTCGACTTCTTTCTATCTTTCTACCACCAAGTGTGGGGGTGTACACATGTTATAAATATATAAGTTTCAAAAAAAACTCTTTCTAAATAATGGCGTAGTATTTCCCTTTTCGTTCTTTGTTTCGGCATAACCGGTACTTTTAAATATTGAGGGCAATATTCATTTCTAAGTGAGGGGGGGAATTCTCACGAATTTTATCATATAATTATACCAATTCCCCCGTTTTTGGCCAAAAAATTTTTTTGGAGTAAGTGTTTTACACTTTCTCATTTGGTTATCAGTCCGCCTTGTCTAATAAACAAAAGGATTGGCTAATCCAGGAGCAAATGGCTCTTGGTAAAGATATATCAAAACCGTTGACGGCTTGTAATTTGCCCAAAATTGTATGGTATTCAGCTCACCATATCCTAAAAATGAAGAGTTGGCTAGCCCGAAGATTATGGCTTGTGGTAAAGGCGTGGAAAAGCCATAATTGGTAATCACTCACCAAAGATAATATTGATAATTTATCTAAGAGTTGGCTAGTCCAGAAGGGTACGGCTTCCGGTAAAGACAAATCAAATCCGTTGAAAGCTGGTGGTTTGCTCAAAATCACATGGTTATCGATGTACCATGGTTCTTACTTGAACTGAAACATTTGGCTACTCCAGAAGTAATGGCTTTTGGTAAAGAGATTAAAATCCATTATGTTTTCTCAAATCATTGCTAGAGACTAGCAATATCTCGATGTGGGGATTGATGAGTTCTAAATACTCATCATTTTTGTACAAAATAAACTGCGCAAAATCATCGAAAACACTTCGGAAACACATCAAAATGATCAAAATATCACAAATCAGTGTTTTATGTGTTTTAAATGCAAAAATATCAAAATCAGATGAAAAAGTATCAAATTTGCAAAATTACAGTTTGATCCCCCAAGTTTCAAAAGTTGTCAAAAACAGTCCACGAGCTCATAATTTCAAAAGTAAAATCACCAAAGGTCCTTTTTAAATCATAACTTGTCAAATTTAGTCCTTTGGTGAAAAATATAAAAAGTTTGAGAAAATTACAAATTGGTCCTTCAAGTTTAAGAATTGGCGAAATGGTCCCGAAAATCGAAAATGGCAACTTTGGTCCTTGTAATATTAACACTTGTCAATTTCAGTCCTTGGAGCAACTTTGAGATTTGGCAGAACAAGTCCCTGAAGTTTCAGAAATTGCATGCTTAGTCCTTTGCTTATTAAAACCCTTTACACCACTTGGACTTGTCAAAACCTATTGTGACCCTGCCACTAACCCATTTGACCCCTGCCAATTGCACCTTTGGACCCTTCCTATTATTAAATCAGTCCAAACCACATTTGACCAACCCTTCCCTCCCTCACGGGTATACCATTCACCATCATCACAAACCCTTTAACTCCTCTGCCCACACACTCCACCTCCTTCATCATTACCACCCCCCTCCAAACACTACCCTCCAAAACACAGGTCATATCTTTTCCCTGTCACAAATCACAAATACCCATGTGCTCAATTTGGCGCCAAAATGGGAAATCAAAGGTGGGGATCAAATGAGCCTAATCAATGGCTAGGATTGAGTTAAGAAACCCTAATGGAGCATATAAAGGAAAAGAGAAGCAGAGAGAAGGGTGTGTCCTTTGTTTTTAGACAAAATCCTTAATTTCATGCTTAATCGTTTTTAGTTTTAATGTAATCTTTTAGCTGGGTTTCTAGTTCTTATGTAATAAACAAGTTATTGAAGTATTAATTCATCAGTTTGTAGTTAAAATTCCGTTTATGCCGTTTCGATTTTCCCAAAACCTCTATTATCAATTTGCAGTTTCAGTTTAATGAAAGTGTTTTAAAATTGTTGGTTTAAGCTTGTCTTTGGTCAATAATGAGAATTGGTGAAGTTTCATGGGTAGTAATTCAAAGTTTCAAAATGGTCAACAAAAGTCAACCAAGAGGAACCTTTGGTTAAGCAGTGTTGGATTTGGATTTATGTAATGCTGAGCATGGATATGGGTTAAAATAGATTAGGTTAGTTTAGGTTTGAGTGTGGTTTTAGTCTGCAAATCAGCTGGAAACCTGTGAGTGGTTATTTCACTTTTCATTTTCAAGTCTATTTTGCATTTTATGCTTATTCTTGTATCTGTGATCAAGGGTAGTTTTAACCTGCTTAAATAGTTGCAGTTAGATCATGTGAACTCAGTTTGGTCATTGGTTCAAGCTGGGTCAGTAGCTAGCCAGTTTTAATTGCTTATCAGATCTTTAAAGGGGTGTTTGGATTAGAGCTTTCAACTGTGCTCAAGGGTAGAATATTGTGTTAGATCAGTTGCTTTAGGCATACTATAGTCTATTACATGCATAACTGTCCTAGATTTGCATCCATGTCCATGTTAAGTCAAATTTTCATCTCAACTGTCTTGAATGCATTTCCTGTGGAAAACAGTTTCTGAAATCATGCGATAGGTTTAGAAGTGGATAAGTTAGCTTGTTTAAGTTTCATTACATCATGTTTCATCCATTTCATTCACACAATTGCTTTTGAATTTCATAAAAGTCAAACCTCACTTCTGTTTTTAAAAAAAAAGTCAACACCAGTCTGAGCTCATTTGTGCACCTTGCGAGATGATGCACACCTTGTTCAAATCTGTTTTCATGGTCTCAAATTTGGTCATATTGTAGTTTGTCAGGTGGTATTCAAGACCCCAATTCTGTTTTACCTTTTAGCTCAGTGAATTAGCTTATAAATAAGCTCAAACTAGCTTCCCTGTTACCTGTTCTACTGCAATCAGCTTGCTGTCATTGTTTTGCCATTTTGTTTTGCTCTCTAACTTCTTTAATACTTGTCCTCAGTAGCTGTAATTTGGTACACATGTTCTCTGGTTGGTATTCTTGAGATCCATGCTTTTGGTTTTCATGATAGCTATTTGGATAAGCAGTTAGAAGGGCTTAAACAGTAGGTCAGCGTTTCATGTTTTGCTAGATAATCAGTTAAGCTTAATCATAATTAGAATGCTGTTTAGCAGTTAGGAGTAGCTTCAATTGGTGGCCTTAGAGTAGTTATAGTATAGCATAGCTTCTGTAACAGTTTGGTTCACTGTAGAGCTTATTTGCTTAATCTTAAGTGCTTATTTTAGCTCAAGTTAAACTACAGCTTCAGATTCTCCCACATAGGCCCTAGTTTTTATATTTTTCTCAGCTTTAGATTATAATTTTAGAATTTACCTGAAATTTTCATTAATTTTGGTCACTGTTTAGTATTTTTCTTAAATATAAATAGTTTTTAATCATTTTTAATTAGCTTTAATTGCAATTAATTGAGAAAAAGTCCCAAAAAATAATTTTTCATTTTTTCCTGTTTAAGGAAAATATAAAAAGCATAAAAAGAATTTTTCCATATTTTTCCCCTTTTATTTGGTATTTTTAACAATTTAAATTAGATTTAAATAGATTTAAATTCATAGAAAATAGGAAATTAATCAGAAAATTACAAAAATAGTTTTGAAAATTCTATTTTGATATCTTAGACTTTTCTAAGTCTTACTTTTATTTTTCTAGCTTTATTTCCTAATTTCTTGTATTTTAGGTAATTATTAAATAGTAAAAAATAGTTTTTAATTAATAATAATTAGATAATTAGTTATAAAAATAATTTTATTTTTCTAATAATTTTCTTTTATCATTAGGATTGTAAAAATGTATTTTTCATATTTTTAGGCTTAATATTGTGTAAGTTTCACTTTTTATTTTGTGCGCTTACGTAATTTTTATTTAAACGTAAGTTTTTAGTTTTAAGTTTTAAACGTTCATCATTTTAAATATAGTGATAGCGTTTATTTAATAGATTTTATCTTTTTAATTTCCTTTAATTTGCATTTAAGCCGTTGTTATTTGTTGGCTTTTTCCTGTAGTTATATTAATCTCAAATCTCCTTTTCCGTTCAAATCTCCCGATCACTAAACGTTTGATAATCCATTGCATAGCTCGCTGGGACATAACGACCCGGGGAAACACTATACTCCTTAGATCTTCATTGCATTCGTGCTTAAGCAGTTTTAAGCTGGTTACGGTCTGCCATTCACAAGTGGCGGGTTTGTGTGATTTAGCTTGACTGTTTGACACGCATCATTGGTATAAGACAAATCTTTCTGTAAATATCTAAAACTCACCGAAATACCAAAACCTCACCGGAATTACCAAAAACGTCCCGAAAATGCCAATCTGATTAATCCCGCCAGGACCGATTACAAGCTATAAGGGGGTCGACCGACCAACTATCAATTCGTGATTTTTGCAACCTTGATTTTATATCTAAAAATACTATTTTTTAAGTATCAAAATTAGCCGTAGTTTAAGTTTGATTTAGTTATGTGCAAAGCAAATAAAGCCATGTTTTAAAACGGGCTCAATGTAATTTGATATTAATAAAAATATATAATAGAGCCCTGTTTTTTATTAAGAAACGTGACTCTATCCGGAAAAAAAAATTAAAAAAAATATTGTCATTCCAAATTTCTAGTTATTATGTCAAAAATTGAGAAAAGAAACCAAATATATATACATGAAAAAAGTTCAGACGTAAATTGACGCTACTATAAACCGTCATTGCTATGACGCGCGTAATCGTCTAGACCTATAAAACTCCATTTCAAATTCATGTCAAGTTATTATTACAAAGGACAAATGGCGGAAAAAGACACTCAACTTTTTTCTTGCACATAAAGGTGTCCAACTTTTTTTTAGCCAATTTAGGTTTTTTTTTCTCACTTCCCTTAACCCACTAACAACCATTTTGCAAGAGGTATTATGTTTTTTTTTCTTCTCACTAATAACAAGCAAGTTAGCATGCAACTACAATAAAGATGTACCACTAAAAGAAACATATGAAATCACGAATCAAATGTTTCAAGAGGTATTATGTTTGACATAGAAAGCAATCACCACTAAACACTGGCAAATCATATTGATTGCCTATATACTTTATTTTCACTTTTTCAGGGTTGGGATAATAAAGCAATAGCAGCACCAAAGAACAATGCGAAGGTCTCTTTCGCGATATCAAGTTTCAAACAAATGCCCGTAGTGTATTTTTCTTTCCTGCAAAAAGTGCAGACAAAGAAACGAAAGAAAAATAGACAGAAATATGAAACCTAAATATTTATGTCTCGAAGCTCCTTAGAATGTGCAGCAAAAGAATTGAAGTCTCTAATTTTTCTACTACTATTATAAAAGTGAATAAGCAAGGTCGGCTTTAGGGGAATGCAAGAGGTGCGATTGCACAGGGCCACCGTTTGACGAGGGCCACTAAATTTCATGCACTTCTATTATATATATGAACACAATATAAGACTCGAGCTTAATTAATTCATGCACTACTTAAACATATGTATATTATGTGTGTTTGATGATCTCTTTGTAGTAATAGCACAGGGCTACTGAAATCCACGAAACGGCCCTGTGAATAAGATTGAATCTTCTACAAATGTATAAATAGATATTTGTGTCTCGAAGCTCCCTAGAATCCGAAGCAAATTAAAGAATTGAAGACTCTAATTTGACCATCATAAATCTTCTACAAATGTATAAATTAACATGAGTAGGTAGCTACTTGACCCTTTAAACAAAGAACCTAATCGGCAATGGACGGACATACTAAAACACAATGCATGCACTTGCATACCTTTAAACACCACCACTAGTGTAAAAAACAAAGTCTTTTTTACAATTTTTAAAATTTTTATACTATCTACATAACTTTCTCAAACTTTATTAAGGAACGCATATCAACATGAATGGACCCACATGTATGCCGGGTATGGCATAGGCTACACCCGAATTTAGGTCACGAACTGCAAAAAGATTTTAAAACGGCCGTTATTATAGTATGTGTAACCTCTATTTATTTTTATTCATTTATTTATTATTATTATTATTTTTTCGTTTTTGCTACTTTCGTTTTTTAAAATGTAACTTTAGTAAGCCCAACATTTCTTTTGTGCAACACCCTTTTAAAAATCCATGGTCCATGTCCGCAACCAACAACGCATCAAGACATCTGTTTTATTATATCTGTTTCTCATTAAAAAAATAATAATAAAGAAAAATAAAGAAAAAGACTAATAAATTATTTTCTAGTAGGTTGTATGTAAGGTATTATTGTATTTGCGTGATTAAATATATGGCTGTCAAGATAATGACATATGAATGTAAATTGCAAGGAAATGATATGAAAATTGACCATATTTTTAAAAATCAAACGATTACATGTACATAGCGGCGACGATGTATAATAGTCTTAATTTGTATCGTGTTTTTTTTATGTATATTTAAGTGTAAATGAAAGTGAAGAAAGTAAGCATTTTAAATTATAATTAATATAAGAATATATAATAGATGGTATTGCCTTTTATAAATAGAATTATTTTTCTATCGACATTACTCATTATTTAAGTTTTTAAATTTTTAACAATTTTATTTTTTCACTTTATACGTAGTATGGATGAGCCAAATTAATTCGTAAAATAATTGCATAAAGACTAACCTTCGATAAAGGGAGGTGATTTGCACATTTTTTTTATTTGCACACTCATCGTACAAGTTATTAAAGTTGAATGTAAATATAGTACAACTGTCTAATGCGGTACTTGAAGTGTCCTAATCAAAATAGAAAGTCTGCAAGTCAATTTCCGATAAATGGTCCTAGTTATTTGGTTGACCCAGAAAAGTTAAAAGTCAATGATGATATGATTTTATATAGTGCTGAAAAGAAGTTTATAAAGTTGATTAATCGTTGTCTAGACGCTAATTAGTCACTAACCTTTTTCATTTATTCAAATCGCTTAAAGAAATTGGTCAATGGTGGTCAAATTTATTGAAAAACTACAAATCTTGCCGAAAATACCATAAAGACGTCAAAAACTTGTTTTAATCACTTACAATCGTTGTTTACATCTATTACAAGTTGTTGGTATAAGACAAATTTTGCCGTAAATACCTAAAACTCACTGAAAATACCCAAAACTTGCCGGAAATACCAAAAACTTCTCGAAAATGCCTATCTGATTCCCATCTAAACCGATCACAAGCTATAGGGGGTCGACCGACCTACTATCGACTCGTAATTTTTGCAACCTTGATTTTATACCTAAAAATACTATTTTTTAAAATCAAAATTAGTCGTAGTTTAAGTTTGATTTAGTTATATGCAAAGCAAATAGAGCCCGGTTTTAAAAACGGACTCTATGTGATTTTATATTAATACAAATACATAATAGAGCTTTGTTTTCTGTTAAAAAACATGACTCTATCAAAAATAAATTTAAAAAAAATGTTTCCATGCCAAATTTCCAGCTATTAGGTCAAAAATTAAAGAGAAAAGAAGCCAAATATATATACATAAAAAAAGTTCACACGTAAATTGACGTTACTACTTACTATAAACCGCCATCGCTATGACGGCATAATCGGCTAGTCCCATAAAACTCCATTTCAAAACATGTCAAGTTATTATTACAAACTAGTAACATTGTGTTGTAGGTAAAGAACAATGCATACTCATTACACAAAAGAAAAAATCTCTCAATCTCATATTCCCATCTGAGATTGATCTATGTTGGCTACAAACTCAATGTAATGTAAAATATGGGTGAGGATCTTCTCCTACTACTTGAGTCAAGTTGGTGGATGTTCAATCATTGGATTAAAATCAAAGGTCAAGATTAAAAGATAATCTTTTAATCTTTATCTTTGATTTTTATCCAATTGTTGAAAATCAACCAAATTGAGTCAAGTTGGTGGGATAACTTGAGATGATTCAAACCCGTAAAATATTCACCTAGGCATATGCATCTCCTTTGGTATACTCGGTTATACCATAATTGTATGTGAGCTTCAAAACATTATGATGTGTTTAGTTGAGGAAAACACACTTTCTTTTTTAACAAAATGTTTTGTGAAAAGCAAGATCGAAAAACAGAGATCGCATTCAAATCAACGTTTTTATAACAAAATGTTTTGCAAAACACAAAATCCCCTATTTCCTAATTTAACAAGGAAAACTATAAAACACATTTTAGTTGTTTTTCTTTGTAACACACAACCCTCCTTTCCCCTTTTCAAAATAGAAAATACAAAAATCAACTAAATGTGTTTTCTATATTTTCAAGTGTTTTGGGAAGATAAATTTTCCTTCAAAATTTCTACAAAACTAGAGATATAAACAAGAGAATTTTTTTCTCCAACTAAACGCACCCTTACTATTTCTTTTTCTTCAGCATATCCCATAATTGCCAAAATTTATTGTGTTTCAAATAATATTTTAGTAACCTAAGGTTCATTTGGTTTGTTAAGCGATTGGAATTTGGATTAGGGCTTGGATTTAAATTTGGTGTAAGTTTTAAAAAGAAAATTATGAGAGAGAAAATATATAAATGATATAATATTATTATTTCAAACATATATAAAAAAACAAATAAATAAATTTATTATTATAAAAGGAGTTGCAAATAAAAAAGAGAGACGGGAGAATAAAAAAGGCCACACTTTTTATAAGAAAAGACCAAATGTGTCAGTAAAGAATTTATAAACCTATCTAGTTTACCATGAATTCATGCATGAAAGATTTTTAGCACTCAATCCAAACCCTTGGGCCCACTTTTGTATACCAAACACATATTTTGAACAAAAAACCCCAACCCTACTAGTCCAAACCTATACCAAACGGCACCTTAAAAATGATGCATGAAACCGAAATACGTTTTAAAACAGTTTTATCAGATCCTACAATTTTGTATTTTTTTACTATTCAGTTTGTGTCCCTTCTAGTCTAATTCGAGTTGCTATTTCGTAATTTTTGTTCTTGGATAGTTATCAAACTTTATAACCATATATTAAATACTCTGTAATACATTTCAATCTTGTCAAACTTTATATCTTTATTTTCAAATAATACACTTCAAACTTAAATAATTATGTTTGATATATTTGCATATTTAGGGGTATCATTATCACTTTTGTGGGTATGAATAAACTGCCCTCATATTAAAACTAAAGGTGATTGTCACATTGTATCACCTTCCACATCAGTGTCACATCATCTTTCTTTCTTTTCTCACCTTCCTTCATTCCCTCTCATTTCTCAACCCAAATAAGGTCACACCACCTCACATTTCATTAAAATACCTACTTTATACAAATGTAACTAGGAGTGTTCATCGATCCAGTTCTTGGGTTTGTGGGTTGTATGGTTCTGGTTTATCGATTTGAAAATTTTTAAAGTCAAAACCAAAACCAAACCAATTATAAAACGGATAAAACCAAACCGTACACCAAATTAAAATTCGGTTTGGTTTCAGTTAAAATTTAAAAAACCAAATTCATGTAAACATAATAATATCATCTATAAATCATAAATAAAAACTTAAAAGCTCAGATAAAATTAGCAAATCAAAGATCTTACAAAGTGCTCAAAACATGAGTTTAAGAAACGAAAAGGTTTCAAAACTTAAATGAAAGCGAAACAAAACAAAATTTTATTCAACAAAAGTCTTCAGAATTCTTAGTAGCTTGAATATTTCATATTCAAGCATCCAAAACTAGTTGAATATCAGGATTGCTATTTAAGATGATATAATAGAAACTATGTAAATTTATATTATTATATTCTATGTAGATAGCGACATTCGGTTTATTCAGTCCGGTTTGGTTATATTTTTGTCAAACCATAAACCAAACCAAGCACTAATTAAATACTTCGGTTCAGAACTAAACTTTCGGTTCGGTTTTATTTGATTTCGGTCTGGTTTATTTTTTGGTTTGTTTGGTGTCAAACTAAACACTGAACACCCATAAACGTACCCTATTAAACACCCCACACACACTCACAAACAAACAAAAAATAAATGATAAAACACAAATCTTTTACACAAATGCCGGGAAGGAGTTGCCTCACCACTATGGGGCTAGTTTGAGGGGGTCACGCATCAGTGTTTGTGTAGGTAGTGGTGTGAAGTGGTGTGAGAGGTGATGGCCTCACAATCATTGAGACTGCCTGTATCGGTTCGATGAAGGGTACCGAGATGCCTCAAACTCACACACCACCTTACTATGGGGGAGGGTCCTTAGCCTCATTCTTTTTAAACTCTCCCTATAAATACCCCCTTACCAAAAATCTTATGGATTGTTCGCTTCCACATACCATCGATGAAATCAAAGCTTGTGTTGAGAAACTAATTGAGGATGATACCGTTCATCAGCAAGCGATTATAGACTACCAGTGCAATTTGAAAATGCAAGCACATCTAAAGATAATCTAAGGAAAGCATACCAGAAATGCAATGACATTTGCAAGAAAACCGTGCTTTGATTGACACTTTTTTAAAAGAGTACTCTTGAAAAGATTACAAGAAGCATAATGCTTTGTTTGGCTACATGCAAAATACAAATAGGGAAATGTGTTTTAGTTTTCGATTGTTTTTAAAATTTCGTAATGTAATTTATATTTTTATTTAAATAAATGAAGATTTAGTTTGTTTGATTTCGTACGTGTAACAGATACTTTTCCCATAACGAATACTTTTTCCCCTTACCCTCATTCCTTTTACACACAACTTCTCTTTAAACTCTACCCACTACCATCTCAAAAACTATGGCTGCTGTCCAAATGATGTGAGACTAACTATCCTTATGCAACTACGACAATAATTTGACGTTGAGGCCGCATTGGCGGAGCAAATGTTGAACTTGTTTCGTCGCTTTCATGATCGAGTTCGTAGCCATAGGCCTGAAATAATCAGGGTGTGTTCACTACCAGATCATGCCCTTATCGACTACGGTATGCACACTCTTGAAAGGATGACTGAAGCCGATATGAGGAATGCAAATAACATGATGTTGGCTAGGAAAGAATCGCTTCGGAGCAGCGCTGAGAAGCAAGAATTCATTAACAACTATAGAGAAATGTAAAAGCTTGAATGCTTTACACCAAATGTTTAGGTTTTAGTTTCATACATTAACATTTTTAATTATCTATGTAACGTTTTTAATTTATGAATAATAAAATGTTTTGTTTTTATTAAACTAAAAATTGGTTTGAATAGTGAGGGTGGTGTGACTGATAAAGGGAAATAAGGTGGAAGATGAGTGAGGGTGTTTTGACGTAACGAATAAGGGTAGCTTTAGTCTAAGGGCATCCACAATCGGATGACATGGAAAATGCATAATATATCATTTACATGGTATAATCCATTATAACTATTGACACATCGCTATACATTTAATAGTCGTGTGTTTCTAAACAAACATTTATTATATTGTGAAAATGGGACCATAACCATTTTGTTTTGTTTGAAAACACATTCATTGCATTATAATACTATATATATCTTTTATATAATAAAACAAAACCTTTAGTGAGAATTTTTCATTTCAAAAAAATCAATTCATTCCTTATTGAGTAATAATTTTATAATTATTGAGTTATATAAAATATTTGTTTAATTAAAAAACTTTGAATATTTCCGGATTTGGTCAAAATCTATGAAAAAATCGTTTTTATATATTTATGTATGAAAAAGTAAAAAATACGCATGGACTGGAAATCTAATAGTTAATATTTGTGGATTGAATTAGTAAATATAAAAAAAGACTCTTGGCAGGCTTGGAATCACTATGTTCAATATCATCTCTTTCCCCCAAGAACCCACGACAATTCCAATAACAAAACCCTAATTGAAACTACAAATCTATGAAGATGATCAAATACTTGCACTACAAGAAAACAAGGCTTTACCCATGGAAATTACCCACGGACATTGATACGTGGGTCTTTACCCTCATATTACCCATCAGTTACCCACAATTAGCAAATCCAAACTCTTTGAGAATTTTCCCTCGACTTTTCCATGATTTTACCCATAAATTTAGCCACAAAATAATATATCGTGTGTAGCCTGTGGCTAAATGATTCCCCCCCCAAAATTTCCCACATATTACACATGAATTTATTATGATGGGTAAAGTCATGGTTAATTATATGGGTAATTTTTTGTTTCCCACATATTGCCCACATATTTTATATATGTGTTAATAGTTGTGGGTGATTAATGGGTAAAGACTATACTCGTAAATTTTCGCACACCGGGTTTCCCATTTAACATATCGCGTGTAATTTTTCGTGGCTAAATTTACATTACCCAGTTATTAGACTCGTCTTTTGTGTTCGTGGGTAATTCGGTGTGTATAATTTATGGGTATAACTATTCCCGTAATTTTGGCAATGGTTAATTTTTGCGCCTAAGTTATTGTGTTCAATTTATGTAGGTACATTTCTATTATCGCTATTTGCGCATATATTTATTGTTCATTTGATCTTCTTTTCTTTCTTTTTGATTGTTAATCTTGTTTTCAAAGCCTTTGCTGTCCTCAATGCCTGAGCTGTTACATTTCCTTTTTTTATTTTTTTAAGGGATATTTTTATTAACACTAAAAAAAAAAGTACAAATTACAACATCCCACCTCAACTAATTAAGCCGATTAAAAGAGGTTGGAACTAGGGGTGTTATCGGGTCGGGTTTAGTCGGGTTTTGAGTTTTTTTAAAAGTGACCCGCAACCCGACCCGATAAGAATCGGATTATCGGGTCGGGTGATTCGGGTTGTCAGGTTATAAAAAAAATCCAACTCTACTCGAATCTTAAAACTCGAGTTCGAAACAAACTCAAAATAAGTTGGCCTCTGTTTTTTATACTTATTCACAAAGTTTGAGCTCAACTCGATTGTTTACAGAGTATATATACTTATACCTAATGTTTTGAAAAATGGGTCTCAAATAAACCCGGTCAAATCACCGGGTTACCGTTTCGACTGTCGGGTCAACCCGATTCATCATGCGACGTGGGTTTTGATTATGCGTCGTGTATCATAAGTGAATTTTTGTTTGTTTATTTTCTTATATGCCGTTTGTTTGTTGTCATGTGTCGTGTATGTTTTAATTGCGCCTAAATTTTGACATTTGGATAATCTAATCCAACGGATGATATTAAAAGTCCATTTTTGTAACATTCAAATGCAACTTCTATTTTCATAAACAAGTATGATAAAGGTACATTTATAAAATTTTCTTTTGATAAAACAATATTATAGAACATCATACACATTCAATTTAATAATACAAGTTTTAAACTTAAAAACAACATCATTAATCAACATAATCTATCAAACTTATGTATATATGGACCCTGACTCGAACCTGAACCGAACCCGATTAAGTCTATTATGGTCGTAATACTTGGTCAATAATTTTATTTGGGTTTGAACCTGAGTAACTCAAATACTAAACAAGGTTGGATATCGGGTTTAAAATATTTGGCTAACTCGGGTTCGGGTTACCCGATTGACCTAAATAAAGGCTTTCTAAAATATTTAAAAATATATTTTTTTTTAAATTTAAACGATTAAAAATAGACAATACTATTACATTACTCATATTCGGGTTGACCCGATTGCATATGAACCCGACTTCAGTGAATCTGACCCGATTTAACATGAACCCAATAAAATCAAATTCAGATAATATTAGTTTACAGATAATATTAGTTTACGTATGTTATTTCCAGCCTTGACCGTTTGACCCGAACCCGATTCCCACACGTTAATATCATATATCAGTAATAATCTTAATGTTGTCATACTTAATAATAAAAAGTTATTTATAATGCTATAACTAAAAAATGTGAGTAGTTATAGAAATAATTGCAAACCGTATATTGATAAGTAAAAATTGAATATTTGTTAGCTGTCAAGTTTGACTATACTTTTTTTACTAATTCATTTCATCTATTCAAGGCTTCAAGTGGTCTGGTCCATTCACATTCACACAATTACAAACCCTTTCACTATTAAGCGGCAAATGAAAAGTAAGCTAAGCGGCAAATGAAAATGAAGCAGCGACTGGAAATTAAGCGGCAAATGATAAGGGTTTAGCGGGAAATTAAGGCGCCTTTTCACATAATAAGATGATATCAATCGCATAAAAATCGGATCTCAGTTGTTGAATAAATAGCGGCAATGATCGCTTTATAATTTTCATTGACTCAATTCAATATAGTGGGTACCAAAGAATTGTAGAAGCAATATAACAACTTTTAACAAGGTATGTGCCTAATCTAATTTCATATTAGCATATAGTTTGAATATGTCAAAGGTTTCATTCTTTTTAATTGGAGTGTTCTGATTTTTGTTTAGTATTTTAATCATTGTCGATGTATCTTATATGTTCCGAAGTAGTTTTTTCAATTCTGAATTTTAAGTTTAGTGAACAAGTGTTTTGGAGCAATGACAGTAAATGTCATCAAAAAATTCGTACATTGCTTAAACCAACAAGTTTTGTTTTTGCTGATTTGATAATGTATAAAACAATTTTGTTGATCTACGAATTAGTCTTTTTTTAAGAGAAAGTAGTATTAACATGTGAAAAAGAAATTGCTTTGTCCTTCAAAGATATCAACATCGTTGTTGTTGGCTTTTTTTTTGGCTATCAATGATTCAAAGTGAGCCTTAGAATATAACTTTTACATTTGCTGGTGTATTTGGAAGAAGATGTTATTGTGTTATATGTTTAATGGGTCAATTCAAAGACCAGTTGTAGATTAAGGGGCTGTATGATTATGTAGAATAAAAAGCAATTGTAGATTATGGGGTCAATTCAAAGACCAATTGTAGAGTAAGGGGTTGCATAAAAATCGGATCTCAATCTTTGAATTCACATAAAATGAAAATTATGTGTAGATTAAGGGGTTGTATGATTGCTTTTTAATTGGTCAATTCAAAGACCAATACTGATTCTGTTAAAGGTGTAGGTGTTTGATAAAAAAAATTGAGTTGATGGATCATTCCATACTCTTATGAACAATTTGTTTTATTTCAAAACCAAATTATTCAAACAAATCAGCGCTTTATCATTCTTTTTTATCAAACAACCTTTGTTCTTTAGATTCCGTGTTCGCGGCAACTAAAAGTATTTATATAATGATAGTTTATTGTTACGAATATTTGGGTTCATGGCTGCAAATTGGTTCAGTTAGTCTGCAAGTATAATGTTGGTTCAGAAGTATATTTATGTGTCTGAGAATGTTTTTCTTGTGTCAGCAAGTGGATTTGGTTTTCATTACTGCATATAGGAAGGTTTATATTCACATATGGGCAGTGATGAGATTGAGTCAGTATATGGGTTGTTTAAGTATTTAGTGCTCTAGACTTGTGTTACTCAGTTGTTTTAGAGGATATAATGATGTTTAAGTATATGGTTTGTTTAAGTATATAGTTTGTTAACATAAGTGAAAGGGTTATATTGTGTCACATATATTATTATTGTTACTGAATTAGACTTGTGTGATGGCCTTATTGTTTGGTAAATGTTTAATCTACATTTTTGTTTACTATCTCATTAACATCTCGTATTTTAAATAGTTGCAGATATGGCGAGAGGAATGGGAGGGATCACAAAAAGACCACTTCTCTCATATGCTCGTCCTAGAACAGCGACAGAGTCTCTAACTAATCCAACTTGAATGGAGCAATGCCTAGAGGAAGGGGAGGGATCACAAAAAGAGTTGGTGTCTTGCATGCTCCTCAAGGAATAACGGATGAGATTCTTGATGATTTAAATTCTAATGGTGATATGACGAGAGAAAATGGAAGGAACACAAGGAAAGGAGGTCTCTCATATGCTCCTGAAAGAACAACGGATGAGATTGTTAGTGATTCTACTTTCAATGGTAATGGCAATGAAACATCTCGTGAAAATGTTATTGTGACAAATTCAGGCCCTCGATCAAATGATGAAAGCTCTCAGAATCAGTCACTAACAGTGGCAACAGGGAGAAAACAACTTATTGTTGTGAATGGATTGTAAGTTTAAGGTCTATTATATCAATAGTTGATTGCATATTTTCATGTGATAATATTGATTTTATCATCTTCATCATATTATAACAGCCTTGAAAATTCAAGTCAATGCTCACGAGTAATAACAAAGATTTTCAAAGAAAGAATTGATGATGGAGTCTTCACGTGGAGAAAGGTGCAGCAAGACACCAAAAACTTCTACTTTGAAGAATTTAAGGTATTCAACATCTTATATTTAAATTATTTGATATATAAATATATCACATATGTTGTTATTAATGATTTGGATTAATGTAGAAACATTATGTGTGGGAGCCTACAACTGAAACACAAGTGAGGACAACATGGGAATCAAAAGCTTCTGAGCGTTATACAGATTTCTTGGGAGACATTAGGCATAAAATGATAAAACCAATATTTATAAGTGAAGACACATGGGCAGGTTTTGTAGGTTATTGGGATAAACCCGAGTACAAGGGGAAACGAGAAACAAATTCACAGGATCGTCTGAAGGGTGATAGTCCATCGACTCATACTGGATAGTCCGTATCAAATCGTGAACATGCGAAGAAACTTGTAAGTTTAAGAAACTTAGTTGTGGTTCTATGACAATAAAATATGCTATCGTTTGTTTAAGTAAATCTAATTCGAAAGTTTTTGTTAGTTTCTGATTTTTTTTCATTTGTGTGTGCAGGAAACGACACTAAAGCGTCCACCTAATCCTTTTGAGCTTTTTGTGTATACCCATACAAAAAATCATGACGAGGAAACCTTTATCGATAAGAAGGCAAAAACAATCAATGTAAGTTTTGATTTGAAAAGTGAATAACATTTTCATTTAGTATATAGTCATTCATTTTCACCTCTATATAATATCAGGATAAGTGTTGCGATTGAGGGAAGCACGTGAGGCAAATCATGCAGTAGGCGAGTCATCCCAATTGGTGAATGAATCAGCACTTTGTTATGAGGCGGTTGGAGGCGTGAAGAAAAGAAATGTGTATGGTCTTGGCTCACAAGCACTTGCTTATTATCCGAATCCCACCAATAG
This sequence comes from Chrysanthemum makinoi, assembly GCA_910596185.1. Classification (NCBI taxonomy): domain Eukaryota; kingdom Viridiplantae; phylum Streptophyta; class Magnoliopsida; order Asterales; family Asteraceae; genus Chrysanthemum; species Chrysanthemum makinoi. The sequence goes on along the minus strand of OU343222.1, from coordinate 142,556,825 downwards.
AATTTCAGTAGCTTATATGCCACATGAACCTTTGGAGAACAAGTACCTGAAAATGGAGAGAAAGTTGACTCGCAAGATCGGTAAACAACAACAAATTCTTTAGCTCTTGTGTAGTCATCTTGAGATTCCTGTCCCAGTACTGAGAGTGACACTGAAGACAACGATGAAGCAGATATTGTAGGGCCTATTCTGGTTTGCATATGTTAGGTCGCTGTTTGCTTTATTTTGGATAATTTAGGTTATTGGTTCCTTTCGAATATTTTATGTTTATGTTAAGTTTAATAAAGTTGGTTTATGTTTGTTATATTGTCAGAAATATGAGGTGCCTAATTTATATTTTACAACTCTTTCAAAATTTGTGAAATTTACAAATATACAGATATTTCATATAAATTTTAATCAAATTGTTTTTCAAAAATTTCTCGCAAATTTTTACCAGTACTTTTTGTAGTTAACATTACCCACCAACTATTGTGGGTAAACTTCTAATATTACGCTTTGCTTTCCTACCAATTATTGTGGGTAAACTTCTAATATTACCCTTTGCTTTTTCACATTTAAATATATGTGGTTAAGTTTACCCATAAATTATCATGGGTAAAACAGAAAATTTTACCATCGGATATTTACACACGACTATATCACACGACTATATCGTGGGTTATGTGTACCCTTGAATTACCCTCAAAACTTTTGTGAGTATTTTGGTGGTAATGTAAAAAACCCCATGAAACATTTTACCACCGATTTAATGAACACACCCACGGATTATGTGCTGGCTAAATATACCCATAGATTACCCACATGACAATTGTGGGTATTTTCGTGGTAGCTTAGAAAATCCCGTGCAACATTTACCCACAGATTGAATGAAAATGCCCACAAACAATGTCGTGGTTAACATTACCACATGTCGAAAAAATCATGGCTAGTCAATTACCCTCGAAGGCTTTCCCCATTAAAACATATTCATGGATAATCCGTAGGTATTCATCAGTTACCCACGAATTTGGCCCTTTTACCCACAAAATATGTCCGTGGCTGTTCGCCTGAATTCTTGTAGTGTTGTGTTATGGTCTTAAATGGTTTATATAGAAATGATAGAGTATTAATCACAATCAGGCATTCAAAGTAAGAATATGAACACGAAATTGTAATCAAAAGGGATTTGTTATATGATTGATGAAGTGGAAATGTTACAGAGAGTGTTAATACAAATAAGCCGTAAAAACGTTTATTTATCGTCTATATCATAAGCACTTGTGGTAGGTGTTGAAGACATTAGTGAGAGATGTCTCAAGTGTCAAGACGAAGATATTAGTGAAGGGTATCTATCGTCTATATCATAAGCACTTGTGGTAGGTGCTTAGAAGTCAAGACTAGAAGCATTAGTGAAAGGTGCTTAGAAGTCAAGACTAGAAGCATTAGTGAAAGGTGCTTAGAAGTGAAGACACAAGACATTAGTGAAGGGTGTCTTGTAGATCTAGTCAAAGGCATTAGTGAAAGGTGCCTTAGATGTACATTCGATATGGTGTGTTTCGATGTACAAGATAGACTAGTATTAGATCCAAGGATATTGATATCCTTGATGATGTTGTAAAGGAGTAGATCTCCTTTGGGATTAGTCGTTGGTGTAGTGTGGTAGTAGTTCCTCCATTGCAATGGAACTATGTCCTTAGCCTAGTACCTAATAAAGGGTAGGCGACGTTGTGAAGGTGTAGTTCGCCTTGGAGTGAAAGAACTAGGTACTTAGCCTAGTACCTTATAAAGGGTAGGCGACGTTGTGTAGATGTGGTTCACCTTGGAGTGAAAGAACCCGGTGGTTAGCCTAGCACCGGAAAAAGGGTAGGCGACGTTGTGAAGGCTTCTCCACCATAAGGAGATTGGTGTAGTGTTTACGAACTCTTGAGTAGGTGACTCGGGGAGTGGAGTAGGGCAAGGAAGGTGTCCTTGTAGCCGATCCACTATAAATACTCGCGTTGTGGTTTTGTGCTTCTTACTCTTATCTTTTCATTACTTACCTTTATATGCTTGTTTATCAACATCCAACACACACATCCAAATAGATTGACATAAGTCGATCTAAATAGATTAAAAGGAAGTTTTAATTGGCAAAACTATTCAACCCCCCCCTTCTAGTTTTCTACAGAGAGAATTGAGAGAAGTACAAAATCAAGAATGAGTAAAATGAGAGATCACAAGTGAATTTATACAATGAGAAAAAGGGAGGGAAATTATGTTATGGGTTTGTTGACCAAGGGTTGACTTTCCAGTATGTGCTTCTCATGTGCTGATGTTAGAAGAGCTTATAACATTCCATTCCCCTTAGCATTCTTGTCCTCAAGAATGGAGCTCCATCTCAGGAAATCTTTGAATCAAGTCAGCATAAAGCTCCCAAGTAGCATCTTCTTCTGACTGATTAACCCCTTGACCGAAACATATAACACTGCTCTGTTGTTTAACTTGTCCAGTCTTCTTCCAATGATAGCTTCAGGTTCCACACTTAGCACACCATTTGGACCACAGTGAGGTAAAACTCCCATCTTGTTACCACTTCCCTTGCACAACTTTAAAGTAGCTTGTCTATAGAGCTGCAGTTTCAAATAAACCCACATTCCAACCTCAAAGCTTCTTTCACTTCTGTGCTTGTCAGCCATATTCTTCATTCTAATATGTGATCTCTTCAAATGGAACTGCAACATCTCAATAGCTTGCTCCCTTGCTTGCATAGTCCTGTCAACTTCCTCTACTGCACTAGAACCAGTTAAGTAAGGAAAATGAATGTTAGGAGCTTGTCCATACACAACCTCAAATGGAGTGGTTGAACTATGAAAATTGGTATTGTACCAATATTCTGCCAAAGCTACCCATTTGACCCACTCTTTGGGTTTTTCACCAGTCATACACCTTAAAAAGCATTCCACACACTTATTGACTATCTCTGTCTGTTCATCAGATTGTGGGTGATAAGATGTGGACAAGTTCAACTGTACTTTGAGGACCTTCAATAGAGATTGCCAGAAGTGACTGATGAAAATCTTGTCTCTATCACTAACAATAGTGTTAGGTATTCCATGTAACTTGTACACATTATCCAAAAACACCTGAGCTACTTGGCCTGCAGTGAATGGGTGACTCATGGGAATAAAGTGTGCATACTTACTAAGTCTGTCTACCACCACAAACAACACTGTTTTGCCTTGTGATGGTGGTAAAGCTTCAATGAAATCCATACAGATGTCATGCCACACTTTAGTAGGAACTGGTAGTGGTTGGAGTAGACCTGGACTTGCAGCTAAATTAGACTTATTCCTCTGACAGATATTACACTCAGCCACAAACTTTTTAACCAACTTCTTCATTCCTTTCCAATACAACACAGTTCCTATTTTCTTAATGGTGACTTGAATACCTGAATGTCCACCAACTGGTCCACAATGGAAATGTGTCAACAACATCTTTCTCAAATACTCATCATTACCAACTACTAGTTTTCCCTTCCTTCTTAGTTCATCATTATTCCAGGTATACTTGTTCCCAGTGTAAGTCTTATCTTTAATTTTGGCAATCACCCTTTGCAAATCTACATCCTTATCCCAACTATCTTTAATCTGTTTCAACAATTCACTTGTCAATGTACTCAGAACCATGGCACACAACTCAGAACCACTGGAAATCCTAGAAAGTGCATCAGCAGCCAAGTTCTCACTACCCTTCTTATAAGAAATCTCATAATCATATCCCATCAGTTTTGGTAACCATTTAGCCTGAAAGGGTGTGGTCAATCTTTGATCCAACAAGTATCTAAGACTGAAGTGGTCAGTCTTGATCTTGAAATGTCTATCTAAAAGATACCCCCTCCACCTTTCTAAAGCCATCAAGACTGCATAAAACTCCTTTTCATAGGTTGACAAGGCTTGATGCTTTGGAGACAAAGCCTTGCTCAAGTAAGCTATGGGGTGTCCACCTTGCTGCAACACTGCTCCAATGCCTATTCCTGATGCATCAGTCTCAACTGTGAAGGTTTGATTGAAGTTTGGTAGAGCTAACACTGGGGCTTCCATCATAGCTAATCTTAACTTCTCAAAAGCTTCCTGTGCACTGCTATCCCATGTGAAAGAATTTTTCTTTAGCAAAACAGTTAGAGGCTTACTAATCACTGCATAATCTTTTATGAATCTCCTGTATTACCCTGTCAAACCAAGAAAACCTCTTAATTGTTTCACAGTGTTGGGGGTTGGCCACTTCTGCATAGCTTCTATTTTGGAAGGATCTGTTGAAACCCCTTCTCCTGAAATAATGTGACCCAAATACTCCACTTGTTTAACAGCAAAAGTACACTTGCTCAGTTTAGCATACAAAGAGTTATCCTTCATGACTTGTAGGACTGTTGTCATATGTTGCCAATGTTCTTCCAGTGTAGCACTATAAACCAAGATATCATAAAAAAAACATAAGCACAAACTTCCTCAAATAGGGTTTAAACACATTGTTCATGAGTGACTGAAAGGTTGAAGGTGCATTGGTCAAACCAAAGGGCATCACAAGAAATTCATAGTGGCCTTCATGGGTTCTAAAGGCTGTTTTTCCTACATCTTCAGGATGCATCCTTATTTAATGGTAACCAGATCTGAGGTCCAACTTGGTGAAGAACTGAGCACCATTCAACTCATCTATCAACTCCTCAATAATTGGAATGGGAAACTTGTCCTTAATAGTGTATTTATTGAGTTTCCTATAATCAATGCACATTCTCCATGTAACATCCTTCTTTTTCACCATGACAATGGGAGAAGAGTATGGACTTTGACTATCTCTTATGACCCCAAATTCTTTTAACTCTTTTACCATTGCTTCAATAGCATCCTTTTGGTGAGGTGGATGTTTATATGGTCTGATATTGACAGGAAGAGTGTTTGGTAGTAATGGAATGGTGTGGTCATGTGTTCTCTGTGGTGGCAATGAGGTTGGTATTTCAAACACTGTTTGGTACTCATCTAAAAGTGTAGTCAGTTGTGGTGGTTTTGGTGCATCTGATATTGGTGTCAGGCTGAACAGGGTATTTGGGTAGACACATAGCATTGGCACATTAGCTTTTGTACCATAGCTACTGACCTCTTTGTTGGTTTTCTTTCCAGACATCCAGTGTAAAACAGCCTTTTGAGCTCCCCTGATCACCATTCTTTTTCCATTGTACATGAAATCCATCACCAATTCTTTGAAGTTCCACTTAATACAGCCCAAATTAGATAACCATTGAACTCCTAAGACCTTTTCATATCCCCCCAAAGGCAGAATTAGCACATCAGACATAAATACTTCACCCTGAATAGTCCACTTGAAATCCTTACACTCAAACAGACTAGTTATGACTTGTCCATTAGCCACTGAGACTTCCATAGGACATGTCTTTTTGAGCCTACACCCCAGTTTTTTAGCTGTTTTGAGGTCCAAAAAAGTATGTGTACTTCCTGGTATGTGCTAAAACACATACCTTTTCGTTATCAAAATAGACCCAAAATAACCAAGAAAGAGCCGTTTATGGCTAATATTTGCGTGTTTCTTGAGTTTATGCATGTGCAGGTACGGATATGTAAAAACACACAAAAAAGAAGCCAAAATCAAAGAAAACCGAGCACGAGAGAGAGAAGTGTGCAAAAGCCGATGCCGGGATGCTATTTCATGGACTTTGATGCTTAAAAGTGCTAAATACGGAGTTCGGGACATGATTTGGGAGATTTCATTGAAAACCCGTCATTGTATCACATTTTCACAATTCACCCTTTCACTTTACAAAATTACACTTTCAATCCCTCAAATTTCACAAATTTACACATTCTACCCTTCACTTTCCCATTTTACCATTTTCACCCCTCACCTTTCATTTATCCCATTTACCCAAGTCACCCTTGCACTTTCATAAATTACATTTTTGGTCCTAGGTGTTTACACTTTGCAAGTATAATCCTTACACTAAAAACCTTAGTCCAAATACAATCCTATATTAAACCCTTGGCCCAAGTTATAAACCTAAGCCCAAAAAACCCGAGTCCAATAGCCAACACACCTATACCCGGCCACGTTTGATATCCCAACCCATTTCCACCCCTTTACCCGGTCAATACCCACATTCACAGTCAAATTAATATAAAAAAACACCCCTGAAACCCAACGCGCCTAAAACCAGTGAAAACCTTTTACTGTTACCCTTCATTCCCCACCTTTTACCTTGATCAAGCCAAAGTTACCCACACTTAATAAGCATCTAGAAGCCTCTGCCACGTCTGACACATGGGTGTGTCACTGGATTGCCAAGCTGGCGGAATGAGGAGCTTCCATTGGCCGAAACACATCACTAGAATGATCCAAGGGTGTAGAATGAATGGAATGACAAGAAAGATGATCAATGGCTGTGATTAGACCTCCTAGATCCTTCCCATAGCTCCTGCTCAGCTATTTATTCCCCATTTCAGTCACAAGAGGATTTGTCCAACTTTTCATGTTTTAGAATAAGTTTTGACCATTTTTGTCATTTAATTGTTTTTAGTAGTAATTCAGTAGTTAATTTGAATTGTAATCTCAGTTTTTCAATTAATGCAAATTTACTTTTCCATTTACATCTTGTTAATGATCATCTGCAAAAACTCATTTGATTATCAAATCTGTTTTTAAGTTTGTTATTTCCAGTCATTTAAACTCACAGAAGCTTATCTAAGCTTCTGTGAGTTATTGTTGCTTCAGTTTTATCTGAAATTTAGTTTTTGCAAAATGGTCAACAAAAGTCAATTTTCAGTTTCATTGTTAATATAGTTCTGGATTGCTTAGTTATACATGGATATGGGTTAATTTTGGATCTGATATGGGTTGGAATAAGTTCTGATAGTGGTTTTTGATTCTCAGTTAAGCTAGCCACAGTGGATGGATGTATGTAAGTGTTGTGCATCTGATTTCATACCTGCTTAGCATTTTGAGTCTGTGTTTGTTAGAGTTAGAATTATTGCATCTCTTAGCTTTAAATTGGTCATTTAAGTTTGTTTGGATAGAAATCTTAAGATTAATCTGTGATAAAGAAGTTCTAATTTGCATTTCAGCTTCTAAAGTGTTGTTTGGATCAGTTATGTAAACTGAGTTTGAGATCAAAATTGTTGTTAAAATGAATTGCAGTAGCTTCTGTTAGGTTATTTAGAGTTTCTTAGTTCATCACTTTGCATCTTAAAGTAGAAATAGTCAACATTACACTTAATCAGTTCTTATATCTTCATCAGTTTGAGTCAGTAGGTCAGCTTTTGAATTTAGGTAGATTTAGTGATAAGTTAGCCTACATTAGTTGTATTTCATCTATTCACATCAGTTTCAATCAAATTCAGTAGCTCAGAATCTCAAATAAGTCAACTTTGTAACTGATTTTAAAAGTCAAAACATGTCAACAATCTGTTTTTTGCAGATCTTGCAGCAGATGTACAGTGCTTATTCCAAGTAGTTAGGGTCCCAAATTTGGTCCATTTGCAGCTTGCTGGGTGGGCTTGAGTACCATACTTTTTGTTTTCACTCTAGCTTATTGGATAAGCCAGCACAACAGCTCAAAGTAGGGGGGCAGTTAGCTTTAGTGCTTAAGAATCAGCTAGCTTATAACTTGGTAGATCACTGATTAGGTGTTAGGATTAGCTATAATCAGTTGCTTTAGAGTAGTTATAGCATACATTAGCTTCTGTTATCAGTTGGTGCACTTTAGTGCTTATTTGCTTATCTTCAAGTGCTTATTTCTTGACAGTTACATTGCAACTCATAATTCTCATACATAAGCCCTAGTTTTTATATTTTTCTCAGCTTTAGAATAATATTTTAGAATTTCCCTGAATTTTTCATAATTTTTAGACACTGTTTGGTATTTTTCTTAAATAAAAACAGTTTTTAATCATTTTAAAATAGCTTTTATTGCAATTAATTAAGAAAAAGTTCCAAAAAATAATTTTTCAATTTTAATAGATTAAGATAAATATAAAAAGCATAAAAAATATTTTTCCTTATTTTTCTCCTTTTATTTGGTATTTTTAATAATTTAAATTAGATTTAAATAGTATTAAATTCATAGAAAATAGGAAATTAATCAGAAAAATAAAAAAATAGTTTTGAAAAGTCTCTTATGGCATTTTAGATTTTATAAAAATAGTTTCATATTTTTCCCTTTGATTTTTATAATTTTTAGTATTTTAATTTAGTTTAAATAGTTAAAAATTAGTTTTTAATTTTTAATAAAATCCAGAAAAATCCTAAAAAATAGTTTTAATTCATAAATAGATTTCTAATTACATTTCTAGAGTTAAAGTAGTTTTAGGCATTTTTAGGATAATATTTAGACGTAGTTGCATTTTATTTACGTTTCGTTTTAGTATAAATCGCGTATTTAGGATTTCCCGTAGTGTAATTTCCCTTTTATGCTTCCCTTGCCCCGTAGTTTAGAAAACATCATTTTATCCCCTTCTCTTATTCAAATCACAAAATATCGGGACGTGAGTTGGAAATTCCATTCAACCCTCGTTCGGAACGATCTCGGTGCTCAAACCTAACACGTTTGAGTTACCCAACATACTACACACTTCTCATCTATTATTGATAAGTGTCCGAACCGTTTTAAGTTTCTTACGGTTAGTCATTCACAAGTGGCTAGCTTGTGTGAGATAACTTGACGTCTTGGACTGCGAATCAATTTTTGGCGCCGCTGCCGGGGAGGGCATGTAGTGAGTTTCCGATTCCGTCTCGATTCGCGTGCATTTGAAGATCCTTCCCCGAGTGAAGTTATCGTTGTTTTTGTAAATATCTCTTTTATAAAAACCCAAAAATATTTTCCTTTTCCTCATTTGTTTTCCTTTTATGTTTGCTTTTTATAAAAACTCAAAAATAATCTTCGATTTCCTCTGAATGTTTAATTCTTCTCTCCTTACCCTCTAAATTGTTTAATTCTCCACCATGCTCGATTTCGCACCCTTTGATCCCCATGATCCTCGGACCATGGAGGATTTCTATCGTCCGTCACTTATCGGTAGAGGAGGACCGATCGTTCCGGGAACCAAGTTTAGATTGAAAAATCGTATGGTTCGTCTTCTTCGACAGCATTGTCAATTTCATGGATTTAACGACGAAGATGATAATGAGCACTTGAACAAGTTTTTATCTATTACTCAATCCATGAAACAACGTGGCGTTTCTCAAGATGATATCCGATTGAATCTCTTCCCTTTCTCTTTAACCCGTGAAGCCGAATCTTGGTTTTATACACTTGAAAAACATTCAATTCATACTTGGGAAGAGATGTTTCGCAAGTTTCTTTCAAAATACTTTCCATATTCGAAAACGATGCAGTTGAGGAAAGAAATTCTTAATTTCCAGCAATTACCCAAGGAATCCGTATTTGAAGCTTGGGAAAGATTCAAATCGTTATTACAAAAATGTCCCGATCACCGAATTTTGCTTCTTGATCAAATCCTAACCTTTTATCATGGTATCACTATGATTGATCGAGACAAAATCATGTTGGCAGCTGGTGGAAATCTCATGCGGAAGACACCTCTAGAAGCTTATGATTTGATCGAGAATATGACACAACATCATTATCAGTGGGATGCTGACGTTTCTTACGATTCTACCACTATGTTGAGTGATCATTATTCCGAGAAAATTTCCGTTATGAGTGCTCAAATTGATGTCTTTGGCAAGCAAGAAAGATATATCAGTCACCATTATCAACAAAGACCGAGTCATCCATCCACCTTTTACTATTCCGACTCTGACGATAGTGATGACGATGAACCATTTGAAGAAGAGAACTTAAAGATCGATGACGATTCTTCGAGTGGCAATCTCACTCCCATTTTCGATCCTATCATTTCCGACTCTTCCCCTTCACTCACGCCGGATGAGAGAAGTAACGTCGTTTTGGAAGAAGTCGATGATCCAATTTCACCGGAAATTGTTGAAACCGATTGTGATCCGCTCATTAATGAACTTTCGGATACCTTGTCAATGGGGGACAAGGAAGTTGAATACACTCCTCTTGAGAATATTGATGACCTTGTTCCAATCCCAAGGGTATCTGAGACACCTTTCGATTCGATTTCATAAACTTTCAAAATGACCTTCACAAATCCTTTGTTTGAATTCGATTCAGAATATACTATCAATTTTGACAATCAAATCTTTGACGAGGAAAGTGATGAGTCCGACACGGAGACCATAATGGAAAAGGTGCAAATTCCTAGCTCACAAAGTACCGCACAAATCCCACCTCCGTTTGTCTCGCTTGAAGAAATTAAAGAAGTAGAGCCGTCTAATGAAAATCCTCCGGAGCCCGAGCTCAAGGATTCGTCTCTTGATTTACTTCTCGAGGAGTTCGCCGATGAACTGGCTCGCATCGATCCTCTTCCACCGGGAAGTGAGAACGATAACTTTGATTATGAAGCCGATTCGAGAAAGATTGAAAGTTTGTTGAATGAAGACCCGTTAAATGAGCCGCTGCAAAAGATTAATGATGATTATCTCGAGGAGTTCTCCGGTGAACTCTCTCATATCATATCTCCCTCATATCATATCTCCTCCAGAATATGATCGTGTCTATTTTGATCTTGAGGAAAATTTTAGTTTGGGAGAAGAGCAGCTCTCTCAAAAGAGTTTCGTTATTGATGACATTATCCCACCTCTTCCTCTCGATGTTTTTGTTGAAAATCACCCTACGAGCTTAAATGTTCAAAATCAGATTAAGGAATTTGCTTTTGAAGATGAAGAATGGATTCTAATTGTTATCAAAATCTTTATTCCATTTCTTCCATATAATGTGATTTCTCCTCTTCTTCACTCTTACGGGAGTGAGGATACCATCTTTGACCCCGGTATCACCGTTCAGAGTTTTTGCTATTAGAACCGTGGGTATCTCGTCGGAGTGGAACTTTCTTATGTTTCAATATTTATCCAAACCTCTTGAACGAAAGTCCGATGGAGATTATCTTTTCCACATGCTTCCCCAAGGACAAATGAATTCGGGGCGGGTCAAGCTAACGACTCGATATCAAAACAAGCGTTTCTATCGTCTTTCCTTTTTCTAATAAGTGACATGAAGGGGTCTGCCTCTTCGATTTCTCGTGTTTGGTTGTTTGTGATGTTGTTTAGGATGTTCCCGATATGAAGACTCTCGTGCTCGAAGTTTGTCTTTTCTCCACTCGAGTTTCATGATCGATGCTAATGGAAAACCGATATCCTAATCTTATCGACTAACGTCTATCTTTAAGCATACTTAATAAACGGCTTTTAGATTTTCGTTGATACCCTTGTTTTAAACATTGAGGACAATGTTTCGTTCTAGTCTGGGGTAGGGTAATCTTCGATTTGATTTAACCACACTTGCTTATTTCTCGTCGGTTTCTCTCGTAACCCGCTTTTCCTTAGAAAATGAAAAATTGTGCAAAAATGAGCAAATTTTAAAAATTTTTGTAAGCTTTTGTTAAGTCTTTTTGATTGAAAATTTTGCTAGTCTCTTAGATAAGAATCTATAAAATGCGAATTCTAGCTCACAAGGCCAAGATTTTGCAAGTTTCTCTGAGTGACTTTAAATATGCATGACTTGATTTCATTAGACGAAGCATTTGCTAAGTTAATATATGTTTTGACACCTTGTTGACTTTCCGCTGGTGAGAGTAGGAATAGAATTCTGACTTGACCGGGCGTGTTGAGCCCTAGCTTGTTCCCTTAATCATAGGTAATCTAAAAATTATCGGCTAAGCATCTGCGGATCTCATTATTTGGGATTTTTAATTTGCAGAGATCGAGAAATGATAGAGTTACTTATGAGTTTAGATGCTAAACGTGGAGTAGTTGGTTCTCTTTAGAGCCCATCGAAGGTACTTATGGCTTTTTGTTCCCACAAAATTGTTTCACCCCATATCTGTCTAATAATAATTAGAGATGTCGAGTCTTTGGCGATAGTTAGTTCTTTATCTTCTTAAAAGAATCTTTGTTTTAAAAATTGGGTACACATCAAGGATCCGTAATAAATAAATAAAGCAATCAGTAATAAGTAAAGTTGTGATCTGCGGTGTCGAGATCGGACCCTTGGATCTTTAGCCGGGATTGAGTGAGGTCTTAGCCTAGCCAGCCGGGATTCTCATTTCATGAAGCCTATAGTCTTGGAATTACCCCGTGAAGCTCCGTGGTTCACAACTCATATAAGTAAAGATATAAGTGCAATAAAAAAAAATGTTGAAAAATGATGAAAAAATAAAAAATATAAGTGAATAAAAATTCCTTGATGTGGACCTCATTTTTACGACAATGGTTCTTGAGAGAAGGCGGATAACTAATTATCGACTTAGCTTTATATCTTTATCGGAATAAAAGTTATCGAAACGAGAATTTGAAGAAATTCATTTCTCACAAAAATAAAAAAAAACTAGAGGCAAATAGGAAAATGGGAGCAAAAGGTAATTACACAAGTAACTTCCATGGGTAGTGTTAGCATCTAGAATCATACTTAACAATGATTTCGGTTTTACGCTTAGTTTGGGACTTGTGAAAAATCGAGGACGATGTATTCTATCCGTATGGTCACTTCACGCTGTGTTGTGTTTTCTACTCGTGATCCTAACGTGTCGCTTGAAAAATGTTTGAGTTATTAATCGACATGAAAGTTCAAAGAAACCGTCATTCATAATCGGAATGTGCTTAACCGTAATATCTATACATGTGATATTAAAAGGTAAACGGGCGCTTTTAGAATTAAGGCTTTCTTAATCTCTTTTGAGGAACCTTGACTACTTCTTCTCTAATTGGTTTGTCTAAACTGTTTTAAGTTTCTTACGGTTAGTCATTCACAAGTGGCTAGCTTGTGTGAGATAACTTGACGGTTTGGACATATCAATGGTTTAGTAGAAAGAGATTGAAATCCTTGGTTTTAGAAGCGTGAGTTGATTGCATTGCGTGAGGACACGGCAATGGTTTCGTCTGGGGTATTTTGGTATGTGCTAAAACACATACCTTTTCGTTATCAAAATAGACCCAAAATAACCAAGAAAGAGCCGTTTATTGCTAATATTTGCGTGTTTCTTGAGTTTATGCATGTGCAGGTACGGATATGTAAAAACACACAAAAAGAAGCCAAAATCAAAGAAAACCGAGCACGAGAGAGAGAAGTGTGCAAAAGCCGATGCCGGGATGCTATTTCATGGACTTTGATGCTCAAAAGTGCAAAATACGGAGTTCGGGACATGATTTGGGAGATTTCATTGAAAACCCGTCATTGTATCACATTTTCACAATTCACCCTTTCACTTTACAAAATTACACTTTCAATCCCTCAAATTTCACAAATTTACACATTCTACCCTTCACTTTCCCATTTTACCATTTTCACCCCTCACCTTTCATTTATCCCATTTACCCAAGTCACCCTTGCACTTTCATAAATTACATTTTTGGTCCTAGGTGTTTACACTTTGCAAGTATAATCCTTACACTAAAAACCTTAGTCCAAATACAATCCTATATTAAACCCTTGGCCCAAGTTATAAACCTAAGCCCAAAAAACCCGAGTCCAATAGCCAACACACCTATACCCGGCCACGTTTGATATCCCAATCCATTTCCACCTCTTTACCCGGTCAATACCCACATTCACAACAAATTAATATAAAAACACCCCTCAAACCCAACGCCTAAAACCAGGAAAACCTTTATCGTACCCTTCATTCCCCACCTTTTACCTTGATCAAGCCAAAGTTACCCACACTTAATAAGCATCTAGAAGCCTCGCCACGCCCCGACACATGGGTGTGTCACTGGATTGCCAAGCTGGCGGAATGAGGAGCTTCCATTGGCCGAAACACATCACTCGAATGATCCAAGGGTGTAGAATGAATGGAATGACAAGAAAGATGATCAATGGCTGTGATTAGACCTCCTAGATCCTTCCCATATCTCCTGCTCAGCTATTTATTCCCCATTTCAGTCACAAGAGGATTTGTCCAACTTTTCATGTTTTAGAATAAGTTTTGACCATTTTTGTCATTTAATTGTTTTTAGTAGTAATTCAGTAGTTAATTTGAATTGTAATCTCAGTTTTTCAATTAATGCAAATTTACTTTTCCATTTACATCTTGTTAATGATCATCTGCAAAAACTCATTTGATTATCAAATCTGTTTTTAAGTTTGTTATTTCCAGTCATTTAAACTCACAGAAGCTTATCTAAGCTTCTGTGAGTTATTGTTGCTTCAATTTTATCTGAAATTTAGTTTTTGCAAAATGGTCAACAAAAGTCAATTTTCGGCCATTGTTAATATAGTTCTGGATTGCTTAGTTATACATGGATATGGGTTAATTTTGGATCTGATATGGGTTGGAATAAGTTCGATAGTGGTTTTGATTCTCGCTAAGCTAGCCACGCAGTGGATGGATGTATGTAAGTGTTGTGCATCCGATTTCATACCGCTAGCATTTTGAGTCCTGTGTTTGTTAGAGTTAGAATTATTGCATCTCTTAGCTTTAAATTGGTCATTTAAGTTTGTTTGGATAGAAATCTTAAGATTAATCTGTGATAAAGAAGTTCTAATTTGCATTTCAAACTTCTAAAGTGTTGTTTGGATCAGTTTATGTAAACCGAGTTTGAGATCAAAATTGTTGTTAAAATGAATTGCAGTAGCTTCTGTTAGGTTATTTAGAGTTTCTTAGTTCATCACTTTGCATCTTAAAGTAGAAATAGTCAACATTACACTTAATCAGTTCTTATATCTTCATCAGTTTGAGTCAGTAGGCCAGCTTTTGAATTTAGGTAGATTTAGTGATAAGTTAGCCTACATTAGTTGTATTTCATCTATTCACATCAGTTTCAATCAAATTCAGTAACTCAGAATCTCAAATAAGTCAACTTTGTAACTGATTTTAAAAGTCAAAACATGTCAACAATCTGTTTTTTGCAGATCTTGCAGCAGATGTACAGTGCTTATTCCAAGTAGTTAGGGTCCCAAATTTGGTCCATTTGCAGCTTGCTGGGTGGGCTTGAGTACCATACTTTTTGTTTTCACTCTAGCTTATTGGATAAGCCAAAGACAAACAAAGTAGGGGGCCAGTTAGCTTTAGTGCTTAAGAATCAGCTAGCTTATAACTTGGTAGATCACTGATTAGGTGTTAGGATTAGCTATAATCAGTTGCTTTAGAGTAGTTATAGCATACATTAGCTTCTGTTATCAGTTGGTGCACTTTAGTGCTTATTTGCTTATCTTCAAGTGCTTATTTCTTGACAGTTACATTGCAACTCATAATTCTCATACATAAGCCCTAGTTTTTATATTTTTCTCAGCTTTAGAATAATATTTTAGAATTTCCCTGAAATTTTCATAATTTTTAGACACTGTTTGGTATTTTTCTTAAATAAAAACAGTTTTTAATCATTTTAAAATAGCTTTTATTGCAATTAATTCAGAAAAAGTTCAAAAAAATAATTTTTCAATTTTAATAGATTAAGATAAATATAAAAAGCATAAAAATATTTTTCCTTATTTTTCTCCTTTTATTTGGTATTTTTAATAATTTAAATTAGATTTAAATAGTATTAAATTCATATAAAATAGGAAATTAATCAGAAAAATAAAAAAATAGTATTGAAAAGTCTCTTATGGCATTTTAGATTTTATAAAAATAGTTTCATATTTTTCTCTTTGATTTTATAATTTTTAGTATTTTAATTTAGTTTAAATAGTTAAAAATTAGTTTTTAATTTTTAATAAAATCCAGAAAAATCCTAAAAAATAGTTTTAATTCATAAATAGATTTCTAATTACATTTCTGGAGTTAAAGTAGTTTTAGGCATTTTTAGGATAATATTTAGACGTAGTTGCATTTTATTTACGCTTTCGCTTTAGTATAAATCGCAGATTAGGATTTCCGTAGTGTAATTTCCCTTTTATGCTTCCCTTGCCCCGTAGTTTAGAAAACATCATTTTATCCCCTTCTCTTATTCAAATCACAAAATATCGAGACGTGAGTTGGAAATTCCATTCAACCTCGTTCTAACGATCTCTGCTCAAACCTAACACGTTTGAGTTACCCAACATACTACACACTTCTCATCTATTATTGATAAGTGTCCGAACCGTTTTAATTTTCTTACGGTTAGTCATTCACAAGTGGCTAGCTTGTGTGAGATAACTTGACGTCTTGGACTGCGAATCACTTCCCGAATCAATGAGAGAGTGCAAAGTATTCTTCCCTACATAAGCCCTTACTCTCATGGTCTTGTAAGTACTTTCCCCAGTTAGAGCATGCAATGAAATTTGAGGTTCCTCCCCCATAGTGTTCTCAAAATGATGCATAACCTGCTCTTCACCATCTACAACAGTATCACAACTTCCTTCTTCACCTTCATCCACACATATTTCCAAAGAAAACAACTGCCCACTACATTTATGGCCTGGTACAAACTTCTCATCACAATAAAAGCATTGATTCTTTGCCCTCTTATCTGCTATCTCCTTCTGAGTCAGTCTTCTCCTATTTTGTACATAATTAGGTCCGGTATGTTGTGGTGCAGGCAATGCTAAAGTAGTGGTAGTATTCCTAGGTGGATAAGCTGAATTCTTATTGGCATATGTGTTTGTATTAACATAGGTAGTTTTGGGAGTGGTTAGCAAAGGCACTGATCTACTCTTCATGACCAAAAGAGTTGCTTCTTGCATTTTGGCTAGGCAATACACATCTGTTAGGGTAGTTGGTTTAAACATTCTAACGTACCATTCCTATCTCATATTTCAAACCCCCTATGAACAAGCTTATAGCATAAGACTCACTAATTCTACCTTATTCATCAACACCTCAAACCGATCTTGATACACTTGTACAAGACTAACTTGTTTCAAATTCTTTAATTCTACCACATGATCTTCAAACACATAATCAAAACGTATTTTCACTTCTTTTTCATACAAAGACCAAGCAACACCTTCACCAAGTCTCTTAATGAATTGCTTATGCCAATTAAGTGCCTTATCAAACATGTGCATAGAAACTAACCTTACTTTTTGGTTTTCAGCAATGGAATCAAGGAGAAAGAGCTGATTAACCCTATACAATCATCCTTGCACATCTTCACCATAGAACTTGGGAAACTCAAGTTTTGTCAACCTTCCAAATGATGAACCTTCACCTCTGTTGCTGGTGCCTTCCCCAAAGATTCAACCGATTAGTAGTGTGCTATTGGAAGAATAACAAACCTCTAATTTGTTCACTCATCTGCTCCATTGACCTTTGCATTGTTAAAAGAGTTGTATTCAAGTCATCAGCAGTTGTAGCAGTCAAATTGATTGGATTACCACCACCACTACCGTCATTGAGCTGTATTCACCATTGCAACAAGTTAATTGAGTATCAGATGGACAAGAATGATTGGAAGTGATCGGAAAATGAACTAACTACACCGGAATTGTAACAGAATTTAGTTAGGCAGTTATAACGGATTTGTAACTGAATTGTAACAGAATTTTGTAACTGAATTGTAAAAGAATTTACTGTCAGTTGAGCGTGTATATACCACATGGACCATCATGATGTAGCGTGCATTTGTGGCATCATGGTAAGTTTCCGGCATAAGCTCTTCCCTTTGTTGGTGCAAAGAACATAAACCCTGGCGACTTCTTGTCTTCTATTCTGTTGTTGATAATGGTTAGTGTTATGGTTTTGGTTGTCATAATTATAACCTCCCTGGTCATTTTCCCATTTCCTTTTGTTGTTGCTAGTTTGGTTGTTGTTGTTGTTGCGGTTATTGTTCATAATGTTTTCCCTTTTCACAACTTGAGCCATAAGTTTTTGAGTCATCCTGATAGTCTCTTCAATTGTTAGTGGATCGGAAGAAGTTACATCTCCTTGGATACATTGTGGAAGTCCTCCAATGAAGTTTTCCAGTAATTTCTCATTGTCCGAAATCATCGATGGACATAGTACCAACTTTTGAAACCTCCTCGATGTAGGTCTCGATGTCATAACCAACCAAATACTAACTCATAAAATTCCGTTTCTAATTTCTTCACCTCCGTGCGTGGACAATACTTCTTAGTTACCAGATTCTTGAATTCATCCCACGTGAGCTTGTAAGCATTTTCGATACTAATAGGTCTGCGATATATGAATTCCACCATGATATTGCGCCATCTAGGAGTGTACCAGTGGCGAACTTTACCTTGCAGTCATCTGGGCAATTGCATAGAAGAAATACAGACTCAATCTTGTCAAACCAACGGATCATAGCAGTGGCTCCTTCGATGCCTTTGAACTTTGTGGGATCATAGTTCTTAAAGTTCTTGTATGTACAATTTCGAACTCCAGACCCTCCTGCAGCCTCAGAAGCAAAGAAGAAGTCGAAAGCAAATTTTCAAGAGCGGCTACCTTCAGAAGCAGCCTACCGCTTGTTCGCTTCTTTCCTTAGTGCCTCGGCTATACTATCCTCTACATACTTTTGGATAGCAACTGATGTCATATCTGGTGCAGCTTTCTTTGGCGCCATAACTCTTCAAAATAAGAGGAAGGGTGAGACGTAGCAAAGTCCTATGATAAGAATAAGCACTCTAAAGAGATGTGATATGAGGTAAGAAGTTTCAGGTTATTTTTCAAAATGAGTGACGGTTTAGTGACTTAATGTGTGAATAGCGTGTAACTCGACATGTTGATGGTGAAACAGAGGAGTGAGAGCGACTTCACCCTCCTTGAAGGTTTCGTCTCGGCATCCGATGATATCGGTGATGAGTCAACTGATGTTAAAATTTTGATAGGGAATAACAAGGCATTCTCCACATTGGAGTCTAAAGAAAGGATAATGGAATGGGTATCTGAGGGCATCTATGTGACAATCGGTTTGAATGAAAGTAAATAACTTGCAAAATGTACGTATAAACCGCATGTAAAGTGAATATGCACTTATGATGAAATGATGAGATGCTATGATGATGTAGTTATAGTCTAGGGTCAATGATGCAACCTAGTTCTCTATAACCAAGCTCGCATGCCAATCACACACCCCAAATTAACTGCTTTGCAAATGAATGGAATACCAGGGGAATGACTGCCATAGCATCACATTTACAGTTATATTGAACGACCTAAAGCGTCGTTTGGAAAAATACATCGTTTGATTTAATAAAATAATCAGAGTTTACAAAGTATAGGTCCCAAAAGATAGTCAACATGTACAGAAATAAGTTTGATACAAGCCAAACAATGTTTTTAAAGTGCATAATCCCATGTGAGACGCGTCGTCACCACTACTCTATGATAGGTCCACATGCATGCCATGAAGTGTATGACTTAGATACCTGAGATAAAACATGCTAAAAGTGTCAACACAAAGGTTGAGTGAGTTCATAGAGTTTGTGTTGTCATGAAAAACCTTGAAAGAATGTTCATGCAAAGAAAGGCATTGCAAATCCATTCGGTTCCAAGTTCCGCCCATACAAAACTTGCAACTTGTGTGTTTACAACCCACTGCCAAAATATGTATATTTTATGTTCAAGCACATGATGTCAAATGAATTCACAATAGTACCTAACTCGACGTACAACCATAGCACATAATCAATAGTACATGACTCAATGTATCAGTAGTCAACTGATATAACACATTATTCGACGTGAGAAACTATAGCACGAAACAAGAACAATTGATATAGTACAACATTCGGTTTTGAAACGATGGTGATCATGATAGAAATTATCCTTAAAAATCTAAAGTACTTGTGAAAAATAGTTAAGCATGTATCTCCCCCAAAATAGTTCAAAACATACAAAAGTAGGGGCTATGAAACTCACTTGGTACAATGATGTGATGGCAAAAGCAAGTAAATCGAAATGCGGCAAGAAATCTCTAATCACACTCCATTATGAATGATATGATCTATTATAATTCATAAATATATATCGTACATGCAAATCCATATGTAATCTATACCACTTGTGCAGTTTTGAAAATAGAGTTTATCGTCGAAATATATGTTTATGACATCTTGTCAAGTTACAAAATACTTTACAAGTATTTACGTTGAAACAACATCCTACGATAGTCGTTTAGTGATTTATCAAGAAATTATAGCTTTTCGTTGTAAAACAATACACTTTGACAATTCATGAAAGTGACTAAATGGCCTCGAAAAGCTCTAAGTAAAATAGTGAATATCGAGTGTTAGGAAACAAACTCAACGGTTTTGGAAAGCTTGTAGCATTATCTCAAAGTCTTAGCTTTTAAATTTTTATCATAGAGGTCTCGATCATAGAGAAAAATATAGGTGAAGTAAGGTAGTTGGACCAAAAATATTGTTTAGGTTAGTTTAAAGTTTGAGCGACCGTATTTTATTCATATAACCCTGTCAATTTAACGGTTGGACATTTTGGAAAATAGGCTAGTGAACTCACTTTTACTGAAGATCATTTTCTAAAAAGTACTCCATCGATGTTAAAAAACGACTCTCAACATGGTCCTTAGCGACAACTAGTTTTTGTCTAATAGGAAAAATATATAAGTGTTATATACTTGTATAAAAAGTTACGATAACCTTATTTAAACACGTGTAATTTAATCGTTATAAGTCCGTTTTCTACGTTTTATATGTCCTTAGCTTCGTGTTAAAGTATACTAATATGTTTTTGATAAATCGACTCATTTAGATAACGCTTGAGACTCATTTTTGACCCGTAAAAATCTGGACAGCATGCTGAATTTTTCCGGAAAATATAGTTTTCGTCGTTAAACTTGAAAATAGCATAACTTCTTCGTTATAACTCCGTTTTAACCCGTTCAAGCGACCACGTTTTCGTTTTAAAGTATATTTTCTGAATATCTAGCCCAAAATATTTTAAAAACTGTCGAAATTTCCAGACTTAGCAATATTGATCAGACCCTTATTTATAGTTGTCGAAAATGGTTTTTCTAGCGTAATACTTGTTTCAATCACTTCAAATCAACATCAAAGCTATTCTAAACCTACCATACACCTTCTTAGGGTGTCATGGGTTCCTAAACATTATCAAAAATGATATGTTTCAAGGGATTAATTATAGGATGATATATACTAATTATAAGTACTAAAAACAATGAAAGTGGTATAGATACACATGAAACTTGCATGTTTTATTTCAAGGATGATAAAAATAACTTAAGTATGAATATGAAAGATTAAAAATGATCATGAAATGCTTACTAGTATAGTGATGAGGTTTATAGAGCAAGGTTTTTCCTAAATACTCTAGGTTTTTATTTCAAAACCCTTAAAGAGAGTATACTAGAGTTTATAATTTAACTTGATCTTGCAAAAACTCTTGAGTTTCTTCTTGTTCTTCTCCTTGGCCGTTTATGGTGTAGCAAGTAGAGAGAGTTTTTAATTTTTCTCACCTAAGTATAATGTATGTATGTGTTAAGTTTTCATATAATAAGAAATAATATAAGTATAGGTCTAGTTGATTATGTGTAATGGCTAGGACTAAGATTTTTATTGTAACTTGTTGTGTCATTGAATCTTAGTCGACAAGAGTAAAACAAAAACAAGGGTAGTGTATTTTTGGATGACAATGTATATAAATGTGTAAGTAATATAGGTAATTTGTATGTTTAAATAGGTATTTAAGGTAGCGTTAGCTAGAAATAAATTTTAACGGAACAAAATAAAATATATCGATGTCATAGAAATTATAAAAATACATTTCTTACAAAAATTTAGTGAAATAATAATTATCGAGTAGTAGTTACGAAAACCGTCGTAAATATATAAATATAACAATTTATATACAAAATAAATTTAAAACACCGGGTAAACTAATAATATAATTTTTATAGTATTAAAATAAGTATGAAAATATATTAGGATAATATTTGGAAGTGTCGGATCAAATGTTCAAAATAATTGATTACGCGATAGCGTTTATTTAATAGGAAATTATACGTTTAATGAAATATGCAAAACCATGCATGAACTAATATGATGATGATGTTACTAATGATATGTAGACTAAATCTAGTCTATATGAAATGTCCTCAATGATTGTTCATGAATTCGCAGCTAAACCCTTACGGTTACGCGAATTTGATACTCGTAAACCTAGTTTACGATAAACGATGAATAGTGAATCATGAATAGTGAGTTTTCTCCGGGAATGAATAGTGTTTCGTGAATAGTAAAATTTTAAAATACGTTCTCAGAATACCATATCGACTTCAAAAATGATGAATAGTAACCAATGAATAGTAAATTCCCGAGATGAATAGCGAAATTATCAAAGTTTGTAAAATGACCTGAAATTACGATTTGTCACATACAACTATGAATTAGGAGTGAACTTCATTTATGATTCACTTCGATTTTTTCTTTTTGCTACTGATGTTTCTACTGGGTAAGAAACTAATTACAAGCCTACAAGGTATGAAAAACTGAATGATAGCTACATTTTCTATTTCAGTGTGTGCAAGAAATTGTGATGACATGTATTGAATTTTCTTTATAGTTGAGTGAAGATATGATCTATTATCCTTTTGTGTTCATTGTAGTTTGATAAAGATCGCGAGTGTTTAATGGTCTATAAATCGCTTGCATTCTTTATGATGTGAATTTGTTTATCGTTTATAAAGCATTTTGGTCTTACCAACATTTGTAAACTGTAACTTGGGTATTTTAGGGTGTGTTGGAAGATGGCCGAGAAGTAACTGTCAAGCGGATCTCATAAACATAACAATGTAAGTATCAATGTTTTGCTCTCTACCGTTTCTCAACATAAACAATTGATTGAATCCTCTTTGAATTAGTACCATCTGCTGATGAAATGGTAATAGGTTTGTGGTTAATTAATGATTTGTCTAACAAAGTAGTTAATTTTAGATTGCTTAAGTAATTATGGTTTTATGTTTTATGTTTTGGTAATTCTTTTTGATTAAGGTAGCCAAATGGGTCAGGAAGCGGGATGGGTAATGGGTTAAAATGGGTATTTTTTATCACAATCGCGTTAGGTCGATCTTAAACACTTTTATGTCCAAATTATTACATTCTTATATAAAACAAATTAGGGCCTACAAATTAATTGCAGATACTATATCATTTCAGTAACAAGTTAATTCTTTAATATAATTATGTAAAGAGGTTTAATATATGAAGGTAAACTTTGACCACATCAACCTGTTGGGCTGTTTATAAGCTATGTCCTTATTTAACCCGTTTTACCTGTTAGAGATAAAAGATAACCCAAATCGACTAATTAATAAGTAAATGGATCAAAAGTGTTGCCTCTACTTCACATTGTCGATTTGTAGGATGGTCTCTAATCAACTTCATTAAATTAAAATTAGATATTGTAGCATCCCAGGAATTATAATATAGTGTATAAAATATGCTTTCAAAAGGTTCAATAAGTTGAAAACATGGTTTGAGTTTACAAACAGATATCTCTTTTAATTTTACGACAAAAAATTGATTGATGCTTTTGCTAAACCAGTCAAAATAAAAATGTTGTTCGACTAGCAAGGAGGTTTGAATCAGGAAATGATTTATATATAATGTGATTGTGTAAAGTTCTTTTACATTTGATTATGGGTTTCAATAATCTAGCATCAATGTGGACTATAACTAAAGCACATAACTTTTTAAGGTGTTAAAAAGCTATGCTCTTAATGTGCTATATATAATTTGATCCTTTTTCCAGGTCTGAATGATTGGAGACTTTTAATGTATAAGTTAAGTGGTATTTTTGCGTCTTCAAGTGTCAAAGTTGATATTAAATTGGAAGCCAACTGAAAGAGAGACACGGAAGTTGCTCGACTACATATTTTTCAAGGTTCTCCATTCATTCTGTTCCTTTAAAATATTTTGATTATGCAAATATTTTAATGTAAAAGTTCATAAATGTTATTCTGAAAGAGGTACGAAACTAATTTATCGCATTCATTCATTCTTGATCAGATAAAGGGCTTTAAGCCTTTAATGGTTCAAGTGTTAGCAAGGTATGTAAATGGGACGGTGCTCTTCACGTGATACATTTTTAGGGGTGAGCATCGGGTCAAACCCGGCCCGAACCGACAAAACCCGACCCGAACCGAAAACCGAAAAAGGAAAAAACTCAAACCAAGAACCGAACCGAAAAATATATATCAAAACCGAAACCGAACCAAATAACTCGGTATGATAATGAGAAATATATAACAATAGCATGTTTACCATATACCGGTATGGCGGTATCCTTAATCCTAAATACCAAGGTATAAGATGTTTATCATAAGCTATAAGATGTTTGTCGGATTTTATGGATAGATCACATAACATAGCACACTGCTGCAAAGAAGCACAGCCTTCTGTTGCAGAATCCTTTCATAAAAGTATACATACTAATTGCAAAGTTACTATCTTGTTTACGATATATCATATTAATTCTTATTATATGAGGATCCATGGCTGGATGAGTGTTCGTTAACTTGTAAATTTATGTTTAAGCTTGAACAAATTGTTTACACTATGCAACGATAAGTCCAACATAGATTTAAAAACGATTAACTAGCAAGTATTTTACTTAAAGACCAAGAGGAACTAAAGAATCAG
Organism: Chrysanthemum makinoi; assembly: GCA_910596185.1. NCBI lineage: Eukaryota > Viridiplantae > Streptophyta > Magnoliopsida > Asterales > Asteraceae > Chrysanthemum > Chrysanthemum makinoi. The sequence continues at coordinate 142,532,233 of OU343222.1, read as the reverse complement.
ATAAACAGACCTTTTGATGCTAAACTTATAACTTTATAAGTATGCCTCAGCTGCATGTGATGCACATTAAGCCGATTCTTATGCTTATTGGACTTCAATGTGAAATTGAACGAACTGCACATTCTATAGACGACATAAAGGATTTTAAAACCCAACAAGATATGAGATGTGATCAAATGTAATTCCATTCCACTGAAGTCCATAGGATTGCAGGGAACCCAAATCTCCTGGTCCAAAGTTTGTTGCGATGTGATCAAATGTAAATATATTATTTGGCAAGGATAACTGGATAACGCAAGATATCACTTTCATTACCTAGATATAAGAGATGTACGAAGACACATCCCAAACTCTATTGTCCTACGCTTTAAAATAGACTACTTCTTGCCGGTTGCCAAACAATGTTCCTCCGCAAGAATCTGTCCAAGGGCTGAACCTAAAATATTAGACTTATGAGGAACTAAATTGTGTAGCAGGCAATCATACCTTTGCATTCCCTGTTGGCATTTTGTATGCTACTGGATTTCATTTCTCAACGTATCAGTTAACTAAACTGTCAAAAGTGACCAGAAAATGTGTTTCAAAACCTCTCTCGATGTGTAAGAGGTCACAAAGAAATTATGAACTTTAGCCTAGAATTTGAGTGTAGGTGGCAGCCTAGTAGAAAACGAAGATAATATACACACACACTATTAGGAATATGGATACGCTGATCACAATTCACAACTACTCATTTTCTCCAATTGCACAAACTGGTAAAATAAGTTCTTAGTACCAGTCACTTAACAAAAGGCTGGCATCATCGTATTCATCAAGAAAATACGTTATATATTACTATAGATGAAGATAACTAGAATTTACGTGCCGAGAATTGCAAGGGAAAGCCCAACGGTGTATAGAACTCATAATTACAAACCTATATGGTGATGATCAAGAAAGCTAGTACCACTTTTAATTACAAGACTAAGCATTATTTCTATTATATTAAAATGTGCCAATTACCACCAATATATCAATGTCAGAATGCAACTTCCGTTACCTCAAATTTTAAATTTCCTTTCAATGATATCACTCAACTTCTTTGTCAAATCTTCTCTGTTCTCACAGATACTGTGTTCCTTAACACAAGAGGGCTGATCATCAATGCTGGTTATAGACTCGCTGGCAACAAACCTGTTTAGCTCAGGTAATCTTACTAGCACGAAGCAACCAGGCTTTCCAATTGAGCATTTGCAGGATATTTCATTGACTTCGTTGATGCGCAATATGATGATTAATGAGTGCCAGCAGGAATTCATATACAAACCATAACATCAACTTACATTTGAAATGAGAAACCACATCTCTGATACCTGTAGGCATCTAGCTCTTAACAAAAGCAGATCATCAAACACATAGTGACATTAAAAGCTATATATGCATACACAAGCCCGCATTACATTCAGTGTCCCTCCTCTGTCATATTCCTATAATGACAAGGCAATGCTAGGGCAGACACCACCAGGTGTCCCAATACCTAATACGCGACCTGATCAATAACCACATTTTGCTCCACAGCCCTTTCAGTCCAAGGTTCTCGATCAGCCGGACACTTCTCTTTCTCCTTCTCAGTCTTGTCAATCATCCAGTCTCTACAATCCACTGAGAAAACCGCATCCCATAGGCCTAAACTAAAAACAAAATACGGTGCTGCAGCAACAAATCCTATTCTCATTCTCCCCTTCGATCCTCCCAAACCTCAATCTCATGAACCAAATATGTATAACGTACATCTGTCCTCTAGTAGAACCATGAACCATAGCCCAATCCTCCTATCCAAAAAAGCCTGGACTCCTAATCATAATCATTTCACAGACTATATATTTTTCTTACATTACAAAACGCCAAACAAAAAAGCAACCGTAAAACAATGTAAACTAATCTAACAAAAGTATTTCACATTGCACAAGTCTCATAAACACCAAAGTGCACAAAGACATCGATTCCTTCCAATATTCACCAAGGAAACATACTTCTATCATTATTATCATCACTTATAAGTATTCAAATTCAAATGTATACACAAGAAACAAAACAAAATTAAAAAGCAACAAACTTCATCGATACTTCATAACTTATAAAATCTTACGCTATACAATAGACGTACACATTCTCAAATGTTCCATTTTAGTACGTGTACTTGGTTACAAACAAGCATATTAGGGGGTGTTTTTTTAAGCTTATTTTGGGGCTTACGAGCTTCTCATTTCGGCTCATATTTCACAAACCTCATTTTTCGAGCTTATTTTGAAATTTATGGGATTATATAAGCTTATTATGATACAACAAGCTTATATTATTCTTATAAGTTTCAAAATAAGCCTAAACAAATACCCCCTTGGTACAAAATATCATATCACAACATCTAAAAAAGTACACGTCTATTGTATCGCTAAAACCCTAACTTACAACTACGCGCCATTCAACGCAAACCATCCGCACCATCACCGACTCCATTCGGCCAACTCTCACCAAAACCACTCTCACTCAAACTCCTAAACCCAACCCCTAACATAACCTCACTATCCCCCACCACCTCACCAAACCTCAAACCCCTAGACCTAGACCTCTTCTTCGCCTCTTTCGGCATTTCGAAGCGACAAACCGGACACGAAGAGCTACATTCCAGCCACGGAACAATGCACTCCACATGATAGGTATGTTTACACGGTAGCTTTTTGATTAGGTCGTTTATAGCGAACTGTTCTTTGCATATAGGACATGATTCGGTTGGGTTGGTGGATGTGAGTGTGATTGTGATTGTGGGGAGTGATTCTATGAATGATTGTGAAGTAGGTGTACGACGGTTGTTATGGTGGTGGATTAGGCGGTGGAAGTATGGGCTGTCTAGACGGAAGTTGTCGTCGGAGAATAGTGACGGTGGTGGTGGTGGTGGTGGTGGTTGTTGGGGAGGACATATTTTTCGGGTGGTTTGTTATAGTTTGTGTATTGACATGATGGATTAATGGCTGGGTATATTTTGTTGTTGGTGGAGTTCTATAAGTTGATTTATTTCAAATAGGAACAACAAAAAGACGCTTTGGCCGAGTGGTTAAGGCGTGTGCCTGCTAAGTACATGGGGTTTCCCCGCGAGAGTTCAAATCTCTCAGGCGTCGTTTTTTTTTGTTTTTTTTTTATTATATATAGGGCATTTTTTATTTTATTTTTTTTGATGCAAAAGGTGAATAGTATTAATTATCAAAAACTCCAAATTACAAGAAACTTCAAAAAACAGACATTCCCCATCCAGCAACATGGAGCCTATGCTATAACACTACACATCAGATGGTTATACACAAATACAACCAAAAAAACAGACAATGCTAGCACCATTACTCTATCACCACCAAGCTTTCAAACAAAGCAACTGTATTGTAGCATAAACCATACCAGTTGCTTGTCAATTCACCTTTATTTGCACTCATCATCTAGCTACATTTCCCTATCACCATCCTATCCAAACCATTCAACCTACAACCACAATAGAATGGACAGAAATGGTGTGAGGCTTCACTAGGAACCCATAACCCATCCATTGTGAGGCTCTACCATGACAGACTACATTTCCTTCTCGAAAAAGGCTTCAACTGCCTGGGAACACACACCCTCAATGATGACCAACCATACCTCCTTTGCCAAATGCATTAAGTGGACCAAGCAGGTTCATCTTTCACTCCTCGCTATTCCACTTATCATACATTGGCCGCCCCAACCATATACCCTACACAATGATATGCTCTACATTATGGTACATCCTAATGAATTAGACCTCTCACTGTATCTTCAATCCTCATCACAGTTTCCTCCCAAGGCCAAACATGCTTAAGGTAGAGAAGTTCTAGTGAGTACAGTCACACCAAAAGGACTCAAAGGTACTAGAAACATATCCATTGTTATGGTTTGCAAAGAACTCATTTGACTGTTTAGAGAAATTCAAAGACTTAAGTAACCATTCAGATGAAAATCTAATATCCAAACACCTCTGAAAAAAACAGCTAACCATGGAATATAAACCAAAACTCAAAACTGCCCTTTTTGAAAACTATCTACCACACCTTTAAACACCCCTAACCATCAATTCATTTTGCTCTTTTAAGAGATAAACCCCAGCTGCACTCTATCCTTTTTATAGCACCACTTTCTATAACTGTCAAGCCAAGCAGTTTACTCTTAATAGTATCCACAATATTGTTAAACACTACCTCATAACTTCTACAAATATCTCTGAAAATTCTCCCATTCCTTTCCTTCCAGATATGGTATACACAAGCAGCAATCATCAGTCTTCTCACCACACTGTTTATGTTATTACCACACCCAGCATTAGTAAGATTATGAACAATGTCTTGCCAGTTTGTACTATGCTCCTTTATGATTGCCAAATCTTTACCTCTACACCACACTTCTTTAGAAAAAGGACACTGAAAAAACAAGTGATTCAGGTTTTCATAGTTATTAAGGCATAGAGGGCATCTATTAACATCTTGTATTCCCCATTTTCCTAGCTTATCTTGAGTAGTCAGCTTATCTTGGACTGCTAACCAGAGAATAAAGGCATGCTTAGGAATGCACTGGGAAAACCAAACCAAATTCCACCAATTCACTTTAGGATTCTGAGTGGTTAGATCAAAATTAACTTGTTTGATAGAAAACTCAACATCTTTACCCATATTAGTTCTCCAAATAGTTTTATCATCTACCAAATCATTTATGCTAGGGACTGCCAGTCCAGTAATAATAGGAAATTTCTCATACCATTCCTCAGGCCATGACCAATTGCCATTCAAAATCATATCCCCAACCTTCAGATCCCCATTAAGTCTAGCATCATAAAGGTCCCTATGAGTTATAAATTGGAATAAAGGCCCAATATTACTCCAACTATCATACCACATAGAAGTGCTCTGACCATTCCCAATTATCTTGAAGACTTTATTCTTAATTAAGTCTCTAACACCAAGCAAATTCTTCCACCCCCAGCTATCACATATCTCAGCATCAATATTCCAAATGCTTTTCCCTCTAAGCTTGACTGTGTGCACCTATCTAACCCATAAGGTATCTTTTTTGGAAGCAATATTCCAAATATGTTTAGCTAACATGGCTTTATTCCACATTTTCAAGTCTTTTAGGCCTAAACCTCCTTGATCCTTTGGTCTGTAGACAACATTCCAAGCAACTTTAGCTTTTCCTCTAGCAGTATCACCCTTATTCCATAAGAAATTCTTCAAAAGCTTATTAATATATAGGGCATTTTTTGGATGAACTAAAACCAACCTAATTGAATGTTTGTTTAAGTTTATATACCGGCTTATGAGCTTATTTGATTTCGGGTGATATTTCATAAGCTTCAATTTTTTGGTTTATACTGAAACTTGTATAACTTTATTATATCATAATAAAGTAATAAAAGCTCATAAGTCTCAAAATAAGCAAAAAAATTACACTTATGAAATATAAGCCGAAAAACAAATAAGCTATGCTTTTTTGTTACATCGCTAACCTATGAGTTTAAATGACATTGGGACTGTCTTATACTGTTGGTTAATATTGTACTTCTAAAATATACGTGCATATGTTAAGTCTAATTTATTCTACGTTTAATATTACCAGACAAAAACGTCACACATCGTGGGGTAAAAATTAGAGATGAGTACCAACTTTCTTCCAAAATTATTGTCACTAAACAAAAAAACATATCTTAAGAAAAACGCATTTATTACAACTTTAAATTTTGCAAAAGTAACAAAAATACATTTTTAACTTTGACAATTATTTAATGTTTTTATATAGTTTTATAAATAACAATTTTAAATAAGGCTAATATATTAAACTTAATCAATTCTAACTACTAAATATAGTAGTTGGCACAAACCGAAATGAAAAGATGACAATAGAATTCGGACGAATGGAGTAACAGATATGCTAAACGTACTTTTTAAAACAACGACCAGCGAGGAGCACTTCTGTATACGATCGCATAAGGTGACTGGGGCAATCCTTCCGAAGTGATGGGATTGCCACAAAGTTGTCGTTAAGTTTGAAGTATTTATATGCGCGTCTGGTATGCTAAACGGAATCATTAAAAGTATAATTTTGATTAAAGAGGTGCATAGGATTGGGGACCATAAAATCCTTTAGACTACATGTCTTCAAGAGATGTCTTTTTAAGAATTTAAGGTATTCTTTTTTTGCTTCAAACTAATCTGATTCAGTTTATGTATAATAAGCTCGTCTTCTCTGAGTTGTATATAATTTAGACAAAATTACACGGTTGGTCCTTGTGGTTTGCTCGTATTACAAGTTTGGTCCCTAAGTCGTTTTAATTACACCAGAAATACCTATTTTTGAAACTTTGCACTCATTTAGTCCCTATTTTGGATGGCCGTTAGTGCAGTCCGTTAAGTATTTTGCATGGTTAGTCCTTTGTTAATAAATTTTGCACCGTTAGTCCTTATTTTTTAAAATATAGTTTTCCTGTTAGTCCATCCGTTAATAATAGTTCTCGACCGTTTTTATCCGTTTTTGTCTGATTTTTATCCGTTTTCGACCGTTTTTATCCGTTTTCGTCCGAAACAATAAAAAGCATAACCAAGGCCACACCATTTGGTTCCAAGGTTTCATCCAAAACGAAAACAAACTAACAACAACAAGAATAACGGTACCAAGAATAGCATCAAATTAACACAACCAAGGCCACACCATGAGCTCAAGCTCATGGCTAAGCGCTCGACACGCACACACGACCCAAGAACCGGACACCAAAATATGTATATCACGCTTTTGTTATCAAAACTTGTTTTTCCCATGTGTTCTAGCCTAACCCGAACCAAGAGTGAGTCAACTCGTGACTCGGTGACACGAGTTAAAATAACGTCGAGTCACAACGCGTGTGACTCGCCCCTACCTTCTTCTCAGATCAAAGAGATGGTGGTGCTAGGGTGCGTAAAGGTATCGCGTGGGGTAGAGGAACGGGTGAGGGATGAGTTTGGGCGCGTGGTGTGGTGGATCGGAAAGAGGAGGTGTAAGGGGTTGTTTTGGTGTAGGCTATGAGGAGTGGTGGCGCGTGTGGTGGCGGTGGGTGGATATTCGGCTAAGGTTGAGAGGAGAGGGAGAGAGAGTTTGGTGGTGATGGTGATATGTGTGTGTTTGTATGTGAGATAAAAAAATCACATGGACCACTTAATAATTTACTCTTTAAAATAAAATAAATCAATAAAATATGAGAAATGCTACACCCACATAAAAAATAAAACGGGCGAAAACGTAAAAAAAAGGACGAAAACGGATAATAAACAGACAAAAACGAATAAAAACGGACGAAAACATATAAAAACAGACGAAAAGGGATAAAAACGTAAAAAACGGACGAAATTTGAATTTTTTTTATTCAAATTTTTTATTCAAATTTTTTTTTGAAATTTGAAATTTTTTTATTTTTTTTCAATTTTTTTTCGGAAACATTTTTTTATTTTATTTTTTCAAATTTGAAAATTTAAGAAAAATGTTAGAAAAACGGACAAAAACGGATGAAAACCGATAAAAACGTAAGAAAAACGGATAAAACGTAAGAAAAACGGACAAAAACTATAAAAAACGAAAGAAAACGGACAAAACGAAAAACGGGGAAACGGATAAAAAACGAACGAAAACGGACAAAAACGTAAAAAATCGGGCGATATCTATTATTAACGGAGGGACTAACTGTGGAAAACTATATTTTAGAAAATAAGGACTAACGGTGCAAAATTTATTAACAAAGGACTAACCATGCAAAATACTTAACGGACTGCACTAACGGCCATCCAAAATAGGGACTAAATGAGTGCAAAGTTTTAAAAATAGGTATTTCTGGTGTAATTAAAACGACTTAGGGACCAAACTTGTAATACGAGCAAACCACAGGGACCAACCGTGTAATTTTGTCTATAATTTATAATTTTGTTATAACTCAATAAAAAATTAAGTCCATGAACTAAAGTATAAACCAAAAATATCTAACACAGACGAGATAAGTCGAATTAAATAAACTAATAAAAAATTTTAAACCATATTTGAGAAAACTAGCAAAACTAAAATAAAAATACAGACAAAATAAGCTAATGAAAACACAACTATACCATATTTGTCAAAACTAGCAAACTAAAATGAAAGATAAGAGAATGACTTTCATTCTCATATAATTATTTGATTGGTTTGTAAGTTTTTTAAACTGAAAATGAAACTTAGGGTCCGTTTGGTTCCCCATAATGGGAATGAACCTATGACTTTCAAAGTCATAGTAGGTGTTTGTTTTGTTTTGTTTTGTGGGCCCGGTAATGAAATGGGTATATCATAGTCATAGATTCATTACACACCAATTTGGTGTCTATGAAATCCATTCCCGTGGGGCCATCTTTTTACCACTACAAAATTCAAATATCTATACACTTTTTCATACCATATTTTATCAACCAAACATAAACAATCGTAATCATAGACTTTTTCATACCCATTATCATTCCATCTCATTCCAAATCCGATACCCATAGTTATAAAATTAGGACATCTTGAGTTTACAAACTCATTACAACTCTCATACCCATAGTAATCAAACCAAACGCCCCTAAGATTTATTATTTTTTCAAGTTACACACAAAATAGCATTTAAAACAAAACTTATTTCTATCAGCTCTTCCCAGCTAACCTCTGAGCCTCCAAATCAGCAGCCTTCTTGATCAAACTCTGATCATCTTCTTCAACAGCCATCTGAATAGGAGAAGACCCAAGCCCATCAGCAATAGCCAGCATGATCTTCTTCATCTCAGCTCCAAACTCCTCACGGTCCACAGTCCCATTATGATCACCATCAAAGCTAACAAAAACTGAGTCATATAAACGTGTCAGCTCTTCAGGTTGCAGCTTAGTGTCGACCCCGAAATGAGCTTCGAGTAAACGCATGGATTCGAAGGCTTTGCGCATTTCGGACCGAGATAAGACGCCGTCTTTGTTGGTGTCGAGGGAGGTGAACTGGGAGTCGATGCTGAGTTTGAAATTTGGCTCGTCGTTTACGAAGGAACGGACTGTTGACCCGTCGATTATTACTACGCCCATGTTTGTGTTTGTGTTTTTGTGTGTGCTTTTGGAAGTGTTTTAAGTGTGTGTGATAAGGTGATGATGTTATTTATGTTGTGGAGATAAGATCGGTTTGTTTTTTTGTTCCAAAGTTTTCTACCGACGTAACATGTGTATGAGAAAAATGATGACATTAAAATAGAAAAATGTTTAGTAAATTGTTTAGGAGTATTTTATTTAGGTTCGTCTAACTTGGTCCAGATGAGAGATTGTGTGACGTAATTTTTACTGATTACTTATAAGGGAAATGATGCCTACTTTATAAAGTAGGAAAGTTGCCTACTTTTATTTATAAAAAATTAAAAATATTTACAATTAAGTCTTTCATTATATCACAATTCACAAGTACATGTTTTCTTCTTTCCTTTACAAAAGTAAGGTGCTGTTTGGTGTAGGGGTGTCTCTTTCAAAAAATTGAATCATTTCTTAGTTTAATTGTTTGGTTAGAGATGTGAATTTCAGCACAGTAAATGATAGTAATAGATTGATTCTTTTATGGATAGGTGGGTTTCTCTTTTTCTTTCTGACAAAGTGGGGACAAAGTGGAGATTGAGTGGATATGAACAAAGTGACTATTGTGTTCATTTTGATGCAGCGCTTGTTTTTCATTTTTAAACATTTATAACTTTTTTATTTATTTATTGAATAATAATATATAATATATTTTCTCTCTCTAAATCAAATCCAAATCCAAATTTAAATCCGAATCCGAATCCAAATCCTAAACCTAAACCTATATACAAACCAAACGGACCCTAAGTAAGTAACTTTCTTACTTTATAAAGTATGCATCATTTCCCTTTACTTATAATTACCCCGGCTCGATAAATAAATCCTCACATGGCCATGTAAGTTCACGTACTATCTCCAAAATTTTATTACTTCCGGTAAAGGACTAGCGAGAGATTACCTAGAAGTAAAAAAGGTTTGAGATTTAATATAGACAAAGTATTTGCTAGTGATATTTGAAGTGGTTTCTTTAGGCAAAATTAGCTGTAAGTTGTATGCTACAAAACTGTTAACATGAGATATAAGTTGTATTTATTTTTTAACAAAAATGTTTGGTAAGTTAGTTGTTAAATGTAATTATAATATGTAAAATGACATAAATGAACATACCTATAATTGTAAAAAAATGTTTGGAGGGTATATCAATAATTTAAAGTTTTAACTGATTCAAAATGTTTAAAAAGCTTCATAAATCAACTTTTCATTTAGGAGCTATTTGTTTGAAATAAAAGCTTGAAGCTAATGTATTAAAATGGAGCCATACAATTTAAAATATATTATTTTTGTAACAAAAAGCTAACAACTCCTCAAAAAGTTCGTGCCAAACATGCCCACGATATAAAATTTATTATATCTACCTAATTAAGCTTACATTTAGGAGATTACCAATAGGTTGTCGATAACAAGTGCGAACTTTGATTGTGTTCAGGGCCGTCTCATGAATCGGCGAAATTTTTGAATGTCTTGTACGAAATTATATAATGAGGCTTTTCGTTAACACTACTATAGAATTTTGAATAGAGCCCCCCTGTCACAACTCGTAATTTCAGGTCATTTTACAAACTTTGAAAATTTTACTATTCATCTCGGGAATTTACTATTAATCGGTTACTATTCATCATTTTACTATTCATCGTTTTCGAAGTCGATGTAATATTCTGAGAACGTATTTCAAAATTTTACTATTCACGAAACACTATTCATTCCCGGAGAAAATTACTATTCATGCTTCACTATTCATCGTTTATCGTAAACTAGGTTTACGAGTATCAAATTCGCGTAACCTTAATGGTTTAGCTGCGAATTCATGAACAATCATCAAGGACATTTCATATAGACTAGGTTTAGTCTACATATCATTAGCATAATTACCATCATATTAGTTCATGCATGGTTTTGCATTTTTCATTAAACGCATAATTTCTTATTAAATAAACGCTATCGCGTAATGAATTATTTTGAACAATTGATCCGATACTTCCAAAAATTATCCCGATATATTTTTATATTCATATTAAGATTATAAAAATAATATTATGAGTTTACCCAGTGTTTTAAATTTATTTTGTATATAAATTGTTATATTTATATAATTACGACGGTTTTCGTAAAAACTACACGATAATTATTACTTCACTCAAATTTTGTAAGGAATGTATTTTTATAATTTTTATGACTTCAATATATTTTATTTTGATCCGTTAAAATTTATTTTTAGCTAACGCTACCTTAAATGCTTAAATAAATACACAAGTTACCAATTATCCTTAATTAACTACACCTTTACTCTACATTAATACACTTAATTATCACTAAATGCATCTACTCTTTTTTTTTTAAGTATGTCGACCAACATATGGATGACTCAACCATTTTGAGTACAAATATCTAATGTATACCATAATATTTGCTCACCTTTAATTAAGTACTATTATTACACATACATACATCTTTCATTTAGTGAGAAAAAAATCAAATACTCTCTTCTTCATCTCTATGAACCGGCCACATCAAGAACACCAAGAGAAATCCATAATTTTTCAAGCTACAAGTGTTTACAAGATCCATTTTGTGTTCTAATTTTTCAAGCTACAAGTGTTAACACAATGCCACGTCAGCGCCACATTAGCTTTAACATTTCACCTTAACTAAACAAAAAAACACTATTTATCATAACATTCCCAAGTTAAACCTTAACTCACCAACAATTTACAAAAACAACCCCTCATTTAGGGGGCAGAAATAAAAAAAAAAAAATGTTCTTTAACGCAGCGTTATGGTGTTAACATAGGAATGTTAACACCCCCTTAACACCATACACGGTATGGTTAACATGGGCTAACATGCAAATGTTAAACCTTATCATTGTGTTGCTAGTTACCGTGCCCAAGACTCTAAGGCCGTTTGGATTAGTTAATTTTTGGTGGGTTTTTTATCTATAAATATTGAAATTTATAAAAGTGGTGGGTTTCTAATTTCTCCCGCTAATAATGTTTGCTCGTGAGTTTAAAGTTTCATTGTTTGAAGAATATTGTAACTCATTAATAGTTACATCTCACAATAAAAACCCCTCTCAACATTTCATATAAGACCTTTTTCCTTCTTCTTCTATTTTTTTTTTAATTTAATTAAAGTGAATGTCACCATAAGTAACATCTTAAATTTTGACAACTAAAAAAGCTATTACAACAAGTTATTCATTTTTTCTTGAATACTTACTCAAATCATTAACACATTCAACTAACTAATCGTAAGGTAAGTTATTATGATTTTTAATAGAGTTAATTTCATAAATGATCTATCTGGTATGTCAGGTTTAACGGATTTAATCTTTTTATTTTTTTAACGGGTTTGGTCCCTGTATTTACGGCCTGTAACGGGTTTGGTTCCTTGACAAATATTTTTGTTTGTTTGACCGTCAAATTTATAGAAATAATATAAATACCCTTATAAATAAGGTCTATGTGGTTTGTGGGGTATAACAAATTTAGTCCCTATTTTTTCATCAAGTTTCGTTCGTTTCATACGTTTATAGCCGTTTTCGTCCGTTCTTTTACGTTTTTGTTCGTTTTTATACGTTTTCATCCGATTTTATACGTTTTTGCACGTTTTAATCCGTTTTCATCCGCTTTTATACGTTTTCATCCGTTTTTATACGTTTTCTTCCGTTTTTATACGTTTTCGCCCGTTTTTATATGTTTTCGTCCGCTTTCTTACGTTTTCGTCCGTGTTCGCACGGTTTGGTCCGTTTTTATATGTTTTCGCCCATTTTTATATATTTTCGTTCGTTTTTTTACGCTTTCGTCCGTATTCGTATGTTTGCGTCCATTTTCGTCACCTTTTTTTTTTCACATGTGACGAAAAAAAGATTTCTAAAATAATATTTCATAAAATAATTAAAAAAAAAGTGTTTTGACATAAAAATTTTAAAAAAAACTTTAAAAAAAATTCGAAAAAAAATTTGGAAAAAAAACTTGAAAAAGAATTTTTGAAAAAAATTTGGAATAAAATATTAGGAATTTATTTTCGAATAAAAAATTAGAATTGTTTTTTTTGAAAAAGAATTTTCGAAAAAAAAATTGGATTTTTTCCTAATTTTTTATTACTAATTCTTTATACGAAAATTATTTTTCAAATTTTTTTTTCCAATTTTTTTTTTTTTTTTTTTTTTTGAAATTTTTATGGCAAAAAAACCTTTTTTTTCTGAAAGATTTCTTTTAGAAATTTTTTCGCCACATGTGAAAAAGCGTGATGAAAACGTAAAAATACGAACAAAACATATAAAAATGGGAGAAAATGTATAAAAACGGACGAAAACGCGCGAATAAAGAAGAAAATGTAAGAAAACGTATAAAAACTTGCGAAAATGTATAAAAATGGACAAAAACATGTAAACGTGGATGAAAAGGTATAAAAACGGATCAAAACGTGCGAAAACATATAAAAACGTGCGAAAACTTAGAAAAAAAAGTAACAAAACGGACAAAAACGTAAAAGAACAGACGAAAATGGTTGAAAACAAACGAAACGTAATATAAAAAATTGGGACTAAATTTGTTTTATCTCACAAATCACAGAGACCTTATTTTTAAGGGTATTTATGTTATTTCTGTAAATTTGACAGTCAAACAAATGAAAAAATTGGTCAAGGGACCAAACCCGTTACATGTCGCAACTACAGAGACCAAATCCGTTATAAAAAGTAAAAAGACTAAATCCGTTAAACTCAACAGACCACACTACATAAAACATTTATGAAATTAACTCTTTTTAATATGAAATGAGTTTTCTAATTTGTAAGTGGCTTTAATCAAACTGATCAAACATGTGTTCTTATGTTTGTCATATGGTTTGAATAAGAGAACGGCAACAATAACAATGACACAATTGGTCTCTTTTCATATGGAGAATGCTCTCTCTTTCACAATATATATATATATATATATATATATATATATATATATATATATATATATATATATATATATATATATATATATATATATTTTAATGGTTGACTAAATAATTTTTCAATAAAGATCGTAGATGTTGAACCAAGGTTTTTAAGATTGGGATACTACCCAAGATCGTTTTCGTATTTGCAAGATTGTGATCGTAAGATTGGATCGGGATCTTAAGATCCTACTATAATGTCATTTTTTTAATGATCTTTGTAATAGTATTCAAATCTACAAATTATTATATATTATAAACACGAAATTATATGAATGTTTCATGAAAATGTTGTCATAAATTATGAATATGGAATGTTTAAGAAGAATTATAGGTTGTCTTTAAATTATATAAAATCATAAACCATAAATTTGTAGTTTTTTAATTGCAATTTAAAAGTAAAATCGGATCAGAGTAGATCTTAAGATCTTATGGTCAAACAAATGGAAAATTGGTCAAGGAACCAAACCCGTTACAGGTAGCAACGATAGGAACCAAATCCGTTAAAAAAATAAGAAGACTAAATCCGTTAAACCAGATATACCACAAAGACCATTTATGAAATAACTCTTTTCAATATGAAATGAGTTTTCTAATTTGTAAGTGGCTTTAATCAACCTGATCAAACATAGGTTCATATGTTTGTGATCTCATATGGTTTGAATAAGAGAACGACAACAATAACAAGGACACAATTTGTCTCTTTTCACATGGATAGTGCTCTCTCTTTTCTTAATATAAGTTTTTATTTTATTTTAAATGATTGACTAAATAATTTTTCAATAAAGATTATTGTAGATGTTGAATGATAGAAAACTTTGAATTTGTGATGAATGAACCTCCTTTTTTTTTGCAAATGGAAGTGGCTGGTGGAACTAAATTTTCTTAATAAGTAAATAGTGTAAACTTAAAACAAAATATTTTTATCATAGATTTAACACAATTATAAATCATTAAATAATTTATCTTAATACATATCCAAAATTTAACATAATAAAAAACTAGGGCAAATGATAAAAAAAAGTATCATACTTGCCATCATTTGCTCTTATGGGTAAGAGGGGCAAAAATGTCCAACTGTTTTGCAAAATACCCTAAAGATGATGAATTTGAAAGTATAATACCCTCAAAAATAAAAAATTTTGTTCGCTACCCTGAAGAAGAAAGGGTGGCAAGTTTAGTACTTTTTTTAACCATTAGCCCTTTTATGTATTCACACATTTTGAAAAGTATAAGCAAAAATGTAAGTTTCCTTACACTTAGTGTGAGGATATATGAAGTTTTATCTACACTTTTTCAAAAGTCTGAGTAAAATTGTAGTGTTTTACTCACACTTTTTAAAAGATGTGGGCAAAACTATAATTTTACCTACTCTTTTTAGTGTGAGTAAAAGTATTATTTTACCTACAATTATAAAAAAGAGAGTAATGTCGAAGTTTTTATCTACACTTTTAGATAAGTGTAAGTAAATGTATAATTTTGCCACCACTTAAAAAAAATTGCAATCTTTTAAAAACTCGTTTTCTAATTGACCCGGCCGAGTCATCGGGTCACGGTTTAACCAATTGTTGATCCCAGTTGAGCAAACGATCCTTTATAGAAGCTGACTTAAACTAAAACAAACTATTAAAAACTACACGGAATTTAATGTTTAATCTTAAGAAGAATACTTTGATTATCACTTAACACCTCAATATTTTATTAATACGAATACTCTGAATAGTATTAGGGTTTTACAACCTTGAAGTGTATCGACTTTAGATATAACTAATACGTATATCTAACTCTAACCTAGGACCTCCTTTTATAGGCTAAGGAGTCATATACAATCTACATTACGTATTCTACAAGATAAATATAATTACCATACTTATCTAAATATAATTCAACCTACTCAAGACCTTCTAGACTATTACAAGTTAAAACGACACAACTAACTAGCAGTGCTTTGATTACATTAGCAGTGGTTCGAAGTTCCTACTAGTAGTGATATGTCTTGAGCAGTGGTTCCAGTCTTCTAGCCGTGGTTTCCTTTGTGCTGGCAGTGGTTCCATACTTAGAATACTTCCTTTCATTGGAACCTAAAACCCAACAATCCTCCCCTAAACTTGATATTTACTACCAAAATCATCAAGTTTCTTCTTAAGCACAGAATCTCTTACTTGGAGGATGCTTCCAAACATTTATCAAGATCAAGTATTGATGCAGGTTTTACTGACCATGTTTTAATATTTATAATGTCTCGTTATACCTATGGTCTACCCTAATGCACTAACGGGCAGTGTACCCGGTCGTGTGTAGTGTAGTACTCGGTAAAACCGAAGTCGACCCAAGAGCTATGTGTGTTGGATTAATACTAAGTCTAGGTGTCACAGATTTTAATATGATTTAATTAATTAACTAATCAAGCAAATAAAGGAAAAAGTGTAATCAATAGAGGAGAGTGTGGCTAACCTAGTTATTCATCCTAGCTAGTAATGTCTACGTCTAATTACTTCCAATTACTTCAGGTGGGGTCAAAGTCGAGAGGACAAAATTTGGTCAATTCGCCCTAACCTATCAGCAAAGATGCCACCACTGGAGAAGTCAGGTGTCCCCTTATAAGTCCATTTGTTCCTGGTCCCCTAAGCCGAGTCATTAAGTTCCGCTACATGCTAGACTTATAATAGTGAGTGCCCGGGCATTAGCAACTTAAACACTCACCCCCTAATTCTTAAGTTCATCCAAACGGTAGGTGATCAGTTGGTCAAATCGCACAAGTAGAAAGGGTCGTCAGTTGGTCATATCTTACCCTTCCTGTCTCAGTCTACTCACTTAGGGTCAGTTAGTCATATCTCCTAAGCATCTAGCCTCTACCGTCATTCAAAACTACCGAAACAAGGGTAGCTACCAATAAACTATGCATGCATACACTTAGAAATAATTATACGGAAGTAATGTAAACGCAAACAAAACAATTAAGGAATCATAACTAGGCCAGCACCAAGAGGTGCTTAGCCGCTCATATTAACCATACAAATCAATTCAATGTTTAATGTTACGAAATACATGAATAGAAAGTAAAGAAAAGATAAAATGCTAATGCTTATCGTAGGGGAGTGATTTCTCCCTTGGAGATAGCTCCGTATGCTCCTCTAGACCTGCCTTTGGCTTCTTCCCATGTTCTTTGGTTGTGGTGTGTAAATTGGGATGATTTGAAATGCTGAAAATCGTGGGGTATTTATAGGCCAGATCTGGGTAAAGACGTAACTAATAAATTAGTTATGCCGTAATCATCTATTTCTTCGTAAATTGCACTAGATCTGCTGGTTACGGCGTAACCTTAGAAGTGGTTACGCTGTATCTTCAATAATTCATGGTTACGCCAAAGTTTATGCACGAGTTACGGCGTAATTATCAGCGGCGCGGAACCTCATTTGACCTAATATAGTTACGTCGTAATCTTTTGGGAGAGTTACGCCGTAATCTTCTGATGAGTTGGCTTTCTGAGTCACGCTTTAGTTACGGTGTAATGTGAGAGATGAGTTACGCCGTAACTTTTTCAAAGTGAGCATACTATGATAAATCTTTAATAATTCTCCAATTCCGCGTCTCTTTAGCTCCAATGCTCGTAATTTACCTGAAAGTGGAATATAATGGAAAACAAAGGTAAATCCATATAAATGATATAAATTACAAGCATTATCGGGGGAAATTGACACTTAATATTCAGGATAATTTGATGTTATCAAGTATCTTCTCATACTTCCTTAGCAACCTGTAAGCTTGATCATCAAAGGATTTTTGAAACTTTAAACTACCAGGCTGTACCATCTGAGTGATAACACCTGGATGATTATTTATTTTAGTATAATCACTTTCTACAAACATATGAATAATCTATCCAGAAATGGATAACACATGAACTCCACAAGACTGATATAGAAACCAGCTTGTAACCTTGCCATTGAAAAGTACTTTCTATTCTAGTTCATCATGAGTGGGTTCAAACAAGATCTTCAAATTATGATACACAATCCTCTCATGATAATCATCTGTACATAAATCACCAAAATTTTCTTTGTACAGCTTCCAGATGGTCATCAAATCATCTCTATCCAAGTAGTAAAGCATTTGTGAAAATTTAACAAATCCATAAATCTCACCATTGAGTCTCTTAAACTTTCAACACCCTTCACTTCCATTAAGTTCAAATGTATAGGAGACAATTTGATGATGATCTGTAAGAGGCACTACATTACTAACCTCTGGTTCCTTTTCTTTAGATAATTTTGTAAGAACCAGCAGTCTTTTCTTGTTTTCTTCAATGTCCTCTTCAGTATCTGACTCAGAAGTATAATCCACAGCTTTAGATCTATCTGCCTTCCTTTCGGCTTTTATGGCTAAAGGACATTTTATATCAGCAAACTTCTCAGTCTTCAAGAACAACTGATCAATCATTGGATTAGTTGGTTTAGTCCCTTGTGGTGCTAGTTTGGCTTCCAACATCTTTCTTGCAACATTCTTGGTCAGTGGATAGTCTTTGTCAGTGAACATGAAAAACTTCTCCTGTGTAGTCTGTACAGCATGTACTCTGCAAGGCTAATATAGCATCCATTCAACTAAGTCACAGTCTTCCCAAAATTTATCATCAGGATTGGGCTAACACATGTTCTTTACAGCAGTCCACACAAATCTTGCTAAATTTCCAGTTGGTCCAAACTTACCATATCTAAACTCCATGATCTTCCACAGTTGTTCCAAATCAACTTTAGACATATAAAACAACAAACATCCAAAATTGAAATGTATGCTTTTCCATCCATCAGCTCTTGTGATTTCAATCATTTCTCTATCATAAGCTGTGACTATCTGCCAGTCCATAATTGGATGTATAGCTCTTACTGGTGTAGGATTAATAGGTTCTAGTTGATCACACACCATAAGATACTGATTCAATATTTCTTCCTTCTTCATCTCTTCATCCAGCTTCTGTTTCTTAGAACTAGACTCTTCCTGATTAGTTCCTTTCCTCTTATGTAGTTTGTTCCTTATCCACTCTTTTTCTCTTTCAGAATTCATAGGAATGAAGTCATCACATCTTCTTTTGCATGTACTGTAAATCTCCTCAACCTCCTCATAGGTGCACTTTCTCAGATTAACAGAAACATTTATCCCCATATGTCTGATAAACTTCATCATATGATTTCTCATTTCTTACTTAGTTGGAGGTTTATTCTTCTTTTCTTGATAAGCTCTAACTGCTCTCTCCTGTTTCATTTTTTTCATCCTCTCAGCCAAAACCTTAGACCTTGTATCGATGTCTAATTGGCCCCATTCTAAATCAGTCCACTCTGTCCTTATACTTTCAGTAGCTTGAAATAATGGTTGTTCATTATTCCATTCTTTAATTAGTCTCAAAGAGACTTCCTCGTCCTCTCTTTTTCCTTCTCTCTAGCTGCTAATTCTTCAGCATGCAACCTTTTAGAAAGCTCTTCATCATGGGCAATTTGCTCTTGCTTGTTCTTAAACTTCAAAACAGGTTCTTCTGGTTCAGCAATACCTTTACCCTTTCCAATATCTGGTTGAACCACTTTAGTCTTTACAGGCTCACCATTTTTCAAACTTCTCAAGGGTTTAGGTCCAGTTGGTTTAAGAATTATAGGGACAGGTGCAATGATTGGTTAAGGGATTGGTAAGGTTTTTCTTAAATTTAGCAGTGTACTAGCAACCACTTTCTCAGCTTCCTTAGACTTTGGTGGTGATGTAACAGTGGTTGTGATTATTGTGGAAGTGGTTGTAATAGCAATGGGAATATTTGAAGTAACAGTGGTTTGATTTACCTCATAAGTGGTTGCAGCAGTGGTTACTTCTGTACTGGCAGTGGATGCAGCCACGTTAGCAGTGGTTGGAGTCTGCACCACTTCTTCCTCTTCAATAGCAGCTTTTAAGGTTTCTTCAATGACTGCAACTTTTCCCTCCTTGTTAATTACCACATAATCATTACCATGCTCTCCACTATCCAAATCCATATCCAAGTTTAAATCCTCCTTTGAATCCTTGCTTCTACTCCTCCCCTGTTTGGATGCATCATCCAAACTCTGAACCATAGAGGAGCTTGCCTTCTTGTCCACCTTCTTAACTCTCCTTAAAGCATGAACCCCTGGTCTCCTTTGCCTCTCCAATACAGAAACCTTGTGCTTCAAACTTTGAATAGTGCCATCTTGAGAGGTTGTCAGTTCCCGAAGACCAGTGATTGTAGACTCCATTTTGGTACATTTAGCCGTCAATTCTTTTAAGATTTCAAGTATATCCTCACCACTTCGACCTGTGTTAACTGGTCCGAGAGTTGGATCCCTGGAAAAGTCATCATGTACATGATCAGGATCCGTCAATTCAGTATTTGGTCCAAACTATCCTCACCACTTCGAGCTGTGTAACCTGCTCCGAGAGGTGAATCATGGGATTGAGTAAACATATCATCAGACCTAGCCTGATCATCTATGCCACCCATATTAGCTAGTTGTCTTGGGATTCCTCCACCTGTGTTGAGTTCAAGAGAACTCTCCACATTAGGAGTTGCCAAAGGTTGGGACTTAGTTATGATTCCACTGCCCTGCTCAGCATCTAAGCCTGAGTCAGTAGTGGAAGCCCTTCCAATCATGTAACCTTCACCTCTTGTGACAGCCTCATTAACTGCACCACTAACACCAGCCTGAGGTAGCTTGGTGCCCTTCCTCATCCTTCTTTGAACTAAGATCCTTTTGGGTTCAGTTGGTAAGGGTAAGGGTTCAGCAGTGGGTTCAGATGTGGTAGCAGTGGATTCAGTTGTGATAGGAGTGGGTTCAGCAGTTGATGGATTGGGTTGTGGATCCTCCTCCTCTACAATTTCAGGAAAGTTAAGCATGTGAGGAAATAAAGGTGTAATGGTCCCTGAAAAATTTGGACTCTGCTTCTTCATATGGGCAAACACCTTAGGAAGCATATGAAGTACATCATACTTCCTTTTATGAGGAATGGGTTCTGTGATCTGACTTTCCACTATCAATTGAACAAATCTAGGATATAAGTAGTACTTTCCCTTTTCCTTAATGTTCTTAAGAAAACCATCAAATATCATCCTAGACCAATTGAATGCCCTTCCTTGGGATATGTGGAAAACTAGAAGGGGGGGTTGAATAGTTTTACCAATTTAAAACTTCCTTTTAAATATTTAGATCGACTTATGTCAATCTAATTGGTTGTTTATGTTGGACGTTGATAGATAGATATATAAACGTGTAATGAAAGATAAAGAGTAAGAAGCACATCACCACGACACAAGTTATTTATAGTGGTTCGGCTACAAGGACACCTTCCTTGCCCTACTCCACTCCCCGAGTCACCTACTCGAGAGTTCGTAAGCACTACACCAACTCCTTATGGCGGAGAAGCCTTCACAACGTCGCTTAACCTTTTTCCGGTACAAAGCTAAATACCGAGTTCCTTCACACCAAGGCGAACCACACCTAACACAACGTCGCCTACCCTTTATACGGTGCTAGGCTAACCACCGAGTTCTTTCACACCAAGGAGAACTAATCCTATCACAACGTCGCCTACCCTTTATTAGGTACTAGGCTAAGCACCTAGTTCCATTTCTATGGAGGAACTAGTACCCTTCACAACACAACACCTAATATCAAGGAGATCCACTCCTTGTTACAACATCATCAAGGATATCACCATCCTTGGAAATAAACAAATACTTATATGTATAACGATGCACCTCATCAATTATACGACCTAGACATTCTTCCCAAATGCGACTTGATTTGATTCTTTCGGCATCCTTCACTAATGCCTTTGACACAACGCTTGGCACCCTTCACTAATGCCTTCGTCTTGACACCTTTAGCATTCTTCACTAATGCTTTCATCTTGACACTTTCGGCATTCTTCACTAATGCTTTCATCTTGACACTTTCGGCATTCTTCACTAATGCCTTCAACCCAACATCTATGGAGAAAGAAAGAACTATCAACAAGAGAACCTTAGTTGTCTTGATGATGACGAAGCATGGCAACTCATGGACTTGAGCTTGCTCGTCTTCAAGAAGTGGTGATCTTGCCTTTAAGAGGAACCTAGAAGATCACACAAAAACAAAAGACAAACTACATAGATCACTTGGATCTGAGGTTAGAGGGTTATAATACTTGGGGGAAGTATGTGTGTAAAGTGGTAAGTAGAAAGGAAGAAATGGCTCAATATTTATAGAGAACATTCTCTACCGTTCCCCGGATCCCACGGATCCCTACCACAAGGGATCCGGCTAGCACAAAGCCAGGGATCCGTGGAACGCTCCTCTTTGCCCATGGGTATTTTTGGTTATGGGTCATGGGTCATGGGTTATGGGTTGATCCATGGTTTTCTTTCTAGATACAATGTATCTTAAGGATACAATGAACTTGGTTAAGTGGTATACATAAAACCATGGGTTATGGGTCAATACCTTTTGCTAGTTTTTACCCATTTTAGTATATACGTGTTTTTACCCATTTTAGTATACTTAGTTTCAGTATATGCTAACCCAATATGTAAACACTAGTTGTTGTACATATGTATCTAAATCATAAAATCACTTATACTTGTTTTAGTGTTTTATGTGAAAACGTAAGTGTGTTAGGAAACTATTAACTCAAACTATTTACGTATTCTATTTGTTTCGTTAAAATGATTTTACGTTTGTTATCGACAAAACATTAGAATATCGTAAAATATAAATAAACGTTTTTACGGCTTATTTGTATTAACAGGATAGACAGATGATAGCCGTTGCAATTCTAGAGGGAAACTCATCAAAACCAGTAGTTTTATCGCTTACACACATAAGCAACGTATGGATCAGAAACTTCCATTGAGGTGAAAACATACCTTTGTGAAACTTTATCTTATCCCCTCGTTTCTCATAACCCATTCTTTCCAACCCATCAAAAATCTCCTCATTAGACAAATTAACCACCCCTGCAGCATCCTCAAGCTTCAAAAAACCTCTAAGCACATCCTCAGTGACCAAAATCTCTTTCTCATCAACAACAGACCTAATAACCTCTGATCCACCTCTTTCTTGAATTTCAGCTTTCCACCAAAACTGATGAACATATGATTTAACAATGATAGGTTCCACAGTTATGGAAAGTGAATGGTACTGTGCTTTATAAAATCAATCATCTCATGAAAGCCTTTGGAATGGTTGTTCTTCACTAGATATGCGACAAGGTTGTGGGTTATAGAATATGCAATTGCCATTGTGTGGTGTAGGTGAATTAGATGTGAGATTGATGAAAATAATAGTTGGGAGTGGTTAGGGTTTGTGATTAGCACCAATTGAGAGTGTTTGAATGATCAATTGAATGATCGACAGTGAATTGGGGATTAAATACGTCATCACCAAAAAGTTTCAGAACAGCCCCTAGAGTTTCCACTTTAATTAAAACTGCACTAGCAGTGGGTTGCCCACAACTAGAAGTGGTTATAATATGCTAGCAGTGAAAACTGCACCAACACTCCAATCCTTTGACCAAGACTTCTGCAACAAAATCTAAGCAAAAAATAGTGATATCATGCATTAATTTGAAAAAGTACAAAAGATACACATTTTTTTTAATTAGCTACTCCTACAGCTCCAAAAGCTCCATAATTTACAACAGCTCCTTCAAACCTGCATGTCACAAACACAAACCAAACACTAGAACTTTGTTAAGGTTAGCAGAGGTTAAGAACAACTAGAAGTGGTTACATTATATGTACTGGCAGTGCTTAAACAATATGCTAAACAACCATTCAAATGGTCAACTCCAAGTCATTACTCGTCCACCTTAAGTCAAAGACTTCATTTACTCCACAACAACTCACACCTTCCACACATTTAACTCACTGATTTCCTCTTGAATTCTATTTAAGAACATATCACCCATAAACCACACATAGCACTCATATTCCCAAAAGTTATCTCTCTAGAAACTACTTTCTCAAAAATCTTCTCTCTAGAAACCACAAGATCAGCAACATGAGTGACTCAAGCCATCCTATTGAGATCTCATCTGACTCTTCAAAAAGTCCATCTTCAAACAATGCATGGGAAAACTATTTTCCTCCAAAGAACACATCAATCACCTACATGAACACAAACACTACTCCAGCTGGACCTTCTGCTATTCAATCAGTACCCCAAGAAGCTATGCCAAGCTATGTGTCTCCTTATGAGGACACAAATGATGAAGCTTCCTTCAGAGTGCTGATTGTTCCTCCCCTGGCAGAGATTCCACCACCTGAACCACTCTCAGCTCCACCTCTTCAAGAACTCCTTGCAGCTCCACCACAACCATCTGGTCCATCCTCATCAGCACCCCCTAAAAGAGAGCGAGTGATGGGTCTCCCTTCCCCAAAAGTGTAGAATGTGATTGGAGGAAGAGGAGTGAGGCAGACCATGCCAGAGTAGGGATTAGGGAAGAGGCCTAGGGAGTAATTGTTGTAGGTGGTTGTTTTGTTGTAGTAGTCTCTTGTTGGTAGTCCTTAGTGGTTGTCTTTCGATGGACTCTGTTGATGATAGTATGAATGCAATGGTTGTACCACTGCATCCTTGGATATAGTTTTATCTTTAATGAATAGTTTCCATGTTTCTTTTAATAACCATTGCTACTTACTGATTGTGATTGAACTTTGATCTGCAAAATAATTAGTGGGAACAAAAATAACAAGAAGTGGATAAAACTAACCGAGCAGTACTAAGATCTACCAATAACTGTATTTTTAATGATGCATATTGTACTATTATTGTCAATGTAAATCTTAGTATGCATAAAATTATACCCAAAGTCCAACAATTGATTCTGAATCCAAAGCACTTGACCAAAGCAACTTGCAACAGCCACATACTCAACTTCAGTGGTGGAATTGGCCACAATAGTCTGCTTCTTACATTGCCATGAGATTAGTCTGCTTCCCAAAAATTGATACCCTCCAGTAGTATACTTTCTATCCAAACTAGCTCAAGCATAATCACTGTCTGTATAGGCCACCAAATCAAAAGCTGAATCCTTAGAATACCAAAGGCCCAATTTAGGATGACCCTTAAGGTATCTAAAGATTCTCTTCACAAAGATTCATGTGTGATGTATTTGGTGTAACTTGAAATCTTGCACACACACAAACTGAGAACATAATGTCTGGCCTAGAAGCAGTGAGATACATCAAAGAGCCAATCATAGATCTATATAGCTTCACATCAATTTTCGGACTTCCATCATCAGGTAGCAGTGGTTTCTGAGTTTCCATGGGTGTACTAGCACTCTTGACATCTTGAAAGCCAAATTTCTTCAAAATATCTGCTATATATTGTCTTGACTAATGAAGATTCCATCAGTCCTTTGTTGAACCTGTAGCCCCAAAAAGAAAGTGAGTTCACCCATAGAACTCATCTGAAACTTATCATGCATAAGTTTCTCAAAATCCTTGCACAGCTCCTTATTTGTTGAGCCAAAGATGATGTCATCAACATAAACCTGAACTAGTAATATATCATCCTTGTGCTTCCATGCCCTTAGAGCTTGATGCAGTCAATACATAGCCTTCTTCACCCTGTAGACCTTATTAGGATGATTAGGATCTTTAAAACCAGGAGGTTGACAAACATAGACCTCATCTTCAATAGTACCATACAAAAAGGCACTCTTAACATGCATTTGATACACCACAAATTTTTTGAATGAAGCATATGCCAAAAATAGTCTGATAGCTTCAATTCTGGCAACAGGTGCAAATACTTCATCATAATCCAAGCCTTCAGTTTGTGTGTATCCTTGAACAACCAACCTTGATTTATTCCTCACCACAATACCCCTTTCATCCCTTTTGTTTCTGAATACCCATTTAGTTCCAATAGCCCTCTTGCCATTAGGTAGATCAACCAATGTCCACACCTCTTGAAGTTTGAATTGTAACAGCTCCTCTTGCATTGATTCAAACCAACCTTCTTCTCCTAATGCTTCTTCAACTCTTTCGGGTTCCTTCTATGACAAAAAGTAAGCAAACAAACAGTTTTGCAAGTCTTGATGACTGTTCCTTTTGTGAAGTGACCTTGCAAAGAAACCTTGTTCAGGAAAGGTTTTAGTGTTCTGAGTCTTGCTTCTTGTTTGAACTGGAGTATTCAAATTTCCAAGTATTTGTTCTTTGGGATGATTTTTATGAACTCTGGTGGTAGGAATTGGACTTTCTATGATGACTGTTTCCAAATTTGTAATGTCAGCATCTTTAAAATAGTCATCCATGTTCTCATCATCTGTGGGAGTATCCCTTTCTTCCAAGTCAGGCATGTCAGGGTCAGTTGGATACTCCTCAGAATCAACCAGTGGCCTAGCAGTGTTTCCAAAGAAAGGACTGCCATCTGAACTTGTAGTAGGGGATTTAGTTGAACTAGCAGTGATAGAATTTGGCTTAGCAGTGCTTGCAGCAGTTTTCTTCTGCTTCTTAATTTCTTCTACCGACACTGAGTTATCTTGAGACAACTCTTCTTTATCTTGATGATGATCACCTTTGCTTCCTGAATTCAAAATATCATCATCTGAAGGACTCTGCTTTTCAATGATGGGTTTGACAGGACCAGCTTTCCACTTCTCAATCAAATAGAATTCCTTTGGAGGTCCAGCTTCTTTAGAATTTGTTCCTGCATCAGAATCCTTTTGTGTACCTGCATCAACATTAGTAGATGTATCTACATTGATAGGCTCATAATTCATAGACTTGGTTAACATATCAATATTAAACAACCACTCTGGTCCTTTTGTCTCAACACTAGGAGCTTCTTCATTTAACCTAACATGTAGATTCTCTTCAACTATCCTGGTCCTCCTATTGTATACCCTAAAGGCTTTACTATTGAAAGAATAGAAAATAAAGTATCCCTCATCTGCCTTTTCCTCAAACTTGCCTAGGTGGTCTATGGTATTCAAGATAGTAACAGGACACCCAAAAGGTGTTAGGAAATCTATCATAGGCTTCCTACCATGTAACAGTTCATAGGGGGTCTTGTTATGAGGCTTTACTACCTTACTTCTATTCTGCACATAACATGCAGTTCCTACAGCTTCAGCCCAAAAGGTAGTTGGTAACTTAGATTCATATAACATTGTTATTGCAGCCTCGGTTAGTGTTCTATTTTTCCTTTAAGCTACACCATTTTGTTGAGGTGTCCTAGCAACACTAAACTGTCTTTCAATACCCTTATCCACACAAAACTTATTCATGACATCATATTTAAACTCAGTTCCATTATCACATCTGATTACTTTGACCTTATGGTTCACTCTATTTTCTATCTTAGTGATGAAATTCTTAAGAATCTCACTAGTTTCACTCTTAGCTGCCAAAAAGTAAACCCAAGAAAATCTACTATAATCATCAGTGATAACTAGGCAATACTGCTTATGGTTCAAACTCTTAACAAATGTGGGTCCAAATAAGTCCATGTGTAACATAAACAGTGGCTGAGAAATGGTGTTCACTATCTTGGTCTTACAAGAGGCTCTATGTTGTTTACCTTTTTGATAGGCCACACAAAGATCTTTACATTCAAAATCCTTAGAAGGTAACTAAGTTCCCCTTCACCAATTTATTGATTGTATTAAAGTTTAGGTGACCTAGCCTTCTATGCCATTATTTTGACTCATCAACTGATGCCTTAGCAAACAAACAGGTTAGGGATCTATTTGGAATGACATCTTTCATATCAAAACAATATATGTTATCCTTCCTAGGAACCCTAAGCTGTACATACTTATCATTAGGCATTTTAAAGTCAGGAGATAATACCACACATTCAGTTTCCCCAAAAAGTACCCAGTTCTTTTTATCACACATCTGGGAAACATTGAATAGATTGTACTTCAGTCCCTGTACCAGATAGACTTTTTCAAAGTCCAACTTCCCTGTTCTGATAGTTCCTCTGCCAAGTATCTTTCCTCCCTTTGGATCATTACCAATAGCCACATATCATCAATCAAAATCTTCAAAATCCTCAAGGTTGCTCCCATCCCATGTCATGTGCCCAGAGCAACCACTATCAAAAATTCATTTATCTTATAGCTCATCTTGTAAATTGCTCTACACATGAAATTAGAAAAGTTAGTTCCTTTTGGGGACCCAAGTCAACACTGACTTGGGTCTGCCTTGTGAATCAACATAGTCAAATTTCTTTAAGTTCATTGATACACTGTTGACATGTTCTAAGACATTGGTCTTTGGTTTCCATTGCCAACAAGCTGAGACCTTTACAGCATAGAAATGGCTTCCAACCACTGTATCAGTTATCACCTTTGGTACATTTAAAATTTCTTTTGTCTCAGCAGTGGTGATATTCTGCTTAGCAGTGGTTACATTTTGCTTAGCAGTGGTTGGAACCTATTTAGGTGCAGTAGTGATTATAGATTTTGTTTTACTGTTCCTCTTTAACACTGCTTTAGGAACCATGTTTTTGTTTGGGTGAGGGATGGTATTCTTTGAAAAAATTTTGTGATTCACCCTCCTCCATTGATTCCAAATTTGTGGTTGATTTTTATAACAGTTTCTTTGTAAATGCTCAAAACTATCACATTTAAAACAAACCTTTTTGACACAGTGAAACTCATCCCCTAATCTATTTTAGATTAAGCCATTAAAGTTTCTTTGATTACCCCTAGGTTTGTATCTTTTCATCTGGTCCCTAGGAATCTCATTATACTCTACAACTCTCCTAGAGATCTGTGCTCCAAATCTAGGCAAAAGGTTGGCTTGTTTTGAATCATCAGTTTTATTATTTTCTTTCCTTTCAGACTGTGTTGACTCAAACCTCTCATCCTCAAAATCTGACTCCTAATCTTCAAGGATTGGACCATCAGATGTCTTATCAAACACAACCTTAGGTGACTCAGACTTACGGCTCTCACCTACAGGTTTGTTAAATCTAAACTCACTGCTGAACGTCAACTCAGTACCAGGTGGTGCATGCTACATCAGCTTGGGTAGGGGCATATCATTGTATCCTATGCCTGAACCCTTTTTCATTAATTGACATCTAATTGATTTATTCACTATATCAGATGCAAATTGTGATTTAGCAACCCTAACTATGTGTTTATCTTTCTCATCTAGGGCCTCTTGTTTTACACTTTCTGCCTCTTCAAGTTTCTGTTTAATCACTTTTATTTCCCTATCTTTAATGTCAATCTCACCACCCAGTATGTTTATCTTATCCACATACTCAAACTCACACTTGGTGTAATACCTAAGTTTTTCTTCTACATTTTGAAGACCAACTTTGTATCCTAGATTATCAAATGCAAGTCTATCTACTTCTTTTCTAAGACTCTCAATGATAGCTTTAAGAGATTCTAAGTTATCTTGACATGATTTAAAAGAACAAGCATAACTTGTTGAATCAGTAGATACCTCAGAATCTGAACCTGATGATGAAGCATAGGCCATCAGAGCATAATTATGCACTTTAGAAGCTTCACTAGCCAGAAAAGCAACTTTTGGTCCTTCCTCTATCTGGTCATTCCAATCATAGTCACCAAGTCCATCCTGAGCAACCAATGCTGCAGAAGGATTTTGCTCCTAGTTGCCTTCTTGAAGTTTTCACCAATCCTCTTAGGAGCCCTACATTCCCTTGCAAAGTACCCCTTCTTCTTGCAGTTGTAGCATTCCATCTTGCTTTTGTCAAACCCAGCCTCTTTTTGACCATCATACTTGACCTGTCTACCAGTTCTCCTTAGAAATCTTCTAGCTTGCAATGTTAGCATTGCCATTTGCCACTAAAGATTGATTTCTTCAAGATCATCAGGATCAATTTGATCCAAATCTTGATTTAACACAATACCACTGGTTGTGAGATCTGCAAGAAACGCACAAATAGCACCTTTGAGGCAGTAACCATGTGAGTTTCTTCAGACATCTTAACTTTTTTGAATTAGAACGAATCTGAGTAACACGACTTCTTCTTGATCACAGCTTCAAGATCACAAGCTCTGATACCACTTGTTGATCCTAGTTGAGCAAACGATCCTTTGTAGAAGCTGACTTAAACTAAAACAAACTATTAAACACTACGAGGAATTTAATGTTTAATTTTAAGAAGAATACTTTGATTATCACTCAACACCTCAATATTTTATTAATACGAATACTCTGAATAGTATTAGGGTTTTACAACCTTGAAGTGTATCGACTTTAGATATAACTAATACGTATATCTAACTCTAACCTAGGACCTCCTTTTATAGGCCAATGAGTCCTATACAATCAACATTATGTATTCTATAAGATAAATATAATTACCATACTTATCTAAATACAATTCAACCTACTCAAGACCTTCTAGAATATTACAAGTTAAACCGACACAACTAACTAGCAGTGCTTTGATTACATTAGCAGTGGTTCGAAGTTCCTACTAGCAGTGATATATCTTGAGCAGTGGTTCCAGTCTTCTAGCCGTGGTTTCCTTTGTGCTGGAAGTGGTTCCATACTTAGAATAATTCCTTTATTGGAACCTAAAACCCAACACCAATTTTCGCTCAAAACCGCCTTCTGGTCACCTGACCGGTTCACAGTTTAACCGGCCGGGTCAACCCGGGTTTTAAACCACTGATAAAATGTGAATAAAAATTCTATGTTTTAGGTTTATTCATAATTTTACAATATATTATTAGATAGATAGATAGAAATATATGTAAGTAAATTTATCTTTTTATTGTGGTAACTAGTAAGTTTTGTTTCACAAAATCATTCACACTATAAAGATTCTTAACCAAAACTCTAATTTTATCTTTTTATAAAAAAACTTTTTTTAATTCCCTTCAAAATAACAAACCGCTCAAACACCCCCAATTAACAAACACCCCCGATTAGATCTATTGTGATTGAACTTCCCGTCCATAGTAGGATAAGCGACCACTAATACGAGTCGGACGGATGCATAATTATTTAGGTAGTACTGGTTGTTTTGGCAAGACACCTATTGGGGCAAATTTACATACACAATACTTAAGGCTTCGGTTTCATGAGCTTAGGGCAATTTTATTTACTTTTCATATGACATAACTATCTTACTTTCTGAAACCTTGGGTTCCGCACTTGACTTTACATTTACTTAAACCTATGAACTCTCCAACAATATGTTGACCGTTTTAGCATGTATTTATCAGGTACCTAATTTTGGCATGGTTCAACATTCTTAGATTCCCATTAAAAGGTAATTCTCTATAACTTGATCTCTATATTATGAAGTAGCACCCCAATGACGATACCTTCCGCCGCAGTATTTTTGGGGGTGTTACATACTTGTCCGCTATAAATATCAAGGTAGTAATTTTCTTTAAATGATTGTACAAATTACAAGAAGCGATAAAAACTATGCGTGAATCTAGCCCTGCTCAAGAGACAAGGACAGATGGGTCTCCTTTTTGGATAGATGATGACTTATCTAAAGTCAAAGGACCTGAAAGGGCAGGTAATGTTCATTGTGCGGGTAAGTTCTTGGCTGCAAAGAAAAGAAGGGTTCAGGATCCTCAAGTTCCTCTACTAAAGGCTTAAGTGAAAGGTATTTGTAAGGAATTTATGAGTTTTATTGTTGTTGTCAAAGAACATATACCTGGACTGAATTTGTCCAGTATCATAATTCGTGCTAACACTAACATGGAGGTAACAATAATTTTTTGGTTGTCATTTAAACTTTACGTGCATGTGTGAAATAGGTGTTTTTCTTCCATCCTAATAACCTTTTTCCTATTTTTTATTAGGGTGATGATGCATACAGTGTTCCTGATAATAGTCTCGCTCATAATCTGAAAAATCCAAGATCAGCTTGTGGAAGTCAACATCCAAAGAATTCAATATCAACTGCTACAAGTCCTCATCCCAAGAATCCAACATCTGGTACGAGTCCTCATTCAAAGAATCCAGCATCTGGTACGGGTCTTCAACCAAAGAATCCAACATCAGGTCCAAGTCTTCAACGTTATTCATATTACAGGTATACATTTGGAAAAAAATATTCAAATATGTTGCACTTTTTTCTACTTTTCAAATATATACAAACCCAACCCATTTGACCCATTTCAAAACATGTCCATTTTTTTCACCTCTAATCAGATTCTCATAATCAGTTGTGCTTGTGTGTATCTCTTTTGTGTGCAAATACTTGAAAAGTTATTAACTTGATCTATTTTGACTAATATGAAATGATGACAAAGTATTCAAGAGTTATAGAAGACAAAGTATTCCAGAGTTATAGAAGACAAAATTTGGTATCAAGTACATGTAATGCTCGTGTTGGATAATGATTTATATATGACTAGACTGGAAGTTATGTATGGAATTAATTCTGATTAGGAAGTTTGTTACGAAAATTCTGATTTTTGTAATGCTCGTGTTGGATAATGATTTCAGTATGATGTTTCTTGTATAACTAGATTCGAAATTCTGTATGGACGTAATTATGATTTGGAAGTTATGTATGGAATTTCTGATTTATTTTAATGATCCTGTTGGATGATGACTTCTATATGATTTTTATTATTTTGACTGGAAGTTCTATATTGAAAGTCGGGAAGTTCTCATTTGTGTGTGCAAAAGTATGTTTGTGCATTAGTGACACAAACTTGGTGTAGATAAAGATCTAAACCTGTATTAACACATTATGTGTCAGCATAGGTGTGTCACTATAGAACTTTACCGTCGGAACTTCTGCTAAAACTTATTATATGTGAAGGAGAAGCTAATTTATCTTTGGCGACAATTTTTTATACTTTTTTGACACTTTTCGTCTGTCAGCAAATGAAATATTTCTTGTAGTCATATAAAATACAAAAAGTAACCTTGGGTAGGGTTTTGAGGATGAATGCATGGAGTCATTGAGTCAAAACTCGGCGACATGTAGGACACGATAAATGCGACCCAAACCACCTGTCAATACATGTGACATGCTACATATGTATACACATGGGCAGAACCCTAATCTCATCACCATCTTTAAATTCGGTCAAACAAATAGCACAGTTAGTCACCTCACACTCACTATCTAAGTAAGTAACCTTGGGTAGGGTTTTAAAGATCTTTTTCTTTAGACCCTTATTGTTGATCCATGTACTGGTTGTGCATAGCTGTTCCAACCAGTGATATGAAACCAAACTAGTGCTATGAAACCAAGCATGCATATATCTAAATTTAACACAGGGTATGCACGTGCATACCCTGTGTAAATTTTTAGTAGTTTAATTTTTTTTTCTCGAAATTAACAATAACATATATTGGGAAATCGCGAGTGCACACCCTTTAAAATGGATGAAATTTTGAGTGCATGAGGCGGTTTGGGACGGTTTTTGGCTAAAACCGAACCCGAACCAAAATTTCGGTTTTAAGTTTTTTAAAACCAAACCCTGCATCAAAACTTCGGTTTGGTTTTTGGTATTTTGCGGTTCGGTTTTCGGATATCCGAAATTTGAGTTGATAGTCTTATGTTAGACCATTTACTTTAGCCATGTTCTTTAAATTTGGATATCCAAAATTTCGGATAACAGTTTTATATATCTGAATATCCAAATATTTATAATTTTCGGAAAACTTTTATATAAGTTCCAAAACTGACATTTCATAAAACCTAACCTTTTAATAAGTTTTGATAAAATTTTCGGATACCCGAATACAAATATATTTTGAACATCCAAAACCTAAATCAAGAAATCCTAGAATGTAAGTTGAAATATTTTTTCGTAAAATAATAAGATTGCATAACATGTATATAAAGATGAGATGTCTGAACATATATGAAATAAAGAAAACTAACTTTGCGAATTTATTATAGTGTTAGCTAAATAAACACTTCTTACGAATATATATTCTCTTAGTTTTTGAACTTTTGTGATTACTTTATCAAAACTAATACATATGTATTTTTTTTTATTAGTTTTATGAATATTAGTATGTGGCGGTTCGATTTTTTCGGTTTGGGTTTTCATAGAAAACTAAAAACCGAACCAAAACTTTCGGTTTTTTATAAACCAAAACCGCACCATCGGTTTTAGAATTAGTTTGCTTTTTTGGGGCGTTTTTTTTTTTTTTTTTTTTGGTTTTGGTTCGGTTTTTCGGTTTTGTTACTCTTCCCAAATAAAGAGTTAGGATTATTTATTTTCATGTTTAATTACTTTTCAATATTTCATGTTTATTTTGTCAAAAGCGTCATGAATTGGCATGTTAATCGGCTATATTATAGGTCTTTGCAGACCCCGTATTAAATGTCGATCTTATAGACCTTTTATAAGCATAAAACCGAAAAAAGGCCCGAATCAACCAAACCAGAAAAAACCCGACCCGATTAAACCAAATGTGAACAACCAAATTTATTATTTTTCTACCAAAAGTTGTGCATACCCTACTATGAATTCGTGGATCCACCACTGTCTCTGAACTAGATGTAGCGCTATTCGCCCCTATCTTCAGTCACCTCCGTCGTGCATGGTTTCATTGAGTCAAAACCAGGCGACACGTAGGACACGATGAATGTGACCCAAACCACGTGTTATTACATGTGACTTGACACACATGTATACATGTGGGAAAACCCTAATCTCATCGCCCTCTTCAAAATCGGTCTAACAAATAGCACAATCAGTCACCTCACACTCACTAACTGAGTAAGTAACCTTGGGTAAGGTTTTAAGGATCTTTTTCTTTAGATCCTTGTTGGCTGATCATATACTGGTCGTGCATGGCCGGTCCAACCAGTGATATGAAACCAAACTAGTGTTGTGAAACCAAGCACATATATTAATGTTGCTAGCACGGGCAGATCTACCTTAAACACTGGGTATGGACGTGCATATCCTGTGTAAATTTTTAGTAGTATAATTTTTTTTCTCGGAAGTAACAGTAATATGCAGTGGAAATTCGCGAGTGCACCCTTTTAAAATTGTTAGGAATTAGAAAATTCAGTCATTAAAGAGTCGGTCACCTCAAGTATATGTATTCATTAGAAAGCTCGTAGTCGTAGTCTAGTTATATTATTAAGTAGTTTGTTATGTAACACCGTGGAGGACGGACGGGTCTTTACCCACTGTATGCCTGATCCACAGCCCGTAGGTGGCGTTAGTTTGTAAGAAACTATAAATACCCTCTACCTCCCAAGGTAGAGGGTTGGAGCTTCAATACCATTTTTCTTTGTTTCACATAGTACCTAACTCTCTTCCCTTCCTCTCTCTAAACTGAAGGATCTTGGTTTGTTACACAAGTTAGGCGGCGGCGTTAGGTTAAGAGTTTAGAGAGAGAAAGTGGGAGAGAATGGGAACCCTAGAGAGACAAAGAAAAATGTATTATGAAAGCTCCAACCCTTTGCCTTGGAGGGCAAAGGGTATTTATAGGGTACAAGCTTAGACGCCTCTATAAGGCTGTGGATCAGGCATACAATGGGTAAAGACCCGTTCGTCCTCCACGGTGTTACAAAGTAATCTAAATACTAACACTGAATTACTACGACTACGAGCTTTCTAACGAGTATACATACTTGAGGTGGCCGACACTTTAAGTAATTGGATTTACTAAATCCCAACAATCTCCCCCTAAGGGAGGTCACCTCAACTTACAATGATTACAAACTGATATGACATTTCGTTGTTCTTGGTTTCTTTGATTAAGCACTTTTGTTCTTTAGCTCGTAGTCTTTGATTCATCAAGTTCTGCATGTTTTGAAACTTCGAGTGAAGGTCTTAAACTGATCCACGTGATGTTAGAGTATTTGAGCCAGCTTTGAGATTATCAGCAACCATAAATTTCTGACTCTTCCATTGTGGTGTTGATAGTATGTGATGTTGTGACATTTGGACCGACATGCTCACATTCTGGATCATGATATCTTCTTATCAGAGTAGCGGAAGCCTTAGCTGATTCATGATATTTGCAGCAGCGTAGCAGGAGCATGGAGTGAAAATATCAGAGTCATTAATGCACTTATCATGATTTCTTTAGAGATGAATGTATTGAGTGAGCATGTGGTAATGGATTGACCGCATCATTCGATCACAAGCGTCTGCGTACTGCATACAACGGTTAGCAATAAAGCGCACGAAAAGTGTCTTTGATCACTTTCGTCGAATTGAGGTACACGCCCCGCGGTTTCCGTTGATCAAAGCACGTGATCAACAGTTAGCAATAAAGCGTCGGGCGTACCTGCATACAACAGTTAGCAATAAAGCGCACGAAAGTGTATTTGAACACTTTCGTTGAATTGAGGTACACGGCCCACGGTTTCCCGTTGATCAGTACAAGTACTGCCTGTGATCAGGTATAATTCTGAGGAATTTCCTTGACAGGGTTTCGCAGCTGCTCTAGCTGTTCTCAAACCGGAACGTCTCAAAGAAGACAACACGGAGTGAGTGAACCAGCGAATATAAAACCACTGATTGATGAAAAGAGATTTGAAAAACAATCGTGTATTGCTCAATAGAAATTGTTTTTGCAATACAACGAAGGTTTTATTGAAAATCAATTATCAATCACAAACACCTTTTGATTTGAAATATTCGTACACGGTCGATGTACTAAATAAAAGAGTTTTTAAGCACAACTACCGGTTTTTCAAAGGTATCCGTCAATCCATAACCTGGACCAAGGTTGATTCAAGAATGAATCGCCCCATCGTTTTTGTCCAGTTGTCACAAGCTTGATCTTTAGAAAAGATTTCACATATCACCCACAAAGAGCTTGTTTGATGTTGGCTCTAGAAGGATTTCCATCTTCATCGTGAATATTTAGCATATCACTCAGATGTTCTGGCAATACCACAAGGATAATGCGTAGGACTCATAAGATGTAATCTCCCTTTCCACATTGTGTGAAACAGAGAGTCTTCATAGACGGTGTCCTAATGAGATTTATTGATGATCTCGTGGTTCTAGACTCAATTTGTGCATATTTGGATCCTATATCGGAGACTAGGGAGAGGGTCTCCTTCTTCAATATCAACAATCTCTAAGAGAAAGTCGATAGATAATGTCGGTTCCCCGTGAGAATGAAAAAGACCTTTTAAGAGGAACTTGAGTGGTTTGGAAAGTTGAAGTGCAGTGCGTCACTGGGTCCATGACGTCTTGTCTTCAATACCGATGTTACCATCAGTAGCATATGAATTGAACCCGGTTTCTAAGGTTGAATTATTGGAGGGCTATTTCTTTTCACCCTTTTCTCATTTCATTTCTTTTTCATTCTTCAACCCCTTCAGTGCTTACCGAGACTTCATAGCTAGAACCTTGTTGGGTTTATTCCAGTACTAGCTCAGTCTCAGTCCGCACACTTCCTATATCTCATTTTCTCCTTTTTTTTCAATAAACCTAAGGACTTCTTCATTATCTAGTGGATAGTCCCTGGGTAGATCCCTCCGGTTCTGGCGGATCATGGGAACAAATACCTAACCTTATCATCCTTATATCACCATACATAAAGTAAAGTTGGTCGGTCTATTTGGTATTGTTCATCTGCCATAGGAACCAATTGAAAACCATTTGAAAATCAATCCAGATACTTAAGATATATTATCAAAGCATTTTGTACCTGAATTGTTTTTGATATCGTTTTGCACACGGTGGCAAGAGACAGAATTAACTTCTTTGATTACCATTTTCTAAAAGATATCAACATCACTTCCCTGATCAAAACAAGTAGATAAAGCATATAAGGGAAGGATGAGGTTTTCATAAGCTTGCTCCCCCTCAATATGTGCCTTAAGGTTTGAAAGAGTTTTGCACATACTAGAGGGAACCTGCACATTGATAACGTTTCAAATCGTTGTGGTTTAAGATAAATGCTCCCCCTCAACATGTGCATGGAAAAATTGAAATCCTTTGGCACATGTGGGAAGGAGAGCTTGTACATCCTTATAAAACCATTTACAGATATATCAGTTTAAATCCAATTTAAATCACAAATTCTCCTTCGATCACAATTATCAAATCATTTGAGATTTGTGATCTCTGTAGATTTAAATTGATTTTGAAAGCTTTTTAAGGAGAATTGTGACATGATAATGAAAGTGTTTTAACTGATAATGATCAGATTTTAAGACTTTAAACTCCATTGAATAAACACGCATGATTATCTTTTGAAAACAATTGAATGACTAATAACTTTTTGATGTAATTGAAATCATTCTCCCCCTCAATCAATGACATGGGTTGTTGGTTGAGAGATAGATATTTTGACAAATAAGACCAGATGATTATCAAAAATAGAGTCCAAGTTATATTGCAAAGCAATTGGTTTTCAGCAGATAAATGTTTATAGAATCAGAGCATGAAATTTAAAACATGATAAAGTATGGCTCTGTTTTTTCTTTGAAAAGCGGGTTACTGTCTGAAATGACAATAAACCAACATTTTCTCCGTCTCGTTTTTTTTTTTTAAATTCGAACTTCATCTAGAGACCCGTGCCATTCTTTGAGTGGCAACTCAAAGTCCGTAGATGTTATTGAACCGACAAGAAAAACATGATAAATAAACAATATTTTTTAAAGATTTTCAAGATTTTCTGATTTTTATGGATTTTGAAAAAGTTTTATATTTTTCTATTTTCGTTTTGTTGGTTTTATATTTTTGTATTTGGTTTTTGAAAAAATATACACATAGAATAGATAGAGTCGAACACCTTTTCTCCTCGACGTCTTCCTGAAGACGTTTGAGCGTTTCTGGTTGAAGGCTCTTTAAGCCTAGTCGTGGAAGAATAAACTCAAAGCGTTCTCGAGGAAAAGCTTTGGTGAAGATGCCGCTAGTTGATATTCATCCTTACGAAGAATAGTTCAACCACACCATTTTCAACTTGTTCCCCGATGAAGTGATGTCGAATGTCGATGTGCTTTGCTCTAGAGTGTTGAACATTATTGCAGCAGAGAGCAATGGCACTTTTGTTATCACAGTACATAGGAACTTTGTTGAATACAAAGCCATACTCAAATAGTTGGGATCTCATCCATAAGATTTGAGCACAACACGATGACATGGCTATGTATTCAACCTCTGTAGAGGATATGGAAGTGCTCATTTGTTTCTTTGAAGACCAGCTTACAAGTTTATCACCTAAAAATTGAGCACCACCTGACGTACTTCAACGTGTATCTTGACATCCTGCATGGTCGGCATCTGCATAGGCCGTTAGTGACATACCGGAGTCCTTCGGATACCAAAGTCCCATATTAATGGTTCCTTGGAGATACCGAAAGACCCGTTTAACCGCTTCAAGGTGCTTTTTGGTAGGCTTAGCCTGATATCTAGCACACATGCATACAACGAACAAAATGTCTGGTCTGCTGGCTGTGAGGTACATCAGGGATCCAATAATACTATGATATTTCGTTTGATCTACTATGATCCCTGAGTGGTCCTCATCCAGTTTTGTACGCTCCACCATAGGAGTGTCAACAGGGTCACCGGAGGTAAATCCAAATTTCTTTAATATTTCATTAGCGTATTTTGATTGATTTATAAAAATGCCTCGGGACTTTGTGAAATTTGTAATCCCAAGA
The DNA here is from genome assembly GCA_910596185.1 of Chrysanthemum makinoi. NCBI lineage: Eukaryota > Viridiplantae > Streptophyta > Magnoliopsida > Asterales > Asteraceae > Chrysanthemum > Chrysanthemum makinoi. Next base: position 142,492,565 of record OU343222.1, on the reverse strand, counting down.
AAAATGACATTTGTCCCATCATTGACATTTGAAATTTGGAGCCCATCTCCATAGAAAAACGGTCACATTCATTTGGGTCGGTCGAGGCAAAAATAATATCATCAACATATATTTGAACGTGAATTGAATGTTTGCCGACTTTCGGTGAACAATGTTGGATCAATCTGCTCCTTTCTTTGAATCGGCGGATAGAAGAAATTTTGATAGCGTATCATACCATGCCCTTGGAGCTTGCTTCAAACCGTAAAGGGACTTTTTCAAGAGATAGACATGAGTAGGATGCTCTGGATTCACAAAACCTTCTGGCTGGCTGACGAATACCACTTCTTTAAGATCTCCATTAAGGAAGGCAGTTTTCAAATCCATCTGATAAACTACCATGTTTTTGCTAGCAGCATTAGCCAAGAAGATTCTGATGGCTTCAATACGTGCAACAGGAGCAAACGATTCCTCAAAGTCGATACCTTCTTCTTGACGATAACCTTTAGCCACTAACCGTGCCTTATTTTTCAGAACATCACCGTGCTCATCAAGCTTCACTTTGAAGATGCACTTGAGAGCAATGATCATTGCACAATCAAGAGCAGGTACTAATTCCCATACATCTAGACGATCAAACTCATGAATTTCTTCTTGCATTGCATTAAACTAGCTGTCCTCAGAAATTGCAGTTTTAACATCTTTTGGTTCGATCTTAGAGAGTAGTGAGTTGAAGAAGCACCATAAGGCATCAGTAGCTAATTATTTTCGAGTTGATACAGGACGAGAAGGATTCCCAATGATGTTATCCAATGGATGGTCATGTGTCCATTTTCTAAGATGTTCGTGTGGTTGTTGTTGAAGGACTGATGTAGCAGAGTTTATATCCCTGATGAAGATGGTTCAGGTGTTGGTTCAGGGGCAAAGATGTTTTCAAATGGAGCATCTTTGGGAGTAGCAAAGGGATTAGCTTCATCATTGGTGCCAGAAACACTTCCATGATGTACATTCGATGATTGATGATTTGTTGATGAGACAGAGTGATCAGCAGGCGCTTCTTGACTTAATGATATTGGCGAAGAGTTGACTTCATTGACGAGATAGTAGCACCTCTGTTGTTGGAGTTGATAGATCAGTGGCACTTGGCTCATAATGTTCATCAAACATTGGATCAAACAATTTCTTCAAATCATCTTCTAAAGGTGGTACATATGGAGTTCTTTGGAGAGGAAATTGGTACAAGGGATGAACCAATTGGACTCATTTGAAGTGCGGGTCAGAACGGATTGTCCGGAGCCATTTGCCGGACGACTCATCGAGCGTAACGTGAATAGTTTCCATGATATCTCGAGTTCTTTTGTTGTAGATTCAGTAACCCTTCTTGTTTGGTGCATAACCTACAAAAACTCCAATGTCTGCTTTAGCTCTTAATTTACCTAAATCTTGACCGTCATTTGTTGGATAGCACAAAGCACCAAACACACGAAGATAGGATAAATCAAGTTTTCGTTTATGGACAAGTTCATATGGAGTTTTGTCATGAGAGGTGTGAATAAGGGAACGATTTTGGGTGTAGCATGCAGTGGCAATGGCTTCAGCCCATAGAAACATTGGAACCTTTGAGTAAATAAGCATTATTCTTGCAGCTTCCACAAGAGTTCGATTTTGTCTTTCAACTACACCGTTCAGTTGAGGAGTTCGTGGAATACTTCTTTGATGACTGATTCCAATACTTTCATAAAATTGACTTAAGTCTAGGTTAACGAACTCGTGCCATTGTCGATTCGAACAATTCTAACCGTGTTGTTAAGCGAACACGAAGTTGCTTGATAAGTTTGATGATGACAGCTGGAGTTTCATCCTTAGTCCTCAAAAACAACGACTAAAATATATTTCTTCCCATTAATCGATTGCACTCGCATTGGTCCGCACAGATCCATATGAAGGGTATGAAGAACTTCCATTACAGAGTTTGTGGGTTTTGGTTTGTGGGCATATTTTGTGCTTTTTCCCAATTGACAGGCTGAGCAAAGATGATCTTTCTCATATTTTAATCTGGGTAAGCCTTCGACAAGATCCTTTCTGGAGAGGTTGTTTATGGTGCCGAAGTTCAAGTGATTGAGACAACGATGCCATAACCAAGACTTTGTTTTAGAAGCCTTTGACAGCAAGCAGATTGGAGAAGACTTCATCATGTCATCGATAGAGATGGTGTATAGGTTAGAACCTCGAGTACCTCTTAATAATTCTACACCGTCAAGTTCTCTAACAAAGCAAGTATGTTTTCGAAAAGCCACTTCAAGATCGGAATCACAGAATTGACCAACAGAGAACAAGTTATGACCAAGACCTTCCACATAGTATACCCGGGAAATTACACTATCTCCAACCACATAATCTCCATAACCCATAATAGCTCCAAAATGGTCGTTTCCGAATCTAACAGTCCCGATAAATTTACTCACGAAGTTCATGAGCCGCAAGCGATCTCCAGTCATATGCTTTGAGCGACTGAGTCCGGGTACCACGAACGATTTGAACGATCTGCGGTTGAACACAGACAAGAATGGATGATGGATAATTGGGATCCCCATGCAAGAATGGGTTCCATTTGGTTAGTAACAATGATTGGATCACCCACATCAGACATAGAAGCATTCATATAAGAAATTAAGACAATGGAATCATTATGAATAGATGCAGTACTAGTGTTCGTATTTACCCTATTCAAAGTATGTGCGCTTCTTAAGGGAACAGTTCTACCAGTAGGCATCCATTTTCTAGTGGGCATTGCCTGATTTTTCTTATGGCCAACAGGTATCCAATGATAACCTATCTTACTAAATGTTCTTCCTGTGGACTTCCACTGTTTTCTAACTTTCTTTTGCCTTTGCCATTTCGCCTTCTTAGCATGATATTTTGCATTAAGTGTTAAGCGGAGTTTTGACAAGATTAGACAAAGATTTTACACCACATTCATGATTAGAAATAGAATTCAAGCAGACATCATTACAAGGTTTGCAAATAGTATCGAATTGAATTAATTACGATGCGCCTATGGCTAATACTAGAATCAACACGATTCATTTTATTCGACTCAAGCTTAAAGTTCCTAGGTTGGTCTTCTACTCTCTTCCAATGCACATTCTTAGCTTGCGAGGTCCTATCATTCCTTGTATTGTCTTGAGACTTTGACCTGCTCGCTTTATAGTCACTGATTACTCTGTAGAGGAATAGGAACATTAGTTGGTTTTGCTACTCTTTGCATTTCTGTTTAGATGTCTTTGGGATCGAACTACATGCAGGCACACTAAGGTTCACTTTCTTAACACTAACAGATCTGGAATATGACCTACTTGAGGGTATACTCCAGTGCTCATTCAAAACATTGGGCATCGAATGGATATCATACTTGGCAATAGGCATAGAACACGGAATCAAAGGATTAACTCTCTCACCTAAGGACTTAGGACATATTGTGATTAGGCATTCTAGAATTTCTTGAGATCGTTTGGCATATAAGCATGCATGCCCAATTTCATTATCAAGTGGTTTCTCTAACTTATCCTCTTCAACAATCTCACGAAGACATTCTAGACAATCCTTAAGGGATGAGAAATATGTTTGAATAGCAAGTTTATTATTCCTAAGATGAGGAGGAACATATTTCACAGACAAAGCATATTTATTACAAACAGGTACCTTTGATCCATCATTCTCCCCATTGGTCATTGGCATTTTCCCTTTTACCTGACTCTTCAGATTCTCAATTTCCTTTTGCAATGAAGCTATTTGTTCGTTGTTTTTATTACGAGTGACCATTATTGATTCAAATAACTCATTGAAATGACGTTTAACCTTTTCATTTTCTTCTAGAAAGCTCTCGTTTTCCTTTTGTAATGCATTTACTAAGTTTTGAAGATGAAACGTTTGAGAATTCTGAGAATCTAAAGGAGGAGGCATTTGGGAGCCAGTCACATTGGTCTTTTCACCCTTTAATTGAGAGATTTAGGCTTTCAATCTTTTGGTCGTGTTATAATGAGCTAGAATTTGTTCATCACGTTTGCTAATTTCAAAAGCGCATCAAACTCGGGAGCATCGAGGATGTCTTGATATTTGAGGTTTTAACATTTTCTTTGAGATGTTGATATTTTAATTGCAAAGCAAGATGTTCAACTTCTAATTTTGAAAACTGTTTAACCAGGTTATCATGATCATCTTGTTCGATTTTCTCATGCAATTTTGAATTCGTTGTTTCAAGCTCAATTACACGATCATGGGAAACTTTCAAGGCAACAGATAATTCATGAAATTGAGATGCAGTAATAGAAGAATTCGTAGCAATGTAAAACACATCTTGAGCAACACATTGAGAAATCAGGTTTTCATTTAATATATGCAGATTCTTCCTTTCAATTTCATTGTATTTAAGTTCCCGTTCATAATCATTGACCTCGACAATCATTGCATCAAACTCCTTTTCCATTTCTTTAATATCAATGTTTATTCCAATTTTAAGACTATCAAATTGACCTTTTAACTGTTTAAAGAAAGGCATGACCTCGGTTAAATAACATTCTTTGGTTTGCTCAAAGCCTCTTTCCCCCTCAGTTATCCATGTAGGTGTGATTCTCTTCTTACACGTTTTCTCAAAATCAACAAACAGTTGATAAACAACATATAGGCTGATTAAGGTCCTGCTATTAGTGGCAATAGATCTAGGAACTAGGTGCATTGGTGTATTAGGAGGATACACAGTTGCTTTTGACAATCTCCTACAAGGGGAATTCTTTTCAACAATATTCTCAGCTTTTTGCATATCCATATGCTTTTTCCAGAACACTTGTTCAGGAGTTAGAAGTGTCTGAGTCTTAAACTTGTTTAAGGAGATCCAGTTTTCCTTAGTGTAATCATGAGGTTTGAACGTTATGTTATTCTTTTTACACTCAGGATTTTCTAGCTTCTTGTTCAATTTCTCCCTAGTGACTTCATCTAATTTCTTATCTTCCTCAGTGCACTCAACGCAACTAGGTTTCCCTAGGCTTAAGGATTTCATTACCATCATAAATTACCTTATGAGCAGCTCTAGCCCTTTTAATAACCTCTGGACTAGGTTCCTCAACAAGGGGGACGCTATGCTTATCACTTAAGACTCTATGCTTAGTAATCATGTGAGCAGTCTGAATGGTATTCCCTTGTACGTACAACTTATTCTCAAGTTTGTTTTTCAAAGTTTTTAGATTGGAAAAATCATTCAAAAGTTTTGATTCCTTAGCATTGAATTCTTGCTTAAGCATTTTCACATTTTCTTGAAGTTCTTGTTTTTGCTTAGCAGATTTAGAAAGCTTTTTTTGTAAGGAGTTTAACTCTTGTTTTAATACTTCTTCTCTAAAATTACTTTTTCTAATAATTGTACGCATTTGGTTATCCATATCCTGCTCATGAGTAGTTAGCTCAAACTTAGCACGCTGTTTATAAATAGCAACTTGTTCCTTATAGGTATAAAGCTCAGTGGTCAAGGAATCATCAGGCACAAATGCAGTGTAGTCATCAGGTATGCATTCATTGTTAATTGCAGAAGATTCATCACTAGGTACAACAAGACTGTCATCTTGTTTCACATATTGTTCATATGGGATAACATTGTTATTACCCATATTTTCAATATCTGACTCAATGACTTGATGGGATTGTACTTCATGGTGAATCTTTTGCTCATCAACCACATCATATAGTTTGAGTACCTCTTTAATGATGGATTCCTTGGATGAACTGGCTTGTTGAGATGAAGAGTTCATTGGAGAAATATTAGCCATGAAGATAGTTTGAGCACATGGTTCATCATCAACGTCCGAGTCAAATGCATCACAGTCTGCAACTTGAAATGCGTTGGGATTGTTCGGCGGCATGCGGTTGTTCGTCCACATCTCCATCATATGTTCTAGCATTCCCATCAGTCAAGAACAACAACTCCTCTTCATTCAACATTACACCATTATCTTGTGCTTGAACTAACAACATCTTGTCTCTGAAGTATTCTGCGTTTTGAGGGCGTTTTGGTTGAGTACAGTTCCTAGCAATGTGCCCTTCTCCACCACAGTTGTAGCACTTGATTGGTTTTAGTTGACCCTGAACTATATTCCTTCCACGATTCTGATTTCCAACATATCCACCACCAACATCAGCATTCCCATAACCTACATTACCTTGTTCATTGTGTGGAGGATAAGCATTCTGTCTTCCTTGCACATTTTCCACCACAATCTTTCCGTCTCTCCCAGTGGCATGATTTTGGACGATTGGATGCGGTTGAGATAGTTATTAGTGTGAGGGGTGAGATTCAGGTTTTTCTTGACCATAAGAGCCACTTGATTGATAAAGTGCTCCATGGCATCGAACTAGGTTGCTTATATCCCGAATCGAGGAACGGGCTTGTGATAATCATTTGCGATGGGTGTGACTTGAGATGCTTTGGTGAAGAATGCAGTTGTATCATTTGATGAGCTTGTTTCTCCTGGTTGAGATTTGAACTGATCAAGAATCCTTCTTTCAAACATAGCATGTTTCTCATTCTGAAGAAGGAAGGCATACAATTGCTCATAGTTGTTGTTCTTTAGTCCTTTGGTAAGCTTCACTGAAGTGACAAACTTGTGCCATTCGGGATTCATGTTGTTTATGAATTTTGAGTTCAGCTGAATGTTTGGCATAGTCATCTTGATATTCCTCATATCATTCACCAGCTTGTGGAATCTCACGTAATATTCGTAAACACTCTCTTCAGGTTTCATCTTAAAGTGTTCAAATTCATCATACAGCTGGGATTCTCTGTCTTCAATGGTCAATTCAGAACCTGAGAGAAGCATCTTGACATTATCCCAAACCGCCTTAGCTTTTGTGTTGTGATTGATCAGCTTGTAGATGTCTTTAGGAAGACCACAAGTATGATGTTTGAAGCCCGATATCGACATCGAATCTCTTTTTCTCCTTATCACTCGACTCATCATAAGTCTTTGGTCTGTCTAACCCAAAGATCATTGTTCCATCTGCTGCAGTATCAATTATGTCTCTCGTAGTCTCAACCCGATCTTGTCCTTCATCAATAGACTTAAGGATGTTAACCCCATTCTCCTTTCCTAAGCGATCTGATTCTTTGTGACCAAGACTCATAGTCAGTTCTATCAAGCATGGGAGGATGAGTATCAGATCCTGCAGCTTGCACATCATCAGCAACGGAAGACATGTTTAAATTCTACGGGATTTTACAAATCTTTGACTTAACCGGGAAATAGATTCTTTCACGGGATTTTACAAAATCAAGAGATAAACCGTAAGACTTATACACTTATGCATAGACAGCAACGTTAAGCTTAGAAACTTATGAGTAGACAACAACTTTACGCGTAGAAACTTATGCGTAGATGAGAGCTTATGCGTAGACAGGAGCTTAGGCGTAACAACAAACTTACGAGTAGACACAAGCTTACGCGTAGACTAGAGCTTACGCGTAGAGTTTTAGGGTAAAAGGCTTAAGTTTATGCGTAAACCAAAGCTTAGGCGTAAGAACCTTATGCGTAAACTTCCTTAGGCGTAAGACAAGCTTATGCGTAAGAAAAAGCTTATACGTAAGAATTGTTACGCGTAAGTTTTATGCTTATGCGTAAAATTAGGACAAAGATCTCTTACACTTCACAGTGCACGAGATATCCAAAGTCGAAGTGTTTTTCAGGCTTATCCAAGCAAGAAGAACACTGAGTAACCACCAGAAATGAAGATCAAGTGACAAATACCTTACGCGTAGGATTAGGGTTTCGTTATGCGTAGAAATTACAAATTTTGCCAAACACGTTTTTATGATCAAAACCTTTTACTAAACTTGATTATGATGATGAAACAACCTTAAAAACACCAAAACAACAAAGCTTGAGGATCAAAACCACCTTTCTCTCTTACGCGTAGTACCGTACACTCATATCCAAACACGCATAAAAACCAAGAAAAACTTGTAAAGTTTGAACCTTTTTGCAGGAAACTGAAAGTTTAACACTCAATAAACCTTAACCCATAAGAATCTTGGATTAAAAAGTGTAAAATTTAAAGCTTTAAGGATTCAAAAACTCGTATACGAGACCACCCTTTTTACGCGTAATACAAAACTAAACCTTAACCCAAACAATAACTATCAAACCAAGAACATGAGAGATGGATGATCAAACCATGGCTCTTGATACCATTTGAAGGATCTTGGTTTGTTACACAAGTTAGGCGGTGGCGTTAGGTTAAGAGTTTAGAGAGAGAAAGTGGGAGAGAATGGGAACCCTAGAGAGACAAAGAAAAATGTATTATGAAAGCTCCAACCCTTTGCCTTGGAGGGCAAAGGGTATTTATAGGGTACAAGCTTAGACGCCTCTATAAGGCTGTGGATCAGGCATACAATGGGTAAAGACCCGTCCGTCCTCCACGGTGTTACAAAGTAATCTAAATACTAACACTGAATTACTACGACTACGAGCTTTCTAACGAGTATACATACTTGAGGTGACTGACACTTTAAGTACTGGATTTACTAAATCCCAACATAAACTTTCTCTCTCTAAACCTTATTGAACGCCTCATATGATTATGGTTTAGTGTGTTTGTGAAATCCTATATCTTACAATTGGTATCAAGAGCCATAATTTTATCACTCATCTTTCATGCTCTTTGTTTTGGTGGATTTCATAAGGTTTTTGGGGTATTAAGGGTTTAAGAGAGTTTGATTCATTTGGACAAATTCTAGTGTTAAAGTTTGAATTTTGCTTGAACTTTTGTGTTTAGGATCATCATATGTGTTTATGTTTTGAATTGGAAGGCTTAAATCATTGTGGTTGGGTTGTTTTGGATTGATAAAGTGGTTATTTGTGAACATAGGACGAAGCGAGTTGAGTCTCGGACTTGTTTTTCTTCAAAGCAAGTTGCTTTGTTATTGGATGCGAGTTGGTACATACGACTTAGCTGTTTAGCGAGTTGATTTTTATGCGACTTGGGTTCTAAGCGAGTTGTTTCTTTAAGCGACTTATGATCTAAAGCGACTTAGCTATTTAGCGAGTTGTAAAGCTAGCGAGTTAATCTAAGCGACCTGGTGTTCAAGCGAGTTGATTGTATTGCGAGTTGATACTAAAGCGAGTTGGCTATTTAGCGACTTGATTCATTAAGCGAGTTGATTGTGTTGCGAGTTGATGCTAATGCGACTTGGCTATTTAGCAAGTTGACTGCTTAAGCGAGTTGTGTGTTTAGCTTCTTGATCATTTAGTCTTGTTACTTCTTCGTGATACATTCTTACAGTTGTTCTTTTGGTTTAGTAAAATCCCGTGAAAGAATCAATTTCCCGGTTTAATCAAAGAATAGTAAAATCCCGTAGAACTTGTTATCATGGCAAACATCGTTCCTAATAGTGCTTCTTCAGTAGCTGAGGACGTTCAAGCAGCAGGGTCTGATACTCGTCCACCTATGCTTGACAGAACTGACTATGATTCTTGGGCTCAACGAATCAGATTGTATTGTCTTGGAAAAGAAAATGGGGTCAACATACTCAAATCCATTGATGAAGGACCTTACCGAGTTGAGACTACTAGAGATGTACTTGATACAGTTGAAGATGGAACATTGATTTACGGGATGGACAGACCAAAGATGTATGATGAGCTCGATGATAAGGAGAAGAAGAGATTCGATGCTGATATCCGAGCTTCTAACATTATACTGCAAGGTCTACCAAAAGACATCTACAAGCTTATCAATCACAACACCGAAGCAAAGGCTGCATGGGATAATGTCAAGATGATTCTCTCTGGTTCTGAGCTAACTGTTGAAGACCGAGAATCACAGTTGTATGATGAATTTGAACACTTCAAGATGAAACCAGATGAGAGTGTCTATGAGTACTATGTGAGGTTTCACAAGCTTGTTAATGACATGATAAATATCAAGATGACTATGCCGAACATTCAGCTGAACTCAAAGTTTGTGAACAATATGAATCCAGAATGGCACAAGCTCGTCACCTCTGTGAAGCTTACCAAAGGTTTGAAGAATACAAACTATGAGCAACTCTATGCCTTCCTTCTTCAAAATGAGAGACATGCCATGTTTGAAAAAAGGATTCTTGATCAGTTCAAAGCTCAGGGAGAAACAAGCTCAACAAATGATTCAAGCGCCTTTTACACAAATGTTGGGATTACCACCAAAGCTTCTCAAGTTGTACCCATGGGCAATGGTAATCATAAACTCATTCCAGATCCAATGTTCAAACAAGGCGATCTTTGATGCGGGCATGGGAAACTTCATCAATCAACTGGCACTCATGATAAGTCAAAACATGAATTCTCTCCCGCAAACCAACAACAACCTCAGAACAGCATCTAACCCACACAATCAAGCCACTGTCAGAGATGGGAGGGTTGTGGTGCAACCAGTTCAAGAAAGACAATATGAACAGGGAAGAGGTGGAGTTGGTAGAGGTTATGTTGCAAATCAGAATCGGGGAAGGAATGGAAATCAAGGTCAAGCTAAGCCGATCAAATGCTATAACTGTGGTAGTGAGGGACACATTGCAAGGAACTGCACATCTCCAAAACGTCCACAGAATGCTGAGTACTTCAGGGATAAGATGCTGCTAGTGCAAGCTCAGGACAATGGTGCTGCTTTGGATGAAGAGGAGTTATTGTTTCTTGTTGAAGGGAATGCCAAGACTTATGATCGGCGTTGATGAACAGCCGATTCAGGAGATAGGTCATAATCATCAGAATGCCTTTCAAGTAGCTGACTGTGATGCATACGACTCTGATGTTGATGATGGACCTTCTGCACAAACAATTTTCATGGCTACCATTTCTTCAATGGTCTCTCCAAAGGTCTCTTCTTCACCACAATCTGAACCATCCAAAGACAAAATCATCTCAGAGGTATTAAAACTATACGATGAGGTGACGGTGCAAAACATACATAATGAAATACAATCAACTGAAATCATTGAGTCAGATATTGAGAATATGGGTAATATTAATGTTGTCCCATATGATCAATATGTGAAACAAAGTGAAAGTGAGATTGTATCAAGTGATGTATCTTCTGCATTCAATGATGATTTTGTTTGTGATGAATACACTGCATGTGCCCCTGATGATTCTGGTATCTCTGAACTGAATGCTTATAAAGAACGTGTTGCTATTTATGAACAACGTGCTAAATTTGAGTTGACCACCAGTGAGCAGGAAATGGATGACCAAATGCGTACAATCATGAGAAAAAGTAAGTTTAAAGAAGAAGTATTAAAACAAGAGTTAAATTCCTTACAAGAAAAGCTTTCTAAAACTACTAAGCAAAAACAAGAACTTCAGGAAAATGTGAAAATGCTTAAGCAAGAATTTAATGCTAAGGAATCAAAACTTTTGAAAGATTTTTCTAATCTGAAAACTTTGAAAAACAAGCTTGAAAACAAGTTGTACATACAAGGGAACACAATTCAGACTGCTCACATGATCACTAAGCATAGAGTATTAAGCGACAAGCATAGTATCCCCATTATTAAGGAATCCAATCCTGATTATGTTAAGAAAGCTAAAGAAGCCCAAAAGGTAATCTATGATGGCAATGAGATCCTTAAGCCTAGACAAAACCTAGTTGCACTGAGAGCACTGAAGAAGATAAGCAATTAAAAGATGTCACTAAAAGGAAATTGGATGAAAAACTTAAGAGCTCTTCTTGCATAGAGAAAAGAATCAGTTATAAAGCACCCAACTATTCTAAGGAAAATTGGATTGCCTTCTACAAGTTTAAGCCTCAAACGTTGTTAAAACCCGAACAAGTGTTCTGGAAAATGGACTTAGATAAGCAGAAAGCGGAAAATATTGTTGAAACAAACCCTCCCCTTAGGAAAATGCCTAAAGCAACTGTGTATCCTCCCAATACACCAATGCATCTAGTCCCTAGAACTATTGCCACTAAAATCAAGACCTTAATCAGTCAATATGTTATCTTTCAACTATTTGTTGATTTTGAGAAAACTTGCAAGAAAAGGATCACACCCACTGGTATAACTGAAGGAGAAAGGGGTTTTGAGCAAACCAAAGAATGTTATTTAACTGAAGTCATGCCTTTCTTTAAACAATTAAAAGATCAATTTGAGAGTCTTAAAAAAGGAATGAATTCAGACATTAAATAAATGGAAAAGGAATTTGATGCAATGATAGTTGAGGTTAGTGATTATGAGCGTGCATTAAAATATAATGAGATTGAGAGGAAGAACTTGCATACACTGAATGAGAATCGATTTCGAATGTATTGCTCAAGATGTGTTTTTCAATGCTACAAATTGTTCCATTAATGCTTCTCAATTTCATGAATTATCTGTTGCTCTGAAAGTCTCTCATGATCGTGTCATTGAGCTTGAAAAGACTAATTCTAAACTAAACGAGAAAATTGAACTGGATGATCACGACAATTTGGTTAAACATTTTTCTAAACTAGAGGTTGAGCATTTTGATTTACAACTAAAATATCAACATCTTAAAGAAAATGTCAAAACTTCAAATCTCAAAACATCCTCAGATGCTCCAGAGTTTGATGCAGTTTTTCAAATAAACAAACGTGATGAACAGATTCAAGCTCATTGTAACACGATCAGAAAGTTGAAAACTCAAATCTCTCAATTAAAAGGTGAAAAGAACAATGTGCGGCTTCCAAATGCCTCCTCCTTTGGATTCTCAGAATTCTCAAACATTTCATCTTCAAAACTTAGTAAATGCATTACAAAAGGAAAACGAAAGTTTTCTAGAAGAAAATGAAAAAGTTAAACGTCATTTCAATGAGTTATTTGAATCAATTAAGGTCACTCGTGACAAAAACAATGAACAAATAGCTTCATTGCAAAAGGAAATTGAGAATCTGAAGAGCCAGGTAAAAGGGAAAATGCCAATGACCATTGGGGAGAATGGTGTATCAAAGGTTCACTCTAGTAATAAATATGTCTTGTCTGTGAAATATGTTCCCCCCCATCTCAGAAATAACAAACTTGCTATTCAAACATATTTCTCATCCCTTAAGGATTGTCTAGAATGTCTCCGTGAGATTGTTGAAGAGGATAAGTTAGAGAAACCACTTGACAATGCAATTGGGCATGCATGCTTATATTCCAAACGATCTCAAGAAATTCTAGAATGCTTAATCACAATATGCCCTAAGTCCTTAGGTGAGAGAGTTAATCCTTTGATTCCGTGTTCTATGCCTAGTGCCAAATATGATATCCATTCGATGCCTGATGTTTTGAATATGAATCTTAGTGTGCCTTCAAGTAGTTCAGATTCCAGAAATGTTAATGACAAGAAAGCGAACTCTAGTGTACCTTCTAGAAGTACAAATCCCAGCACTCCTAGTGTTAAGAAAGTAAATCTTAGTGTGCCTGCATGTAGTTCAGATCCCAGCACATCTAAACAGGAGAAGCAAAGAGTAGCAATACCAACTAATGTTCCCATTCCCTCTACAGGAGTAATCAGTGACATTAAAGCGAGCAGGTCAAAGTCTCAAGACAATATAAGGAATGACAGGACCTCGCAAGCTAAGAATGTGCATTGGAAGAGAGTAGAAGACCAACCTAGGAACTTTAAGTTTGAGCCTAATAAAACGAATCGTGTTGATTCTAGTATTAGCCATAGGCGTACTGTAATTAATTCGAATTCTGATACTATTTGAAAACCTTGTAATGATGTCTGTTTGAAATATGTTTCTAATCATGAATATGGTATGAATGATTTGCCTAATAATTGTCCAGCTAATATTGTTAATGCTAAAAATCATGCTAAGAAGGCTAAAAGGCAAAAACGAAAGAAAGTTAGAAAACAGTGGAAACCCACAGGAAGAACATTTAGCAAGATAGGATATAGATGGATACCGTTTGGTCAAAAGGCTAATCAGCCCTGTCCTCAATATGCTAAAACAATGCCCACTAGAAATTGGATGCCTACTGGAAGAATTATTCCTTTGAGAAGGGAACATACGTTGAATAGGTCAAATATGGACACCAGCATTGCATCTATTACTGATGATTCCATTGCCTCTATTTCTGATATGAATGTTTCCATTTCTGATGTGGGTGTTCCAATCGCTGTTACTAACCAAATGGAACCCATTCTTGCATGGGGATCCCAATTATCCAGTTATCCACTCTTGTCTATGTTCAACTGCAGATCGTTCAAATCGTTACGTGGTACGGACTCATTTGTTCCAAGCATATGACTGGAGACCGGTCGCGGCTCATGAACTTCGTGAGCAAATTCATCGGGACTGTTAGATTCTGGAATGATCATTTCGGTGCAATTATGGGTTATGGAGATTATGTTATTGGTAATAGTGTTATCTCCAGAGTATACTATGTGGAAGGTCTTGGTCATAATCTGTTCTCTGTTGGTCAATTCTGTGATTCTGATCTAGAAGTAGCCTTCAGAAAACATACTTGTTTCGTTAGAGAACTTGATGGTAAGGAACTGTTAAGAGGAACTCGTGGTTCAAATCTTTACACCATCTCTATCGAAGATATGATGAAGTCTTCTCCAATTTGCTTGTTGTCAAAGGCTTCGAAAACAAAGTCATGGTTATGGCATCGTCGTCTCAATCACTTGAACTTCGGCACCATCAATGATCTCTCCAGAAAGGACTTAGTTGTAGGTTTACCTAGACTGAAGTATGAAAAAGATCATCTTTGTTCAGCATGCCAATTGGGAAAAAGCAAAAAGTATGCACATAAACCCAAACCTACAAACTCAATTACTGAAGTTCTTCATACAATTCACATGGATTTATGTGGACCAATGAGAGTCTGAGAATATCTTTGGGAAGAAATATGTGTTAGTTGTGGTTGATGATTACTCTAGATTCACATGGGTCAAGTTCTTAAGTACAAAGGATGAAACTCGGATATCATCATCAAACTCGTCAAGCAGTGCAGGTTCGACTTAACAAAACGATCGAATTATCCAACAGACAATGGAACTGATTTTGTTAACAAACAACTTAGTGAATTTTATGAAAGCATTGGAATCAGCCATCAAAGAAGTGTTCCTCGAACTCCTCAACAGAACGGTGTAGTTGAAAGAAGAAATCGAACTCTTGTGGAAGCCGCTAGATCAATGCTAATTTACTCAAAGGTTCCAATGTTTCTCTGGGCTGAAGCTATTGCCACTGCATGCTACACACAAAATCGATCCCTGATTCACACTATTCATGGAAAAACTCCATATGAACTTGTCCACAACAGAAATCCTAATCTCTCATTCCTTCGTGTGTTTGGTGCATTGTGTTATCCAACTAATGAGGGTCAAAACTTAGGCAAACTTAAAGCTAAAGCGGACATTGGAGTATTTGTAGGGTATGCACCAAACAAAAAGGGATACCGAATCTAAAACAAGAGAACCCGAAATATCATGGAAACAATTCACGTTACGTTTGATGAGCTGACCGGTCAAATGGCTCCTGGGCAATCCAATTCAGGACCCGCGCCTCAAAACAGTCCCATTGGTTCATCCCTTGTACCAAATACCTCCCCAGCAGCTCCATATGTACCTCCATCAGAAGATGATTTAAGAAAGTTGTTTGATCCTATGTTTGATCAACATTATGAGCCAAGTGCTTCAACAGAGGCTGCTCATATCCCTGTGAATGAAGTCAATCCTTCAATCTCAATATCATTAAGTCAAGAAGCGCCTGCTGCTGAACACTTCATCTCTTCAAAAAATCAACAATCTTCAAATGTACATCAGGATACTGTTTCTGGCATCAATGATGAAGTTAATCCATTTGTTGCTGCTGAAGATGCTCCGTTTGAAAATATATTTGCTCCTGAATCATCCTCAGAACCATCTTCATCAGGAGAAATCGATTCAGCTACTTCAGTTCCTCAACAACAACCACATGAACACCTTAGAAAATGGACTCACGATCATCCATTAGACAACACCATTGGAAATCCCTCTCGTCCAGTATCCACACGGAAAAAACTTGCAACCGATGCCTTATGGTGCTTCTTCAACTCCGTACTCTCTAAGATCGAATCAAAAGATGTTAAAACGCCATGATGAAGGACAAGTGGTTCAATGCTATGCAAGAAGAAATTCATGAGTTTGATCGACTTGATGTATGGGAATTAGTACCTCCTCCAGAGATTGCTATGATCATTGCTCTAAAATGGATCTTCAAAGTAAAACTTGATGAGCATGGTGATGTCCTAAAGAACAAGGCTCGATTGGTTGCAAAAGGATACCGTCAGGAGGAGGGCATTGACTTTGAAGAATCATTTGCTCCCGTTGCTCGAATCGAGGCAATCAGAATATTCTTAGCTAATGCTGCAAGTAAGAACATGGTAGTCTATCGGATGGATGTAAAGGCGGCATTTCGAGCGGAGATCTCAAAGAAGTCGTCTACGTCGGCCGACTGAAGGCTTTGTAAATCCGAGCATCCTACTCACGTTCATCGTTTGAAGAAGGCTCTTTACGGTCTAAAGCAAGCTCCAAGGGCATGGTATGATACACTGTCAAAGTTTCTTCGTCTAAGCCCGACAAAGGAGCGATTGATCCTACATTGTTCACCAGGAAGTCAGGCAAACACTTAATTCACGTTCAAATTTATGTTGATGATATCATCTTTGCCTCGACTGACCCCAATGAGTGTGACCGTTTTTAAAATGAAATGAGTTCAAAATTTCAAATGTCAATGATGGGACAAATGTCATTTTTCTTGAGATTACAAATTTCACAAAGCCCCGGAGGCATTTTCATAAATTAATCTAAATATGCAAATGAGATTTTAAAGAAATTTGGATTTGATTCAAGTGACCCTGTTGACTCTCCCATGATTGAACGTACCAAACTAGATGAGGACCACTCAGGGATCATGATAGACCAAACGAAATATCGTAGTATGATTGGATCCCTGATGTACCTCACAGCGAGTATACCTGACATCTTGTTCGCTGTTTGTATGTGTGCTAGATACCAGGCTAAGCCTACTAAAAAGCACCTTGAAGCGGTTAAACGGGTCTTGCAGTATCTCCAAGGAACCATCAATATGGGACTTTGGTACCGAAAGACACCGTATGTCACTAACGACATATGCGGATGCGGATCATGCAGGGTGTCAAGATACTCGTCGAAATACGTCGGAGGTGCTCGTTTTTGGGTGATAAGCTTGTGGTCGTCAAAGAAGCAAATGAGTACTTCTATTTCCTCTGAGGAATACATAGCCATGTCATCTTGTTGCGCTCAAATCCTTTGGATGAGATCTCAATTAACTGACTATGGCTTTGTATTCAACAAAATTCCTCATCTTTGTGATAATAAAAGTGCTATTGCTCTTTCATGCATTAACGTTCAACACTCAAGAGCTAAGCATACCGACATTCGACATCATTTCATCAGGGAACAAGTGGAAAAAGGTGTGGTGGAACTCTATTTTGTGATGACTGAATACCAGTTAGCAGACATCTTCACCAAAGCTATTCCAAGAGAACGTTTTGAGTTTATTCTTCCATGACTTGGCTTGAAAAGCCTTCAACCAGAAACACTCAAACGTCTTCAGGAGGAAGACGAGGAGTAAAGGTCTATCTTCATCTATCTTTTGTGTATATATATATATATATATATATATATATTCAAAAAGCAAAATACAAAACTTGAAAAACCCTCAAAAAGAAAATATAAAAATATAAAATTTTCAAAAATCCATAAAAAAATTAGAAAATCTTGAAAAATTCCAAAAAAATATTGTTATTTTGTCATGCTTTTCCTTATTCGATATCATCTACGAACTTTGTGTCGACATTCAAAGAATGTCACGGGTTTTTAGATGTTCATCGAATCTTCATAGCAAAAAAAAAAAAAAATGAGGCGGAGAAAAATGGTGGTTTATTGTCATTTCAGACAATAACCCGGTTTTCAAAGAAAGAACAGAGCCATGGTTTATCATGTTTTCAAAATTCCATGCTCTGATTCTATAAACATTTATCTGCTGAAAACTATCTGCTTTGAAAAATAACTCGGACTCTATTTTTGATAATCATCTGGACTTATTTGTCAAAATATCTATCTCTCAATCAACAACCTATGTCATTGATTGAGGGGGAGAATGATTTCAATTAAATTAAAAAGTTATTTGTCATTCAATTGATTTCACAAGATATTCATGCATGTTTAATCAATGGAGTTTAAAGTCTTAGTATTCGATCCTTATCAGTTAAAACGTTTTTCATAATCAAGTCACAATTCTCCTTAAAAAGCTTTCAAAATCAATTTTAATCTACAAGAGATCACAAATCTCAAATGAATTGATAATTGTGATCGGGGGAGAATTTGTGATTTAAATTGGATTTAAACTGATAATTCGGTAAAAGGTTTTATAAGGATATACAAGCTCTCCGTCCCACATGTGCCAAACGATTTCAAATTTTCCATGCACATGTTGAGGGGGAGCATCTATCTTAAAGCACAAAAATCTGAAACATGATCACTTTATTTCAATGTGCAGTCCTTTCCCTCTTGTATGTGCAAAACTCTTTCAAACCTCAAGGCACATATTGAGGGGGAGCATAATAATTAAAACCTCATCCTTCCCCAAAATGCTTTATCTACTTGATTTGATTGGGAAGTGATGATGATATCTTTTAGAAAATGGTAATCAAAGAAGTTAATTCTTCATCTTGCCTCCGTGTGCCAAAAAGATTTCAAATACATGAAGCACATGTTGAGGGGGAGCTCTTTTTCTAAAAATATCAAAAAAAAAAAAAAACAATTCAGGTACAAAATGCTTTGATAATACATCACAAGTATCTTGATTGATTTTCAAATGGTTTTCAATTGGTTCCAAATGGCAGATGAACAATACCAAATAGACCGACCAACTTTACTTTATGTACGGTGATATAAGGATGATAAGGTTAGGTATTTGTTCCCACGATCTGCCAGAACCGGAGGGATCTACCCAGGGACTATCCACTAGATAGTGTAGAAGTCCTTAGGTATATTGAAAAAAGGAGAAAAATGCGAAATGGGAAGAGTGCGGTGAGGCTGAGCTAGTCTTGGAATAAACCCAACAAGGTTCTAGCTATGAAGTCTCGGTAAGCACTGAAGGGGTTGAAGAATTAAAAAGAATTGAATGAAAAAAAGGGGGTGAAAACAAATAGCCCTCCATTTATTCAACCTTAGGGCAGATACCGGGTTCAATTCATATGCTACTGGTGGTTACCAAGGTAACATCGGTATTGAAGACAAGACGTCATGGACCCAGTGACACACTGCACCTCAAACTTCCCAAACCACTCAAGTTCCTCTTAAAAGGACTTGTTTCATTCTCACGGGGAACCGACATTATCTATCGACTTTCTCCTAGAGTTTGTTGATATTGAAGAAGGATACCCTCTCCCTAATCTCCGATATAGGATCCAAATATGCACAAATTGAGTCTAGAGCCACGAGATCATCAATAAATCTCATTAGGACACTTTCAATGAAGACTCTCTGTTTCACACAATGTGGAAAGAGAGATTATATCTCGAGTCCTACGCATTATCCTTGTGGTATTGCCAGAACATCCGAGTGATATGTAAACATATTCACAATGAAGATGGAAAGCCTGCTGGAGCCATCATCAAACAAGCTCCTGGTAAGTGGCATGTGAGATCTATTCATTAGATCATCCATGTGACAACTGAACAGAAACAATGGGGCGATTCAATCTTTTGAATCAATCCTGGTTCAGGTTATGGATTGACGGATACCTTTGAAAAACCGGTCGTTGTGCTTAAAAACTCTTTTCTTTAGCACATTGACCGTGTACGAATATTTCAAATCAAAAGGTGTTTTATGATTGATAAGTGATTTTCAATAAAACCTTCGTTGTATTGCAAAAACAATTTCTATTGAGCAATACACGATTGTTTTTCAAATCTCTTTTCATCAATCAGTGGATTTAAATTATTTGGTTCACTCACTCCGTGTTGTCTTCTTTGAGACGTTCGGTTTGAGAACGACTAGAGCATTTGTGAAACCCTGTCAAGGAAATTCTTCGAATTTTACGATCACAGCAGTACATGTACTGGTCAACGGGGAACCTTGGGCCGTGTACCTCAATTCAACGAAAGTGGTCAAAGACACTTTCGTGCTCTTTATTGCTAACTCTTGTATGCAGGTACGCCCGACGTTTGGAGCTGTTCAGAATGAAGCGGTCAATCCATATCCGCATGCTCACTCAACACATTCATCTCGAAGGAAATCATGATTAGTGCATCAATGATTCTGATATTCACACTCCATGCTTCTGCTTCGCTGCTGCCAATATCATGAATCAATTAAAGCTTCCGCTACTCTGATGAGAATACATCATGATCCAGAATGTGAGCATGTCGGTCCAAAAGTCACAACATCACATGATACCAACACACAATGGAAGAGTCAAAGATTAATGTCAGGTGATGATCTCAATGATGGCTCGAAACTCATCATCACGTGGATCAGTTTAAAGACCTCCACTTGAATTATCCACGCATAAAACTTGAAGAATCAAAGACTACGAGCTACTGAGCAACGAACTTCATCAAGAATCTTCAAGCAATCTAATGTAATATTTGTTTGTATTCATTGTAAATTGAGGTGACCTCCCTTAGGGGGAGATTGTTAGGAATTAGAAAATTCAGTCATTAAAGAGTCGGTCACCTCAAGTATATGTATTCATTAGAAAGTTCGTAGTCGTAGTCTAGTTATATTATTAAGTAGTTTGTTACGTAACACCGTGGAGGACGGACGGGTCATTACCCACTGTATGCCTGATCCACAGCCCGTAGGTGGCGTTAGTTTGTAAGAAACTATAAATACCCTCTACCTTCCAAGGTTGAGGGTTGGAGCTTCAATACCATTTTTCTTTGTTTCACATAGTTCTCAACTCTCTTCCCTTCCTCTCTCTAAACTTTCTCTCTCTAAACCTTATTGAACGCCTCATATGATTATGGTTTAGTGTGTTTGTGAAATCCTATATCTTACTAAAATGGATGAGAATTTTGAGTACATACCCAATCTAACATACCTTTGATGGAAAAACAAAAGAATGTAAAAAATGCATTTTTCTGGTAATTTTAAGCAAGACAGTGGCGAGGAAGACGAAGGGGGTAATAAATTCACGCATGTAGGTTAAATGATATGTTATCTGGCCCATTTGTGATGTAAGTTTTTTTACTCAACTTTTAGCTTATCTATCTTCAGTGAAATGGCCGAACCCACCACAAAATAGAACTTATGAAAAGTCTTTTTTTTTTTTTTTTTTTTTAATATTAAATTACAGTTTTCTTTTCATTGATTATTTTTATAAACCAAGACTGCACTATCGGTTTTAGAAATAGTTCGATTTTTCTGAGGCGTTTTTTTGTTTTTTGTTTTTTGGGTTTTGGTTTGGTTTTTCATTTTTGTAGCTCTCCCCTAATTAAGAATTAGGATTATTATTAATATTTTCATGTTTAATTACTTTTCAGTATTTCATGTTTAATTTGTCAAATGCGTCATGAATTGGCATGTTAATCGTCTATATTATAGCTAGCTGCATTATAACCCCGTATTAAATGTCGATCTTATGGCGTTGTTATAAGCACTAACCCGAAAAAACCCGGCCCTAACTAACAAAACCGGAAAAAAGTCAAAAACCCTACCCGATTAAACCAAACACGAAAAACCAAACTTATTATTTTTATACAAAAAAAGTTGTGCATACCCCGAAAGCTCTTTCGACGTCTTTGCGAGCACTTTCTTGTTTTTGTTTAAACAAGGCATTTTTCTCCGAATATGCAGTCGTGAATGATTTGACAAAAGATGACCAAGTTGGGTAAATCCCGTCAGCTAGGTAATACCCGTGTTCAAATGTTGCACTGTTTACTTGAAACGGAACCTTGGGGGCGATGTCATCAAGAAGGTCGTCGATTAACGGTGAATTATTCAAAACAGTTAAATCATTATTCGCACCCACTACCCCAAAAAATGCATGTCAAATCCATAAATCGTATGATGCAAGGGCTTCAAGCATAATAGTTGGATATTTTTTTATCACCTCTATGAAATTGCCCTTGCCACTCAACGGACAGCTTTTTCCATTCAGGCATACAATCAATGCTCCCAAGCATTCCCGGAAACCCATGGACCGTGTTATGTCCGTTATATAGATTTTGAATGTCACCCAAATTAGGCTTTCTTAAAAACTCGGGCATAAACAATTCAATTACACATATAGTAAAAAAATCTAAACGATGCGTGTGCCGTGTGTGACCCCATTTGCAAATATTCATCAAATGCATCAGTGCGGTGCAGTAGGCAATTGGCGTCTGGCGGATGTGCATTTCATAATTACACTCATACTCATTACACCACACGATCGGGTGGGACTCTAAAATAATCAAAATGCGGTGGAAGAGGATCAACAGTTAGAATATAATTTTCAATACCTTGTACTATTTGTAAGAATAGTTCACGGCTCATACGAAATCGACGCCTAAAATAATAGTCCGGATATTTTGGACAATCAGAAAAATAGTCTGATATGAGACGTTTTTCAGCAATTTCACGGTCACGGTAGATGTAATTACGGCTGCGTGAACTTTCAGCTTCATCTTCTGGCAACGATTGCCCATAACCTGCAACTTTCAGAATCATCTTGATACCTTCTAAATCATCAAGATCGGAATCTGAACCACTCATGTTTATTTTGCTTAGATGTAAAGAGTTGAAAGAGTTGTGTGTGGATGATTTGAAAGAAAAGAATGTGAATGATTGTATAAATTGAGGTATTATTTATAAGAGGGTGGGGAAAGTTTAAAAAAAAAAAAAAAAAAATCATACCGTTACATTTAATATATTGCAACGGATATATTCTCTTGTGTTGGTTGTCGTTTTCCTCGTCGTTGGACCGGCGAAACCAAGAGTGGCGAAGCCACCTGATGTCGTGGCGAGCATTAACGTGAAATGGCGAGATGCCATGTAGGAACTTGCGAGGCTCAACGCAACCCACACCCCTTCCTCTTATGTTTTAACTACTTTTATGTTTTTAGCTATGATCGACGATATATTTATTGTACGATATCCCGTTTATTATAGATCGACAGATCACCATGCATGTATCATTATTGGTTTTTAATGATGGCCCCTAGCTTGCATCACTAGTGGCATAAGAACGACGAAATAACTATCGAATTATTTGAATAGAACTTATTTCCAACCACACCAAAACAAAAACATAAATTTCGTTGTCGCCATGTTGTCAAACTTGACTGATCTTCTCGTGATTTTTTAATATGTAAGCCAGAAACATAAAACAAGTATTTAAAACTGTTTTAAGGTCTTCCTATATATAAACCGAAATTGACCTTACTGCTGTTTCACCAATAAAAAGTTAATGTGATTAAGAGGTCTTAAAGTATGACTAATTCAATGTCTAGAATTATGTAACAACATTTTGTTGATCGAATCAAAGAAACTTACATTTTCAAAAACCAGTAAATTACTTTATCACAATTTTAGAAAGGGAAATTAGTAGGGTCGTAAATCGGACGAATATAGATGAAGCCTTGTTTATGTTCATTCGTTTAACTTTAACCGGACAGAACGGACACAACCAACGAGCGAATTTTGTTGTTCATGTTCGTTCAATTACACATTAAATAGACATAAATGAACGAACATAATTGAACGCCAAAAAAATAAACATTAAGTATTCAAAATATACATAATATTGTGTTTTATTGATATTGTTTTTGTCTAAGTAAACTATATTTATAAGTATATAAGTAAAAAGATATGATATACAAACCAAAACAAATAAATGAAGATAAACAAACATTGATGAATGCAAAAATGGCCGTTCATAACATAATTGAACGGACGCGACTTTTGTTCACGTTCATTCATATTCGTTCATTTAATAAAAAGTCTAACATTTTACCGAACGGTTCATGAACTATTCATTTTACGGCCCTACAAATTAGTTGTATTTATAGGTCTTTCAATTATTTTGAGAAAAACAACAATACTATAACTACATTTTGGAGAAAAAGGTCCACGGTTCAATCACAAATTCAAAGGATAATTAAACATTGCTTGGGGCTGGTCTTTAGAGAAAGATTAGTCGACATCAAAAGGTATACAGAGTTAGGGTTTCTCCGCCGGTTTAAACCTTTTCCAGACATTATAAACTTTACCTTATTCTAAAAAATTCAACGCTAACACTTGTTTCCATTTTAATACCGACTGTATGAAAAGTAGACATGCCCTACCAAGGTACCACAAACCTGAGTGGGTTGGTGAAGTGCTCAAACTCCATGCCCACTTGGCCACTTTCACATTGCTCCTTTTTCATAGAACTCATTAATAAGCACTACTTTTGCCTTCACCTAATTCACCACTCTCGCATGTGCATAAACAAACATATGCAGCAACATTTTGTGTAACCATATATTGTTGTTGTTGAGCCTAAACTTTTTAGGGTTTAATGGCTTTTTGTTTTTGTAGCCATCTAACAAAATGTATCAAGATCAAACTACTAAACGAAAAGTTTCATTCGTAAGTAAAAAATATACCTTTCTGAGACTTGACGCAATGCGACAACTATAAATTACACTTGTTATCTGGATGTTTGATCACAGACAGATCGATATCGAGATAGGGATGTCAAGTTTTGCAATAACTCCTCCATGTGATATGAAAATAAGTAGTATTGATTCATAGAATCATATTAATAAATTTTGCAATAAATACTCCATGTGATATAAAACTTAACCATAAACTCAAAGTACTAGAGGTGGCAAAACGGGCGGGCACGGGCAACGGGCTAAACGGGTACGGGCCAAACAGACTCATGTTATACGAATCGGTTTAGAAAAAACCTAAAACGACAAAAAAAAAAAAAAATTCCTTAAACGTGCATCATTTATATTTGAGTGACTAAATATACTAAATCTATAAGTTTTTTATTAAAAACAATTTAATGTTCGAGAAAAACATGTGCCAATTATGCCCATTTAACTTCTAAATGGGCAATATATGCCCATTTAAAAAAAAGAGGTGATTAAATGTGTCCAAATCTTTTAAAAAGTTGCAAATTTAGCATTTTTTAATGTGATCGAGGTAGACTCATTTTTGGTTTTAAATCGGTGACCTAATATATTATGGTTTATGCAATATTTCTTCTAATAGTTACCTTGAATTTGCAATGTAGAAATAATTTGAATGCCTAAAAATATGACTAATATTATGACCAAATTTAAGTAATAGTTGTTTATTGATTTTTGGAAAAGCAGGTCTTTCTCCTGTCGTCAATAGTATGCTGCCACATAGATTAGGCATACTATTAGACATGTCAATCAATGCTAAACACTACGAGTTTCATTGTTAGATAAATATTTTCGTTAATGTTAGTTTTAGGTCCATAAATCTATCTTATCATAAACAATGATCTAGAGTCAATACTTTATGCTTCGTGTCCTTTCTTTGAATTCATATGGAATGATTGATGATAATAGTATTAAATTGACATTTGTCATGGAGTTGAATGTTAAAGAACCCCTATATAAATATCTCACGACTCTATCTTTAAAAAAACCACTAGTGCTTTCAGCTCATTTCTTCCCTCTCATTCCAATGGCTTTACATAATGTTCGATTTTCTCTTTTGTTCATGATCTTGACCTTAGCGTTAACTACTCGCGTGACACTCGGTGCAAATGACAAGGATAAGGAGGAATGCACAGAACAGTTAGTCGGACTAGCCACATGCTTGCCGTACGTTGGAGGCAATGCTAAGTCTCCTACACCAGATTGTTGTACTGGTTTGAAACAAGTGCTGAATACCAACAAGAAGTGTTTGTGTGTGGTGATCAAAGATAGAAATGATCCAGATTTAGGCCTCACTATTAATGTCACTCTTGCATTAGGACTGCCTGATGTTTGTCATACTCCGGCTAATGTTACTAAATGTCCTGGTAAGTATTTACATATCTGATATGATTATAGGTGACACATGAATAAGTCAATTATGGTTGCTTAGCAATGGGTCGAAATTCAAACATGTCAATTTTTTCAGTATGAACATGTTTTTTGGCTGTGTCGGGTTGGGTCACACGCCGACATTCTTTTGTCCATATATTATCGAAGAATAAGTAATATTTAACCCCTTTAACGAACTGATTTGTAATATAGTGTAAATTTTTTAAAATATCTGACTATTTTTGTAATTTGCCTCCTTAATGAACTGATTTGTAATGTAGTTTTTAAAAATAATCAAAGTTTTCCCCCTCTACTATAACTTTCTGGCTCCGCCCCTGCATGCGTATAATTTTGTCATATTAAAGTTACATTAATATGCTTAATAGAAAAAAACTGACAAATATATGATGAAATGGAGATTGTGTTATGCAGAACTTCTAAAGTTGGCTCCCAATTCCCCTGAGGCACAAGTTTTCTATCAATTTGGCCACTCTTCTAGTGGAGATGCACCTGCTAGTAGCCCGACTGGTAACATTTTATTTTCATACTATTTGTTACATTAAATTCCCCGGGATTCTTCGATCCATACACTTTTTATGTTTATAATATGTGTTTGTTTGAAACAGCTAGCGCAAATGCAAGAGCAAGAGGCTCTGGAACAAGAGGTTATCGCCCAATTGGTACCACGAGTGGACTTGGAAATAATTCTGGAACTGTGGCGACATGGTCAAAACACAAAATCATTCTTATGGGAGTCATCTCGTTCATTTTCAGTTTTACTTTTGTTATGTAATCTTGTACTGATCTCTGATTTGAACACTTGTGTGTATTTTTATCGAGTGTCTAGTTGTTCACGGACAAATTATGTTTCAATAATCTATACATTTTTTCCTTCCATATACGAGTACTGCTACTAATGGAACAGTTATATGTTTAGAAAGATAATCTACTCGTTTTAAATTGTATTGTATTGTACTAATATACATTTGGTAAAAATATAAAGGAACGGGTTTACTATATCCATTAGAAAATAGTCAAAATACTCCCGCTCCGTTATAATTAATTTTCGTAAGACCTCCTCGGAAATTAAATAGTTTTTGTAAAACCACCTCGAATGATTAGATTTTCAGAGGATATCCTCAAAAGGCTTAGTTTTGTAACTAAAATTAAAACTTTAATTATTGTAAAGCCGTCTTTAAAACTAAATCAATTTCACAAAACCCTTTCAAATGGTAAAATTTTCAAGAAATATCATCGGGATACTTTTGTAACCAAAATCGGAATCTCATTTTTCACCATCAATTGTCAAATAAAAACAAAAGAATTTGAAGGTATCGTCGTAACTAAAAAAACGATACAATTAAAATGAGCATAATATCTTCTTAAAAAGCAAAAATCGTTGAACAAGTAATATTAGTCCATACAGGGCCCTATTATATTTATGATTTTTGCATTATTTCATAAATCGTAAGAGCATATAGTAAAACTTTAATGAAAAAACATATTCCAAGTACAAACCAGATTGAAGATGTTAAAACAGTTGTAAGTGATTATGACATAAAAAATCCTGAAAATCTCCCACCATCAGATACTTGTTAAAGAATGGTCAACTCAAACGAAAGGCTAGGAGAAAATTGGAAAACAACAGCAATGGATATTTGAGTTTTATTCTGATTTAAGAGATATATAGAGAATTACTAGTTTCAGGTTAAGGGCCCTTTATTTTCTTATAAAAAAATGTTATGTCCATTTGAACTCGTAGTTCTCTCTACAAACAGGTTTATATCGGCGAAGAAACCTTAAACATGTGTACCTCTTTTGAGTGGCGACTGACGTTCCTCAAAGAGTAAAAACCTTAGCTCAAAGCAATGAACACATGTTAAAGTTAACTATAGTTATTATTTGAATTTGAACCGATAACCTATATTTTTTCAAAGCTTTAATAGTTTAATTGATCGGTCAACTAGATGTTCTAACTAAAGTTTTGCCCTCATATCGCTAGCATCTTGTACTTGAGTAATTTTTCAATTGGTTTTGCCAACTTATAAATTATCGTAAAAATCAAATGAGAAATATAATTAAAATAAGAAGATTGAGAATGAATCACAACCACTAATTTTAAAAATTTTGTGATTATAATTTTTTTTCACTTTTCTCATTTCAATAATTATTCTCACTAGATTTACTCTCATAGTTAAACATAATTAGTTTTTATCTGTTACAAATTTATAACGCTCAATTATAGGTCCGTGCTCTTACTATTTTTGTACATAAATACATTTGGTCTTTTAGAGAAATAATGTATTATATTGTTTTTCAAGAGTAAAAATATTTTTTGATAAATTCATTTTGCACGGCTCTTAAGTTTTAAAGTAATTTTTGCTTTATAAATAGCATAGAGCCATAGACTATGAAGGCGTGCTTGGTAAAAGATTTTGGGGGTGAAGAATGAGTAAGGTAATGAAAAAAGGTGTTTGGTTGACTATAATGAAATGACTCATTATCTAATAATACGTAATGAGCCATTACTCAATAAATTGGAGAGAATGATAATAATTATCCACTATCACCACCACCGCCAGCCGCCACCACCACTACTAGCAGCTACCACCACCAGCCATCACCACTAGCCACCACCACAACAGTCAGCTGCTACCACCACCACCACCGGCCATCATCACCACCACCAACAATAGCCACGACCACCACCACCAGCAGCAGTAGCAGACACCACCACTACCAGCAGTCGCCACCACCACCACCACAAGCAGCAGCAGCCACTACCACCACTAGCAGCCACCACCACAACCACCACCACTAGCAGCCACCACCACCACTAGCAGCAACCACCACCACCACCAGCCACCACTTTGGAGATTAATGTGTTTTTCTTAAACCAATCACTATCAAAAATGATGATAATCTTCATTCCATTCCTTTATATTCCATTATATTCTTTTTACCTTTGCTATTCCCATCCCCCTCTTTGAACCAAGCGCACCCTGAGTTTATTACTTATAGAGATATAAGTACGTTTAGCGAAATGGGCTATAGCTGGGTTAGGGCTGAAGCTTATATTATAAGCCGAAAGCTGAAGCTTATATTTTTATAAAGTTGTTTGACGAATCAATTAGAGTTGAAGATTAGTAATGTAAAATCGCGTAAAAGTACATCAAATTAAATTCGGATATATTTTGCAACTTTTACGTGATAATTTATTATATTTTAAAAAATATTTAAATAATTTGACTAGTTATAAGGCTTATAAGAAGGTTTCTAATAATTAATATTTACTTTTAGCTATAGTAAATCTGGTTAATTGTATCAAAGACATGGTAGCATTTAGGATCGGGTCAAATACGTTATTGGGAGTTTGTTTAAGTTTCTTATATTACGCTTAAACTTGTTTTTCAGTTGGTTTTAAAACATAAGAGTTTACTAGACGAGTAACCATGCATAGCAACGAGATTTTATAGCGGCAGATAGTAGTAGTGATAAAAAAAAATTATGGGTTATAAACGAAAAATAATAAAGGTTTAAGAATTTGGGGATTAAACACGATTTAAGTTGAATGAAAATAATATGGGTTATGGGTTATAACGAAAATAATAATAAAAGCTTATGGTTTTAATATTTAGTTTTCTTAATTTTCACTTTCAATAATATGGATTTTCCTTATATATAGTATAGATATAAATATAAATTTATTATCTTTATTATTTATAAAATAATTTGCGTATTTTTGAAAACTTAAAATCTCGTAAAGATAAGTAAAGTTGATTTCTAAAAATATATTTTAAAATAATTAACTTACATCTATGCTATATATAGAGCACGAATTAAAAATGGTAACAATATTTAACACTAATTTAATAGTTTAAATATTGTATAATTACGCAAATTTTATATTTTTCGTTTCTAACCCATAAACTTTATTTCTCGTAATAACTACAAATTGAACCCGCGAGGTCACACAAAAACACATATTTGCTAGTATAATTATTTGCCGTTATACACAATCGTTTTGCGCAAAAATTCGTATAGTATATAGTATATAAAGGAAAATCATATTTATTTAAAACTTAAATCTTAAAAAATAGTAATGATTTAAACCAAATACTATAAAAAGCAATACAATTTATTGAATATTTAAATACTTAATTACAATTTACTTCATTAACTTTTTTTACTCTCACTTACTTCACACACATGTATACATAAAAAAGCTATCCATACAAATTGACGCTACTATAAATCATCGCCGCTATGCGCGGGTAATCATCTAGTCATTTATAATAAGTGTAAAATTTATGAAACATAAACCAATGTCTAATGAACTCGTATTTTATAAACAAATGGGTGTTTGGATAAGCTTATTAATTGGGCTTATGAGTATGTGATATAAGCAACTTGTAACTTATATATCACAACTTCATAAGCCCATAATGAGCGTTCAGATTAGCTTATGTCTAATAAGCCGATAAACCTCAAGTATTTGGTTTAGGTTATATTGGTAAATGGCAAAAAAAGACATGGATTAAGAAAACATGAAACTTAGATTAAGTATAATTGAAGGTAAATGATAATTTGTAATGAAATATGTTATACAAATTCAACCTTTTTAGAAAAATCATATTTTTGAGGCTTACGAAAAATCATTTACATAAACTCGTAAGTTCACTCATATAAGTTTAGTCAAGCATTTGATTCAAGCTTATTAAGCTTATTGACACTTATAAATTATATGTGGGCTTATAAGTTTATTTGATTTCGACTTTTATTTCATAAGATCTAATTTTCTAGCTTATTTTGAGACTTGTAAGCTTATATAAATTTATTCTAAGGTTGTGTATGGGTGGGAGAGGTTCCTAGGGAGCTTATGGAGGCTTAAACTTTTAAAATAAGTCGGCTTATAAAATAAGTTTTGTTTGTCACCATGTTTATGGAGGCTTATATATACTATAAGCCTCCAGATGCCCAAGCCCATTGAAAGAGGCTTGTGGCCTTATAGCTAACTAAATTACTTAAATACTTTTTACAATATAATAGATTATCACGCAAACCTGAAAATATATCTGAATTTAATATGTTATATTTTTATGCAATTTTACATTAATAAGTTTTCATTCCAACTAATTTGTCAAAAAACTTTATAAAAATATAAGCTTTAGCTTTCGGCTTATAATATATGCCCAACTCCAACCCCAGCCCCAGAACCTATTGCGCCAAACATAATCTAAGGGTGTGTTTGTTTCATTAAGATGTTTTAGGTCTGAATCTGACTACCACATTTTACTGGTAAGAGGTGGCTAGAAAGTCTAAATTTGAATGAAATAATGTTGTTTGTTTTTGTATAATTGTCCGAATGATTTTAAGTACTCGTTTTTGCAATTTGTTTATTAAACCAACGCAATGCGATAATAAGTAACTTATGTAAATATGAAACAAGATTTTTTATCATAAATATAATATAGTTAATAAATAATCAAATATATTATATAAAGTTTACAAAACGAGTAAGAGGCAGTAAGACAAGTCCCCACCTCTTACTAGATAAGATGTTATATGTTTAACTAGGTCTTACTCAAAAGAAAAAAACAAATAAGCAAAACGTCTGCCCTCCTCTTACTAGTAAAAGTAAAAGGGCCAGTAAGACTTTAAAAAAAAAACAAACAAAAATAAACGCTTAGCCAAACACACCGTAAACGTAAACAAACACGCGGTTTCCTTAATAAAAATTACCGGTAAATCGGGTAGGTTCCGGGTAACGTCTTTGATCCGCTACATCCCCACTTTTATACACCCAATAAATTACACATGTAAAACCCATAAATCAAAATCAAAATCAAAATCAAAATCAAATTCAATTACTTTTAATTCCTTCATCTGATCATCATACAAAAGTTTCCAACTTCCATTCACAACAGATTTAATTAAAGGTACCCAACAATTTAATTCACTATAATACATATATACGTGTAAAATTTTATATATCGTATTTGATGATAAAAATTGGGCGTTTTTGTGCAAGAATTCAATTGACTGATGAAAGATCAAAACCCATTAATTGATTTTACAGGTTTTGAAGATTCATCATGTTTACACGTGTTTTTGGTAAACCTAAACAACAAGCTAATGCTGTTGTCACCTTGGATAAACTTAATGAGGTAAAGTTTTCATTTTTATTGGTTTTTATGATCTGGGTTGTTTTTTGTTTGGTTTTTAGTATTGTTGTTATGTGTTTTAGTAGGATTTTATGTGTGATCACTTTGGTTTGTGAGAGCGAATAAAGGTTGTGGCTTGAAGCGCCTTATCTTAAATGGTATTAGGGTGATTGATGTTAGTTTGAATATCGGGTTATATATGGTGCGAAGTTTGTAGTTAGATGTATGTGTGGTTATCTTAACGTTAACGTAAAGCCGTTGGAATATCGGGTTATATATTATTAGATGGATTTATGATCACTACTGGATTATAAGAGCTATTGACCGGAGTAAAGGGAGTGTCGTGAGACTTAGGGATGATCACGTTAGTGGTTATGGTGATGAGGATAGGATTGGTAATGCAAGTTGGATCGTTGATGGATATAGATGGTGCTAAGATTCTGGTTGGGTGCATGCTTTCTACCTTAACATTAACATTAAGCCATTTGAGGTGAACCAAATTGTCAACTGATATGAATGGTGTGTAAAATTCAAGAGGCAATTAACCAAGAGCCCGTATCGATAGGAGACCAGATGTGAGTAAATTAAATAGACGAGAGATCGTAATGTGACTAATTGATACAATTGTTCTTGCGTTTGATGGTTTTATGTAGTGATTTAGCTGAAAGATGCTTAATGAGCTCGGAATTCAACTAAAATTGTTGAATAGAAGTTTTTTTTTGCCTTTCTTCTACTAAATTTCCACATCTTTCTTGCCTTAAAGCACCGGGCTTGCCTTGGTAGGTGTTAGGTCTGTAACCTAGGTACAACTTTTACACCAATGGTCAACTTTCAAAGGATAGATTAGGCCATATAGTTTGTACAGTAAATAGCGTGACTTGTTTAGGTCCCGCAACTATGGGTAAAATATAGCTTCTTGTAAGTGATAATATGTTTTCTGGATCTTAGGCAGTGAAACATGCAAGATTGAAATTGCTGTTAAAATTTTTCTGGGGACACTGATATTTTTATTGCACTTATATGGTCCTGACAAGACCTCCTATAGTACCCCTTAATGTTGTGGGCTTTAAAGTTCTAATAATTTTCAGCTCTTGCTAATATCTCGAAGAAAGATTTTCATCTTTGTTACTTTATATTTATATTCTTCTTTCTATATTGAAGAGATGGATTTTTGATATATATATAGATTTCATTAGACATGTGTCATATCTTGTTCCTTTGCAGACGCTCGAAATGCTCGAGAAGAAAGAAAAAGTACTTCTAAAGAAGGCTGGTGCAGAGGTAGATAGGGCCAAAGAATATACTAGAGCAAAGAATAAAAGGGGTATAATCTGAAATCCATATATTTTTTTTCTCCCTTCGACTATCTTTTGAATTATGATTGAGTTATATGTTGTGTTGGTTCTTATAGTAACATTCTGTTCTTTATTGTCTTCGCTGAGGTGTTTTGTCATTAAAGCAAACATAACCTGAGTGATGATCAGAGCGTACATTGCTTTCACAGTTTCGCTTTACACAAGAAGCAATAAGCTGCGTTTTTATTATTATTAATCTCTGTTTCATGATTAGGATTCACAAATGTTTTCAAAGAAGAATGATACATGAAACGGTTCAAGAATAATACCATATAAGTCGGCCTTACTTGGATGC
This sequence comes from Chrysanthemum makinoi, assembly GCA_910596185.1. Classification (NCBI taxonomy): domain Eukaryota; kingdom Viridiplantae; phylum Streptophyta; class Magnoliopsida; order Asterales; family Asteraceae; genus Chrysanthemum; species Chrysanthemum makinoi. The sequence goes on along the minus strand of OU343222.1, from coordinate 142,458,743 downwards.
TGACTTTAATATTTCATTAGTATAATGACACTCCTATCAGCTATAAGACATACTATATTGAGCCAGTGGCCTATGCACTTTAAGTTTCTTACTCTCTTAGGAGGTTCTGTCTTCTGATATTTCAAGTTTGCCTTGTTGATATTGTTCAGCTGCAATACAATGCTTAAAGAGGAAGAGGCTGTATGAACAACAAATAGAACAACTTGGGAACTTCCAGTTACGACTTCATGACCAGGTGACATTCAGTGATGTCTTTAAGTTAAAAATTGTTTTAAAGATTGTACATGTACAAAAATTGAAACTTCTGTTCTGTTTGAACTTGAATATCAGATGATTTTACTAGAAAGTGCAAAAGCTACCACGGAGACCGTCGATGCTTTGAGAACTGGTGCGGCAGCAATGAAGGCCATGCATAAAGCAACGTAAGTTGTACCACTTTTCATTCCCCGACATGTATAATATTAAGCTTTAGCTGTTCCTCCCATATGGTTCCATCACTTGTATACCACAAAGAAAAAAAGTGATACCACTTGGTTGATGCGGCAATGCTGATCTATTATTCAATAAACTTAGGTTGACCAAAGTTTATTTTTAATATTCACAACCTTCTTGGTTTATCCTAAAGCATTAAATACATTTTAATTCTTGGTCATAAAGAACAAAATAGTGTTTACGCGTCGCAGAGGTCACAAATTGGGAGGGTCGGGTTATGGTTCAAAGCGGTTATGGGAATAGGTGTTACATCTCATCTCTTCAAAATCAAAATCAAACGAGTATATTTTGTTTTCTTTGGAATTAAATCTGATGGCCTAATCAGTTTGACTCATTAGGTATATAATTATTTCACGATTTTAAATTTCCACTTCTACTTCATCATTATAATTGTGTGATCGAGTGTTAATGGAAGTGTAATGATTAGAGATGATGGTCCTGTTATAAAAGCATGTGTTGAGTTAATTGTTTAGTGACGTGAGTTCTTACTTCATGAGTAATACAGATTCGCTTGCATGCACCAGGTTTACCTTTTCTTGTTTTTTACTTAGATGATTTTATCTGTGATGATGCAGAAATATTGACGATGTTGACAAGACTATGGATGAGATAAACGAACAAACTGAAAATATGAAACAGATACAGGATGCGTTGGCAGCACCTATGGGTTTAGGTGCTGATTTTGACGAGGTAATATACTATACCTAAAAATTGTGAGTGAAAATCTCTCTAAATTGCAAAGGGAGTTCTAGTTTTTGTTAAAAAATTTCCAAAGTAAGATCTCAATTGAAGCTGAGACGTCTTAAAAGGTAACGGAAAAGGTTGGAGTATGTCACTACTAATTGATCGAACTTCTATTCTCAAAACAGGATGAACTGGAAGCTGAACTTGAAGAACTAGAAGGAGCCGAGTTAGAGGAACAGCTGCTTCAGCCGACCACACCTGAACAACATCGTCAGCATACCACAACTGCCCCTGCTGCTCCGGTACATGTTCCAGCTGCTAGGCTGCCAACACGCCCAGCTCCTCAGAAGAACACTGCTGAGGATGAAGAACTTGCTGCATTGCAAGCGGAATTGGCACTTTAAGAAAAGGTTAGTTTTCTTGTGGACCTGTCCATTTGTAAGTGATTTATTCGCTAACACGTCAAAACAGAGTTTTTTTGCGTCCTGTCAAAACGGGCCTGATCAGTTTAGTTACTGTGTTTATTAGTGAGTAGAAAACTATATTCTTACTATAAAAATTGAAAATTTTCTTTTTATAATGCAAATTAGAAGGTTTTCTTGCATGAGAGTACATTTCAACTCGTTTTGATCAGGTGTTTCCTTTTGTATTTAAAGCTTCTAACTTATCCCATATGACCCGTCTGAGATAACAAATACCTGGATTTACCCATTTGTATCATTGTAATAATTTATTGATTTAGTTACAATCAGAACTTTGTATTTGCAGATTACTGGCGACATGCTCAATACACCATCCAAAACGAAGAAATGTGTGCCTAATTATCTTTGTACAGCTGTGATCATAGACTAAATAACAAGTTTCTTTTTTCTTATCTTTTATCTTTTTCTTTTTGGAATATGTGACCGAACAATGGAGTATTGTATTATACATTGAAGATCATAAAGAATTACAGTAATACGCTGCTTCCGAAATGAAATTCATTACTGTGTAGGATCGATGCACACAATCTGCTTACATCACTTACGAAAACCTACAAGGGTTTGCTAAAAAAGTGACTAGTCCGTATTGTATCATTTACGGTCGATATTGAATCTTGTATGAAGTAGTAAGTTTGGTGTTATGCATAAATTCTTTTAAAAAAAAAGAGCAAAAATAAGTTCAACCCCTTGTACATCTGTTATCAAAGTAATCCTAGTACTAGATACGACATTCGCATTCCTATGTTATTTAAAGGATTACGGTCGCAATCCTTAATGGAATTTATAATAATTGTCACTAAATTCCAGTAAATGTAATTTATCATTAAAACCATTTTACAGAAAGTGTTAATGTGATCCCTCAACTAAACCTATACTACTATATAAAGTGTTTGAGACATTCTAAATAGAGAAGTCTTAAAACTTTTAAGACCAAAAACATTTCTAATAAAAGTAACCCACTAAACTTGTAACCAAAAGTACAATTAATATAGCATTTGGTACAAAACAATAATGCATAAATCATCTAACTTGTAACATTCGTGTATATTAATTTCAGAATTAATGAAATCATTAAAATACTCTCACTCAAAAGTACAATTAATATAGCACTTGGTACAAAACAATAATACATAAATCATCTAATTTTTCTTTTTCATTTTAGCACTCACTAATAAAATTTATAAATCATTAATAATATAATTAAAATATCCCATCACTCAAAAATACAATTAATATATCAAATGGTACAAAACGCATAAATCATTTTATCATTTATATCTTTCATACACCCACTAAATAATGGTACTATTAAAATACTCTTCACTCAAAAGTACACTTAATATATTATATGGTATAATACAATAACGCATAAATAATCTTATCTTATATTTCTTTTTTAAAACACTCACTAAATAAAATTTACAAACCATTAAGTGGATCATAGAAACCAATTTTTTATGTAGTCAGAATTTCTGACACCACCTTTTTCGACCACGCAACGGACCACCATTTACCATCACAATTTAGTAATATAGACACCACTAGATGGTGCTAAAACCGCTATTTTAAACACCTTGTATGTTTGAACGATATATAATATTACACGTCCTAAACGAATAGTTATATCATTGACCATCGTTTTCGTATCGTCGTTGCATCGTGATGCAAGTCTGCCATTTTTTAAAGCAACACTATGCGGTAAAGTTGTTCCATTAAGTTATTGCCATGTGTTAAGTTAGCATCATGAAAAACATATAATCGCGTAGGCACCCTGCTATAAAAGCTTTTTATTATGTTACTAAATGCGTAAGTAAGAAAACAAACTAATTTCCAATTAATAACCTCTGTTGGACATTATTTTTTTCCTTATTTAAAAGTAATGCATTGGAAAAGTCTTGCTATCGCCAAAAAATATAATCACACGGGTACCCGCCGCCGCCGCAACGCCCGGGTACCCGGCTAGTGTATTTGAACGTTTCGAAACAACCTTGCATATTTCTTTACTTAATCTTTCATACATAATCGGTTATATTAACCGCAACATTTTTGGGAGCAAACATAGACGAATGCTTGCAAGACCAGCAAAAGACTACTACTAGTACTAGGAGCGGACACTTACACTATGTTCTTGAGTTTTTTTATTTAAAAGAAAAGAATGGAACAGGAAAGGAAATAGAAAAAAATGGTGTTCTTGAGTTTATTCTGGAAGGGAAAGAAGGAGTAGAGGAAAGGGAAGGGAAGGGATGTCCTATGTATTTTGTTCTCAAATTGATCCGTCCAAAATTGGGCGGATAGGTGAGGAAAGCCTTTAACAACAGTTGGTATCTTTGTAAAATTACAAGTTTGACCCTATAAAGCACTTTTCTTCCCATGGTAATCTGCATCGTGCACAGTCTAGCACACTCACAGTTTCCTTCACGACAATCAATACTAAATGTACTTTTTTAAGTATAATATTAGCTATATTGATGGCCCATGTTTTATATAGGGTCATATGCTTTGCACACCATTTGACTAATTTCACTTTTGTCAGCATATTTTGTCACACTTTTATAGTGTTGTCACATTCTACCATCCTAAACTTACTGTACAAACATTCACCCTTTACATCTTCTTTTTCCAATTTCAATCAACAATACCAAAACACAGCAAAACATACAAAACTTGTACAATCTTTACATAAACTTTACAAAATCTTTACATAATCTTAGCATAAACTTACAAAATAATTTACACAACAAAATACATAATAAACTTCAAAACCAAATTCACCACCAGATATAGGGTTGGTGATGGATCGGCTGTGGTGGCGGGTTGGTTGTGGTGGCAGGTCGGCTATGGTGATGGGTCGGCTGTGGTGGCGGGTCATTTGTGATGGTGATGGTGGGTTTCAGTGGTGAGAGTCGGTTGTGGTAGTGTGTGTTTATGGGAAAGAAGAGAGAAGTGGATGAGAATATTTGTGTGTGTTAGATCTAGGGTTTGAATGTGTGTTTGTGGAGAGAGAAGATGAAAGTAAACTGGTGTTGTAAGTGGTTGTTTATGCTAATTTGATGGAGTGTAAACACATGAAGCCTTTAGGCTAGCCCAGTAGACTCGATCTTCAATCGATCGAGTGCTTTTTTTAGAACATGTCGATCGATCATCCTTGCTGTGGAACATGTCGATCGAGTGATTTTTTGTTTAAGTCCATCGTGTGTACGATCGAAACAAACACACATAAAAACAACACTCACCTTTCTTAATTAATTTTATTAAAGGTCGCCCTTACTGGGGCACCTAATCTCCTGAAGGTCGCTGGAGAGAGAAAGCTGACGTGGCAGTGAAAAGTAAGGGGATTGAATCCCCTTACTGGGGGCAAGTATGAATGTCTACACAACTAAATTATGTATTTACTGGGTACCAATGACTCGTTAAGGAATTTGGCAATTGATATGTATTTCTATTGGAGTTGTGATGTTCAAGTATGAAACAAAATACCTTTTTCAATGGTCTCGTTTAATACTTATTGTATTTTACTCGTTAAGGAATTTGGCAATTGATATGTATTTCTATTGGAGTTGTGATGTTCAAGTATGAAGCAAAATACCTTTTTCAATGGTCTGGTTTAATACTTACTGTATTTTTGTAGGTGACATAAATATAAAACTGCTTTTTCAGTTATAAGGGTGTATTGGTAAATATTATTTTTCCTTTCTTTACCTTTCCTTACTACTCGATAATACGAAACAAAATAAAAACTTTCACTATAATCTCCTCCCCTTCTGACCTTCTTGTCCCATCCCCTCCCTTTCCTTAAAAAATTAACTCGAGAACTGAGCGTTAATAACTTCGACAATCCTCTTTATTAAAATGGTACCAAAACACTCAAATAGCTAATCACCCAACCAAGCACCCCTTTGTGATCTTATCTTTTATTAAAACAATATACACAGAAGGTTAGTCCCCAACACGCATGCTAACCAAAACAATACAAGAGAAACAAGTAGTAGTCCTTCTAGCAGGTGCTACTACAACACATACAAAACTCAAACTCTAACAATGAAAGAATAAACCAAACTGCTAACAAGATCAAGATGATCTTAATACAAACCAAACTGATAAAACTATACTAAAACCACGAACACCAATCTTGAGAGAAAACTTGTGTGTGAAAAATACCAAGAGAATAATGAGAAGTACCAAACCCTAGATCTGGCCTTCAGCTTATATAACTGCAAATTACACTCAGCACCCTACACAATAAACTCACAAAACCATACCAAAGTTAGAGTTAGCTAAAATATAACTAACCCAAAAATATCAAATGAACCTTTAGGTTTCATAAGTTTGATAAAGAGCTAATACTTTCAACACCCCTGTTCAAACTGATGAATCAAAAAGGTTCATCATACCAAGTTTCTTAACCATAATTGCATGTTGTGCAGACCCAAGAGCTTTGGTTAGCACATCTACAGTTTGATCTTTTGAACCAACTTTAACAGTATCAATTAACCCAAAAGCCACTTTTTCTCTAACAAGATGCACATCAATATCAAAATGCTTTATTTTTTCATGCATCACAGGGTTAGCAGCTATTTGCATAGCTGACTTATTATTACAACACAAACTTACATGCAATAAAGTTTCAATTACTCCAAGATCTTTCATAACCTTACAAGTAGTAGATGCCATTAACCTGTATTCAGCCTCAAGTGAAGACTTGGACAAGGTGTTCTGCTTCTTGCTTTTCCAAGAAACTATATTACCATTAACAAAAACACAATACCCATACACAAACCTCCTAGTAACTGGACATTTAGCCCAATCAGCATCAGAGTATGCCACCACATTAAACTTGCCATTATTTTTCTTAAAACTTATACCATTACCTGGTGCAAGCTTAAGATACCTCAACACCCTTAAACCAATGGCATAATGAGACTGCAAAGGAGCATGCATATACTGACTCAAACAATGAACAACATAAGCAATATCAGGCCTAGCCATAGTAAGATATATAAGCTTCCCAACAAGCTTTTGATAACTAGTTATATTTTTCAATAACCTATCATCATCAGATTCCTTATGATTCAAAACTATATTCTCAGGCAAAGGAGTCATAACAGGTTTGCAAGCCAACAGACCATATTCATGAAGTAACTTCAAAAAAAATACTTTCTTTGATTTAAATATAGCCCACTTTCAGTTTTTAAAACTTCAATACCCAAGAAAAACTTTAATTCTCCAAGATGTTTAATCTTGAATTTGTTATTCAAAAACTTTTTAAAACTTTCAATTTCTTCCACATTGTTCCTAGTAATGACCATATCATCCACATAAACCAATAGAAATACCACTATACTTCCTTTTTTCTTTATAAACATAGAATGATCATTCTGTGATTGTTCAAAACCAGCTTCAAACACATCTTTTGACAGTTTATGATTCCACTGTCTAGGAGCTTGCTTCAATCCATATAAATATTTCAACTTACAAACTTTAGTACTACCCTATTTATGATAGCCTGGGGGAGGAAGCATATATACATCCTCACTCAGGTCACCATAAAGAAAAGCATTATTGACATCTAACTGAAACAATTTCCAATCATTTAGGACATCAAGACTAATAAGACATCTGACTGTACTCATTTTCACAACAGGACTAAAGGTTTCATCATACTCTAGTCCTTCTTTTTGAGTATAACCTTTAGCTACAAGTATAGCCTTATATCTATAAATCTCATCATTAGCTTTATACTTTATAATAAAAAAACCCATTTGGATCCAATAGGAGTCCTTCCATAAGGAAGTTCAACCTTTACCCAAGTATCATTCTCATGTAAAGCAAGCATCTCATCATTCATGGCATTAATCTAATTAGCATCTTTTGAATCTTCTTTGTTGGATCGATATACTCTGACCAAACTAACTATGTAGCTTGTAAGGGTTTAGCAACCTTAGATAAATCCTAAATTACTAACAATGAAACACTGATATAACTCTATTAAGTATGTGGAATCTACTTTAACAAAGCTAAGAAGAATAACTTTAAACTTCAACAATTATATTAAAACCAAACTTTGAACACCTTGTTATACAGATTCACTAACAAACCTAATCGCTAAATAACTCTAATATCGTACTTGCATGTAAGTTCTAAGTCACGTATCTCTAATGCCAATCTAGGGGTCCTTTTATAGGCATAAGGAATACCCTAGTCGGTTTACAATTACAATCCTTGTACGACAAGTAATACTAATTCTAATCTAAGAATATTCTAGAATTACATAATAATCCTTAAACGATTTGCATAGCAGTCCTTTAGCATATCAGTACTTTGACACGAGCAGTACTTTGACTTTCTTCAACACTTTGACTTTGTATCCCAACAATCCTCCCCTAACTTGAATTCTACTTGCTTGATTTCAAGTTCCTTTGTATCTTTAACTTTAACATCTTTGTTTTCAAGGAAAGATTGTGTTCTTATCTTCAGATTTGTCTTGTACTCACTGTGCTTGTATTATCATCATCAAAGTAATCTTTATAAGCAATCCTTTTCAGCAACCTTCATCTTTTCAGCTTCTCAGCAACATATGGCAAAATGTAAATCAGATCATAAAGTTTCAGACTATTCTCATCACTTCCAGGTGTCTAAACTCCTGTGAGAGGTGAATCATTGAAAATTTAATGGATTTTGATGTCTCTTTACCAAAGCCATTAACTCTGGAGTAGCCAATGTTTAAGTGTGTAAAACCATGGTACATTGATAACCATATGATTTTTAGCAAATCATCAACTATCAACGGATTTGTTAAGTCTTTACCAATAGCCGTTTGCTTTTGGACTAGTTAGTTCTTACAACCATGGTGAACTAATTACCATATAAATGGTTTTTCCACAGCCTTTACCACAAGCCATTTTCTTGTGGGCTAGCCAACTCTTCACTATTACAGATATGGTGAGTTGAAAACCATACAATTTTTAGTAAATTGTCAACTAAAAACGGATTTGATAATCACATCAGAGCCGTACCCTCATGATGAGTCAAACTCTTTCTTGTTTATTAAACATGGTGAGTTGATTACCATCAGATGTTACTCTCAAAACAATTTGTTGTTGTTATCTTGTGCTTCAAAAAGTATTTTGCACTTTACAAAAATTGCTTATTTTTATATTAAAAGACTTTACTGGTTTTGTGCTTCAAGCAGTACTTTGATAAAGTACTGTTTGTTCAGCAGTAATTTGAATAAAGTACTGATTTATCAAAAGATTTATATAATAAAAACCATACCAGTATTTATGCATCATCTTCTGCCAAAGTTGTCCATTTGATAAACAACTCAATCACCATAAGAGCTGTTTCATTCTCCTGTTCAACCTCCATACCATGATCTAACATCCTGATCATAAGATCTCTTGTAAGTGGATATCTTCTTTCTGCTAACATATGGATCATGGTCCCATCTTCTAACTCTAATACATGCACTCCCGATTCTTCAAAGAATCTCCAGCTTGTGATCTCCCAAACTTCTTGATTGTTCCAGAGCACATCAGTACTTGTTTCTTCTGTCTCCCAGATAGTTATAAGATCTCCCAGCAAGACTAAACTGACTCCAGTTGGTGGAATACGCTCAAAATAATCTTGCACTAGTTGATACAGATGAAACAGATCTTCTCTATCTATCATATGCAGTATGTCCCACAATAAATTGAATGTTCTAAAACTTTCATCTTCTCTATGAAACATAAGATAATCTCCTTCCTTTGATTCTACAACTTCAAATGTAGAAATCTTAGACTTCTTCTCAGCAACTTCTTTTGACTTAGGATGCTCAAAATCAACAACCCTTAGATAATTCCTCAGCTCATCAACTGTATCTGTTCTCAATTGTATCTTCTTTGATATCTGTTCATCATCAGTTGTTCTCTTTCTCTTTAAACTTCTTTTTCTTGCATCCTCATTTTGCTTTTCATCATCAAAAGGAATAATACCTTCCAGTTCCTTTTGATAAGCTTCTCTAACAGCATCATATAAGTCTTTCATCTCTAAATACTTCAACTTCTGTAATCCAGTATATCCTCTACCCTTCAGATAAGCCATCATAGCATTCCTTTCTTTAGCAATACTTTGTGGTCTTTTTGGTATAACATGTTGCTTTTTCTGGTAGAACAATCTCAGCATCTAATTCAGCTTGTAACTTTCTAGCAGCTTCTTCATTTTTAGCCACTTCAATAGCTCTTAATTCTGCTAAAGTGAGCTTCTTCTTTTTCTTTGTTTCTACCAGGATACCTTTTCCTTTATCTTTAGGATCTAACTGTTGAGTAGGTTGAAAAGATTGCAAGACTTGAGGTTGTTGTTGTTCAACACCAGGAATACTAATACCTCTTGGTCTTGACATGTTGAGCATTATCTGAGCAATTGTCTCATCATCACTAGCAGTATGTTCCTTAGAGGTACCAGCTTCTTCTTCAAAATTTAAGGTTCTTGGTGTTATAAGCTCTTGCCTAAAAGTTCCTTGAAGAGCAGTACCTTGATCACCAGCACCTTGATCATCAGCACCTTGATCACCAGTACTTTGAACACCAGTACCTTGAGGCTCAGTTTTCTCAGCTTATTTATGTGAATAATCTTCATTCAAATTCTCTTGCTCCAAATTCCTCCCTAATTGGAATGAAGACTGCTTGTGAAGCTTCTTGCCCTTAGAAACCTTCTTAGCTTTCTTACCTTTCTTCTTCTGAGACTTGACCCCCAACCTATGATGTTGAACTAATGGCCAGACAAATTTCTTCAATCTTTTAAACTTGTTGGTCAGCTTTAAAAGTTGTGCAGCCTGAGCTTCATTATCCTTTTTCGACCTCAATAATTCCCTTGTCAAAGCATAGTTATCCATAACTAATCCCTCAGAAGCCATAACTCCCTCATCTCCTCCAGATGTTTGAGACCCATCTGTGGAAGTATAATCATTGGGAGATGATGGTGAGTTGACATCTGGCTCGGAATCATTAGGTACAATACCTTGCAGAGATGTAGTACTTCCCCTAGAAGCAGTACGTTGAGGAACTTCATGATCTGGGGAAGGTGCAGTAGGAGAAGCAGATCCTTCCCTTGAAACTGAAGGCTCATTATCTTCACTTGAAGCTGCTGCATCTCTAACAGCTTGTGCAACTTCCATCATGTGAGAAGTTAAAGGTGTAGTCCTCCCAGAAAACTTGTCACTCTTTCTAGCCATGAAAGTAAACACCTTTGGTGGAAGTACAACAGTAGGTAAAAGGCTTGAAGGTTTAGGGATATCCTTAAGCTGTTTGTTCAAAAATAATTTAACAAATCTAGGATACATTAGGAATGGTGAACCATTTGAGATATGAGATAGCATACCATCCAGAATCATTCTTGAAAAGTTAAAGGGTTGATTGGTAGCTAATCCCACTAATGCAGAGGCAATATTTGATCCAAATTGTTCCCATGAAGTACTTTTGGGACTTAAGCAATGAAGCAAAACATGAACGAGATATTTCCATTGAGGACTAAATAAGGGCTTCCTAAAAGTTGTTTCAATGAGTGAACCTTCATACCCTATATCTCGGAGTGTATCCCAAAGCACTTGTTTGTCAAAATGAATAGCTCCTTCTTCATCATCAAATAATAAATCTTCCCTTATTGTGGCTTTAGTAATTCTAACTATCTTTCCAGCAACCTTAGCCTGAATAAAAGATTCACCATCTTGCAAATGTGATCTAGCTGTAGCCTAAAATTGTTGAATCCATGGTTCAATGATGTCAGGTTCGACCAGTAGAGCATAATTGATTAAACATCCAGTAAGAAAATCAATTATATCATGAAAAGTGACATTTGACGGTGTCTTGTCCAAGTTAGCAACCATGTTGTGCTTACTAACAGTGTTACGATTAGCCATTGTGTGTTGGTATAAGAAAGAATGGTGCGTTGAAGGTGTATGTTGATGAAAAAAGAGAGAGATGGATGGATAAGAATAAAGATGAGAGTAAAAATCGGAGGGTAGTTATTTATAGGTAAGATTTAAAAAATCAAAACCCAATTAATAAAGTTACCGTTGTTGAATTTTACCCCTTAAAAATGACCGTTGTAACAGTACCTTGACAAGACAGCAGTGCTTTCCACGTAAGCAGTACTTTCAGATAAATGCCAAGCAGCACTTTCCATCCTCTTCTCCACAAAAGCAAAAACCTCAAAGTGCATTGTGTTTCCTCCCCTCAAACAATGCATAGGACTAAACTAAACTAATATGAATTCCTCTCCTTAAACGTAGCTTAATAATTAATCATACCAATACTCACCAGTAAATGGTTGAATCTTGAAACATCAAAGCCCTTTGTGAGTAGATCAGCTACATTGTCATCTGTGTGGATCTTGACAACATTAATGAGCCTATGCTCATAACAATCACGAATAAAATGATGCCTAATCTGAATGTGCTTGGTCTTGGAAAGATAAACAGGATTCTTCACAATGCAAATGGTACTCTCATTATCAATGTAGATAGGAGTATTCTTAAAATTGAATCCATAATCCAAGAGTTGATTTTGCATCCACATGACTTGTCCACAACAGCTTGCTGCAGCAACATATTCCGCTTCAGTGGATGATGTTGCTGCAATGGTTTGTTTCTTACATTGCCATGAAACTAATCTTCTTCCAAGATATTGGCATCCTCCAGTGGTTGATCTTCTATCATAATTATCACCAGCATAATCACTGTCTGAAAAGGCTTCCAAGTGAAAAGGTGAATCCTTAGGATACCACAATCCTAACTTAGGTTGTTGTTTTAGATAACTAAAAATCCTCTTGACTGCATTCATATGAGAGACCTTGGGTGAGACTTGATATCATGCACATAAACAGACAGCAAACATGATATCAGGTCTAGATGCAGTTAAGTACATAAGACAACCAATCATTGATCTGTAAAGTTTGACATCCACAGCTTGTCCATCTTCATCCTTTCCTAATGAGTTTATAGCTTTAATAGGTGTGGTGACTGGCTTGATAGTACTGAAGTTAAACTTTTTAAGAATGTCAGTGACATACTTATCTTGACTAATAAAGATTCCAGTACTTGATTGTTTAACTTGAAGCCCCAAAAAGAAAGTTAATTCACCCATGGAACTCATTTGAAATTCTTGTTGCATGAGCTGCTTAAACTCTTTCACCATTGATTGTTTTGTAGCTCCAAAGATAATATCATCCACATAGACTTAAACAAGCATTATATCCTTTTTGTCTCTCTTGATAAACAAAGTCTTATCAATTGCACCTCTCCTGTAACCATGTTGCAATAGAAAAGTGGAGAGTCTTTCATACCAAGCTCTAGGAGCTTGATGAAGGCCATACAGAGCCTTAATAACTTTGTAGACTTTGTTTGGATGTGCAGGATCCTCAAAACCAGGAGGTTGTTTTACATAGACTTCCTCAGTAATTTTGCCATAAAGAAAGGCACTTTTGACATCCATTTGATAAACAGGAAAGCCCATATAAGATGCAAAAGCAAGAAATAATCGTATGGCTTCAATCCTTGCTACAGGAGCAAACACTTCATCATAGTCCACTCCTTCTTCTTGTCTATATCCTTGTGCAACCAATCTTGCTTTGTTCTTGATGACATTACCTCTTTCATCTCTCTTAACTCTGAAAACCCATCTTGTACCAATGACTTTCTTTCCATCTGGTGATACACATAGTACCCAAACGTCTTGAAGTTTGAATTGAAGAAGTTCTTCTTGCATGGCTTCAACCCAACTTTCTTTAGTTAATGCTTGAGCTACAGTCTTGGATTCTTCTTGATAGATAAAGCAAGTGAATAAGCATGTTTGTTGATCCTTATGATTCAGCCTGTTTTGTTTATACACAAAGCTAAGTAAAGCATTACGTAGCTTAGAACAACCTTTAGCTTTGGTTCTTGTGAGCACCCCTAATGTAGAAGGTCCAATGGTTTGACCAACAGGATGATCTTTATGAACTCTTAATGTAGGAGTTTGTGGAACTTCAAGATCATCACCCAAATTTGTGAAATCAGCTTCTTTATTGGAATTTGAGAAAATACCTTCATCTTCGAATTCATCATTAGTGTCTTCTAACCCAGGCATGTTTGGATCATTCAAATCAGCAGAAGTACTGTCAATTGGTGCATCAGTACTTTGATCTAAAGTACTATGATCTAAAGTACTGTGAGAGTAATCTGTAGACTTACCCTTTTTCTTTGCTTCTTCATAAGCTCTTATTTGATCATCCTCATAAGATTGTGCTATTGTCTCTTGAAAAAGCATCCTATTAAGTTCATCTTGAATAGCTTGATCTTCATCAGAGAAAGTGGATTTTGGTTTAACAGTACTTTTCTCCTTTTCAATAGGAATAGGTTCTTCATCAGAAACAGCATCAGGTCTAATATTGACTCCATGAACAATGTACTGTAAATCTTCTTCTCTGTGAATAACTTGATTTTCTTCTCTGACAGGAACATAGTTCATAGAAGGAGTCAAAACATCAAGATCAAACATCCAATCAGGACCTTTACCTTTTTGATTTTCTTGATCTTCTAAAAATTAAACATGAAGACAATCTTGAACCTTTTTAGTAACCTTGTTGTATACTCTAAATACTTTGCTATTGGTACAGTAACCCAATAAGTATCCTTCATCTGACTTGCCATCAAATTTTCCCAGAGTATCAATAGTATTGAGAATAGTCAGAGGAAAGCCAAAAGGTTTCATAAAACGAATGTTGGGTTTGTTTCCCATAAGCAACTCATAAGGTGTCTTCATCTGAGGTTTAGTGAGTGATACTCTATTTAACACATAACAAGCAGTACTTACAGCTTCAGCCCAAAATTGAATAGGTAATAAAGAATCTGCAAGCATTGTTTTGGCTGCTTCTATCAATGTTCTGTTCTTCCTCTCTACAACACCATTTTTCTATGGAGTTCTAGCAATGCTAAACTCCCTCTTAATCCCTTTCTTGGCACAAAATTCATCCATAAACTTGTTTTTGAATTCAGTCCCGTTATCACATCTAATAGATCTTACTTTGAGTCTCAATTGATTTTCAAGGGCTATTATAAGATCATGAATAGCATCAAAGGTTTCATCTTTAAATCCCAAGAAAAAGACCCAACTAAATCTACTGCAATCATCTGTTACAACTAAGCAGTATTTCTTCTTGTTTAAGCTTGCAATAGAAACAGGTCCAAACAGATCCATGTGCAACAATTCTAAAGGTTCTCTAATAGCTCTCTCCTTAATCTTCTTGCATGAAGCTTTGTGTTGTTTACCCTTCTTGTTGATATTGGTATTCTCAGTGTTACCAAGTGATCATCAACAAGCTTGAACTCATGGGACAAAATAAGACATTCTGTGTCAGTGAATAACACAGGGTGCTTCTTGTCACAGATCTGAGATACTGACAACAGGTTGAACTTGAGCTCCTTCACATAACGAACATTTTAAAAATCAATGCTTCCTGCCTTGATGGTTCCTTTCCCAGTAATTCTACCTACATTAGGATCATTCCTAAAAGCAACTCTTCCTCCAAAATATGGTTTAAAATCTGACAGAATCTCCTTGTCTCCTGTCATGCTTCTAGAGCAACCACTATCAACAATCAAATGATCTTTAAGCTCCTCTTACGGGTTGCCTGCACAAAGATGAAAGAGTTAGTTTCTTTTAGGAACCCAAGCCATTACTGACTTGTGTTCCCCTTGTGGAGTGACATACTCAAATTCTTTGAGTATGTAATCTTCACGGTTTTTTAAAACAGAATCAAGTATTATCTTTTGTTTCAAAACTTGTGTATTTTACACAAAACTCTCTTTTTCAACAAAATTCTCTTTTTCTTTTTCATCAAAATTTGCTAAAAGTACTGTTTGTCCCCCATCAGTACTTTCTTTCCTAACCCAATAGGTTTTAACATTTTGTGTTGATTTCTTTTATCTAGGTACTCTATTGGAGGTGTAATGCCTTCTAGGTTGATAGTACTTGGATCTCCTAGGTCTTCCATTCGAAAAAGTGCTAGCAGTACCCTGATTGGGTGATTGAGGGTACTGATTCATCAACTTCAAATGTAACAATTCATCCCTTTGTTTAGTCATCTTTTCAAGTTCAGAAACCTCTAGTAACAATTCATCCCAATCATCCCTTTTTCCAAAACACCAGTACCTTCCTCTGTACTGATTCATCAACTTCAAATGTAACAATTCATCCCTTTGTTTAGTCATCTTTTCAAGTTCAGAAACCTTACATCCTAACTTCCATTCACTCAATTTTAATTGATAATCTTGTTGCTCATATTTTTCTGCCCAAGCCATTTCATTATTTTCATGAGTGATTATTTTGGCTTCCATTGACTCTAAAGTCAATTGATAACCAGCTACCTCAGACCTAGCCCTTCTACAGTTATCTCTTTCAGTCACATAATCTTTAAGCACTTTTTGATAAAAATCATTACATTTAGAGCATACCTCAGAGATAGTGGGTGAACTTGGTGAAGTAGCTACCATAGCAAGCAGAACAGGTTCTTCTTCACTTTCCATGCTCCAATCAAAGCTTCCAAGACCATCTCTTGATTCCAAAGCAGCAAATCCTGGTTCCTCATCAAAAGCTGTGCTCTAATCAAACTCTTCCATTGCAACCATAGAGTAGGTTACTCGTTCATCATCAAATTCAGCACTCCAATCAGCCTCTGATAGATTTTCTTGAGCAACCAAAGCTTTTGGTTTTGGTTCAGTAATAGGAACTTCCCTTATTTCAAGCTTGGGTTTCTTAATCATCCTATTTTCCTAATATTTAGAAAACTTGCATTCTCTTGCAAAGTGTCCAGTTCTTTGACAATTAAAGAATTCAATCTTGGATTTGTCAAATGCTATACCATGTTTGGGTTTGAAGTCAACACCACTTCCTGTTTTCTTCATGAACTTCTTGATCCTTGCAGTGATCATGGCAACTTGCCATTTTAAGTCGATTTCTTCTAGATCATCCTCATCAATTTGCAACAAATCTTCTTCATAAGTAACAGGTAAAGTGGCTTGTTGAGCAAAGAAGGAACATACAACATCTTCAGAGTTGATGGTGTTTGATGGTGATGAGGTGGTAGTGGTCATGGTTGTGCAAATATTCTGTTTATCACCAACAATACTTTGAACAGGATAAGCCGTACTTTTAGTAGAAGTACTGCCTCTATTTTCAAAAGACACAAAAGCAATGCTGTGAGATTTTGAACTTGTTTGACCATTCATCTCATGCTCATACACCTTTAAATTATTGTATAGATCATCAATGTCCATAGTATCCAAACCAGATTGTCCTCTAATCATAGTAGCAACCACATGCCATACGGATGGCAAATTTCTTAAGAACTTCAAATTAGCATCTTCAACAGATACCTTTGCTTCATATAACTCTAGCATACTAAGGAGATTTTGGAGTCTGTCATAGGCAGCATCAAGACATTCTCTTTCACCAACAGTGAATGTTTCAAATTGTTGCTTCAACAGATTTCTATGCATCTTCTTGGAAGCATCATTAACTCCAAATCTTGTCTTGATAGCAGCCCATAGTTGTTTTGCATCCTTAGCATCATGAAACTTTAGCAGGTGACCATCAGGAATAGCAGACAACAGTATGTTAAGAGCTTTTTCTTGATTTCTTCTTGTAGCTGGTGGCAAGGTAGGCTGAGGTGGTTTAGGTTGTCCAGGAACTTCTATAGGCTCTTCAAGAACGACATTACCATTGACAATCACATCCCAAAGTGTATGGTCTGTAATAGCAATGTACTGCCTCATCTTCATGCTCCAGAGATCATATTCTCCCTTCTTGATGATAGGAATTCTGAGTGAGGTGATGGATGGGAGTGGTGCAGCTTCAGTCGACATCTTTTAGGGTTTGTAGTTAAATCGGTTTTAAGGGTTTCTTCTTAATCAAAGTTTCCACACAAGCTCTGATACCACTTGTTGGATCGATATACTCTGACCAAACTAACTATGTAGCTTGTAAGGGTTTAGCAACCTTGGATAAATCCTAAATTACTAACAATGAAACACTGATATAACTCTATTAAGTATGCGGAATCTACTTTAACAAAGCTAAGAAGAATAACTTTAAACTTCAACAATTATATTAAAACCAAACTTTGAACCTGCTTGTTATACAGATTCACTAACAAACCTAATCGCTAAATAACTCTAATATCGTACTTGTATGTAATTTCTAAGTCACGTATCTCTAATGCCAATCTAGGGGTCCTTTTATAGGCATAAGGAATACCCTAGTCGATTTACAATTACAATCCTCGTACGACAAGTAATACTAATTATAATATAAGAATATTCTAGAATTACATAATAATCCATAAACGATTTGAGTCCTTTATCATATCAGTACTTTGACACGAGCAGTACTTTGACTTTCATTAAGCAGTACTTTGACTTTCTTCATCAATTTGACTTTCTTCAGCACTTTGACTTTGTATCCCAACATTCTTCAAAAGAGGAAGGTTCATAAGACTTGTTCAAATTAGAAACAAAACAACAATTCTCAGAACTAAGCACAAAATGATTAGCATATTTACCTAATCCATACTTAACCTTACCATCTAATAAAAACTCATGGAGCTTAGCAGGAAATTTAGAAGATATAGAAGACCTTCTAGAGGTACCTTCCTCTGTTTGATCTTGAAAAACATTTTGGAACCTAGGAACATCTGTAATGGTTTCACTATTTCCCTCAGAATCATAATTTTCATCTATAGGAGTTGCAGAGCCACCCAACTCTGGTTGCTGTGAACTTGCAGGTTGATGTATCTGCTCAAAAGTAGCAGCCTATTCTATGTTCACAACCTTACCAGGTTGAGATGGACTACCATCTCTACCAACAAATGTTCTTTCTCTTCTATTTCTTGTAATACTTTGATCATTGGGAATGGGACAAGGAGTTTTGATTTTTGACTCAGACTCAATATAATCAAAAACGTTTAAGTGTGTCACTTCAAACAAAGATTCAGAAACAACATTTTGATTCATTCTAAAAGGAAAATATAGTTTCATAAAACTTTACATCCCTAGAATACAACACTGCCCTGTTTTCCAAACTCAAAAGTTTATAAGCTTTTTTCCCACTAGCATAACCAATTAGAATAGATTTCTCAAATTTTTCAAAAAACTTATCAGAATCTTTTAAAAGAGCAACAAAACACAGTGTTGAGTTCAGTGAATACCCAAACCCCTTAATTCTAGGATTTATATAGAAAATACCCTAAGTGTTTATAACCTTACACACTAACAAGTCACTGAGCGCATAGCCACTCAGTGAGTCATCTTCAGGATGCTCAGTACGAGACGAAGAAGAAAAGTCTCTCCACTCAGTGAGGCGGAACTCAAGGGGTGAAGACTGAGTCAAGAAGAAGATGGTGGATTTAGTGAGTGATGACAATAACTCACTGAATCCCAAAACTCCTCACCAACTATAATCACTGAAGACAAAGACTGAAGATCAAGACTGAAGACTATGAAGACTGAAGATTTGGCGGGACAAGGTGGGATAAGTTTGAACAGATAAGATGAAGTCCTTATCAACCTAAAGTCAAACTTTCCCTGAAAGGCTAACAACTAGGATCAGTGTCATCACTGACAAGCTGAAAGTAACTTTGCATCTTACCCAATATAGTCTTAGTAAACAAAGACAAAATACATCTGTATTTTGTCTCTGTAACCATGTCAGTTTATCCTCTAGGATAGAGTCAAAAATCATACTTGTATAAATAGCCATAAGGTTGGAGTGAAAGTTAATCTTGTGCATTAATAGTGAAAAACACACACAAGCAACTTTCACTCCTCCAAATACGACTATGTCCCTGAGATAGCTCAGTAGTTCCTGATAGTTGTGCTTAGACTCATCCTAAGCTCAGTGAGGAGTGCATACCTATACTTGTCATTCAATCCCAAGTGCTGTTCCGCAAGCACTTGGGTAATATATTATTTTTGATTCGTTTTAATAAAGAATATAAACGTGGAAAAATCCCTTGTGTTATCTTGTTAAAAACTGATTTTTAATTGCTTTACTTCAGTCATGGATCACACTTAGTGTTAATTACTGTTTTTGCTATTTGTGATACGGGAACAACAAGTGGTATCAGAGCGGCTTGATTTATAAAACCCTTTTTAAGCCGCTCAAAACGTTTTTAAAATCAGGATCCTAACATGGCTGAAAGTGAAGTTCCTCAACTTGTCGATAAAAAGGGTGGAGCCTATGCTGTTGTTGCCCCTCGACTTGAAGTTGGTAAATTTAACAAGTGGAAGAAGCGAATGCTTTGCTACTTGACTGGGATGGAACCTTATTACATTAAGTATATTAATGAAGGTCTATTTGTCCCAAAGACTGCTGAAGGTTTACCTAAACTAGAAGCTCAGTGAACCCAAGAAGAGAGGAGGGTGGTCAACCAGGACCAAAGACGCAAAAGCATCATCATATCTTGTCTTCTTGATGATGTAATGGAGTCATTCATTAGCTGTAGTATTGCCAAATAAACCTGGAATGACTTGGTCCACAACTATGAAGCTCCCTCAGATACCAAGGAAAACAGGATCATGGACCTAAAATTTGAGTACAATACCTTCAGAGCCAAAGACTCAGAAACCCTCTCTCAAACTTACACCCATTATAAAACCTTGTTGAATGAATTGTCAAATGATGGTGTCAAGCTGTCCAAACATGAAATAAATTTTGGTTTTGTTAACAGTCTCCCTGAGAAGTGAACTTTTCTCATGGACTTAGAAATGCAAATCATATTCAGACTCTTGAACTTCCTAAAATCTACGGGAAATTCGTCTATGAAGATAATCTCATCAATAGACGATACCCTGATTTGAAGAAGTCTCAGGATGTTAAAATGTCCCTGACAACCACTTCAACGCCCATTTCAACTGCTTTCTTTTCAAACAGTGTGGTTCAGGATTTTTAGGAAAATTCTGACGATGAGACTGATGAGAGAACTAGCGAGGAGTACCTAAATGACTTAAACGTGGAGTTTCAGGAAAGGGCACTCCTTGCTAATTCTAAAAGATTTATAAGAAGGAACAAAAACTTTTCTAATGGTAAAGCTAATGAGGACACTGAGTGTTTTAAATGTCACAAAAAGGGTCACTTTTCTAAAGATTGTTTTTCAAAAACTATTTCTGAACCCTCTTATAAACCCTCAGGGTTAAACCAGTCCTTAGGTTTTAGCAAGTTTCAACAAAAGCTCTTTCAGTCTCTCAAACTTATCAAAATAATTCTGACCAAAACAAAGCTGTTGATTTTGAAGCAAAATATAGGAAAGCTAAGGCCAAACTAGCTATTCTTGAGACCACTCCCTTAGAAACTACACAAAATGTTATATCTGTGCAGGGAAAGAACAAGGGCCTTGTAGCTGAAGTCTTTGACTGGTATGAAGAGCCAGTCTCCTCAGATGATGAAATGGTGCAAGTCAGTGCACTGATGGTTCTCTCAGAAGAGGACAAGCTAGCAGTTGGAAAGAATCACGCTAGGAATGGTGAATGGGTTAACATCACTATGAAAAAGGTAAACATCTTACTTTCCATGGATGATGATTCAGACTGGCAGTCTTTCATGAATTATATAAATGTTTACCTTAAGTTCGTAGAAGAGAAACAATTAAATTTGTTTTCCAAATATAACAAGTTAAGTTTTGAGTTAAATTAGTGTAGGGATGAACTGCTTATTTTAAAACAAGCCAAACTTAAGGCTGTTACACTGCAAATTCAAAACTCTGAATTAGTAAAACGAAATCAAGCTCTTCAGGAAGAACTTAAAAAGGAAAAACAAATCATTGAAAGCTGGACCACTAAGAACCCTAGAGTCTATGAAATTGTTCAAACCCCCTGTAACAAAAAGAGAATACTAGGTGAGGATCAACTCACTGATCCACTCAGTGAAGGTCAAAGTCCCAAACCTTTTGTGTCTGCTGGTCTGCTCTCTGAAAAAAGATGATGCCTAAACCCAGTGATTGGGTTGAAAGGGTTAACCCTGAAAGTAAGCTACCAAACTTTGATTCTGGAAGAATACTTGAACCTGAAAGTCAGGCACTCAAGAGCATCCTTGGACTCCCTGATGTACCCAGTAGTACTGAACACATCACTGAGTCTGAAGCTGAATCACATGCACCACTTCCACCTCTGAAATCTCTTCAGGGAGCTGCACCTAGCTCTGAGCTTACTCCTTTACAATTCAACCCTCACTCTCCTAGAGAATGGTCAGGCCTTGGTAGAACAATATTGAAAAGACCAGTAAAACCAACCAAAGAAGATTCAGTTCCTACTGAGACTTCCACATCTTCAGTTCCTACTGAAGAAGACCAAATCAAGTAGTTGACTCAACTTGTGAGGAAATTGAGTGAAAAGATGAACTCAACTGAGAAGGTTCCTGATTCCAAAATCAATGAACCAAATTCAATCTCATCAAGTTCCTCCAAGTCAAAAAACAACTCCAAGCCCAAACAGAAGTGTGAACTGTGCCATTATATAAGTCATACCACTGATAATTGCTACAGAATTCTCTTTTGCATGATCTACAAAAAAGAAGATCACAGAACTTCTGATCACTTGCAATATGCAAAGTCACTCAATGAAGCAAGCTATACCAACCTTGGTCACCAATATGCTTCATCATCCAATCAGGCTCAATGGCCAAAAGCTAAACATTTTTCTCCTTGTCCATATTGTGGTTTTAATGACCATCATCCTGATAATTGTCTCATGAACTCCTGCTGTGAAATATGTGGAAATCCAACACATGAGACATGTCAACATGATATGGTCATACATGCAAGGAGGGGCTCAAAATAACCCTGCATCACTGAGTCTTCCTCAGTAAGAAAGTGCAAAACTTGTGGTATCATAGTTCACTTAACCATTGATCAGGAGTCCATTGCAAAGTTTAAACAGTCCATCATACCTAAGCCCACTAGTAAGTGGGTTAGCAAGAGAAACTAATTCAGTTTACTATTTGTGCAGAGACATGCCAGGGAGCCTATTTGGCATCTAGATAGTGGATGTTCAAGGAGCATGACTGGTGTGAAGGAATATCTGCACAAATATGTAGAAGAACCAAGACCTAAGGTAGTATTTGGTGATAACTCATCATGTCCCACTGAAGGTTATGGTTTAGTAAACTGCAATGGTATAGTGTTCTCTAGAATAGCATATGTTAATGGTCTAAAGTACAATCTCATCAGTGTCAGTCAGTTGTGTGATACAAAATACATAGTGCATTTTAATGATAAACAAGGTACTATTTTTAATGCCAACAAAGAAGTTGATCTCATAGCTCCTAGAAGAGATGATGTATATGTACTAGATAAAGATTTAAAACGTACACTTTTTAGGGGTCATTTAAGCCCTTAATCGACCACTTTTATATCCGTTACTGCTTAATTTCGTTCTTTTTCACTTTTTAGGCCTCTTGGAAGCAAAATGCTGGAATGATGCTTATTTGGACGAAAAGGAGTGAATACATGAAGAAAATGGCAAAGTCAAGATCGAAGCCACTCAAGCTGCTAAAACTGAACCTGACGGCGTCCCAACTAAAGGGCGACGCCGTCCCTCTCTACTGATTTGATAAATAATGCACCTGGCGTCTCAGTGGACTTTTTGCTCGCAACACCTAACGGCGTCAGGATTTGAAGAGGAAGGGCGTCGTTAAGACTTTTCATCTCAGACGGCCCAGATCCAGAATCAGACGACGTCCCTGATGAAGCCCAATGGCGTCACAACTACAACGTGACGCCGTCCCATCGATAACTTGGCCAAGACGAAAACCCTAATGATGACGATCTGACGGCGTCCCACCTATAAGGCGACGCCATCGCAAGTGTAAATCTATATATAGAATTCTATTTTTCTGCATTTAAGAGGTAGACTTTTGGAGTAAAAACCCTAAACGTTTGTAGTCCGACTTGGACAGTATCTTAGGGTCCCAAACCCTATTTTACACATCAAGATAAGTGTTTTAATCCATTAGTATCATTATGTCTTCCATTGAATGTGTGTATGCTTGCTTGTTTAACATGTCTAGCTAAATTTCTTGTGTATTTGCTTAGATCTATGAAACCTAGTTATTAATTAATGATTGGTTGTCTCTTATCTTAATTGTAATTGGCTTAGGAGTGCAACTAGGCTATCATTGTGTTTAAATGCTTAAGTAATCTTTGTGAACATTAGTTTATGAATCATCTAGCGGATTTCGTAGTCTAAACATCCAAAAATAACCTTAAAGTTAGTTTATGATTAATCTAACGGATATCGTAGGCAATAACCTAAAGGTATTCTCAAAGAGTTAGGGAAAAAAGGCACACCCTACGACCTTAGAAAATATAACGCGTTAAGAATAAGGACGTGACAATTCAACCAACAATAAAAGATAACTAGGGAGTAATAGTATCTAGGTAAACACATTTTTAATCATCATACAAGCACACATTAAAAAGACATAGCTACCCGTAGTATTAGATAATTAGAATAGTTGAAGTAATCGGTAGAAGTACCACCCCCAAACCAATTTCCCCGAGATTTTACCCTTAGATTTCTAAAACAAATATATAAAAGATAAAAAAAGAATCATCCTCAACCCCAACTTAGCATAGTACATTTCTTGCTTGCATTCCTATTCCCCTAGATAACGATCTCAATCCCCGAGGCTTACCCAATATTACACTACAACGATTAGGTTCACTGCCTAGGTGGTTGAAAAACTTGCTCGACGAAAAGGAAGTTCCTTTGACCCCGAACGCGCTCCGTACGTGCATCAAGTTTTTGGCGCCACTGCCGGGGAATAGAATAGCTAGTTAGATTTCTATCTCGTTTAGGTTCCTTTGCTTGATTCCTATCAAGTGAGATTTTTTTCTCATTTTTAGCTTCCTTATAGTCTATACCCCTTCTTCGTGACTTTGTTAGTAATCCCATCACTTTTCATCATGGAAGGTGATAACCCGCCACCTCATCACCCAATTCCCATCGACCCACCACCAATTAACCCGCCAAGAGGCCGTACTTTTAGTGAATACTCTACACCAAGCCACCAAGGCTATAGGAACACCATTGAGCTCCCCAATTAAGCTCAAACTACGGCCTTGCGATCCGACACCATCCGGTTGGTGCAAAACGGATGTGTATTCCATGGACTTCATTCCGAAGATCCTAATCAGCATCTCAAGGACTTCCTTAAAATCGTTGATTCCATCGACCTTGATGCTACCACACGGGAGACCACGCACTTGCGTCTCCTCCAATTCTCTCTATGGGACCAAGCTAGTAATTGGCTTGAGCGACTTCCCGCTAGATCCATCTCAAGTTGGGATGATCTCACCACTCGTTTCCTCGCCCAATTTTTCCCACCGGGGAGAACTACCAAACTTAGGAATGAAATCTTGATGTTCCAACAAAATTAAGGTGAATCTCTCTACGAGGCATGGACTCGATTCAAGGACTTGCTCCATAAAGTCCCTCATCACGGCATCAATCTTTGGCTTCAAGTCCAAATCTTTTATGATCATGTCAACTTCTTAACTAAGCAATCCATCGACCAAGCGGCCGGTGGCAAACTTAGTGATCTCACCGCGGAAGAGTCGTGGGGTACAATAGAGGACCTTGCCCTCTATGACAACAAAAATTGGAATGACCCTCGTGATTTTCCCAAAACCGTCAAGGCAATCTCCTTGTCTCCCATTGACTCACAAACTTCCAATCGTAGGATGCTCGAACTTGAGGATCAAGTCCAATTCCTAATGAGCTCCTACGAGAATCCTAAGTCTTCACGCTAAGTGAACTAAGTCTCTTCCTTGTGTGAGCTATGTAGTAGTCCCCATGACACTCATACTTGCACGAGACTCCCTGAACAAGATTCCTTGACTACGCATCCTTGCGTACCAATGGAATAGGAAGGAGATTCCCCACAACACCCGGACCTAGGACTTTCAATGATGCCCGAGAAGCATGGAGGGGTAAACCCAACTATAATTGGGGGCAAACCAAAGAATTCACCTCTAATGATTCCCCATGGTCCCACGACCCTATCCAACACAACATAGAAGGGATGTTGCAACACCTAGTTACATCCCAAGAAGCTCAAATAGCCAAGCTTTTGGATCGCTTTAACCAACAACAAGCCGAGATGGATAGGAAGATAGATAACCTTTTGAAAGCCATGACCAATAGTGATAGGAAGACCACCGAAAAGGTTAATGCCATCTCGACTCATTCTCTCGAAGTTTATGGTGTGAAAATTAAGGACCCAAGTAAGTACTTCGAAACTAGGGATCCCTCTTCATCCAAGCACGTTCAATTCGTCAATGCCATCACCTTAGTGAAACCAAATAGGACTAGTGACGAAATGAACCATGAGACTATGCTTGAGGTTAGTGAAACACCTAAGGAAGAATCAAACAATGAAGTAGACGAAGTAGGTGATGAATACTTCAATAAGTTTCCTACGGAAGAGGAACTTTCACTCCACCCACACTTAGTACGCGACCTTCGTCACATGTATGTTAGGAGAAGCCCTCGAATCATCTTTGGAAATCCTTGGAATCTCAACATACCATGTTGCATAGGACATCTTTTCGTGGCAAAGGCCTACATTGATCGCAAGTCCCCAATAAACATCATGACTAGCACATACTATAATTGAGTGATGAAGAAACCTATCCCAAATAGGCAAGACCCCGATGATCCTAGAGTTAGTTGTAATTTTCTTGGTAGAGTTAAGGGATTGCCCGTCTATGTAGGTAGTTTCACGTACCTTACGGATTTCATAATTATGGAGGATATTAGTACGGCCATAGATCCTAGCTTGTCCCACGTAATTCTAGGAAAGCCATTCATAGAAAACACCGGGATGACTAATGATCCGTCGTTAGGAATAGTTAGATTCAAGGATGAGACCGATGACATAGCTCACCAAATGCCATTTAAGATTGAGAAATTTTCATCACTATCCAATGATGAAAAGGAACTTAAGCTATCGGTCTACTATAGGAATGAGGAGGATAAGAGGAGAGGAGTAGATTAGGTGATGAATAAGATATTCAGGTTCTATAAGGATTGTTTGAAATTAGGACCGGAATATACAACCGATTAGGGGGAAGATGACTTTCTAGAAAGGAGTGTGATAGGACACTACTATAACATGGAAAACCCCAATAGAGAACGTCATGAGGAGGAAGATGATGGTACGGAAGTCACGTAGGGGCACGACTTCGAGTCTAGCTACAAGACTCATAAATAAATAAAAGCGCTTCGTGGGAGGCAACCCATGCATAATTTTTTGCTTGTTTGTGTGTCATATATCTTTTTCATTGTTGTTTATTCTCATGTTTGAATTTGTGAAAATGCTTTATTTTGTCTTTAACCTCGTCTTAATTACATATAAAAGTATTTTACAAAAAGATAAGAGTAGGGAAGAATACATACGTTTTTAAAAGAACGTGAACATGAGAATTACAATTAGTGAAATTGATGTATATGTGTATTTGTTAGAGTCAAATGCTTGTATCGAGTCATAATGGATGTTTTGCAGGAATTTTTCCAGGTTTTAAAGATGTAATTTTTCAAGAATTTTTCCAGAAAATCGCAGCAGACCAGTTTCTATCATGACAACCTGACGGCGTCAGGATTAGAACCTGACAACGTCAGGTCAAGCAGAAACAACTTATAAAAAAATTTCATTTTATGTGCTATGTATAAATTTTTGGAAATTCTCAGGTCTTAATTTTCCAGAAAATCTACAAACATCCATTCCACAAGCATTATATCCTAGTGTAGTTGTGTCATATATAGTTTTACCGCCTATTTTACGCGAATGTTTCGTCTATTTTCTTAAAGTGTGCAGGTTATATTTGGCAAGAAGAAGAAACTCAACATTGGATGGAGCTTATCACGTATACATTCTTCTTGGAAAAGAATTTAACCACTACTTCACACGAATCCTACCGAGCTAATCAGGGGAGTACTAGTTTCTTTCTCTTTTACTTACCTTCCTTTATCATAACTTTGATACTTTCGGGGAACATTGGGGACAATGTTCAGTTTAAGTGTAGAGAGGGAGAATAAAACGGGAACTTAGAAACTATGCTTATCATTGATTATTTGTCTTGTCCTTGGTCATTTGTGTAATAAGCTATGAGAAATCTTTGTTAGGGCAATTTTAGCACAAAATTTAAAATTTTTTATGACATGTACGAGCTAAAACTTTAGTCTTAATAAAGCGTCTCATGGATAGGAGTTATATGACTAGCACAAAAACTGTTTACCACTCAAAATTCCACCCCAAAAATGTGAGGTTAGCCCCTAGATCTTTAGGAATAAAAGCATTCACCTTTAATGCTTAGAGAGTGTACCGGTAGTATAATAGATTATAGAACTTGTTTTGCGATGCATTCCGAGATCGCTAGTGAGACTACACTTGTGTAGTTAGGAATAACTAAATGATAAGAGGCATTAGGATAACCCTTGTTTGAAACCTGTATTATAATTACTTCTTCCACATCGGTCGAGTAATTACCCCACACCCTTGCGATGTACTCATCTTTAGTACACGATACCCCTAGTTAACCCCTCAGAGCCTATCATTTTCGCGGTTCTCGTGATGTTTCGGTTTTCTGAAATATCAATGAAGAGCATTGTTTACAATGCACCCCCAAATGTACACCCAAATCGCCTTAGCCTACCTTGTATGCACTCACCTTTAGTGCATTATTGTTATCATACTAAACCCTTAGTTCAATTATCTAGTTACTTGCATGGTTGCTAAGTCGAGTCATATCTTTTGTACACAATTTTGGGATGATTGGGACTCATGGGCAAAATTAATATTTTATGGAGTGACGGGAAAGAACGTTAAATTCAAATTCCCTTTGTTTAAGTAATTAAATACTCCAAGTGTTTTGATCTTTTCAAATCGGGTCAATTAGTGTTAGAATAATAAAAACTCAAGTGTAGGGATGCTCCTATAAATCCCTTATATTTTGATGTTATCGTAGAGGATGGTAGAGTAAAAGTGTATGCAAAAAAAATGAAGAAAAACATACGGGCTACCATCCTACATCTATCTTTATGTTTATGTCTTTAAATTTATGTATGTTTGTTTCAAGTTATCTACAGTTTAGTGAGTCGAGTCTTGGCTTAGCAACGCCATTCTTTTCATGCTTGTAACATAAGATCTTTGACTTGTCACCACTAAATCGCCTATCCAACAAAACCCTTTGTTTCCCTACCGTAAGCCTAATGTTACAACCCTTTAAAAGACCTCTTAGATAGTTGTTCCTAGGTGCTTACACCAAAGCGGTGGAGGTTTGATCTAGTCTCAAGCCTATGGTAATCTATGTACTATGCCAGGTAATGAGTGTTTATCTTCCATTTCCATTTACTATATTTCATATACACCCGAGAGATTAGAGAATCCAAACACCCCTTGTGAGGTACTAGTATATAATTTCCGTGCTTGTTATGACTATTGCGGAGCTTTTACTTGTTGTAAATTATGTTAAACCCATGCTTCATGCCCCCTAACTTATAAATTGATTGGCCAAAAGCACATTTTATTGAGGACAAGCAAATACCATGTGTAGGGATATTTGATAAGGATTTAAAACGTACACTTTTAAGGGGTCATTTAAGCCCTTAATCGAATACTTTTATATCCGTTACTGCTTAATTTCGTTCCTTTTCACTTTTTAGGTTTCTTGGAAGCAAAATGCTGGAATGATGCTTATTTGGACGAAAAGGAGTGAATACATGAAGAAAATGGCAAAGTCAAGATCGAAGCCACTCAAGCTGCTAAAATTGAACCTGACGGCGTCCCAACTAAAGGGCGACGTCGTCCCTCTCTACTGATTTGATAAATAATGCACCTGACGGCTCAGTGGAGTTTTTGCTCGCAACACCTGACGGCCTCAGGCTTTGAAGAGGAAGGGCGTCCCTAAGAATTTTCATCTCAGACGGCCCAGATCTAGAATCAGACGACGTCCCTGCTGAAGCCCGACGGCGTCACAACTACAACGTGACGCCGTCCCATAGATAACTTGGCCAAGACGAAAACCCTAATGACGGCGATCTGACGGCGTCCCACCTGTAAGGCGACTCTGTCGCAAGTGTAAATCTATATATAGAATTCGATTTTTCTGCATTTAAGAGGTAGACTTTTGGAGTAAAAACCCTAAACGTTTGAAGTCCGACTTGGACAGTATCTTAGGGTCCCAAACCCTATTTTACACATCAAGATAAGTGTTTTAATCCATTAGTATCATTATGTCTTCCATTGAATGTGTGTATGCTTGCTTGTTTAACATGTCTCGCTAAATTTTTTGTGTGTTTGCTTAGATCTATGAAACCTAGTTATTAATTATTGATTGGTTGTCTCTTATCTTAATTGTAATTGGCTTAGGAGTGCAACTAGGCTATCGTTGTGTTTAAATGCTTGAGTAAGCTTTGTGAACATTAGTTTATGAATCATCTAGCGGATTTCGTAGTCTAAACATCCAAAGATAACCTTAAAGTTAGTTTATGATTAATCTAGTGGATATCGTAGGCAATAACCTAAAGGTATTCTCAAAGAGTTAGAGCAAAAAGGCACATCCTACGACCTTAGAAAACCCAACGCGTTAAGAAGAAAGACGTGACAATTCAACCAACAATAAAAGATAACTAGGGAGTAATAGTATCTAGGTAAACACATTTTTAATCATCATACGAGCACACATTAAAAAGACATAGCTACCCGTAGTATTAGATAATTAGAATAGTAGAAGTAATCGGTAGAAGTACCACCCCAAACCAATTGCCCCGAGATTTTACCCTTAGCTTTCTAAAAAAAACATATAAAAGATTAAAAAAAAAAGAATCGTCCTCAACCCCACTTTAGCGTAGTACATTTCTTGCTAGCATTCCTATTCCCATAGAGAACGATATCAATCCCCGAGGCTTACCCAATACTACACTACAACGATTAGGTTCACTGCCTAGGTGGTTGAAAAACTTGCTCGACGAAAAGGAAGTTCCTTTGACCCCGATCGCGCTCCGTACGCGCATCAGTACTTGACATGTCAAGTCTCTCTCAGAATGGAACTTGTCTCTTTGCTAAAGCCACTGAAACTCTCCACTGGCTATGGCACAAGAGACTCTCTCACTTGAATTTCAAGAATATAAACAACTTGGAAAAACAAAACAAAGTCCTTGGATTACCATCACTTGTATTTGCAAAAGATAAACCATGCTCAGCCTATGAAAAAGGCAAACATCACAGAGCATCATTCAAAACAAAACAAAACTTTTTCATCAAAAGCTGCTTTCACCTCTTGCATATGGATCTGTTTGGACCTGTAAGTCCAAAATCAATCCATCATGAGAAGTATAACCTTGTCATTGTTAATGAGTTCTCAAGATACACTTGGGTATACTTTCTTTCCAAAAAGAGTCAGGCAGCTGATACAATAATGTCATTTATCAGGAAGATTGAAAACCAAAATGACATTACAGTAAAACAAATCAGAACTGACAATGGTACTGAATTCAGGAATTAGGAGCTTGAGAGTTTCTGTGATGAAAAAGGAATTTTCCAAAATTTCTCATCTCCTTATACCCCTGAACAAAATAGGGTAGCTGAAAGGAAAAATAGAACTCTCATTGAGGCTGCTAGAACCATGCTAAATGGCTCAGTACTCTCAAAGCACTTCTGGATTAAAGCTGTTAAAACAACATGTTCTACTCAAAACAGATCTATCATTGTCAAAAGACACAACAAAACCCCTTATGAGATCTTCAAAGGAAGACTCCCTGATATCAGCTACATTCATGTGTTTGGATGTCATGTGTTCATTCACAATCACAGTGATCACTTAGGCATTTTTGAAGCAAAAGCTGATGATGGATACTTCTTAGGTTACTCAATGACGTCTAAGGCTTTCAGGGTGTTTAACACCAGAAGACAACAAGTTGAGGAAACCTTCCATGTCACCTTTGATGAGAGCACTCAAAGCATCAGGTTCTCCAATACCTCAGTAAAAGAAATAGGAATTGACGAGTCATCTAGATACCCTCTTGATGAGTTCAACCCTGAAAACAATTCCTCATGTCAATATCAAGCAGATGTTGACATTTCCTACTACATTTTACCTCACAACCTTCCTCAACCAACCATCAGTGAATTCATTGATACTCTATCAATCCCTGCTGGGATAGGTCATACTGAACCAAATGTTCAGGAACCTGAAATTCATGAATCTCAACCTAAACAACAAACTACCTCATCAAATGAACCTTATGCTTCTGTTGCTCCTGCCCCTGAACCCATTCCTCAATTCCCAGTGACCTCATTAAGCTCAGATCCTAGACTACAAAGTAAGTGGACAAGATCTCAAGACATTGAGCTTGTGAACATCATTGGAGAACCCACTGAAGGCATGCTCACAAGGAGCATGGCTGCTAAATTATCATCAGCTTCAGTTAATGAATGTCTGTATGCATACTTTCTCTCAGAAATTGAATCCAAAAGTGTCATTGAGGCTCTGAAACATCCTAGCTGGGTTCAGGCTAAGCAAGAAGAACTTCAACAGTTTGACAGAAACAAAGTCATGACTCTGATCAAATGTCCTCAGGATGTCATTGTCATAGGAATGAAGTGGGTTTTCAGAAACAAAACTGATAAAAATGGCACTGTCATTAAAAACAAAGCCAGACTTGTAGCTAAAGGTTACAATCAACAAGAAGGCATTGACTATGATGAGACATTTTCTCCTGTTGCTAGAATGGAAGCCATCAGGATCTTCCTTGCTTATGCAACATACATGAACTTCAAATTTTACCAAATGAATGTCAAAAGTGCCTTCCTGAATGGTAAACTCAAGGAAGATGTTTATGTTCAGCAACCCCCATGCTTTGAGAGTAGTGAGTACCCTGACTATGTCTGCAAGCTTAACAAAGCCCTATATGGACTGAAACAAGCTCCCAGAGCATGGTATAAAACTCTCTCAGCCTTCCTGATCCAAAACAAGTTTGTCAGAGGAAAGATAGACAACACCCTGTTTATCTATAGGACAAAACAAGATGTGATACTAGTCCAAGTATATGTTGATGACATCATCTTTGGCTCAACAAATTATACTCTTTTCAAAAAGTTTGAAAAACTAATGACAAAGAAATTTGAAATGAGCATGATGGGTGAACTTACATACTTCCTTGGACTACAAATCAGAAAAACTGATAAAGGAATCACCACCAGTCAAGAGAAATATACCAGAAATCTCTTGAAGAAATATGAGACCTCTGATTGTGCCTCAGCGAAGACTCCAATGGTCCCTCTAAATAACCTTGGACTAGATCTCACCCGCAAATCAGTCAACCAAACTCACTTTAGAGGAATTATAGGGTCACTGATGTATCTCACTGCTTCTAGACCAGACATACAATTCTCAATATGTCTGATTGCAAGATATCAGTCTAATCATAAGGAATCCCATCTCACTGCAGCCAAAAGAATCCTCAGATACCTGAAGGGTACCCCAAGTCTTGGACTTTACTATCATAAATGTTTAGGATTTGACCTCAAAGGTTATTCTAACTCTGACTATGCTGGTTGCAACATGGATAGGAAAAGTACTTCAGGGTCTTGTCAATTCCTTGGAGGAAAGCTTGTTTGTTAGAGCACTAAGAAGCAACAATCAGTGGCTATGTCCTCAGCTGAAGCTGAATACGTGGCAGCTGCAGGGTGATGTGCCAATGTGCTATGGATGAAAAGTCAACTCAGTGACTATGACATCCATTACAAGATGGTACCCACCTTCTGTGATAACACCAATGCTATTGCTATCTCCAACAACTCTGTCCTTCACCAAAGAACCAAACACATTGACATCAAATACCATTTTATCAGGGACCACATCATGAAGGGAGACATAGAACTCCCTTTCATCCCCACTGAATATCAGCTAGCTGATATCTTCACCAAAACCTTGGATGAACCTACCTTCAGGAGACTGAAAGCTGAATTGGGAATGCTTGACATTGAAATTCAACAACCTGATAACCAATCCTAATATCAGCAGTTCTCTCTGAAAAGGTTCCTGGTCCCTGAATCAAATCCCCAAAAACACATCTTCTCACTGAATGAGTAAGACTCATTCAGGCTCACTGACAATGGATAAAGAGAATTGAATAAGTAACTAAATGCTCTAAGTATTTCAGTTACTTAATGTCCTAGGTTGGTAAACAAACCAATTTAATATAGGAATATATGTCTCTTAACCCTTCTGTCATCTATGTCATAGGTCCCTATAAACCTTACCTCATCCCACTTGGCATTTAATGCCCTTACTCACTGATTGAGTCTGAACCGTCAAGTTTTATCACACAAGCTAACCACTTGTGAATGGTCAACCGTAATAAACTTCAAACAGCTCAGAAACAATACAATTAAGATCTGGAGAGTATAGTGTTTCCACAGGTCGTTAAGTCCCACGAAGGATGAATGGTGTTTGAACAAATTCAGATGTCGAATAATCACTAAGGATAGTGATCAGTAAGGATTTTGGAATAATTATACCTAAAGAGAAAGTTTGTAAATTACAGGGCTTAAATGCAAATTAAAGAAAATTAAAAACTAAAATATATTAAATAAACGCTATCACTATTTTTACAATGATGTTTTTCTTGATTTATAAAACAAAATAACTTAAATAAACTATTTTAATTAAAACGTAAACTTAAATTACCTAAAAACGTGACTTAAAATGAAAACGTACGTTATGTATAAAAATTACGCGAGAGCGCAAGTAAAAACGTAAAATTTTTGAAATAAAAGTCCTACAAGTGTAAAAACAATTTTCTTACGTACTATATGACAAAAGAAAATTTTAGAAAAAATAATTATATTTTTTTGACTTTTATATTTTTTTATTATGAATTAAATACTATTTTAAACTAATTAAATGATTAAAAATACTAAAACTATTCAGAAAATTCTGAAACTTTTTTGTAAAATACTTTATACTAATACAAAGCTAAGAAAAATACAAAAGTTGTAAGAGCTTATTTGAATAAGCTGGAAATAAGCTAAAGAGATCGTATAAGCTAAAAAGACAAAAAGGGGTTATGTATTAAATGTTGCAAACCATAACCAGTCAAAGACCCAAGGGCAGTTGGTATGGTGTGTGTGTGGTGAGCTGGGTGGCCAGGGTTCGAATCCCAGCAATGACTTTTTGCAAACTATTTATTTATTTTTATTTTTCTTTTTGAGACTGATTAAATAACTAAGTATAAACAACTTTTAAAAAGACAAACTTTTTATAACTTAAAAATAAGCTCAGAATAAGCTTTTGAGCTCAACAGTGGACAAAAAATGGAATTAAGCACAAGGATAATCAAAGAAGCTAATAAGCTAGAAAATAAGCAAAAGGGAACTGGAAATAAGCTAATTAACTTTAAATAAGCTAATATGAAAACTAAAAAAAACAATTTTAACTAGAAATAAGCACTGAACAAGCTACAAATAAGCACTAGCTTAAACTGGTACACAGTATACTATTTGAGTTTCAAGGCACCTTCAAGCTTAATTTTAAGCACTGAAATAAGCTAAGAAATAAAAACAAATACTGGAATTAACAAGTTTACCAGTTAAGCTTTCCAAAAAGCTAAATTACAAAGTTTGGATTACTCTAATAAGCTTGTGAGAAGCTTTTGAAAAAGCTGGTAACCACTGATTTAATAGTGTACCAAGTAAAATGAACAAAACTAAAAGCACTTAGCAGGTTAATTAAATAAGCTAAGAATGGAAAGTAAGCACTTGTAACCTTGAGTCAGCTAGGTGAGCTTCTCAAAAAGCTAAGGTACATAAGCTAGGGGTCACTAATAAGCTCTCTGAGAGCTTGTGAAATAGGCTAGCAACACTGTGCACAGGGCATATTTTTGAAAAAGGGTCTGAAACAAGCTGAGAAATAAGCACTTTAAAAAGCTATCTAGAAAATATAAAAATTACTATGACAGAGATAAGCAGTTGAATATTGATATACCAAAAGCTCAAATCTTGAAAGCTAATAATAAGTTCACAAGAAATTCACAAAGTTTATTCAAAAACTGTGAACTAGAAAGTTTTGACTTTTTAAGTTATTCTCAAGTTTGACTTATATGAACTTGTAATCAGTCCTAAGCACTGATTATGATATATTAAGCTAAAATAAGATTAATTTAAACTAGATTAACAAGCTATAAGCTACTGTGATGATTTTTAGTTCCTAATTCCTAACAGTTAACTAGATAAGTGAGATTAAAAGGTATTTTGACTTTTTAATGAACAAGCACTGGTTTTTCTTGTTTATATGAGCTAATAAGACCTAATAAGACATGCAACAAACAAGAACAATGACTAGAACAACCTCTAACTCAGTTGAACAAACAAATCCAATCAACCCTTAATGAGACTGTTTTGAAGATTTTCAAAACAAAACACAGATTAAAACCATGCCATGGATTACAGACCTTATATTATCATTTATTAAGACTAAAGAAACATTAAACAACAATACTAACAACATAAAACTCAAGATTAACAATTATGCTATTTTAACTGTTAAAATAAAACTTTTACTAACTATAAATTAAAGAGAACAAGTAACTTGTTTTATTGTTTAATTCTACTTAAATATAACTAAGAAACATAAAGATACAAAGATTCAAGCTAACAAATGACTTTAACAGTGAAATGTCAAAATGGAGCAAAAGGGCTTACAACATGGATTCCAAGTGAAAACTGAGTACCAAAGATTGTAAACACTTCCTATAGCTTCCCAAGAAGCTCTAAACCCAAGGGCAATCCTTTATTAACCCTGCTCTATGCTTCTTGATAACCTTCCATTGATTTTTTTATTTTCCATCATTTTTTATGTATTTTTGGTAATTTTTCTTTTTGATTTCTAAAACTGATTTTAAGGTTTCTAATAGCTTAAATAAGCTATCTAGGAGCTTATGTGGGCTTATCAGTCCTTAATAACAACTAACAACAACATTTGATTAACATGAGATTTTTGAAATGAAAATTGCATAAACTTGAAAATGAAGCTTAACACTGAAATTACTTATTGAAAAAGATTTAAATTACACTGAGAATACTTAAAAGAGTACTTGAAAGCTTTAAATAACACTGGAAATTTAAAATTAACTAGTTCGACATAAATAAACTAAAATTACTCTAGATAGCTTTCCACATTGCCTCCTATCTTCTTTATAGAGATCTTTTTGACTTGGTGTCGACCTCTGAACATTTCCCACTTGACTTCAGCCCTTGAATTCATCAATTACACCAGAATCATACACATGGCATTTGGCGCCAAAAAAGTCTTGAGCAGGTTTCTTTAATTAATGCAATTTGGGATATTGTGAAGGTGGAGGGGAGTTGGTATACAGCTGGGGAAGTGAGGTGGAAAGAGCAAGTGGAGAAAACCACTATGGTTTCTGGTTTGCAGGTTTGAGAGAGGGAGATGAACAGTGTATTTAGTTTTGGCGGGTTTGACCAAATTTGACCGAGTGATATAATAAGTGGGGGTTCAAAAATGGGGGGTCACAGGTGTTGACAGGGGTTCTTTTGTTTTGGTTGGGGTAAAAATACATAAAGGGGTCATTTGGTTTAACAAGGACCATTCATGTAATTTCTGCAAAGTGAGGGACCAAAACTGTCACTATTCCAAAGATATAATAAGGATCAATTCTGCCAAACTTTAATAGTACAAGGACCATTGTTGATTATTTTCCATTTTTATAAATCCAAGGACCATTTTTGACATTTTTCAAACTTGAAGGACCAAAGTTGTAATTTTTCAATTTTTAAACTTTGAAGGGATTATTTTGACAACTTGTGAATCCCATGGACCTTAAATGATATTTTTCTTTATTTTGATTTACCAGGGACTGTTTTTGACAACTTTTAAAACTTGGGGGACTAAAACTGCCAATTATGCAAACTTGATACGTTTTTCATCTGATTTTGGTATTTTTGCATTTAAAACACATAAAACACTTATTTGTGATATTTTTATCATTTTGATGCATTTCTGAGTGTTTTCAGATGTTTTTGCATTCTAAACAGTACAAAAATGATGAGTATTTAGACACTCATCACTCACAACAAATATCCCTAGGATATTTCATCTCTGCAAATGAACTTTTACTGTGCTCTGCAACTGTTCCCTTGAAAAACGAGAGAAAACTGCGGGTAATGGAGTGGATGCATTTAATGAGGAAAATGAAACGTTTTCAAAAATAACTTTACAAATCCTCACATGTGCAAAATTAACCCTCTCACCACTCTATAAATACCCCTCTAAAAAAACACGCACACACACACAATTGTATTCTGCAATCAAACTCTGTCAAAATTCTTTCAAAATAAAAAACAACTGTGTGTTGTTTGTTCTAAAACTGGTTTAAGCAAAAACTCCTTCATCTTTGCAAACAACATTCTAAGGTTTTCTTCACATCTCAAAAAGAAATTACCCTCTTTGACCGTTCTTGTCAAAATCAAAACCCTAAAACCTTTTCTGAGTATCAATGGCAAGAACTCATAGCATTCAGTTTGCATCACAGTAGGTAGGTGGTCTAGAAAGTGTTGAATTCAAAACAAACAATGTTATAGGCAATTTTCAATACCCAAATGATGTCCCAGCCTATAAGGGAATCATGAAATTCTTGTTTAACTGCCCACTGAAAAAGGCCTTTACAAATTCACCTTCTATACTATACCATAACTTCCTCAGGGAGTTTTGGGCAACAGCTGTAGCCTTTGACCAGACACCCTTCACTGATGAGAATGAGCCAAGACCCCTCAGGGAGTTTCTCATCAGGTTTTCTATTTTAAATGGGGAACAACAACTTACTTTTTTTCTCTTCAACAGGGCTTGATTATAACAATGGAGAATATGTTGCTCACCCTGACCCAACCATTGTTAAGGTTGAGTTAGCAAAAATTACTTTAGACCAAAAGATTTTGGACAGAACCCCTGTCACCAAGAATTCCTTTCCTGTGGCTTGGAAGATCCTGTTCACTTTTGTGATTCAGGTTCTCGGCGGGAACCACTCATCCACTGAACATATCAATTCTATTCAGTTGATGGTGGCCTATTGCCTGATGACAGGGACCAATGTCGACATTGGAGAGATCATTTACAGTGATCTCGTAACCAAGCTACAGAGCAAAACTATGGTGAAATACATTTCATACCCTAGGTTTGTCTCTTGTGCTTTGCAAGAGTTACTGGGTTGTAATTATACTCAGGATTTTCAATTTGGCGCTTTACATGCCACCTTGAGTCCATCAAATTTTCAAAAGAATCTATCCTTAGTCACTAATATAGAATTGACGGCCCATATGGTTGTTGTAAACAACCAGAGGGAATCATTGTCTCCAAACCCTGCTCCTAAAAAGAGAAAGGGGAAGTCTCAGACTGGGACTAAGACCAAACCCAAGTCTCAGGGCCTTGAGGCTTCTGGAACACAGCTGAAGAGGCACAAAAAGCCCCAGGATGATCAGCCACCCAATGGAGACCAAGCAACATCAACCCAGGTGACAACGAAGGACACTGATACATCACAGTCAGTGCCCTTGGTCCCATCTACTACTCCCCAAAATCTAGAGGGAAACATACAACCCGCTGGTAGGGGAGCACCTTCCACAACACCTGATGAGGACATTCGCAAAACAACGCTTTAGTCTGAGGTCACAACCAATGATCCCAAAGACTCAGCGGAAAACAAACAACCCACTGATAGGGATCTCATTGCCATTGTCCCTAAGGATAGTACTGGAATCTCCCACCAGTGCTTGAAGGGGCACAGAGGGACAAAGACTCAGAGGGACAAACCCCCCACCGATACGGAACTCATCACCAATTCTGACCCTAGCGAAGCCACTGGGAAACACGCATCAATGTTTGAAGGGTCCTTGGGGGACAAAGACTTAGAGGGACAAAAACCACCCGCTGATACGGAACCCATAACCTCCTCTAGCCTTCTTAGTTCTACTGATGTTCATGATTTACTGATGTCTGAAGAAGAACTTGATTATGACAGTGAGGAGGAAGAATTTTTTCTGGTGAAGAAATGGACGCTAATGTTCAACCCCTTGAACAAGAACATCAACCTGATCCAAAAGAGCCTGAAGAGTTACCCTTTTAGCCTAACGATGACTTTTCTGCCTCTTCAGACTCTTCAAAGATCTTCCTGCCCTGAAGATTTAAAGAAGTTTGATAATATTCTTCCCCTCACTGAAAGACAATTGGTGAAGTTCCTGAGGAAAGCCATTCAAAAGCGATATGCTGGTGTTACTGATGATCTATGGAATAAGCATGTGGAGGCTGCTGCCAGTTATGCAGATCTCAAAGCTGAAGTGGTTGCAAAATTTGAGGATAATAGTGAACACAGGGAAATCATGTACCAGTCTCTTGACACCCTGGATGATCATCTGAAGAAGATCCTTAAAGCTTTTCAGCGTGCTGAAACCCAACTTGACGAAATCAAAGATGCGGTTAAGGAAGACCCTGCACTCAACAAAAAGGTGCTAGAGGCTACGGAGAAGTATGTAAAGAACTCTTCAAGCCTAACTGAATTGATCACCATGCTCAATAATTCAAATTTTGTGCTCTTTGGATAAACAAGTTGCTGATCTGGCCAAGTCTTCATCTTCTATGGCCTAGAATCTCGAGCCTAGAATGACTAAACTGGAATTATCTCAGGCCATTCTTGGGGAGAAAGTCACTGGCCTTCAAAAAGACACTTCAGAGA
Organism: Chrysanthemum makinoi; assembly: GCA_910596185.1. NCBI lineage: Eukaryota > Viridiplantae > Streptophyta > Magnoliopsida > Asterales > Asteraceae > Chrysanthemum > Chrysanthemum makinoi. The sequence goes on along the minus strand of OU343222.1, from coordinate 142,418,276 downwards.
TCAAGTCCATGGTTTCTAAAATTTATCAGGCTTTCAAGGGTCAAGCAACCCCCTCACCCTCAGTGCCTCCATCAACTCTTGCTATCACTGACGCTCAAGCAACATTTGAGGGGGAGAGAACAACTGAAGAAACTCCTTCTCACACTAAGGGGGAGCCAACTCAAGCAGTGCCTATCTCCCAAATCCCACCAACAACTCCATCAGTAACAACAACAACAACTCCACCGGTCACAACAACAACATCTTCATCAGTCCCTCCTCAGGACAAGGGCAAAAGCATCATGATAACACTAGATCCTGTCAAGATCCCCTTTGAAATTAATGGCCAAAAGTACTTACTGACTCCAGACCAGTTGAGCTCCTATCTAGAGAAGCAAGATAGAATCAAGAAACAGGCTGAGGAAGAAAAGAAAAGCAGAGCTGCCCTGCTCAAGGTAGTTCATGAAGAGGCTGAGAAGTTAGGGATCGATCCTAAGAAGCTGGAAAGTAGACAAGACGGCCTGAAATTCAAAGAAGCTCAGGATGCTGAAATGCTAGCTCTAAGGAAGATAAGGGATGAAAAGAATAGGAAAGCTGCTGAGCTAAGAAAAGAAAGGGTGGATCACTACAACTGGACTATGTCTAGCTGAAGAGCCCCTGAGCCTATCACTGACGTTAAGATCATTCCTAACTCCAATCCAGTTGCAATGAATGTCTACAAGGGAGTGGACAAGAGGGACTTTGAGGTTCATGATCCTCTAAAGTTCACTGACTTTTGGATCACTGAATTGGATGAACTTGGTCCTATCATAGAGAAGAAGAGAAATGTAGTTGTCAAAGACCTGATGAAATCTCTGAGCAGAAGATATGAAAGACTGAGTAATGCGCTTACTATGCTAGGAATACAATCTGCTCTCCCTGAAGCTTAAGGTACACAACCCTAATCATCCCATGGAAAAAGAAAGAGAATAGAATCTGAGCCTAAAGCCAAGGTCCCTGGATTCGATTGCAACAGAGAGCTTCCTAAAAGAGTAAGGTTTGTGAACAACATGGTTATCGAAGAGCCTAAAAGAGGACTCTTCTTCATAGATGTCTATGGAAACCCTGCATTTCAGATATGGAGCGACATTGACCTGGCTGGTGTCGCTACAATGGTTAGTTACTTAACAGTGGCATCTCAAATCAAGTCCCCTGAAAACATCATGTTCTGCACTGACCTGAATGCAAAGATAAAAGACCATCCTGACAAAGAAACTCTCCTTGAAAAGAAGCCAAAGCTAGAAGCACTGGGTATCCATTTTGAATGACATCACTGCAACATCTATCATTTTATATTTTGTACTAGTTGTTTGGAACTTGTAATGAATATGAATAAACGATGTATTTTTGTTAGATCAGTGTTCCTTATTATGCTTATTGTTTTTATAAACTAGTAAACTTTTTATAAATTTTATTCTTTTTATAAAGAATAAGCTTTTATAAATTTTTATAAAGCCTCTTGCTCACTTACAATGATCAAAACACTTAGGCTATTTGTATATCCAAATAGGGGGAGACTATTGGGTTCAGTGAATACCCAAACCCCTTAATTCTAGGATTTGAATAGAAAATATCCTAAGTGTTTATAACCTTAAACACTAACAAGTCACTGAGCGCATAGCCACTCAATGAGTCATCTTCAGGATGCTCAGTACGAGACGAAGAAGAAAAGTCTCTCCACTCAGTGCAAGAAGAAGATGGTGGATTCAGTGAGTGATGACAATAATTCACTGAATCCCAAAACTCCTCACCAACTATAATCACTGAAGACAAAGAATGAAGATAAAGACTGAATACTATGAAGACTGAAGATTTGGAGGGACAAGGCGGGATAAGTTTGAACAGATAAGACGAAGTCCTTATCAACCTAAAGTCAAACTTTCCCTGAAAGGCTAACAACCAGGATTAGTGTCATCACTGACAAGCTGAAAGTAACTTTGTATCTTACCTAATATAGTCTTTGTAAACAGAGATAAAATACATCAGTATTTTGTCTTCTGTAACCATGTCAGTTTATCGTCTAGGATAGAGTTAAAAATCATACTTGTATAAATAGCCATAAAGTTGGAATGAAAGTTAAGCTTGTGCATTAATTGTGAAAAACACACACAAGCAACTTTCACTCTTCCAAATACGACTATGTCCTTGAAATAGCTAAGTGGTTCCTGATAGTTGTGCTTAGACTCAGCCTAAGCTCAGTGAGGAGTGCATACCTATACTTGTCATTCAATCCCAAGTGTTGTTCCGCAAGCACTTGGGTAATATATTCTTTTTTATTCGTTTTAATAAAGAATATAAACATTGAAAAATCCCTTGTGTTTTTATCTTGTTAAAAACTGATTTTAATTGCTTTACTTCAGTCATGGATCACACTTAGTGTTAATTACTGTTTTTGCTATTTGTGATACGGAACAACACACAGGCACCCCAAACTCCTTAGATGAGACAAATTAGGTTCCCTACCATAGACTAAAGAAAAAGGATATTTTCCATTCAACACAGAGGAAGGCAACCTGTTAATCAAATAAGTAGCAATTAACGCACATTCAGACCAAAACACAAGAGGAATCCCCCCTGAAACATAAGACTTCTAGCCACATTGAGCATATGTCTATGTTTCCTTTCGGCAATCCCATTCTGTTGTAGTGTATATGCGCAACTGGTTTGATGGATCACTCCCATAGTATTCAAAAACTCATTCATTTTATTATTAACAAACTTAGTGCCATTATCTGACATGATCACCTTAATTTTTTTTTATCAAACTAAGTTAAAACCATGTTATAAATAGAAATAAACATGTCAAAACCTCATATTTTCTTTTTAACATATACACCCAAACAGACCTACTAAAATAATCTACAATAGTCAAAAAATATTTGTACCCTTCCCTGCTAACCACCTTATAAGGACCCCAAACATCTAAATGAATGAGATCCCCAAAAACATTAGATTTATGTCCAGTTATAGGAAAAGGGTCCTTGGTTTGTTTTTCCTTATGACAAACCTCACAGTGACCATTATGATCAACATTGTTTAAGTTTAAAGATCCTTTAAGAATTTTTAAAACCTGGTTAGCAGGATGACCCAGTCTATTATGTCAGACTTCCTTAGCCACAAAACAACAAATAAACTCACTTTTAACAACACAAGCAGACATATCAAACAAGTACAGACCACCATATTCACTACTAGTCCCTAGCACACTCTGCTGATTCTAATCCTGAATATAACATTTAGTTTCATCAAAACCAACTCTTAACTTGCTATCCTTAATCATCTTATTAACTGACATCAAACTAACACAATATTCAGACACAACCCAAGACTTCAAACAACACAACATTACTATTAAGTCTCAGATTACCAACATGTGTTATTTTAGCCAATGTCCCATTAGGATGACCCACTGTGAGTTTTAAATCTGTTATGTCAATCAAGTTAAACATGTTTGAAGAACTATTTGTTAAATGTTGATTGGCCCCTGATTCAATTATCCATCTCAAATGACAACTGGCCCCATTAAGTTTCACATTAGCACAAAAAAACCGGTAAAAATGTTGATTGAAAAACACACTACCATTGAAAAAATAATAAGAGGCACTACCTGCCATGTTAGCCTGAGCAGAAGTACCAGATTTCTCATTTATAAGACTCATTAACTTCAAAACCTGTTCATTAGTAAAAGACAGATTTCCAACAGCAGTTTTAGCCATATTATTCACACCAAAGGTCCCTTTAAGATCAATGGTTTTGTTAAAACATTTCCAGGTTTAAGATTATGATTCTTTTTGAAACCAGGTGGATATCCAATGATCTCAAAGCACCTCTCAACAGTATGCCCTTTCCCACAATGAGTACACAATAAACTGTCATAATTTCCTCTATTATTATACCCATTATTGTTATTCCAATTACTATTGTTTCTTTTCCAATTACCATTTTTATTGTCAAAAGTCTTAGAAACAAATGCAGACACCTGAGCCTTTTCAGTTTTCACAGAAGTGGTAGGAATCCCTCTATGGGATTCTTCCCTAGATCATAAGAAAGGCATCTTTGACCTCAGGAAGGATTTCCCTGGTCAAAAGACTACTCCTTATGGGTTGATAAATGTCATCAAGACTCATGAGGAATTGCATTAATTTCAACAGTTTAGCATGATCATTTAACTCTTGTCTAGCTTCACAAGTACAATCAGGTAGTTTTGTAAGAATACCAAATTCTCTCCATAGAGAATTCAACTTATGATAATACTCAAAATCAGGTAAACCACCTTGTTTAAAACTATTAATTTTCTGAAGTAAATTAAACACTACATACCCATCAATCCTAGCATAAGCATCCTTTAAATCTTTTCAAACAACGGCAGCATCATCATCATTAAAAAAAAAACATCTTTAGACAAAGAAGATAAAATCCAGTTTAACACAACAACATTACACCTATCCCATTGAGCCTCTAACAAGGGACTAGCAGCATACACACTCCTAAGACAAGTACCATCAAGAAAGCCCATCTTATTTTTAATTTGAATAGCTAATTTGATAGCACTAGTCCATATTCTATAATTCTCAACCCCAGTCAATTTAACAGTCACAATAGAAGCACAGTTAGAATCATTTGCATGAAGATGCAAAGGATTATTATAATCCAAACCACTAATCATAATAGCCATACTGACAAACTAAGAAACATATAAACAATGATAACAGATAAACCAGACAAAAAACAATCAAACAAATAAACCAGATACACCTGAACACCAACAATCACAAATAAACCACCAATAAACCAACAAATCTCAACTTCCAAGACTGCCCAATTCCTAACCTCCTGCACTCTAGACTCAATAACAAAACTAAAAACAGTAAAACTAAAACTCAAACCCAGGACCAACTTAGCCTAAGTAAGCAGACTGTGATTGGCCAAAGCAGGTATTCACACCACTCAAGATGGCAGATCAAGAAGCTAGCCAATCCGTTTATGCCCACTAAACTCGAAACTAGTTAACCCTAAAGGAAGAAAAAATATACTTACAACGTTATAAACGGCCACAAGCAACGGAAGACAGAACAATAATTTTATATTCACTTAGTCTAGAATTATTGTAACCAAGAAACAACCCAGAAAACTACAGTGCCATCAAATCTTCAAGAAATCCCCAAATCCAAAATTAGGGTTTCAAGAAAGCCAACCAAGAATTAGTCAATTATCACCAATTCCTTTAACCAATCAACTCCAATTACTCATAATCGAACCACAATAAAAAAAAACCCAAAACCTAGGGTTTCAAGAAAAAAACCCTAAGGGCCCGTTTGGTTCGGCGGAATCCTAAGGATTCTGGTGGAATTGGAATCCAATTCTATTTCATAACGTGTTTGGTTGAAAATTTTAAAGAATTTGGAATCTGAATTCCATTCCTTACTGTGTTTGGTTGGCAAACGGAATGGAATGAAATTCCTTCAAAATCCCATATATATGGAATTCAACATTCCATGGCAACATGAGAAGGATTGTTTACAATTCCATGGAATTCATATTATCTTTATCATTGTCATTGTTATTATTATTATTTTTTTATTTTTTTTAATAACACTTTTATTAAAAACTCATAGGATTACAATAAATTAGTGGGGAGCCGAGAAACCAACTGGGCCCCCACACCTCTAGCAATGGTAAAACCAATCCTATTAAAAATATGAACTGCTGCACGCGCTCCAATGTCTTGAGTCAGAGAGAATCCCATATCCAATATCTGCACATTTCGCCTCATACTTGACACGTTTACGGTATGCAGCATCAATGATCGCCTCTGGTATATTATTATTATTATTATTATTATTATTATTATTATTATTATTATTATTATTATTATTATTATTATTATTATTATTATTTTTATTTTTATTTTTATTGTTATTTTTTTAATTTTTATTTTTTTTTTTTTTATTTATTTTTAATTTTTATTTATTATTATTATTATTATTTTTTGTTAAAGCATATCAATTATTATTATTATTATTATAAATCAACACTTTATTAAAAACTCAAAGGATTTACAAAAAATTAGTTGGAAGCCGAGAAACTAACTGGGCCCCCACACCTCTAGCATTATTATTATTATTATTATTAAATAATATTAATAATAATAATAATTATTATTATTATTATAAACGATCATTTAACTTTTATTGTTATTATAATTTTATAAACAACCATGTTATTAAGATTTAAAAATTATTATTTATCTAAAATTGAATATAAATTATTATTTATTAATTTTTTTATTATTATTATATTTAAAAATTATTATTTTTTTAAAATTAAATATAATTTATTTATAGCTTACTTTTTTAATTTATACTTTAAAAAATACAATTTTATTTTATATAAAAAAATTATTTATTTAATATATTAGTTTATATAATATTATTTAAAAAATTATTATTATAATTAGATAAGTAATTTATTTATTAAATAATATTTAGTTTATTAATTTTAAACTAAAATTAAATTTTAAATATTTTAATTTAATTATTTTTTCTCATTTCATTCTTCCAACCAAACATGCGCTAGTATTTGCAGATTTCAATTCCGTCAGATTTTAAATCCTAAGGATTTCAATTTCTAACATTCCATTCCTTCACATTCCAATTCCTTAAACAGATTCCAATTCCGTCAAAAACATTCTGCGAACCAAACGAGCCCTAAATCTTAATTAAGCCCTTAACTCTTCAATTAAACCACCACTTAACCAAGATCGATCAAATACCCAAGAAACCGATTAAATCAACTGATCAGAACCTGGCTCTGATACCATGTTAAAATGGTACCAAAACACTCAAATTGCTAATCATCCGACCAACCACCCTTTGGTGATCTTATCTTTTATTAAAACAATATACACAGAATGTTAGTCCCCAACACGGATGCTAACCAAAATAATACAAGAGAAACAAGTAGTAGTCCCTCTAGCAGGTGTTACTACAACACATACAAAACTCACACTCTAACAATGAAAGAATAAACCAAACTGCTAACAAGATCAAGATGATCTTAATACTTATACTAAAACCCAGAACACCAATCATGAGAGAAAATTATCTTGAGAGAAAACTATCTTGAGAGAAAACTTTTGTGTGAAAAATACTGAGAGAATAATTAGAAGTCTCAAACCCTAGATCCGGCCTTCAGCTTATATAACTGCATATTACACTCAACACCCCTGCACAATATAAAACTCACTAAACCAGACCAAAGTTAGAGTTAGCTAAAATATAACTAACCCAAATTAAAAATACCAAATGAACTTTTAAGTTTCATAAGTTTGATAAAAAGCTAATACTTTCAACATTCTTTACTTAGGTGAACTCAAAACCAGCGAGCCGATCGAGTGTGTTGCAAATAAAACTGAAGTGATCATGCAACAACCTGAAATAATAAGATTTAATCTAATTTAAATGTGTGAAAATGAATTTAAATCACTAGTTTCTCCTTGTAAAAAGTCAGAAAACATGATTTAAATATTTTCTTGATATAATAATACATGAATCATGTAAAAACCATAAATAGAAGGATAAGATTGAAAAACCTATAAACAGCAAGCCTCGTGACACTCATCTCTACGTAACGTGACCACAAGTTATAAATATTAAACTTTGATTTGAATATACGTCATGGGGATGACTATATTTACATTGGCTATTATGGGCGGTAGTCTTTGACATTACTCTCCATCCCTAGTCAAAAATATCTCTGATCACACACATTAACACACATCGACATATATAGAATAGCATTTATATATGAGTGGTGATCATAAAAGCTAGATAGCATGTATGTGTTGAAATCCACCATGCATGCTTTATATTCCAACCAATATCTTTCTTAACTCTCACGCCATTAAATAGTCTTTTGTTACATTGCTTTATCTTTACGAACTTTAAGACTACCTCCTTTCAAACATTACACATTTACACGTACTAAAAACACACACATAGAATCTTTAACTTGTGGGTGTGTTTTTAGATACTTTTTGGATTTGATCATCATATATGGGCTCATTTTAAAAGGTGCTAAAGTTTTAGATTCATTTTCTCACTCATGTTTATGATCATTACAGTAGTTGCAAAGCTTTCTATATTTAGTAATAACAAGATTTATATATGCTAGTTGTTTTTTTTTTGTTTTTTTTGTTTTTGTTTTTTAGTATATTGTAAGCATGATGGATGATGAGGTGGCAATAAAAGAGTCACCTGCAGCGGTGGCTCTAGGGAGGTGGTCAGTGTTGTTTTATGGGGTTGGTCATATGCTAAATGACATCACAGCTGCCTGTTGGTTTACTTATCTTTTGGTTTTTATTACTGATATTGGATTATCCCCAAGGTACACATAAAAACAATATTTTGTTATTTTTTAGGTTTTTATTAGCCAAGATCAATGTTTATATTTTGTTTTGTTTTGTGTTGTAGGGATGCTGCTACTGTTATGCTTTCTGGTCAGATAGCTGATGGGTTCACAACTATTTTTGCTGGTGAACTGGTAATTGTTTTTTACCTGTTTTGTTCTTAAAAATGCATGAAAATTGCCACATTTGGATTGAGGTTTGGTGAAATTGCTGAAGTTGGGTTCCTGTCAAAATGGGCAGTTAGATAGGTTTTGGTTATGGTTCAAGTTAGGTTCCTGTCAAAATGCGCAATTTTTGTAACGGGCAGGGTTGGCTAAAATCACATAGTCCTCTTAAATACTTTCTAATAATCTAATTTCTTTAACTATAATGATCTAGTGGTTTATGCATTTGAAATACATTTTGGCCACTCGTAAACAAATGTGTTGATCTTGTCGATTTGTCACCTCTAACTTGTTTTCTAGTGAAATTGTCATATTTACCTTATAAAAACCGTATACTGTAAATGTTTCTTAAAAAAGTCATAACCATGATAATTTTTTACCCCAAAATCCTGCTAGAATAAGCCTTGAAGTCCCATGACTAGCCACGATAATCGGTGCCAACACATATCCATAAACCCACAACCACCCTTTTAGTATTGACAAGTAGCTAAAGTTTGTTTGAAGCTTTTTCAGAAATTAAATGTTGTGCTCTTAGTTCAACTGTCTTTAGTTTAGGGTTAATGGTCCAAAAAATACATGAACTTTTCACATTTTACTATTGTGACAATAAACTTTTAATTTTCCTATTAAAAGCAAAAATTTTCTTAATTACCCTTATTGTAACCAAATTAGACACGTGGCACACTTAATCCTTTTATTACCCGATTAATCCAACTTTTCTAGTTTTAGCATTGTGGGGGGCCTTTTTTGCCAATATTCGAAACTACTAAAACTAAATACAAAAACAAAAGCAAATGAAGGTGTAGCCTTACCACAATGATGCTGTCAATCTAAAACCAAAAGCAAATCCGACATCTCCGATGAAGAATCAGTGAAAAAGCTGAAAAAAAAACAACCCAGAAGAGGGTCATCTCCGGCGAAGAACCCACTCTCATCAATTTTATCAAATACCAACAAAACCTCTAATCAAAACCCTATAAAAAAAAACCCATGTCAGACAAATGACAGAGATTTTGGGTCGGGTCAAAGTTGATAGAAGGTTATTCGGGGTAAGAATGGTTTTATATGAATTTGTGATATGAATCAGGGTAGCATATGAACCAGGAAGTGATTAAGGATCAGAGGGTGCTGGTTGTGCTTTCAGGCTAAGACTGATCATGTTTAAATTGGTTGCTCTTTCAGGGTAGGATATGAACCAGGAGTGAAAGCACATCAGGAAGTGATTAAGGATTAGACTGATATGAATCAGTGGACACTTAAGGTTGAAAGTGAATGAGGAGTGATAATGAGGTCTTTGGATTGAGAGTTTGCACATGAGAATGTTAAGGCAGTTTTTTAGGCTAAGCTTTAACATCAGGGAGTGTTAATCAGGCCGTGCGTTTGCAAATGAAGGTGTAGTTGTGGTTTTCATACTGAGCCTGATCGAGTTAAAACTAACTCGGGAATATAATGAATATTGTATCAGGGAGTGGTAAGGCATGAAGAATGTTCAGGGATTGATATGAATTAGAAGAAAATGGTTCTTGCAAATTGAGATACTTATATGTTATGAGTGGTAACAATCAGTTGATGTTGCACAACTCAGTGAGTGATATGGTTTCAGAGGGTATCACAACTTTGGTTAAATTAGAGTGAGTGTCAGTGATACTAGATTACTAGTTATGGATCAGAAAAGAAGTCACTGATAACAGACCCTGAACTGAAACCTTGTTACTAAACCTTATTTATACAACCTGAAGCTGATGGTTCTTTGAAACCTGAACCCGAACCTAATGGGCGGTTCTTTGAAACCTGAACCCAAACCTAATAGGCTAGCCCTGGTCACTGAACTCCCGTAGATGAGTACTGATTTGGAGTCTCTGATAAAGATTATACCCTGAACCCAAGCCTCTGAAACTAACCAACCTGAAACCAAATCCGAAACCTTGAACTTGAAAATTATACCCTGTGCTTATTAAGCTTGTCTTTCAAATCCAGTCACAGGAACCAATTCGTATACTGATTTAGGGGAAAAGGTTGGGGGAAAATGTGATATATTAATGATAACTTGAACTTTCATTGATTGGCAAAAAAGGCCCCTGAACTCTTAAAACGGGAAGCATTGAATTAATCGGGTAAAAAACGTATTAAGGGTGCCACGTGTCCAATTTGGTTACAATAAGGGTAATTAAGAAAGTTTTTTGTTTTAATAGGAAAATTAAAAGTTTATTGTCACAATAGTAAAATGTGGAAAGTTCATGTATTTTTTGGACCATTAACCCTTTAGTTTATGTCGTATCTTTTTTAGCTCTGGGTGTTTAAGGTTCAAAATCTTGAATTACATATATCTATGCATATCTGATTTAGTGCCTTATGTTATCCTCTGTGAAGATTTGCATTAATTATTTTGTGGATGTTGTAGATAGACAGATTCGGGCATTTTAAGATATGGCATGCAGCAGGGTCGATTCTTGTAGCCGTTTCATTCTCTTCAGTTTTTGGAAGCTGCATTCCTTGTCTTATCTTCGGCAGTGAATCTGCTTCGTTGCAAACAATTGGTTATAGTTTTTTCGCAGCCGTCTTCAATGTTGGATGGGCTGCTACACAAGTCTCCCACATGTAATCGTCTGCTTATTTGATTTCCTTTTGTGAAGTAGTAGCTTATTGTTTCTTCAACTTTGATTAGAATCCTCTAAACAAGGCTTTAAAACATGGATCTTTGGCATACTCACTATTGGTAGCTAAATGTAGGTCTATGGTAAATTGCATCACCCTTAATTCATCAAGCAGGGTAGTGATGACTAGTTGTCGCAATGCCTTCTCAATGGTTGGTAGTTTTTATATAAGTAACAACAATAACCTACCGTGTAATTAGTATACGATACTAAAGTATTATCATATTGAAACATGTCTGAAGGTTGCCAACCTCAGCTTATATGCCATTGCTTTCTTGGTCTTCCATCTTAGCCCCTCAAAAACCACAGCCGAGATTGAAAATCAGGTACTGAGACGAAGAGTCGTTTATTCTGAAGTATTTCTTTGCTTTCTACTGTATTAACTCGGGATATAAACAGTATCGGTGGATTGCATATACTTCAATATTTGTTGGATGCTGCTTTGTGGTCATATTTCACATTGGGATAGGAGAACCGAGGTATATACATCCTTAAAATCAAATACTTTTTTGACTTTTCAGTTCAAATGGATGAGTTTGAACTTCGACTCGATAAAATTTGTTAACTTATAAGTACCAAAAATTTGATACATGTAGATTAAAGGAAGACTTTCGAGGACATGCTTATCAAAAGATATCATGGACTTACTGGTTCAAGAAAGTTCTATACTACCAAGTTGCCCTTGTTTATATGTTCACCCGCCTAATCACCAATGTTTCACAGGTTTGCTCTCATAAACCTTTTTTATTCCATGTTTAGTGACAATATAAACCATGACACATGTGTTGGAGGTTTATAAGATCTTTCAAGAATCCCGAAAGGCATAACTCTCATTCATCATTAATTGTGTAATGCAGGCGTTTCTCGCATTTTATGTCATCAATGATCTACGAATGGCCCAATCTTCTAAAGCGTCTGTAAGTACTTATATAAACCTCGGGATTGATAAAAACATTTTTCTTTCTTTCTTTTTGACCTTGAAACATATTATACTTTGTTGATTTTCAGTTTGTAACTAGTTTTTGTATGTGTTGATGTGAAATCTTGGTAGATCCCGGCAATGATTTACATATGCAGCTTTATCGTATCCATCGCACTACAGGTCTCTCCCATATCTTATTATTAAAATATTTGACAAGTTTGAATGTAACTTTTAGTAACATATGTCACATAAATGTTGGGCTTTATGTGTTGTTTAGGAACTCACATGGACCAGTAAACGCTTGAAAGTTTTCTTTTCGGTTGGAGGTGTTTTGTGGATAATTTGTGGCTCATTAATTTTCTTTATGCCAAGCAACATGAAGAATATAATGTACTTTCTTTCGGTAGTCATTGGCATTGCTAACGCACTCATAACGGTATAACACAAACTTGTTACAATTTTATTCGAATGCGAAAGTTGGGACTGTGGCGGGCAGATTGGGAAATAGGTCAAGACAAGATTCTTTTGTATGGGTTGACCAGAACAATCTTAATTTTCTTTTTTTGGATATCATCATAAAATTGGGACATTTTTAATAAAATCATAACTTTTTTCTAATAAGTTATCCTAAAGTGGCCCACTTTTAAGTAGAAGGGTTGAAAATTTCACCTCTAGTATTATGAAATTTTAATTTGAAACTTTTAATTAGTAAATTTGGATATTGAACGATATGTAGGTCACTGGAATAAGCATGCAAAGCTATTTAGTCGGTGAAGATGTCAAAGGCTGTGCGTTTGTTTATGGATCATTGAGTTTTCTTGACAAGATGTCGTGCGGGTTTGCTTTGTGGATACTTGAGTCATATCAAAGTGAGTCTCCTTTTTACTGAACAATATAGTTTGACTTTTTTGGTCAAACATATTAACTTCAAACTCTTGTAAATTTATAGTTCTAAAGAGTTTCTGAAAACAAAACCTACATTAAATGTGTCTCAAAAGAGCATGATTATCTGAAAATAACTTTATATTTTTTTTTACATATTCACTTTGTCTTATAAAAGTTGCATAAGTTATCAACTAGTTTAACCTGAAAAGTCAAAATGGTCATGTTTTGGTTAAGCTTGACTAGTAGTGTGTGTTATTTTGCAGATACCAATGTAGTAGCCCTGACGGCTTGCACACCGATTTGTTCATGTTATTCCATTTCACGATACGGGTTTGGTCTTGTGCCAGCCGTTTGTGCACTTGTTGCAGTGGTTGTGACATGTACCATGAAGCTCGAGAAGCCTCGTTTGACGCCTTTGAAAGTGCCTCTTTTGGAATAGCACAACACACAAAGTAGGGAATGTGTGTTGGCCTCTTGAACATCATATTTTTCGTTCATTTGCTTTCAAACCCGATTCAAGTTATTTATTTTTATCTATTGACACCCTGACAAAATTGATTGAAGACGGGGTGCAAGCGTATGCTAAGAAAGTATATGGATGACAAAATATCATATGTTTTCTGTTAGCAATATTTGACATTTTAGCGAATTTTTTCATTTGATGTATATATTTTTCGGTTATATTATACAAGTAGTGTGTTGTGGTAGTGTTGTTCTAAAGCACTCATGTTGTAAACTAATCAGCAGACAACTTTCTTGGATAATCCTATTAGAAAGAGAACTTTTCCATGTTTTGGACCACCAAAATAAAATCGCGCATGCTCGACACTGCATCTTTGCTAAACACATGACTATATGTGACACATGATGTGTGGAGTTATTTGTTTGTAGCTATTAGTTGCCCGAAACATTGTCAAAAATAAGTGGTAAAAGAGGAAAGATTGCGATTCTCTTAAATTGATATCAACATATGTACCTGTGTTATCTCCACGATAGCCTGAAAATACTTTTATGTTTTAACCAAAAGTGATCAATTTACTGGCTCACTCGTCCCGCTACAACACAACATATATACCTTACTTATATTAATAACAAAAGAATATACACAATTAGAAGAGGACTTGGACATGCCCAAACCTCTCAATATCAAAAACAGATCATAATTACAGAGCAGAAATACAACTAAAACTGATACAATCATAAGAATGCCAACTGCTATACATCCTCCCAGGCAGTATATTCAACACTTATTCACCAATACCATAACCTCATGATTACATTTCCTCTACAATCTAGAACAACACAACCCAGACAAAAAGATTTTTTGAAAGTTCTGTGTGGTCCAAAATTGAGAGGCATCATCATGCAAGTTGTAGCAATCCTGACCTCAACAAAGGATGGACACTGGTGCATTGATTACATTTCCTGCACATAGCATATATATGCAATTAAGCTGGATATTGTAAAAATGGTACCAAAACAGCTGACATAGGGTTTATCACCCAACCAACCACCCCTTGGTGATTTAATCTTTATTATACCAATAAACACTGAATACTTGTCCCCAACACGGATGCAAGCCGATACAATACAAAGAAACCACTAGTAATCCCTTTAATAGGTGTTACTACACACTTACAATACTCACACACTAAAATTGAATACTATCAAACTAAACTCAAGATCAAGAAGATCTTGTTACAACTGAAACAACCACTATAACCAATAGAAACCAACAGAATAAAACTGGATGAAACTGAGCATATATAGAACCAACTTACACTCTAAACCCTGCATAAACAAAACATTGTAAAACTGGCACCAAAGTTAGCATTAGGAAAAATATTCTAAGAAATTTTACATAATAAACCTCCAAGGTTCATAAGTTTGCTAAAAGGTATTTATTTCAATACCCTCCCTCAAACTTATAAACCAAATAAGTTTATCATACCCAATTTCTTAACCAGATAAGCATGTTGCACAGAACCAAGGGCTTTAGTCAAGATATAGCAATATGCTGTTTTGACTCAATGTTCACAGTTTTAATAAGCCCATATGCCATTTTCTCTCTAACAAAATGCACATCAATGTCAAAGTGCTTGGTTTTCTCATGCATAGCAGGATTAGCTGCTATCTGAATAGCAGACTTGTTATCACAAAACAATTCAACTTGTATCAACTCGGTTTCACTCAAATCAGTCAAAACTTTCAAAATCCACATGACTTCACAAGTTGCGGAAGCCATACACCTGTATTCAGCCTCAGCAGATGACTTGGACAGAGTAGCTTGTTTCTTACTCTTCCAAGACACCAAATTTCCATTAACAATAACACAATACCCTAACACATATTTCCTAGTAACAGAGTAGCAAGTTTCAGATAACTCAAAACTCTCAAACCAAGACTATAATGAGACTACAAAGGAGCATGCATGTGTTGGCTAAGATAATGAACAACATAAGAAATATCTTGTCTAGTCATAGTGAGATAAATCAATTTAACAACTAACTTCTGATAAGCAAGCAGTAAAAAAATTTAAGTACTTATCATCATCAGCTTCCTTATCAGCTAAGACAATGTTCTCAGGCAAAGGTGTTAACACACGCCTACATGCAAGCAGCCCAAACTCATGCAATAACTAAAGACAATACTTCCTTTGATTTAAACAAAGACCATTTTTAGTTTTTAACACTTTTATTCCGAGAAAATACTTTAATTCACTTAAGTCTTTGATTTTAAACTTGTTCTTTAAAAACTCTTTAAGCTGCTCAACCTCATTCTCATAATTACGAGTAATAACTGGATCATCCACATAAACTAATAAGAATAAATAGTATTATCCTTCTTTTTGATAAACAAATCAAACCCAACCTCAAACAAAGCTTCAGATAGTTTTTGATTCCACTGTCTAGGAGCTTGTTTAAGCCAATACAAAGATTTTTTCAGTTTACAAAGTTTGTTGCTACCTTCTTTAAAGTACCCTGGTGGAGGAAGCATATATACTTCCTCTTTAAGATCCCCATATAAGAATGCATTATTAACATCCATTTGAAAAAAATTCCAATCTTTTTGAACATCCAAACTCAATAAACACTTGACAGTGCCCATTTTAACAACAGGACTAAAAGTTTCCTTATAATCAACTCCTTATTTTTTACCAAAACCTTTAGCAACTAATCTTGTCTTATACCTTTCCACTTCCCTTGTGGACTTATACTTAATTTTCAAAACCCATTTGCTACCTATTGGTTTTCTACCAAAAGGTAACTCAGTTTCTTCCCATGTGTCATTTTCTTATAAAGCATGCATTTTCTCATTCATAGCATTTCTCCAATTAACATTCTTACTGACCTCCTCATAAGAGGTAGGCTCAACAGTTTTATTCAAATTGGACAAAAAACAACAGTTATCAGCACTTAACAAGCAATGATTAACATATTTATTTAGACCATATCTAATTTTAGAATCTAACACATAATCATTCAACTTGACAGGCAACTTAGATGGCCTACTAGACCTTCAATGACTCCCTTCCTCTGTTTGATTACCAAACACATTTTGAAAAACAAGAACCTCAAAACTTGGATCAATATTTCCCTCAGAATTATAGTTGTCATGTAATGGAGTTGCAGAGGCAACATCATGTCTAGGTTGCTGTGGAACACTATCAGACACAGGATACTGTATCTGTTCTAAATTGCTCACATCAGAAGTGTCCACAGCCCCATCTGGTTGATGTTCTCTACCTTCTCTACCAACAGATGTATTTCCTTCTTGAAGATCATCATTGAGATTAGGGACAGGAGTTTCAGATGTAGTTTTAGACTCACTTTCAAAATAATCAAAAAAGTTTAAAGTTGTTATTTGACAAGTTTTGACTCATTTTAAAAGGGAAAACTGTTTCATAAAATTTGACATCTCTGGAATATAAAACTGACAACATCAAATGATATTTTAGTGTCAATTTTCCCCGAATATGCTCGTCAATTGTACCATTTTACTTGAATATATACTCTTATTAGTTAATATTTCGTTTTTAGGTTAATAATGAGCATAGGAACGAAAAGACGCGAAATTGGAAGGTTATTAATGAAAAATACACAAGAGTATGCTGACGAGACAAGAGTTACGGCGTAAATCATTACTCTACTTACGCCGTAACAAGGATTAACACTAGAAGATCAAAGTCAACGCTGACCAAGGTTACGGCGTAACTCCTGCACAAGTTACGCCGTATATATATTTCCCGGAAGAATTTCGTGGGCAAAAGAAGTTACGACGTAACCACTTTCATGGTTACGGCGTAAAATGGTTAACGAATGTTCTACGTTCGTAACCTACCTTTAGGTTACGCCGTAGTTTCATCACTGAGGATAAGATCGTCCTAGATTCAAAGGTTACGGCGTAACTAACCCTAGAGGTTACGCCGTAACTTAGTCGAGACTATAAATACAAGCCTTAATTCTACATTTTCATATAATCCTCTCAACACACAAGAACCATAGACGATTAAGGGCTTCAAGGAGGACGATTTCCAGCAGCATACAAGTCATTTCCAAGGGAGAATTCACGCTTATCACCACACAAGTTTGAAAATATAGAGTTTAAAAAATGTTTTATGTGTCTAAATGTTGTAATTCATGAGGACTCCAAATAGAAGAAGACATGGGGATTATACTTTTCTTCTACCTTTCACATTACAACCGAAATGCGTTAGAGGAGTAACTGTCATGGAAGAAACAACCAAAAATGGGAAATCAAGAGGAAGCAAGGATAGGTTGGACATAGTTGACTTTTATAAGTCAAACTAAAGACTTTTCTTCATTGAATCTTAGGTAAACATTGCTCGCATTCTGTACGCAAGTGTAACAAAATCAAACAATATAAGTACTATAATTTTTAAGAAATGTGTGGGAAACAATTATAGTTTGACTGCTAAAGTAGAAAGTCAACAGTTGCATCTCAAGTGACACATGATATTTCCATTAGGCATACAAGGGTAAACAAGTAATTTCTCATCATAAGTCAAAGTGTCAAACAAAACCTGTCAAAGGCCATGATCAAGCAATATTACTCCTCGATCTCAGCCTCCACCTAAATCACTATAAGACCGATCCCCTACTACTTCCAGTGAACCATAGCCAAATTATAAAGGTGAAGTAACATTAGGAAACTTCATTAAAACCTAATTAAACTATTACAGCAAAAATATAAAATTGCATTCTAGTTTCAGTAGATAACTAACACTCTCACATGTAAATTGTTGCCATTATGCTTCAAGTCACATGTATCAGCTATACACAAACCACTATCATAAACGACAACAGTGATCTATACTAATCCTCTAATACACGTGCGATATTGTACAAAATCCAAGAATGATGTACAAGCAGAATAACACTCATACCTTCAAGCTGGGATGTGAAATGAACGAAACGAACGTCAACAATAATAAACAACAAAGGCACTAACACTGTAAGCAACTTCACCCCTATCAATATCCACAATTCCAGTAAAAATCAACTACACCGGATCACAAGAAGGGCTCCACTAACCATCTAGCATGAAGTCCGAGTGGAGAACGAATTATGTTTCAAAAACTTTCCAGAAAATCTGTGAGTGGAGAAAGAATTATGTTCATGACCGAGCATCTCACACTAACCTATGTTTATATGTTCAAAAAAAGGACAAGGTGGGTTTATTTTGTTCATTAAACTAATTTATAATAGGATGTTCAGAAAAGGACTTTTATCCTCGAGTACATGACCACAACCTAGCCTAACAAGGTTCACAAGAGCATATCACATATGACAAAACCAGCATTATAAATGACTAAACATAGAAACTTAAAAAGAAAGATAAGATACATCATTGAACAATTTTAGCACCGATAGTTAATAAGTTTGTGACCAGGATTCTTAAAAGATTGTCAATAACTAGCTTTATACAGTTAACAGAAGCATTGTTGAGAAGCTGCTCACAGTCACTTGGAAGTAACTAATGTATACGCGTTTGGAATGCAGTAACCACTTCTAGCCTAAACATGAATTCAAAGTTCCATCAATACCTTAACCTCGCAGTCTTCATTTAGGATTTAATCACTGTCATACCAGTGAAGTAGCTCCATCAAATTGTTAACAGAGTATCCAACTAATGCCACATACAGAACCTTCAAGTTTGATGGAAAAAATGAGTTGAGATTAGTCTGAGTCTGAGTCCGAGTCTTCTTCATCTTCAACCGAATCTTTATCAAGCCAATTAAGATACTTCTTCATGTTTGATGGATAAGTGAAACGACCTTGAGCCTTCAATCGAGCAAGAGTCTGCAAACAGAACATAGCAATGAGAATGGCACGATACGTGTATGAATTCATTTTTATAATGGAAAAATGAGACGTTTAGCTTAAACAACTGATTATCTGATATATATTTTCCGGGTTGCAATCATCACTTTCAAAATGTACATCCCAAAGTCCAAACCAGTAGACCATTTATAACCAATAAAGTTCTCCTAAAGCTAATGACAAATAAGTCCTACAAACACACAAATTGCAAAAAGTAAATATATAAAAAAAAATTGAAGGGAAATTACCCTTAAGCAGAAATGTCCAATTTTAAGCCTTTTGACATGGCGAAGGCTCAGTATAAAATCCATAAGCATTTCTTCTTTCTCTCTTTTACTTGTTGTCTCATAATAACCAGCCTTCGAATAGTCTAATTCAGCTTCAACTAATGAAGACACATCTAGCAACACAACCTTCCATAGCAAGAAATATTCTATAATTGACAGTGACAAAAGATGAGGTGCATTTATTTCGACAATATCTGCAAGATACATTTCATCTTCAGGATCACTAAATCCATTAAGCACTAATTTCTTAACACTCTTTGAAGTAATATCAATCCGCCCAAAACCATGGCACCCTTGCAGTTGCAAATTTTCCAAAAGCGGACTTCCGGATAATATATTCTGAACCAAATCGTCATCCAAGTTCCCTTGTGAAATACACAAACTCTTAAGGCTAGTCCAACTAATCGCACCAGCTGGATTAAACACACAGCCGTCCAATTCTAAACGAGTAAAACTCGAGTTGACGAAAAAGAACTGATCTAACACAAACTCGGTTTCATCATCCTGATTGAGTATAGATAAATCAAGGTCTTGAACATTACAGCTAAAAGCGTAACGAATCCAGTTATTCACTTGTGACTCATAGACAATGTCATAAGGGATACGCAGTTTGAACTTGGTGAGGTTAAACTGGCGGCATTGAGTTAAGGTTTTGTCGATAGACGAAACGATATCGGAGAGGCGTTGATCATTCCAATCCCAAAACGACATATGAAATATAAAAACGAGATTAGAAACATAAGGCCAAAGATGTTGCCATCGTTTGGAGAGTGTACCTGTTTTGATGGCTTCTTTTGAGATGGGTAATCGAGAGATGATATCAATAAGTAAGCAATCTGGTAACAAACTGATATAATCGGTAACTTCATTTGTTTTTCTTGCAGATTGATGCTGTTCCTCCATTTCCATGGGACACACCACAATTACGGTTTGTTGCTAAAAAAGAGAAAAGAAGAAAAAGATTGCTACAAAGTGAACAATGATCGTTTTACTTAAGCCCTCAAAGTTTACAAGTAGGGTCGAGCATCGGGTCAAACCCGACCCCAACAGACAAAAACCGACCCGATCCAATAACCGAAAAAGAAGGAAACTCAAACCGAGAACCGAACCGAGAAATAAATATTAAAACCGAAACCGAATAACTCGGTTCGGGTCAGTTTAGGGGTTTCAAACCGAAAAAACAGACAAAAGCCGAATCGAACCGAAACCGAAAAAATCCAAAATAAACATACAAAACCGAAAAAGGTCGGTTCGGTTTGGTTCAGTCCGACTTCGGTCGGTTTGTCGGTTCAAGTCGATTTGTCGGTTCGAGTCAATTTTTGGGTGGCAGCCCTACTCCTAGTATAAACTTTTTTCAAAATGAGAATTATTTTGATAGAAAAGTTATCGAAAGACACAAAAGCATGTCCAATCTTAACTCTTGTAATCAAAGTGAGAATGGAAGCAAAAATCTTGTTTGTTTACAATTATACAATGTAACGATTCATTACCGGTAATAAACCATTATACCAAATTCATTCCTTAGGGCCTCTTCTTTCTTCTTTTTTTTTTGTTTTTTTTTTCATTACATCTTATAATGGAATCAAAATTGCATAAAAGTCTATCATTAACTAACCACATTAAATAAACTTCCTAACATCAATGGGCATTTTAGTTTTTTTCTTATCGATTACATTCCGTCCTATCATATCAATAAAAAATGATCAAAAACGGTAATAATTTATTACATTACATCACTTATTCCATTACGTCGTTTATTACATTCCTTTGACATTTAAACAAACCTTTAAGTCTATGACACGTCGATTAAGCCACAAAATTAGTTATACTTTTAGTTTCCAACCATTTCTCACATTTACACTCGAAAAATAGAAACTCTAAAATGTATTCAATTACAACAAATGTTTAATAACTCGTGTGTGAACAAATTAAAATGAAATACCGCCAATGTAAAATTATAAGTCAAGTACATTCAGGGGCGAAGCCAGGAATTCAAGTTAAGGGGGGCCGAATTTTTTTTTCCGTTTGCCACATTGCGACAATAACTTTTGCATGTGGACGCTGTAAAATGTCTTATTTATAAAAGATGGATGAATGACAAAGATCCTATAAGTTCTAAACGGAAGAATATTATCAAGTTTGTGAAATCAATTTTTCATAACGTTGTTCTAGTTATTTCACTATTCATCAACACATTTTCTTTTTGGTAAAAGGTTAGAAAGCTAAGCTTCAATTTCATAAAAACTCAATTATTATTAATCATATACTTGTTAAACATGAAAATAATAAATCATAAACCAACTCTACAAACCATATGAAACTTTAATTGGCTATCAATATTTCATTCCTTGTTTCAAGAGTAAACATATGCAAACTTAATAATTGACGTTTTGTTATATGAGCCATTTTTTAAAAAGTTATCACATATGGGCCATCGACGTAAAAAAGACAACTTAATAAAATTTGAGCATACCATGAAAAAAGACAACTTAATACAATACTAATCAAAAAGTGATGAAACAGGAGTAAATAGTTAAAAGTAAATTAAATGATTTCTCCTTTTTTCTAGGCATAAAGTTCCAAATTCACTTTATTTAACTCACGTGACTATTAAACTTTAAACCAATCAGAAGAGAGGACTCGTCTAGTCGTCTTCATCTTCCTTCTGACGTCTCCCACTCGTTTTTCTTCTTCTTTTCCGTTAACTAAAACTTTTTCCGGCAAAATCTTTTTATCACAAGTTTTGTTTCTCTTTAATTGTTATTCTTCTTCCTAATTTAAGCATCGTTTTATCATAAAACATCAGATTCGTCACATATCGCTTCGCTTGATACCATGGCTCGAATTGCCAGTTGGGGGAGGCCCAGCACCCGCCTGCCACCCCATTGGCTCCGCCTCTGAGTACATTAGATTCAAAATTTACTCTAAAATTTGATTTTGTGTACAACAAGCATCTTGAAATACCGTGTGTGAACAAATTAAAATAAAATACCGCCAATGAAATATAATAAGCCACTGTTATATTATAAGTCATGTACGTTTAATAACTCATGTGTGAACAAATTAAAATGAAATACCGCCAATGTTTTATTTTTTATAAGTTAACCCATTATAGCAGTTACACTTGGCCTAAATAAATAAAAATACTGCTTTTTATTTAATAGATAATAATACATCATTAAGAAAATTAGAAGAAAAAAAACCTTATGCGTACACATGTATTATAAATTAACACAAATTAACAGTCAAACTTAGTTAAATTAACAGTCAACCACAAGGACCATTCATGTAATTTACTCCAAATTTTGATAAGTCGGTTTATACTTATTTCCCTCGATTCCAAAATGTTCTAGAGGGCTGGTGCTTGTGAGAATGCAAAGTGTAACTAAACTATCTCATACTCTTGTGCCATTCGTACATATAAGAATATAAGTCAACATTCCAACATCATACAGTTTATCATTTGAAAAACAATAACCATGTCTAGCTAAAACAATGTTAGAAATGTAGTCAAGCGATTACACCTCCAAAACTTTGCTTCCATCTCAATCACTATCAGTGCAATCATCTAGCGCCATCAAATTGCGAAAAGAGCATAAAGGTAAGTAATATACAGAACTTTCAAGTTCGATGGATAAAATGAGTGTAGGTTAGTCTGAGTCATGTTTTTCAACTTCATCTTCATCTTCTTCACACGAGTCAAGATACTTTATGTTTGATGGAAAAATGAGACTTTTAGCTTTTAAACGAGTGAAACGTGCCAATAAAGAAGAGCAACAAGAAGAGAACAAAAAAGGGTTAAGTGGGCACTCTAAAGAAGAAGAAAGAAGGAAAATCATACTCCATGAGTTAGTTCTAAGCAGCTAATTAAAAAAAAGCATCCACCACAAAGACCATAAACAAGTAAGCACATACTCATTGTCTATGATCGCTCGGCGGTATCGTGGCGGTGGCGGTCGACCCCGCCAAACGCCATATCGGTCTTGGCAGTGATATATCAGTGATATATCATAGACCATAAATTATAAAGAAATTTACCGATTTTGACCGATATTGACCGATATTGACCGATTTTACGATAGTGCAAAGCAAAAACGATCCGGATCCAACATAGGATCTTTGCAAGCTTAAGATTTTATAGGATCCGGATCTTGACCATAGGATCTTAAGATCTAATCCTATCTGATCTTACGTTTCTCGGATTACAGACTAAAATACTATAAATTTATGGGTTGTTTTTTGTAGAATTCAAAAAACAATATGTCAATCTTTTTTAACATTTCATAATCATAATCTAGGACAACATTTATATGAAACATTCATAGTATTTTGTGTTTATAATGTATAATAATTTGTATATTTGTATAATTTTACAATAACTATTAAGAAATAACATTAGAGTAGGATCTTAAGATCCCGATCCGATCTCACGATCACGATCTTACAAAGACGAAAACGATCCGAGCAGGATCCCGATCTTGAAAACCTTGATATCAATGATATCGCCAAAACCGATATTTACAACACTGTCTATGACAAGGTATGTTGGGGCGAGTTCATAGTTTCTTTTGCAATATACAAATATGATATAATGATTTCCAATATAAGACTAAGGAGATGTTTTGGCTTGTGTAAAGGATTCACCATGGGTATGAGGTTGATCTATGGGATGGGTGGAACAGATATGGGTATGGTTATTTATAAGTGTTGTTTGGTTTATTAAAACCTGAGTTTAAATATTTTTGTACTTGTGTGTTCTGTTTTTAACCATCATCCTCACGTTAAGAAAATTCAGTAGAACAACGTAAAGCTAAAATCAAGCCCTCACGATATTAACAAGTTGCTTTCCTTTCTGCAAGAATCTAGAATCTCAAACATATTTACATGATAACACCATTCGATTATGCGCTTTTTTGTGACAAGAAAGAAGAAACAAATCAAGCATTTATATCTTACACTACTGAACATGAAAACATCTTCAAATAAACAGAAACCATGAATCATAAAGTTTGTACAAATAGTGAAAAGCAAGAGATTTATTGATTTCGACTTTTGAGGATGAGACATTGACCAAAACCTGGAACAAGTTCTAAAAAATAGCCTCCTAGCCAGTTTTTGTCAAACCCATGACCATCAACCAAATACTTGGTATGCCTTTGGTTCCTATTCCCACATTCCCATATCCACCAAACAAACACAACGTGAGATTCTCTATCTATTCCTAGCTCCAAATAAACATACAAGCAACCCATAAGTAAAGTTAATGATCAATATTTCTTACAATTTACAGATACAAACAGCATGACAAATAAAATATAAGAATGGAATTTTACCTTTTGACAATAAGACGCAATTGTAAGGTCTTTCACATTGTGAAGCTTTAGTATAAAACATTTAAACATTTCTTCTCTATCTTCCCTGTGTGTTGTCTCATAATGCTCGTACTTCCAATAATCTAACTTAGCTTCAACTACAGAAGACACATTTAACAACAAAAGTTTCCACATATACA
Source organism: Chrysanthemum makinoi (assembly GCA_910596185.1). NCBI lineage: Eukaryota > Viridiplantae > Streptophyta > Magnoliopsida > Asterales > Asteraceae > Chrysanthemum > Chrysanthemum makinoi. The sequence goes on along the minus strand of OU343222.1, from coordinate 142,393,083 downwards.
AATTATATTGGATTGTTATTGACAAAACATAAGGATCATTGATTTGAACAATATCATCAAGATCATCTCCGGGAGACATGTATCCCGTGAACACCAATCTCTTAACACTCTTAGAAGTAATATCGAGCCGCCTATAACCATAGCACATGGATAAGCTCAAAATTTCCAACAAAGGACACCCGGATAAAATATTTTGAATCAAATCCTCATCCAAATCCCCTTGGTAAATATACAAGCTCTTAAGTCAACTTCAACTAATGTCACCGATTGGAATAATCACACAACCTCCCAATTTTAAATGAGTAAAACATGAATTGGAAAAAAAGAAATGACCCAACACAAACTCAGATTCAAAATCTTTCCTACTTTCTAACCATAAATCAAGTTCTTGAATGCTACAGCTAACGGCATAACGAACCTAGTTATTCACTTGTGACTCAAATCTAATAGCATAAGGTATATGTAGTTCGAATTTGTTGAGGTTCAAAAGGCTACATTGAGTTTAGGTTTTCTCAACAAACGAAACGTATTCCGAGAGGCGTTGATATGTACATTTAGTTGAGGTATTGGTTTCCCTGTCCCAAAGACTCATAAAATTTGAAAACGAGATTAGAAACATAAGGCCAAAGATGTTGCCATCTTTTCGAGAGTGTACATGTTCTGATAGCTTCTTTTGTGAAAGGTAAACGAGAAATGATGTCAATAAGTAAGAAATCTTGCAAATCACTGATTCTATCTTCATCTTCTTTATCCATGGTTTCATTAAATCTAATTGTTTTTCTTGTAGGTTGAGGTTCCACTATTTCCATGACGGCTACCTTAGCTTTTGTTGTTTTCCCTCCGTTGAAACTTATCTGATAATCGATTATTTACCATAGTATCTTATAGGCTGCTGATTTCTTTTGTTTGTTACTTTTAGCATTCATTCCAATTGTCATTTTTCAATAATGGTTGCTTGTTGTTGAGAGTAGGAGTGGAAGGAACATATGTAGAGTCTCACCATAGACCTTCAAGGGTAGAAATAAATAGAAGCAGGAGTGCCTTAAGGCGAAGGTTTGAGACTTGCATACTGTTCAATTGGATGTTATTATGGGCTCGAATCACTAACTACTAACTTGCGGTTCAAAAAAAATATATAGATGGTGGCTTGCTCCTATGTATAGAACATACAATAATATCTAAATATTTAACCCTACTTGTTCTTGTATATTAGAAGCCCCATTAGGCGAATTTGTAATGTGTGTACTATCAAAACTTTGTTAATACAAACATCATGAAATGCAAATAATACAGTGTTTATGTAACTCCACATATTGCTAAAGCTATCCACAAGAACCTTAAATTAATGGATTGAGATCCTCAAAATTATTATAGCCACAAGAACCGTCTAACATGTGGAAAACTAGAAGGGGGGGTTGAATAGTTTTACCAATTAAAACTTCGTTTTAAAACATTTAGATCAACTTATGTCAATCTATTTAGATGTGTATGTTGGACGTTGATAGATAGATATATAAAAGTGTAATGAAAGATAAAGAGTAAGAAGCACATAACCATGACACGAGTATTTATAGTGGTTCGGCTACAAGGACACCTTCCTTGCCCTACTCCACTCCCCGAGTCACCTACTCGAGAGTTCGTAATCACTACACGACACCAAATCCTTATGGCGGAGAAGCCTTCACAACGTCGCCTACTCTTTTCCGGTACTAGGCTAACCACCGGGTTCTTTTCACCAAGGTGAACCACACCTACCACAACGTCGCCTACCCTTTATCCGATACTAAGTTAAGTACCGAGTTCCATTACAATGGAGGAACTACTACCCAACACTACACAACATCTAATCCCAAAGGAGACCCACTCCTTATAACAACACCATCAAGGATATTTTGGTTATGGGTATGGGTCATGGGTTATGGGTTGATCCATGGGTATTTTATTAGATACAATGTACCTAATGGGTGCAATGCACCTAGTCAAATGGGTATGGGTCAATACCATGGGTTGTAGTTTTTACCCATTTATAATGCATACTAGTTATGTATATATTTGCCCAATATGTAAACACTAGTTGTTGTACATGTGTATTACTAAATCATAAAAACACTTATACTTGTTTTAGTGTTTTATGTGAAAACGAAAGTGTGTTAGAAAACTATTGGCTCAAACTATTTACGTATTTTATTTGTTTCGTTAAAATGATTTTACGTTTGTTATCAACAAAACATTAGAAGATCGTAAAATATAAATAAACGTTTTTACAGCTTATTTGTATTAACAATCTCCCCCTTTTTGTTGATGACAAAACATAAAATTATTTTAAGGAAAAACTAAAATTCGTAAAAGTTCGAATTGGAGTTTTTACTCTCTTCTCCCCCCTTTTTGTCGAAACAAAAAGAGCGTCTAAAAGAAACTAATACATTGTTTTAAGAAAAAACATGTAAAAGAGAAAAATAAAGCAAGTGACGGGAATGGTTCTCGTCTTAACTCCCCCTTGACGAGTCCATCCCTTTGTGAGGGCATCAAGTAAATAAAAGTTAATAAGCTAATGCATTGCAATTTTGTTTGCAAAAGGTTTCGTCCTTGTGACGGAAATGCTCCCCTTTGATGATTGCAACTTTGCAATGGGATGTCATGAAGTATAATCCAAATAAGGATTATGTTGGAAATGGTTTTGCAATCTATGGTTTGACACAAAGCTCCCCCTAGCTTAAGGTGTCAAAATCTTCATGTGTATTTTGAAAATCTACAAAATAAAGGTTAGAAAACAAGAGTATAATACATAATTTCTTGCAAATAAGACTCAAGTTAGTAGAAAATTTACTTTTTGTTGCACGGATCCCACGGTTCCCTCCATTGAGGGATCCGTCTAGGCATTTTCCAGGGATCCGTTTGTCTGGTGACAGATTTTCAGCAATGGTGATATGCCAAACAATGCTAATATGAGAATGAGATATGTATACAAATAACAAACATATACTCAAGGCAATATGGCAAATAAGTTATCATTCAATAAAACAAAGAGATAATCAACAAATCTCTAAAACTAAGAGAATGATCTAGCCATACATGTTCTACTAATACTAATAAGTTACTAAAACTTAAAACGCAACAACGTGCTTGAGTCTAGGGATGAGTAGACTTGTTGATTTGATCCAATCTTTCAAGAAGATGATTAAACATGAAATGCAACTCATTTCGTGCTTCTTGAACAAGTCCTTGGGTGATTAGACAATTTTGGAAATTATTGTCTTGATTGGGAACCGGAGGAAAATGGATATTTTGAGGAGGCTCTATGAATGATTGGTTTAACCTTAAGAGTATTTGGTTTATAAAGGATAATTTGAATTAGGGAATTAAATTCTAGGCCACTAAGAGGATTAAGCATGCACTTAGGATATTGATCAGCTCAAGGAAATATTAAATGGTAACTAAAAGTGGTTAGATAACCAAAAGGTGGCTTAAATTTGAAGAGGGAAGCGGATTAAAGTTTTCTGCAGACACGGATCCCACGGATCCCTCTCACCAGGGATCCATCTGGTTATAAATCAGGGATCCGTCTGTCAGACAGATACTTGATGAAATTATTATGCTTTTTGTAAGGTCTAGTACCTATGTATCTCGAGGTTTTGACTTTACTTTGATGTTCTGAGTGGTGGATGTCTTAAATGCTCAACCATAAGGGGTGAGGGTGCTTAATGATGGTTTTGGGTAGGAGAGTTGACTTTAGATAGTCTAACTAAGTGCTTAAGAAGGATACCATTTGATTTGAGATGGAAAAGTGGTGGTAATTAGTCCTAGAGGTCCGATGATGGCTCAGGAAAAATTTAATAAAATCTTAAAAAAATGAAAAATAAAAAACTAGTTTTAAGCCTATTTTTGAGTTAAAAGTGACTAAACTCAATTTGCTAAAATTGATGGATATATCAAACTAAGTGTTATGAGATGTGAGAAATAATGTGTGAGCGTTGGAGCGGAAATATGGTGAATTTTGATGAGTTGATAAATCAAAAACATTTTGAAATAGATCCTAGGTAAGCTATGGGTGAGTGTGAAGCTTTCAAATGTTTGAGGAAGACTTAGTTGGTTCTAATGTCTTATGTTTGACTAGTGTGAGGTGATCTAGTGAGCTGTTTTTTATGTAAGCAAGTCTGTATTGCTCATTGTAGTCACGGATCCCACGGTTCCCTTCTGGGAGGGATCCGGCTAGTTATAACGCTGGGATCCGCCTATTGCAGATCAGAAGGCTTTCAGCAAATGTGCAATTTTGCACTCTTTAGCAAATGCTTCTCCTAGTTGTTTCTACAAGGACTAAATGAAAGAACACATTAAGTATAACGCATAGCAAATGTGGGGGAACTAAAGGTAGCTAAAAGATGAGTGACGACGACTACTTGAATGATTTCAAGAAGTCATAAAATCTCATCCTACACGTTCCTAAGTTAAGATTGTTCAATGCCAAGTTATGGTAAAACCTACATACTACATCCTACTCTACATAAGAATTGTTTAGATGTCTACAACCCATTGTTTCAAATTGTTTCCACAAATTAAGGTCCTATGACCTTACCTTACTTCTCCACCACTCCCCGTCTTCATCCCTCCTCCACTCTTTATCACACCATCTCTACTTCTTTTTCTTTAAGAAGTCGGCGAAGCACTTGAAGATCCCCTTGGTTTGTTGCCATTCTGGTGATGGATTAGAGATGTTCGGCAATTGATTGATGTAATCCAAAGGGTCGAGATCGGTGTTTTCGAGTGGTTTGCTACTACCTTCACCTTCTCTTTGCCTCTCCCATTCATCCGAGGAATCCGTGGGTGGGTGAGGCCTTTTGCCTTCCACCATAAACCTTGTAGTTCTACCCTCGGTCAATGACACCATAACTTTGTTGCAAAATCTATGATCATAGGATTGCGGAGAAGGATCTAATGCAAAGATGAATGTTGCAAGACGGGTTAGGAGCATTGCGTACGGGAGCACCATTTTGTCCATGCTTTTTACACTTGGCATTCTCTTAATCATGTAGTATGCAAGATTGAAGGGAGTCTCGGTCACTAGGCAATAGATCATGAAACTTAGGCATGCATTAGGGTGATCCTTGTTCCCTCCTAAGCACAACACATTTTACCTCATCATAACTTCCCATTTCCTATACAAGGCATACATCTCGAAGAGCTCCATTTGGAAAGGATCCCTATAGATCACTTTTGAGTTTCTAGTGACCCTTGATGGGGATGCCCTTGGCATGAACACGGTATCCCTTACCGTGGTTGCTTCCGGGATTAGCATGTGGTAGATATCATGATGATCAACCATATTGTGTATCTCCTCTAAAGAACACTCATTGGAAAACATGCAAACTCCTTGATATGGAACCCGTAGTATTCTTCCAAAATCCACAAGCGAAAGGGTGTACTCATGCTCATTTATGATGAAGACAATTGAGATGGTCCCATCATCATTTCTAACTATCCTCATTGTCTTGTAGAACTCGAGTACGAAAACCGGGAAAATTTGTTCGTTTATGTCCAATAAACAATCAAAGCCAATGGTTCCGAAAACTTGTCGGATGTCGGTGTTGGCAAGAAACAATGGTTCTACTACACGACCTTCATGAAAAAGTCTCTTTTCGAGCATTTTGAAATCTTTCCTATCTTCCTGGCTAAGTCCATATTTTCTATGGTACATTGGGATGTAATGGGCGGTATCTTGATAGGCTTGTTGTCGGTTACTTGGCATGATTTTTCCTAAACAATATAACCACAATGTGGTGTTAATTGTGAATAGTAGCCTAAAGGGTTTGATCACAATTTTGCTCACATCATCTTTATTGAATTCGAGAAATGTGTTTAATTTGTATTAACAATGTTAATTTTTTGATTTAGATTATCTTAGAAAACAAATGTGGTAACAAATTATGATAAACCCATTTGAACCAAACTTCTAAATATGAAGAAATTGTAATCCTAGAAATCAAGGAATTGAATTAACAATGTAGTGAAGATTATACTTACACAAGAGATTGTTATGCTTGAAGGAAATGATCAAATTGCTCCTGTGAACAATAATTGGGTTTTTTTTTCGTGAGTCTTTGAAGGGAAAGTGGTTGTGGAACTTCCACAGTGATCATTTCTAACTTATGTTGTCTTCTGTTGCACGGATCCCTCTCATTTGGGATCCGGCTAGTTCAAGCTCAGGGATCCGGCTTGACAGCAAAAATCAGCTTAAGCATCCCTTGATAACTTTGGTTTGGGAGTTCTAAAATGCCTGAAGTTTGATGTTTAAGCTCTATAACTTGTGATTTTGGGGTTTTGATGGTTTAATATTGATCCTATTTGACGTAATTCCCCTTTTATGAATTAGTCACAACTCTTGGGAGATTTTTAAAAGATTATGATAAAATCCTATTTTATCATAATATAAGAAATTTCACATGATAATCATTGACATAGATGAAGTGTCAATAATCCTTTTGTGATAAATAATGATTGAGGCTATCGAATAACCGAGATATCATTATTACAGATTAGTGGTGTAGTCTAAATAAATCAATCGAAGAATACTATTCTTGATGATGGCTTAAATATAGATAACTACTTAAGTGATTACTAATAAAGATTAATTATACAACTAAGACTTTAAAAAAAATTGTAAGTTATTAACGACCATACATTTGATAAATATTCTTTTTAAGGAAAGAGATATTTAGAGAAAATGCTTTGTGGTCTTCTTAGAATCTCCAGATCCATGTGTGAGGAAAACAATGCTAAACATTCTTTTCACGAAAAGAAATATTTTGATAGTTTCTTCATGATCTTCTTGGTATGACCAAATCCAAGTATGGAGAATTCTTGACAAGGAAAATATTAGAACATTCTATCATTGTCCAACAATAAACACTATAATGATTTTTAAAACATGACTTGAAAAATCCTTCTTTGTAGTTTTCAAACATACACGGATCATATCAAGTTTTTAAAGTACATCATACTCTAAGAAACTTGGTAACGAAGCTCTGATGCCAATTGTGGAAAACTAGAAGGGGGGTTGAATAGTTTTACCAATTAAAACTTCGTTTTAAAACATTTAGATCAACTTATGTCAATCTATTTAGATGTGTATGTTGGACGTTGATAGATAGATATATAAAAGTGATATGAAAGATAAAGAGTAAGAAGCACATAACCATGACACGAGTATTTATAGTGGTTCGGCTACAAGGACACCTTCCTTGCCCTACTCCACTCTCCGAGTCACCTACTCGAGAGTTCGTAATCACTACATGACACCAACTCCTTATGGCGGAGAAGCCTTCACAACGTCGCCTACTCTTTTTCCGGTACTAGGCTAACCACCAGGTTCTTTTCACCAAGGTGAACCACACCTACCACAACGTCGCCTACCCTTTATCCGGTACTAGGCTAAGTACCGAGTTCCATTACAACGGAGGAACTGCTATCCAACACTACACAACATCTAATCCCAAAGGAGACCCGCTCCTTATTACAACACCATCAAGGATATCAACATTCTTGGAAACAAACTATCACTATGTGTATAACGATGCACCTCATCGATTATACGACCTTGGCATTCTTCACTAATGCCACTTGATTTGATTCCTAGGCATCCTTCACCAATGCCCTTGACACAACGCTTGGCACCTTTCACTAATGCCTTCATCTTGACACCTTTAGCATTCTTCACTAATGCTTTTGACACGGACGTTAAGCACCTTTCACTAATGCTTTCGTCTTGACTCTTTCGGCATCCTTCACTAATGCCTTCAAAACAACACATCTACGGAGGAAGCAAGAACTATCAACAAGAGAACCTCAGTAGTCTTGATGATGACGAAGCATGGCAACTCATGGACTTGAGCTTGCTCGACTTCAAGAAGTGGTGATCTCGCCTTTAAGAGGAACCTAGAGAATCACACAAAAACAAAAGACAAACTACATAGAAAGATCCCTTAGGAGCAGTGGTTAGAGAGTTACAATACTTGGGAAAGTATGTGTGAGAGTGGCAAGCCAAAAGGAAGAAATGGCTCACTATTTATAGAGGAGAAACAACTACTGTTCCACGGATCCCACCCTAAAGGGATCCGTCTAGTGTAAACCTAGGGATCCGTGGGACGCTTCTCTTTGCCCATGGGTATTTTGGTTATGGGTTATGGGTCATGGGTTATGGGTTGATCCATGTGTATTTTATTAGATACAATGTACCTAATGGGTGCAATGCACCTAGTCAAATGGGTATGGGTCAATACCATGGGTTGTAGTTTTTACCCATTTATAATGCATACTAGTTATGTATATATTTGCCCAATATGTAAACACTAGTTGTTGTACATGTGTATTACTAAATCATAAAAACACTTATACTTGTTTTAGTGTTTTATGTGAAAACGAAAGTGTGTTAGAAAACTATTGGCTCAAACTATTTACGTATTTTATTTGTTTCGTTAAAATGATTTTACGTTTATTATCGACAAAACATTAGAAGATCGTAAAATATAAATAAATGTTTTTACGGCTTATTTGTATTAACATAACATATTCAGACCAGCAGTAAAAATCCTCGATGCTACTTCTAACATTCTTTATAATAAATTCATTTGAAAAAGATCTTCATTGGTACACATTATTGTCCCCTTATTTGCACTTATACATGTTTGACTTCGGCTTAATGAAACCGGCATTCTCTAAAAATATAGATACAAGCGTTCTTTTATAATGAAAATTAGGAGGAATTTCGTATATATCCTTCCGAAAATACATAATTGCATATATATCCAAGCTAAATTCATAATTGCATATATATCTTTCTCAAACATTAAATTTGTCATATATATCAAAATTGTTATTTTATTTATTTTTAAATCCCAAAAATACATTATAATTATAATTTAAATTGAAAATGACTATCATACCCCTTGTATAGAGTCAATCATACTTATCACGTACTTAGTCAAACAATTCTCGCCATTGATTCCAATATCGGATAGCGTTATAACTCTTTCTTGAGAATGAACAACAGGTAGTATTCTTTTTTAATCACATTACTGTTCTTTTTAATTCATTTGTTGATTGGAATAGACAAAAGGTAGTATTCTTTATGCAATACAAGTGTTGGATTAAAGAATCATTTATGTGTTGTGATTTTCATTAGTAGTTGACAGTTTCATAAATATATGTTGTTTGTTGTATTTAGTACTAGCTTAAGGCCCGGTCGTCGGCAGGCTAGCTTAAAGTTTTATTATTAAACTCAAAATTGTAGTACAAACTATGTTGTAAAAATTTAATACGCTAAAATGTATAATGCTGAAAGATAAATGATGTAATATAAATAATCGTGTAGTATTAAAAACATTAAAACATAATAGTGTAGTACCTAAAAATGGCAAAAATCTAAAAACACTCAAATGTCTAAAAAACACTGAAAAGATAATTATGCTGAATTAAAGAACCTTGAATATATAGTTTAAAGGATACAAACATATGAAAATAAGCCTGAAAAGAATTAAAGCCGATGGAGAACTTTTTTGTACACGAAGTTAGTTGTGTGATTGCAGTGGTTGCCATCATTGTCTAAACATAATACTTTTAGGCCCTTTTTACTCTTTACCCTTGATACGGCTACATATATTTGTCCGTGTGAAAAAACAAGTTTTTCCAAAAAAAGGCCCACCTTCGATAATGTTTGCCCCTGAATTTTGTTAATTGTCATGGCAAAACAAATAGATATCGGGAATTGTCTCTTGTTAAGCTGAAAAGGCATTTTCTTATCGGATGGGCTAATATTCATGCGAGGAATAGCGACAACTATCCCTATCTTACCACCGGATATGATTTTTGCCTCGATGTTATTTACTCCCATTCTAACTATTTGTAACCCTGTACCATTACAAAGACCACCTCTTTGGTCTATGTTGCACAAACACATTATTGGAGTGCCAATATTCAAAACTAACTTGTGATGTGGAATACCGGACATTTTTATTGTGTTTAAGAAATATGTTGTATACATGGACTCGTCGTAGTTGAAATCAACATCTACATCGGAAACAGAATCGAAACTGTAACATACCTTCTCCGTACCAGGCAATTTAGACATCATTCATTCATTCACTTTTTCTATCTTTTCGTGTGTGGGTGCAAGAATAGCTCGATCTTGAAAATATGACGGATCCCAAAAAATTTCCTCCCAGTTTCAGTAAATTTCCTTGCAAACAGCTTCCACATGATCATAAGAATCAGGAATTAGCATTTCTTCGGGCAATTCTACCTCTGCATGACCATCATTTTTACCACCTATTTTTCCCTCACCTATATTCAAAATCCATTCAGCGAATTCATTTATTTCTGTTGCATCATCTGGATTGCAACCCGCACGAAGCCTCAAGTTTTGTGTAAGCTTTAGAACCTTGCAATGCTTCCATAAATAAGACATGTTCATGGAAGCATGTACAACATCTTGCCTACTCGCGTTTGGAATGACAAGTAATATTTGGAGAAAATCTCCACCAAAAACAACGACTTTGCCACCAAAAACTATATATGAAGCATTTGTGTACGTACTTGAAGATATGTCTCTTAATGTTCTATCAAAAGCTTCGTATGCAAGTTTATTAATCATTGGAGCTTCGTCCCATATGATTATTTTTTTCTCTTTTATCAACTCAGCAAGGTCGCCATCGGCAGTAATTGTACACATAGAATCCTCAACAATATTGATAGTAATAGTAAACCAAGAATGGGGCGTTCTTCCACCGTCAAGCAAAAGGGAAGCAATACCACTTGATGCCACATTTAAGACAATCTGACCTTTAGACCTTAAAGCCGCCGTCAAGGTCTTGTACAAAAATGTTGTACCCGTCCCTCCGTAACCATAAACGAAAAACATTCCTCCACTATTATTGTTACATGCATCAATAATTGTATCATAAATCACTTTCTGCTAGTTAGTCAAACTATTGTAGAGGGTTTCATGCTGGACAATTAGTTCCGGTATTTTATAATCTAATTCATCGTAAATCAACCGGTTGTATCCCTCCACCGTAAACTCAACATTGTGGTAAGGCATGTTAACTATATTTTTAAGACTTTTTCCGCAACTAAGTAGCTTTTCCTCGATGTATGTTAAACATATATTGTATCGCTGAGTATCACTTAGTTGAAGATCTGAAAGCAAAAAAAAAAAAATATATATCTTACTTGATTAAGAAGAATGTATAAAATACATTTATATATGAATGCAATTGTGAAAAATACTAAAAATGGATTACCTGGATGATTAAGTTTTTTTCTTTCTAAATGCAAGACATCATCAGCTAAAAGAGGCCATGTATTCTTCCATACAATCTTAGGCCGCGACACACTGTCGCTCAATATTAAACTCACAAAATAATTTCTTAAGTAATCTCGCATTCCTCATTGACAGTTATAAAAAATTCTGGCAGTTTTAAAAAATTAAAAATCGGGAAAAATCGGAAAAAACTTTTTTAAAAATATGATTTTTCTTTTTTGAAAAATTTGGAAAATTTTCATTTTTTAAAAAATTACAATTTTCAAGATTTAAAAAAAAAAGTTTATCCCGATTTAAAAAAAAATATGGAAAAACATTTTTAAAAACCTATATATATATTTATATATATTGAAAAATCTGGATAATTTTAAAAAAAAATACAATTTTCAAGATTTTTAAAAAATTATAAAAAGTTTATCCAGATTTAAATATAATTTTAAAAATAAATGTATAAAAAAATTTATCCATTTTTTTAAAAATTATAAATTTAAAAAATATATTTTAAGTAGATTTTAAGAAAAAAAATGTAAAAGTTTTTTAAAAAAAATTTAACGAGTGTTACCGAAATAGGACTAACTGTGCGAATTTGGTCCAGTTTGAGGGACCAACGGTGTAACTTTTAATTAAGGATGACCTGGTAACCTGCTGCTAACCGGACATATTAGCTATATCGAAGATTATTTGAAAATATATCGCGTATATTTGACAATTTACAAAGTACATTGCGTAGACCTGTTTATTTAAAAAAATATGTTGCGTATCTTTAGCTTTCACCCAAAAAATAAATAAGAAAAACAAGTTTCAATTAACATTTAATGAATTTAAGTCATTTGAGAAATTACTGAATGTTACGAGGTTCAAGGTATTGAAGAAATTATGAATTTTGATTGTACAATAATTCGTACGGCCAGGCCTTCGATGGTGATCGAAGGATATGAGGGGTGTTATGCTTGCGCCAAACTTGTAGCCAATCTGGAATAAGAAATTGTAGACAATTCGTTAAGTGATTGCGCAGGGGTTGGACCCTGCGAACCACCTCCGGCGTGTGAGTAAGTATGTGATATGTGTTGTAAGTAATGTAGAGTATGTGAAATGCTATGTTGAGTGAACATACCATTGAAATGACTCGTATTTGCAAAATTGCTTAAAAATTAAGCCTTCTAATAGAAGGCTATGTTGACATGTGTCACTTCTTAACAAACTCCAAGAACATACCATTTGAAATGATCTAATTTCACCATATTTTATAAAATTTTATGCTCTTTAATTCAAACCTATTTGAGTTTTATAGTTTATTTTATTTTAATTCAAATTTTACAACTTTAACCTTTATTTCATTTCATATTATATAGAATATAGAAATAAGCTTGGAGAGTGTTTGCACAAGTTTCGGAGATCATGGGGGCGTCCCATGATTTGTGGTAACCGCTAGGGCTTCATCCCCACTCTTTCTGTCTTGGCGGGGAAGCTAAGGAGATAGTGGGAACGTGGGGGAAGACCAAGTCAATGTTCTCCTTTGTCTTAGTGTCTTCAAGGTAAGACCCCGAAGAGCTTAGGCCTTCGGTTGGCGAATTCCCAACTGGTAACCATATCAATGATGAATGGTTTTACGCCACCGATGACTTAGGAAGATAGACTTGGTCCTTCGTTATGCAAATTCGACTGAGGCCGAAGGGGAGTCCTTCGACTTGATCGGAGGGTACGTCATCAAGCCCCGCAGTAGAAAGTGATATGTACGAACGAGAATATATTGCTTACGACTCAAAAATATATACGAAACCTCTCCTTTGTCACAAAACTGAATGAAGGAGAAAAGTTGGATACACATTGAGTGCGCATTAAATGCACGGTACTTATCCAAACCACCCTTTATCTCGGTAATTTAAAATGTCTTTTCAAATTTTAAAAAGAGTTTGAAATCCGGAAGTTAGGTGACCCCAAAGACACGTGTAGGGCTAGGATTAAAGATGTGATAGGGTATATAAACTTCGAATAGTGAAACCCTAAATCACTTTTATCCCTCGCCCAAAAAATTACACCTACAACTCTGTCTCCCGAGCAAGCTTTCGACCAAAAAGGTAAGGTGTTCCTTCGTATTGCTACGTTTTTATTACTTTTTTGTTGAATAAAAGTACTATGGTTGCCAATTCTAAATTCGTCATAAGGCAACAAGGTTGTACCTTGACCAAGGAAGAGCTCAAACCTTTCCTTACAAATTATCCCATTCCCAAACAGTTTAAGATCATGTTGCCAAGGCATTTATGATGCTCTAAAAAATTCTGTAGGCTTGTATACACATGCATTCACCACCTCCAACTTAAGGATACCCTTGTATCCCCTAATTTTAGAACTCCTTCAATATTATGAAGTACACATATCTAGGTTTAACCCGTTTGGCCTAGCCAAGCTCACAACTTACATCGTCATGTGTAAAGCTTATGGGTTTGAACCATCTTTGACTGTGCTTATAGGGTTTTTAAATCTTTACCCTGGAGGAGATTGGCTGACTTTGGCCAAAATGGGTGAACGTGATGTGCCCATTCTGATTGAGAAGCCTTTCACAAACATCAGGAATTGGAAAGGGAAGTTCTTTTACATTCAAGATACAATTGTGCCTCCACAATACCCTGCGTTGTTGAACCCAGAGTTTCAATTTGATGAGAAAAGGTTTAACGATCACTTGCCCTATACTGCGAGGAGGGACCCATTGTACCAACGCCTGTCTCGCCATCCAGCTGACTGCTAGACTTTTCTGGAGCCAATGTTGTTTATGGCTGGCATTGTTGAAAGTTAGGAAGGTTCTGCGTTACATCCTGAAATTATGTGTTGTGGTGGAAGTATGTAATTTTCTAATTAAAATAAGATATAGGAACTTATCTTGCTGATATTTATGTTTTTCCTTTCTTTTTGCAGAAATGTCTTTCCGTAATTTTGTTGTGGCTGGTGGTGCCAAGGAGGTGAGCTTCATCCCAAAGGAAGCCAAGGAAGTCAACTATGGTGTAGGCTCGCCGTCTGTTTCAGTGAACAACAACGATGTGGATGCTCAAAGAATCGAGCCTGTATCATCTGCCCCACCTACAAAAGAAAAGGAGCCCGTGGAGGTTGAATATCAGTTAGTGGAGAATGTTGCAGACTCAGATGACCCTGCTTCGGAGGACCAACTGGCGATCGTAGGGTCCTTCGGTATCGCAGATAGGGTCCAAAGCAGGAAAGGTACGAGTTCAAAAGCTGCGAAATCTGCCTCAAAGAGGAAACTCATCTTGACCACTCCTCTATCTCGAACAACCCGGCAGAAGAGTGCCCAGGGCAAGGCAGTTTTTTTTTCAGCCATCGAAGGGCCTAGCACTGATGACATTCATGGTAAGTCTTCCTTCCTGTTGTGAAAAAATTTATGCATATTGTGTTATTCTAATAAGTTTATTGCTGTTGTAGGTCTTCCTGGTATGAAGGAGCTTCCATCCCCCCTAGCCTGTCACTTGCTCGTAGAGCGTATGACCCCATCTAGCTGGAAGGGGGTGATGGACAATATGTCTTTGGAGAGGCTATACGACCTGCACAACAAGAGCTATGTAAGGCAATGCATTTTGGATAACCAGCTCAATACTCGGACAAGGGAGCTTCTTCGTGTTGTGAACAAAGCTAGGGATGAGATGGATGTCATGCTCAGAGACAAGCAATATGTAGACCTGCAAACAAAATGTGAGGATGCTATGGAAGATTTCAACAAGAACCCCCTGGTCCAAGATCTCCGAGCAGATGTTCAGAGGCTCGAAGGTCAATTAGCCGAAAGTCGTGCTGAGTGCAGCAGGCTGTCTCTCGAAGGTACTAAAGTCATTGGTTACAAGGAGAAAATTTTTGTGCTGACTACCAAGTGTGCAGGCCTCGAAGAGGAGAGAGCAAGGCTCATTGACCAGGAGATTAAGCTCAGGGAACAGGTAGACGGTTTGGATCTTCGTCTCAAGATGCTCAAGAATGATAGGGTAGATCTGGTGACCAAGGTTATCCCGTATATTGCTATGGAGTTGTATCACAGCGATGATGTGGGTATAATGATTGGGAAATTAGTGAATGCAACCATTTTTTCATGGTAAGTGCACTACGCTTGAGGAGGTGGAAAACACAGGTAAACCAGTGGTACTTGCAGGTGTTCTATATTACAGGGCAACCCACGAGAAGGAATACGATGAAACAAGCAATGCCTTATCCACTGCGGAGCTCCCTTTCCTTGCTGAGGCTACGAAAGACCCAACAGCCTCTATTGAGGACCTGTTGTGAAAGAAGCCAATGAGGGTTCAACCTGCTTCCCCCTCTTAGAAAACACCATCTGCTAAAGTTCCATCCCCAAGGTCCACCGATCCTACCCATTCGAAGGCATGAAGAAGGCTACCATGTGTTAGTTATTTGATCTCCAGGGTGGTGTGTACCCTGTAAAAACAATTTGTCTTGTGTTCCTTTTCAGGCGTGATGCCTGATGAAACAATTTACTTTCTGTATGTGGTGAAGGCTACGACCTTAAGACAATGCTTGCTTTGTGATCGTTAAGGCTTCGGCCTCTAGACTAGTCTTTAATGAATATCTATTGATGGCCTCTAGGGCCTATATTTTTTTTAAGTTTGATTCTTCTCTTACGTTTCATTTTCACGTAACGTTTTACAACCTAAGGCATATGGTAGATGCATAGCCTCATTGTGTGTAAATTCTGCACCAAGAATATAGCAATCGTATAATTTAATTGCTGACAGAGGGTAGCGACCCACTCCGTCTTAATCCTTTGGGTAGCATAAGGCTTGGAATACCTTAAAACCACGTAGGAAAGTTAATGTGAAGTTTAGATGGATGTTAAGCATATGAGCAAGACGTATTGTTTGTCATTTTACATCCCTTCGACATTGAAACTTATAAAACGACTTGGCTGGCAAATCTTTGTTGTATTAGAACGAAACAAGAGATTTGAGGAAAATATGTTATATCATTAAGTGGGTAGGGAGGATTACATCATTTTAAGAAATGAACACTAGACGCCTACCATTAATGCTTCTTTCCCCAAGTGAGAAGAATGCAAATACATTATTTGAAAACAATTTAAAAATGTCCTTAGACATTTTAAGTTTCATATGTAAAACTTACGAATGGTAGTGCCATTCCAAGTCCTATCAATAGCGTTTCCATCAAGGGTTTCCAGCTTGTAGGCTTTGTTGCCATATGCTTCCATTACGACGTAGGGCCCTTCCCATGTAGGCCCTAGTTTACCCTGATACTCAGTTTTACTTGAACTGTTGAGTCGGAGGACATATTCGCCTGGCATGAATGTCGAAGGTCGAACCCTGCTGTTGTAATACTTTTCAATCTTCTATTTGTGGATAGCCTCCCTTATCGAGGCTATTTCCCTTCGTTCTTCAAGTAAGTCAAGATTGCTACGAAGTCTTTCTTCATTGTCTGTTGCTTTGAAGTTCATGACACGTTCGCCATTTAGCTAAAACACTTACCCGAAAAGCGACTTCGTTCGAGGTGCCATAGAAGTTATCCTAAAGGTGCACAAACTTCCATATGCTTCCTGTGATTGATGAGGGCTTGGACCCATTTCGCGGAAGTGTCGATGGCTACGAACTAGTCGTGAGGCCCGAGTTACATAGGTCATATCTTGTTTGGGTAGCCTTGGTACTCTTGGGGATTATTTACAGGCATCGAAGCCAAGAGTACCATGTCCTTATTATCTTAGAAACAACATCGTGTGAATTATGTTCGCTTGCCTAGGTACATGCGATATAGATAGTTCCCCATGATCCTTCGTGGTGCCTGATGACCTTCGTATAGCTTGATGCCACTTATTAAGTATTCTCTTATCTGAGTCATCCGCTGACTCTTCTTCCAAGATATGTCGATACCTCCTTTGGACGATAGACCTTCTCTAGAATCTATTTGCTACCAGTTTTGTTTTGGTTTCTTCGAACATGCTCTATATCTGAATCCCTCACTTGAGGAGGACAATGCTTCGTAGGAGCGTCACGAAAATAGCCAAGTCTTATACCTCCATGTCTTTAGCCAAGTCTTCTAACAATGCTTCATACTCCGCCGCATGAGTATACTTGATTTATGAAATTGCATTAGACCCAAGTCTTTCTTCTCATTGGTGGCGAAACCAACATGGTTACGGCCAAAGGCCTATGTCCTTCGGTGTCTTCCCTTGAAGATGCCAAGACAAATAAGAACCTTGACTTGTCTTCCCACGACTATGTCCTTAGCTTCCCGCCAATCCAGATAGTGGGATGAAAGCGTTAACAAATCGACGGATCTCCTAAACGTGTGCTAACAATCTCCAAGCTATTTTCATCACCTATAAATAGGTTGGACGAGTCATTTCAAGGGTATGTTCACTCAACACAGTATTTTCACATACATCCTATTACTTACAACACATATCATATACTTACTCTCACGCCGGAGGTGGTTCGCAGGGCCCAACCCTGCGATCACTTAACGAAGTGTCTACTATTTCTTATTGCAGATTGGCTACAAGTTTGGCGCAAGCATATCACCCTCATACCCTTCGATCACCATCGAAGGCACGGTCGTCTGAATTATTGTACAATCAGTGGCGCCATCCGTGAGACCCACTGCTATTGGTCTCGTTATTCCAAACTTACACCCAGTCAATCATTCTCACTAGTTTTACGGCATGAATCAAGGAAGAGAAGATACACCCCCTCCGGGTTTATCGACCATGACACCAATCCCAGTCAATGATCCTAACAACCTTCCCAATATAACCGCATCCACTTTTACCTCACGATCTCACCCTGAAATAACTCCCAACAACCATGCTTCAACCTCGGCTAACCCTGAACCGGCAATTAGTCCAGCGTTTGTCGAAGCTAACATAGAAGCATTAGAGTCTTTATTAAGAGCTCGAAGGAGGCAAGCTCGGAATGTGGAGATGCGTAGGGAGTTAGAATACTCAAGCGATGAGTATGACGAAGAGTTAGAAATGGAGACTAGGCCCGCTTCGGGGCTACGCTCAGTGCTAAGGATAGGGTCTCCGAGCAGTCGAAGGCCTAGTGGAAGGTCAGTTAGTTTTGAAGACGTTCCGGAGAGGGCTCCGACTAGACGGGAAGGCACGATAGAAGGCTCCAATGGAAGAAGTCACCGAAGGGATGCTACGGAGGTTAATTTGCCACCACTTTTGGCAGCTCATCTGGGAAGAACTGAGGCAGGGGTTCCGTTGCAGCCTTCTCACGCATCCGGCGTAGAAGGCAATCCATCTCAAAAGAATGGGGGAGGAAATCTTCCTCCTCATGGTATGTACCCTCCTTTTCAGGCTCAATCTTACCCTCAAGGGTTTTATCCCCCACCTAATGGGCGGGCTAGCAACCCCAGTTTACTCAACCATACGGAAGTATGCCCTACGGGCAACCTATGGTATATCCTTCATACCCTGTCGGAAGTCACCCACCTTATATACCTACTGCTTACCCTCAATATATTAATCAAAACCCTGTTGGAGTACCTCCAAATCATAACCCGTACAATGCTGCCCCTACCTACATGCCACCTTATAACTGCCTTTATTCAGAGCCCATGGGTTCCACAACACCCTTCGTAAGGTGGATAGAAGACTACCCTTTGCCCGATGGGTTGAAAATGCCCGCGCATATTGGTACCTACGACAGGAAAGGGGATCCGGATAACTTTTACACTTGTTGAAGGGGATATTAGAATGCAAAAGTGGGTTATGCCATTGCTTGTCACATGTTTACATACACCCTACAAGACTACGCTCATTATATGGTGGAACGGGCAAAACCAGTAGCATTGTGAATTTGGATGATCTCAAGGCCAAGTTCAGATCACATTTCAGTCAACAGAAAAAGTTTACAAGAACGCACCTAACAGTGCACAACATCAAGCAGAGGGAGAACGAGAGCACCAGAGCTTTCATTACCAGATACACCGATGACACGTTACAAATAATGGGCTTGCACGAGGACCAACGCATCTCAGGTTTCGTGCACGGTCTACGAAACAGAAGTCTGGTTGAATTCCTCTCCACTGATCTCCCCGCAACCTACAAGGGTTTGGTGGAGAAGGCTTACACCTGGATCGAAGCAAAAGAAGTATCTACCAACGGGGCTCCGGTCGAAAATAAAGAAAGTCACAGCAAAGCCCCGAAGCATCCTTCGTGGGAAGGGTCAAAGAACAAACACAAAAATAGGGACAGGTTCACACCGTACCACAAAAACATCAACCATGGGCTCTTGGCTAATCTGTCCAAATCTCCAAGGGAGATACTTGCTACGGAAAAGGCTGCAAAGACCTTCGATCCTCCTCCTCGCTTGGCAAATAGAGGAAGGCCCAGAGATACATCCAAATTTTGCTACTTCCATGACGATTACGGACACGACACCAACAACTACAAAGAGCTCAAGAAGCAGATAGAAGATGCCGTAAAGTCTGGCCAATTGGGACATTTGGTGAAAGGTATAAAAAGAGGTAAAGACAAGGCCTCCGACACACAGTTGGGGAAGGATACCACACCTGCTGAAGCACCCATCCTCATGGTATACAAGGAGGACTCTGGTTTGAAGAGGAAAGAAGCGGAGGAAGCTTTGTGCAGAGTAGGAGATGTCACTTTTCCTTCAATCATAGGGAAAGTTCTTTCAAATGACCCCGTGGTCATCAAAGTCTTGATCTCCAACAGAGAAGTAAACAGGGCCTACCTCGACTGCGGTAGCTCCTGCGAAGTTATCTACGAACGATGTTTTCTAAAGCTCAAACCTTCGATAAGGTCTAAGAGAGTAGATTCGAAGGTACCCTTAGTAGGGTTCTCGGGGGAACACTCATGGCCCTTGGGAGAAGTCCCTCTAGAGGTTACGATTGGAGAAGGAAGGCTAAAAAGAACAGAAACTCTGATTTTCAAGATCGTAAGGTCTGAATCTCCCTACAACCTATTGATAGGGAGAATAGCAATGCAGAAGATGGGCATCGTTGTCTCAACCATACATGCTGCGATCAAATTCCAAACACCTTTCGGCATTGGAGCGGTTTTCTCGGCTATAAGGTGAAGGAGCCCACGGAAGTAGGCAAAAGCATCAAACAGGTTTCGGAAGAGCCTCCGAAGGATGTTCTCGGTTATCTTGGCGAAGAACGCATTGTGGCAAATGATCTCTACCCCGATCAGACGGTGGTAATCGGAAAGCAGCTCCCAACCTCCTTTAAAGCAAAATTGTAAAAGATACTTCGTGCTAATGCAGATGTCTTCGCATGGACCTACTCTGACATGACGGGGGTCCCCAGAACTCTCACCATAGACAGAAAGCCCTTCGGAATTGAACACAAGCTCAATGAGTTCAAACATATTGAACCCATCAAACAAAAGCGTCGAAGCCTGGCTCCTGAAAGAAATGCCGCTGCATGCAAAGAAGTGGACGAGCTCGTAGCAGCATGCGTACTAAGAGAGGTGAAGTATCAAACTTGGGTGGCCAATCCGGTGATGGTCAAGAAGCATGATGGAGGATGGAGAATGTGCGTAGACTTCACAGATATTAACAAAGCTTGCCCGAAGGACTGCTACCCTCTGCCAGAGATTGATTGGAAGGTGGAATCCTTGTCAGGGTTTCAGCTAAAGTGTTTCCTAGACGCTTATAAAGGTTACCATCAGATACAAATAGCGGAAGAGGACGAAGAGAAGACAACCTTTTTTACAGGAAAAGGCGTTTATTGTTACAAAAAGATGCCTTTTGGTTTGAAAAATGCAGGTGCCACCTACCAACGTTTAGTGGACAAAGCCTTCCACAAGCAGATAGGCAGAACGGAGGCATCGTAGATGATATGGTCATCAAGAGTAGATCAGAGGCGGATATGCTCTCCGACATTAAGGAAACCTTCGACCCGACTTCACGCCATCAATATGAAATTAAATCCCAAGAAGTGTTCCTCCGGTGTGGAAGAAGGAAAATTTTTGGGGCATCTGATCACCAAGCAAGGTATTAAGGCCAATCCTTCGAAGGTCAAAGCCATCACGGATTTGCAGCCTCCTAAGTCCCTAAAGGAAGTGCAAAGTCTGAAGCGGAAAGCTAGCGACCCTCAGAGGTTCTTATCGAAGGGTGTAAACAGATCTTTGCCGTTCTTCAAAACACTCAAAGGATGCACGGACAAAAAGACGTTCCAGTGGAGTATAGATGCAGAAGCAGCCTTCCAAAAGCTCAAGGATTTCATGGCTATTCTACCTACACTTACGGCCCCAATCAAAGGCAAAGTGTTATTCATGTATATCGCAGCCTCCTTCGAAAGCATCAGTGTTATTGGCAAAAGGGAGAAGAAGCAAATCCCTATCTACTTAGTTAGCGAGGGTTCTATAGGAGTTGAGCTAAATTATCCGATTGGAGAAGCTAATTTTGGCCTTGGTTCATCGCGAGACGCCTTCGAAGGTACTTCCAAGCTCACCCCATAACCGTATTCTGATAAACCAATTAAGCGGATACTTTCGAAGACGAGAAATCTGGAAGAATAGCTAAATGGGCTATCGAGCTAGGAGAGCATGATATTGAATACAAGGGCGAGAAACTTCGGTCAAAGGGCAAATATTGGCGACTTTTTAGCGAAACACCCTCGAACCAAAGCATGACACAAAGGTTGTTGAAAAAAAGCCTGATAAGGCAATCGAAGGGTGGAAACTTTATACTGACGGAGCCTCCAGCTCCGATGGTTCCGGCGTAGGTCTCATGCTTGTTGATCCCAAAGGGAAGGAGTACACTTATGCACTCCGTTTTGAATTCGACGCTACGAACAATGAAGCGGAGTATGAAGCCTTGCTAGCGGGCCTCCGATTGGCCAAAGACATGGAGGTAGAAGACTTGTCTATCTTCGTTGATTCACAACTCGTAGCCAATCAGATAAAAGGCTCCTAAGAGGCAAGACAACCTGTGATCAAGCAATACCTAGATAAGGCCAAGGAAATGCTCGAAGGGTTCGCATCCTACAACATAGAGCATGTTCGGAGAAATCAAAACAAGAAGGCGGATGCACTTAGCAAACTTGCATCAATGGCATTTGCTCATTTAACTAAGGAAGTTTTGGTCGAAGTGTTGGCAGATAGGTCCATCGTCCAAAAGGAGGTGTCTGACGTAATACAGGAAGAAGACTCGAATTAGATGACTCCAATTAGAGAATATCTAATAAGTGGTATACTGCCGGAAGATCAGAAGTTAGCTCGAAAGGTTCGCATCAAAGCACCACGATGTGAGAATCATGGGAAATTACCTATACAGAAGATCTTTTATGTCCCCATGGCTTCGTTGTGTAGGACCAAGGCAAGCTGGCAACATCATTCAAGAAGTGCATGAAGGATCCTGCGGACTTCACGCAGGGCCCCACTCCGTTGTCTCTAAATTCATGAGGGTCGGATATTACTGGCCTTCGATGCAGGGATGTCGATATCATTGAAGTGTGAAGCCTGTCAAGTTCACTCAAGAGTCCCAAGGAAACCAAAGCAAGATATGACTTCCGTAACGTCCGCATGGCCCTTCAGCCAATGGGGGATAGATATTGTAGGCCCTCTGCCAGTTGCTCCAGGAGGAGTAAAGTTCTTGGTCGTTGCCATCGATTACTTCACTAAATGGGTGGAAGCTAAGCGTTTGGCATCCATCACAGGAAGTCACATGGAAAATTTTGTGTGGGAACATATTATATGTCGGTTCGGAGTACCTCACATCATCATTTCAGATAATGGGAAGTAGTTCGCCGAAGGGGTATTCCCAGTGTTTTGCAGAGGCACGAATATCAAACAATCCTTCACTTAGTCTACCATCCTCAAGGTAACGGGCAAGTGGAAGTTACTAACAGAGACATCATACAAGGAATAGAACGAAGGCTGGGATACAGTCATCACGGTTGGGTGGATGAACTACCTCAAGTACTTTGGGCTCACAGAACGCATACAAAGTCAAGTCACGGAGAGACACCTTTTAGCGACGTATGGCAAGGCTGTCATCCCTTTGGAAGGAAGTGTCGAAACTGAAAGGGTCATGAACTTCGAAGCAACAGATAACGAAGAAAGACTCCGTAGCAACCTAGACCTACTCGAAGAACGAAGGGAAATAGCCTCAATCAGAGAGGCTATCCACAAGCAAAAGATTGAAAGGTACTAAAATAAGCGGGTCCGGCCTTCGACCTTCAAACCAGGGGAATATGTCCTCCGACTCAACAGCAAGTAAAGTGAGTACCGAGGGTAAACTAGGACCTACATGGGAAGGGCCCTACGTTATTAAGGAAGCATATGGCAACGGAGCCTACAAGCTGGAAACCTTGGAAGGGGACGCTATTGATAGAACACGGAATGGCACTACTCTTCGTAAGTTCTACGTATGAAACTTACAATGTCTAAGGACAAATTTTATTTGCTTTCAATCAATGTATTTGTATTCTTCTCACTTGGGGAAAGAAGCATTAATGGTAGGCGTCTAGTATTCATTTCTTAAAATGATGTAATCCTCCCTACCCACTTAATGATAATAACACATTTCCCTCAAATCTCTTGTTTCATTCAATACAACAAAGATTTGCCCACCAAGTCGCTTTATAAGTTTGAATGTCGAAGGGATGTACAAAGACTTAACAACATGTCTTGCTCATATGCATAACATCCATCTCAACTTCACATTAACTTTCCTATATGGCCTTAAGGTATTTTAAGCCTTTCACTGCCCAAAGGATCAAGGCGAGTGGGTCGCGACCCTCTCGCAGTTAAATTATCGATTGCTAATATTCTTGGTGAAGTAACTACACATAATGAGGCTATGCATCTACCATACATTAGGTTGTAAAAATATTTTTACGCAAGTAAAAATAAAAAGAGAAGAATCACACATGGCAAAATTTGAGCCCTAGTGGCTTCAATGTAGATTACTGACTAGTCTAACTAGTCTAAAACAAGCCGTAGCCTTAACGATCCAACAAAATAAAATATTGTCTTAGGCCGTAGCCTACATCACACATATCACATGTTAATTGTTTCATCGGCATGAAGCACGGAAAGGAACACGACAATTGTTTTAAAACAAGGTACATACCACCACAGGGATCAAATTACAACCACATGGTTGCCTTCATCAAACCTTGGAGTGAGTGGGATCAGTTGAACCTGGAGAGGGAACCTTGGGTGATGGAGTCTTCTTGGAGGAAGATGGAGGCTGGACTGTCCTTGGCTTCTTGGCCAGCAGGTCCTCAATTGAGGCCGCTGGGTCCTTCGTCACATCTGCAAGGAAAGGGAACTCTAAGGCAGTTAATTGATTACCTGCATCATCATACTCTTTTTCATGAGTTGCCCTGTAGTAAGGAACTTTCTCCAGCACCACCGGTTCCCCAGTCTTGGCTACCTCCTCCAAAGTGGTACACTTGCCATGGAAAATGGAAGCATTCACCACATTCCCAATGGCAATCTCCACATCATCGCTATGGTAAAGTTCCATAGCAACATAGGGGATCACCTTGGTTACCAAGTCCACCCTGTCCTTCTTCAGCATTTTCAGACGAAGGTTTAACCCATCCACTTTTTCTCGGAGCTTGATCTCTTGGTCCAGCAACTTCGCCCTCTCTTGTTTGAGGCCTCCACACTTGGATGAAAGAACAGATATCTGCTCTTTATAGCCTACGACCTTTGAGCCTTCGATAGTCGACTGCTTGCATTCAGCCTTATTCGTTGCGAGTTGACCTTTGAGCTTTTCATTCTCAACTCTGAGATCTTGCACCAAGGGGTTCTTGTCAAAATCTTCCAAGGCATCCTCACACTTCTTCTTCAAGTGCGCATACTTCGATCCCTAGCCTTCTCCCTTCTCAGCATAACATCCATTTCCTCCCAAGCTTTGGTGGACAGACGGCGACTCCCTTGTCCTAGCGTTGAGTTGGTTATCTAGCATGCACTGGAGGACATAGCTTTTGTCATGAAGGTCGCAGAGCCTTTCGATGGACATGTTATCCATCACCCCCTTCCATTTGGGTGGGGTCACATGGCCCACGAGCTGGTGACAAGCTAAGGGAGAGGGAAGTTCCTTCGTATCAGGAAGTCCTGCAACATATGTACATTTGTTAATATATTATATTACTACTTAAATTTTGTTCACAGGTAAGAAACTTTACCATGGATATCATCGCCGTTGGGCCCTTCGATGGCTAGAAATTCCACAGCCTTACCTTGGGCACTCTTTTGCCGGGTAGTTCGAGAGGGAGGAGTAGGTAGGATGAGCTTCCTTTTGGCAGACTTCACGCTTTAGCATTGCCACCTTTCTCCGGACCCTCTCACCTATCTTGGGAGGGTCCTACGATGGCCACCGGTGTCCTTCGGAGACCGGTTCGTCCCAGAATCGAAGCGTTCTCCACAAGTTGATCTTCTACATCTATGGGTTCCTTTGGCGGAGGAGCGGATGATCTGAGGCTCGATGGGCTGGGCTTCCACATCATTGTTTTTATGGACAGCGATGGGGAGCCCACGCCATAGCTTGTCTCTTGGGGATTCTTTGGAAGGAAGCTTACCTCCTTTGCACCACCAGCTACAACAAAGTTCCTGAACGACATCTCTGCACAAAGAAGCAAATAAGATAAATATCAGAAAGATAAGTTTTAATTCCTTATTTTAATCAAAAAAATACATACTTTCTCCATCACAAATAATCTCAGGTACCAAAGGAGACCCCTCCCATCTTTCAGCAATGCCAACCATGAACAGGATTGGCTTAGGAAATGTTTGGCAATCAGCTGGATGACGAGCCAAACGCTGATACAAAGGGTTCCTTCTCACAGTATAGGGCAAGGGATCGTTGAATCTTTTCTCATCATATTGAAACTTTGGGTTTAACAATGCGAGTATGGGAGGATAATGGTATTTTGGATATAAAAGAATTTGCCTTTCAGTTCCTTATGTTAAGTAAAAGGCCTATCTATCAAAATGGGCACATCCCTTTCACCCCTCTTGGCCAAGGTCAACCAATCTCCTCCCGGGTATAGATTCAGAAAACCCCTAAGCACAGTCAAGGATGGTTCGAACCCATAGGCTTTGCACATCACAATGAATGTCATAAGCTTGGCTAGGCCAAACGGGTTGAACCTAGAAATGTGTACCTCATAGTACCGGAGGTATTCTAATATCATAGGGTGCAAGGGTATCCTAAGATTGGAAGTGGTGAATGCATGGGTATACAGGCCTACATATTTTTCAGGTGTATCAAATGTCCCTTGGTTCCTACTAGGTAGCATGATTTTATGTTCCTTTGGAATCGGGTAATCGCGAGGCAGCTTTAAGCTCCTCCTTGTTAATGTGCAACCTTGTTGCTTTATTACAAATTTTTTATTGGTCGACATTGAGACTTCTAAAATCCACAATAACGTATTTGAAATACAGTCTGAAGGAGCACTTTACCTTATTTGATCGAAAGCTTGATCGGAAGTGGTTTTAGTAGGTGAAAAATCTTGGGCGAGAGATAAAACTTTGTTAGGGTTTTACAGTTTTTTACATTTTATATACCCTACAAACGTTAAATCTCAGCCCTACACGATGTCTGGACTTATCCTTTACTACGGATTTCAAACCATTTTAAAATTTGAAATGATGTTTACTTTTACCGAGGAAAGGGGAGTAGTTAGGATTAGTATTGCATTAATTACGGTCAATAACTACAATACTTTTCATCTTCGTTCATTTTTTGTGACGAAGCGGAGGTTTCGTTTTTATTTAAAGTCGTAAGCAATATTTCTTGTTCGTACATATCACTTTCGATTTGGGGGCTTGATGGCGTACCCTCCGATCGAGGTCGAAGGACCCCTTGACCTCGATAAAATTGCATTACGAAGACCCAAGTCTTTCTTCATAAGTCATTGGTGGCGTAAAACCATTCATCATTGACATGGTTAGCAGTTCTTGGATGTATCCTTGCTTCTACATTTACTTGCCAAACGAGGGGGAGGTTCGAAGGCCTTCGCAGCCCTTTCTGTAACAAGTATTTCCCTTGGAGATTTAGAGAGATTTGCGAAGAGTCCGTATTTGGTGTTTTTGTTGTAGAGTGTGAACCTGTCCCTGCCTTTATGTATGTTTTTGGACCCTTCCCATGAAGAGTGCTTCGGGAACTTGTTGTGACTTTCTTTGCTTTTGACCGGAGCCCCATTAGTAGCCACCTCTTTGGCTTCGATCCAGGTGTATGTCTTCTCCATTAAACTCTTGTAGGGTGTGGGAAGGTCAGTGGATAAGAATTCCACCAGACTTCTGTTTCGCAGGCCATGCACAAAACCAGAGATGCGTTGGTCTTCGTGCAGACCCAGAATCTGCAAGGTGTCATCAGTGTATCTTATAACGAATGCCCTAGTGCTCTTGTTTTCCCTTTGTTTGATGTTGTGCACTGTCAAATGAGTCCTTGTGAACTTCTTCTAATGGCTGAAGTGTGATCTAAACTTGGCCTTGAGGCCATCCAAATTTACTATGCTACATGCTTTTTGCCCATTCCACCATATACGAGCGGAGTCTCGCAAGGTATACGTGAACATGTGGCAAGCAACTGGCATAACCCATTTCTGCATTCTAATAGCCCCTTCGAACATATGTAATAAATTATCCGGGTCCCCCTTCCCATCATACGTACCAATGTGTGCGGGCATTTTCAACCCGTCGGGTAGAGGGTAGTCTTCTATCCATCTTACAAAAGGTGTCGTCGAACCCATGGGCTCCGAATAAAGGCAGTTGTAAGGTGGCATGTAAGTGGGGACAGTGTTGTACGGGTTATGGTTCAGAGGTACTCTGACATGATTTTGGTTAGCATAAGGAGGGTAATCAGTAGGTATAAAAGATGGATGGTTTCCTACAGGATACGGAGGGTATACCATGGGTTGCCCGTAGGCCATGTTTTCGTAAGGTTGAGGAAAGCTAGGGTTGCTAGTCTTCCCACTAGGTGGGGGATAGACCCCATGGGGATAAGATTGAGTCTGAAAAGGAGGGTACATACCATGAGGAGGAAGATTTCCTCCCCCATTCATTTGAGGTGGATTGCCTTCTACGCCGGATGCGTGAGAAGGCTGCAACGGAACCCCTGCTTTAGTTCTCCCCAAGTGGGCTGCCAAAAGTGGTGGCAAGTTAACCTCCGTAATCTTCCTTCCGTGACTCCTTCCATTGGAGCCTTCCATCGTTCCTTCCCTTCTCGTCAGAGCCCTCTCCGAAACATATTTGAAACCCATCGATCTTCCACTCAGCCTTCGACTTCCAGGAGATCCTATCCTCAGCACTGAGCGTGTAGCCCCAGGAGCCGAGGGCCTAGTCTCCATCTCTATCTCTTCGTCATACTCATCACTAGAGTATTCCAACTCCCTTCGCATCTCTACGTTCCGAGTTTGCCTCCTGCGAGCCCTTAATAGGGACTCCAGTGCTTCGAGGTTAGCTTCGATGAACGCAGGACTGATAACTGGTTCGGGGTTGGCTGATGTTGAAGCATGGTTGTTGGGAGTTATTTATGGGTGAGATCGTGTGGTGAAAGTGGACGCGGTTATGTTGGGAAGGTTGTTAGGATCGTTGACTGGGATTGGTGTCAAGGTCGAGAAACCCGGAGAGGGAGTATCTTTTCTTCCTTGAGTCATGCCGTAAAAGTAGTAAGTATGATTGACTGGTTATAAGTTTGGAATCACGAGACCAATTGTAGCGGGTCCCACGGATGGTGCCACTGATTGTACAATAATTCGTACGACCAGGCCTTCGATGGTGATCGAAGGATATGAGGGGTGTTATGCTTGCGCCAAACTTGTAGCCAATCTGCAATAAGAAATAGTAGACACTTCGTTAAGTGATTGCGCAGGGGTTGGACCCTGCGAACCACCTCCCGCGTGTGAGTAAGTATGTGATATGTGTTGTAAGTAATGTAGAGTATCTGAAATGCTGTGTTGAGTGAACATACCATTGAAATGACTCGTCCAACCTGTTTATAGATAGAGAAATAAGCTTGGAGAGTGTTTGCACAAGTTTCAGAGATCATGGGGGCGTCCCATGATTTGTGGTAACCGCTAGGGCTTAATCCCCACTCTCTCTGTCTTGGTGGGGAAGCTAAGGAGATAGTGGGAAAGTGGGGGAGACCAAGTCAATGTTCTCCTTTATCTTAGTGTCTTCAAGGTAAGACCCCGAAGGGCTTAGGCCTTCGGTTGGCGAATTCCCAACTGGTAACCATATAAATGATGAATGGTTTTACGCCACCGATGACTTAAGAAGATAGACTTGGTCCTTCGTTATGCAAATTCGACTGACGCCGAAGGGGAGTCCTTCGACCTGATCGGATGGTACGTCATCAAATTCTTTTAGTAATTATTAAGTAATAGTTTCGTTAGTACCAATATATATACACCGGAGTTTTAAAAAATTTATTATATTATTATTTTATCGATTGGTATCCAAATTTGCACTGGTACCAAGTTAGGACTAGACAAATAATTAATTTTATCAAAGTTATTAATTTATTGAATGTTACTACAGACTCGGGTTAAATTACAAAATATTCCATATTTTGAATGTTAAGGGCCAAATATGAACCTACATTTCATCTTCATTTTGTCTTCATTCACACCTCTCATTTTGGAAGAAAAAAATGGAACAACAACAACAAGAAGAAGCCCTTAAACGAATCAAAATCAATAAAAAAAAAACAAAGAAGAAGAAGAAGATCAAATAAGCAATTTACAAGACTGCTTATTACTCGAAATCATTTCTCATTTATCTCCCACAAAAGAAGCCATCAAAACAGGTTCACTCTCCAAACGATGACAACATCTTTGGCCTTATAATCCTAAGGCAGAAGTTCAATATAGATCTAAAATTTACCATATATCCAATGAATCAATCATAGTTATTCATTTTTCTAATCAAAACAAAAAGAAAATAAACTTCCACCCTTTTTTAAAAAATTAAATATCTCGCAAACCGTTAATCGTTACGCGAAAAAAATCATATCATCGCGACGAGAATTAAATTATATTTTTATAAATATGCACTTCTATATATTTTTAACGTTTTTTTTAATTTCGGTCTAAAAAAATCATACGTGATTTGTGAAAATCACATGTGATTCGATTTTTACAAATCAAATATGATCAAAAATCATATATGATTTGAAAAAATCATATATGATTTGATTTTCACAAATCACATATGATTTTTGAAAAACATATATGATTTAACAAATCATATGTGATTTTTCTTATCGGAATTTGTTTTTTAAAAAAGTTTGTCGAAAATATAGAGAAGTGCATATCTATAGAAAGATGATTTAATTTTCGTCACAATGGTGTATTTTTTATATTTTAAAGATTTACCGTTTGCAAAATATGTTATTTAAAAAAAATAGTTTTTTTTTTATTAATTTTGATCAAAATTGATGATTAAAATTGATTTATTGGGAGATTCTCAACTCTTCTATTAGGCTGCCCCAGTAAGGATGGTCAATCCCTCCCATTTTCTCTGTCACGTCAGCTTTCTCTCTCCAGCGATATTCAGGCGATTGGGTGCCCCAGTAAAGGTGATCATGATCAAATTTTTTAAAACATTTTTAACACAAACTAAAATTTCATTAATAATTAAAACGTTACATAATAATTCTAATAAAATAAAAACATTACAACACTTATTAAAACATTACAACACGTATTAAAAACTAATAATCTAGGTTGTGACGTGCCTTGATCGAATATTTGATTTCCTGCAATTTTTGTCGTTGTAATGCGGGCAAAGATGGGTCGATTGGTGTGCAATAGAATATGATGTCTTTTTCATATTTCTGTTCTCGCTCAAATTCAAGTTTTTGTTGTTCAAGTGCCAATCTTTTGTCATCCATTTCCGCTTTCTTTTGCTCCAGCTCCAACTCCTTTTGCCTTTGCTCCAGCTCTTTCTTCTTCAAGTCATATTATCCATCTGCCGGCTCCTTCTTCTTTCCCAATGTCATGGACTTAATGTTTTTCCATTTCTCGGCTACATCTTCCATATAGCTAGACTTGGAACTCTCCGTCGATTTCTTCTTATTTTTCTTAGCAAAGATCACGACCAGTTGGTCGCTCAAGCACATCCGAGTTGGTTTTAGAAGTCCTTGCTTTTTTTCGACCCGCATCTTGGCTTAAAAAAGTCGGCATCTCATTATCCTTCCAGACCTCATGGTCCTTTAAAATTTCCCAGCAATGCTCCAATACAAACGCATGATTATACACTATTTGGTATTCTTCACACGCTCTTCTGTAAACAGTGAGGTCATTCTCACCACTTCCATAATTCCTATAAGCATTGTCGTAAATGGCACAAAACTGACCAACTCTAGGACGAATCCTATTTTCCGCTTGGTAATAATCTAGTTGTACGTTCTATCTGCACCAACCTCTTTTTCAAAGTAAGTAATCACTTTCTGCCAAAATCCCTTAGCATTTTGGTTGTTTTCCGTTATGCTATTCTCGGACGTATCACACCAAGCATTACACAACGCGTCTTCGCATATCGAAAGCGATGAATCATTTATGGTTTCTTTCTCAACAATCTTCTTCTTAGCCTTTGTAGCTCGTTTCTTAGGTTTGACCAGTGACATCTCTTCCTAAATAGTGTTGTTGTCGTCATCATTTGTAACCGAATCGTGATACGATCCATGAGCCGAACGATGATACTCTTAACTCGGTTAACCCGAACCTGTTTCCACATAAAAATCTGGATTGTTGTATAATAGTTCTTCAAAATCACAAGCATCAAGATTCATACGTGTGGAAAACTAGAAGGGGGGTTGAATAGTTTTACCATATAAAACTTCGTTTTAAAGCATTTAGACCAACTTATGTTAATCTATTTGGTTGTTTATGTTGGACGTTGATAGATAGATATATAAACGTGTAATGAAAGATAAAGAGTAAGAAGCACATAACCACAACACCAGGATTTATAGTGGTTCGGCTACAAGGACACCTTCCTTGCCCTACTCCACTCCCCGAGTCACCTACTCGAGAGTTCGTAAACATTACACGACACCAACTCCTTATGGCGGAGAAGCCTTCACAACATCGCCTACTCTTTTTTCGATACTAGGCTAACCACCGGGTTCTTTCACTCCAAGGTTAACCACACCTATCACAACATCGCCTACCCTTTATTCGGTGCTAGGCTAACCACCGGGTTCTTTCACTCCAAGGTGAATCACACCTATCACAACGTCGCCTACCCTTTATTAGGTACTAGGCTAAGCACCTAGTTCCATTACTATGGAGGAACTACTACCCAACATTTCACAACACCTAAACCCAAAGGAGACCCACTCCTTATTACAATACCATCAAGGATATCACCATCCTTGAGAACACCTATTACTATATGTATAACGATGCACCTCATCGATTATATGACCTTAGCATTCTTCACTAATGCTTCTTGACACAACGCTTGGCACCTTTCACTAATGCCTTTGTCTTGAAACCTTTAGCATTTTTCACTAATGCTCTATACACGAACGTTAAGCATCTTTCACTAATGCTTACGTCTTGACTCCTTCGGCATCCTTCACTAATGCCTTCAACACAACACATCTACGGAGGAAGAAAGAACTATCAACAAGAGAACCTCGGTAGTCTTGATGATGACGAAGCATGGCAACTCATAGACTTGAGCTTGCTCGACTTCAAGAAGTGGTGATCTCGCCTTTAAGAGGAACCTAGAGAATCACACAAAAACAAAAGACAAACTACATAGAGAGATCCCTTAGGATAAGTGGTTAGAGAGATACAATACTTGGGGAAAGTATGTGTGAGAGTGGTGAGATGAAAGGAAGAAATGGCTCACTATTTATAGGCAAAACTTGCCACTGTTCCCCGGATCCCACGGATCCCTCCCACAAGGGATTCGTCTAGCGTAAAGCTAGGGATCCGTAGGACGCTTTGCCCATGGGTATTTTCAGTTATGGGTCATGGGTTATGGGTTGATCCATGGGTTAATTACTAGATACAATGTATCTTATGAATACAATGAACCTAGTTAAATGGTTTTGGATAATACCATGGGTATACCATGGGTTATGGGTCAATACCATTTGTTAGTTTTACCCATTTTAGTATATACTTAGTTAAGTATATATTTACCCAAATATGTAAACACTAGTTGTTGTACATATGTATTACTAAATCATAAAATCACTTATACTTGTTTTAGTGTTTTATGTGAAAACGTAAGTGTGTTAGAAAACTATTGGCTCAAACTATTTACGTATTTTATTTGTTTTATTAAAATGATTTTACGTTTGTAATCGACAAAACATTAGAAGATCGTAAAATATAAATAAACGTTTTTACGGCTTATTTGTATTAACAATCTCCCCTTTATGTTGATGACAAAACATAAAATTATTTTAAGGAAAAACAAAATAAGTCGAAAAGTTTAATTGAGTTTTACTCTCTCTCCCCCTTTTTGTCGAAACAAAAAGAGCGTCGAAAAGAAACTAACACAAAGTTTTTAAGAAAAAAAATGTAAAGAGAGCAAGTGACGGGAATAGTTCTCGTCTTAACTCCCCCTTGACGAGTCCATCCCTTTGTGAGGGCGTCAAGTACATAACGTAAATAAACGAATGTGTTGCAAATATGTTTGCAAATGGTTCGTCCGTGTGACGAAAAATGCTCCCCCTTAAAGATTGCAATGTTGCAATGGGGTGTCATGAACAATAATCCAAAAGCGGATTATGTTGCAAATGGTTTGACACAAAGCTCCCCTAGCTTTATGGTGTCAAAATCTTCATGTGTATTTTGAAAATCTACAAAATAAAGGTTAGAAAACAAGAGTATAGTGCATAATTTCCTGCAAATGAGACTCAAGTTAGTAGTAAATTGTGCTTCTGTACCACGGATCCCACAGTTCCCTCCATGGAGGGATCCGTCTAGGCATTTTGGAGGGATCCGTCTGTCTGGTGACAGGTTATTTCAGCAATTGTGATATTCCAAACAATGCTAAATATGAGAGTGAGATATGAATAAATAATACACTCAAAGCAATATGGCAAATAAGATATCATTCAATAAAACAAAGAGATAATCAAACAAATCTCTAAAACTAGGAGAATGATCTAGACAAACATTTTCTACAAATACTAACGAGTCACCTAAACTTAAGAAGTAACCATGTTCTTAAGGATAAAATGGGATTCCTAGACCTTCTAAGTTGAGCTTAAGACTAGGATACCTCTTTAGGCTCATGGTTGTTTAGGTTTGTTGACCTCTTCAAAACGTTCAAGGAGGTGATAAAACATGAAACGTTGCTCTTCACTTAGTTCATGTATCAACCTTTCAACATGTTGACAATGATAGCAATCTTTGTCATGGTTTTGAGCTTCTTGAAATGGAGGTTCAAGTATGGTGGGTTGAGGGTCCTCAAGTAGAGGGGGAATTGGTGGAGACTCATTGAGTAGTGGCTCAACAAAGTTTGAGGGTGAAGGAAAAGAAGTGTCAACTTCCATGTGGTTGGGTGGTTGACTTTGATGTCTCCTTATAATCCAAAATGGACTATTTGGGGGAATTGGAGAATTTGATATTGGTGCAAGTGTTGATTCAACACTTTGGTTTTGTTGCATAACCTTTTCAAGTGAATTTGTTGGTAGTGGTGGAAGATGAGTTGGCGAAGGTGGTAATTCCTCTAAGTTTTGAGAATGTAGAGATGATTGTGAGGTGTTAAATGATGTGGTTCTAGGCACTAATGATGTTGGTTGGGTTGAAAAGGGTGTGTTTGGTTTAGTAGAATTTGATGATGATATCCTTGTGGGAACAATCCTTTTGGGAATTAGTCTGATTGGTTTCTTTGGTGTGGGGGAAATCCTAGCATTTGTGGACTTAACCGGAGATGATTCGGTTGAGGAAACTTCGTGTATGACCCTAGCAAGTTTCTTGGGTGGTTCTTGGGTGGATGAGTTAGCACTAGGAGATTTTCTCATGATGAAATGACTAAGGAAGATGTTTGTAATTGCTAAGAGTTGTGTTGTGTTTGATGACTAAGGTGTTCTAGCAATATGACTTATAAAGGGAAGAGTTTGGCAATTGCATTTAAGACTTAAGCCACTAATATTCTTAGAGATATGATGATTAACATGCACAAGATTGAAGTTCAGAGTTTCACTGATCTAGGAACTCATTTAAGATGAGATGGAGTGTTTGAGTTAGCAAGAAGAGTTTGAAATGATTGTTTTAGCTAGAGTTTGACTTAATCTGTCACCCGGATCCCACGGTTCCCTCCTTTGAGGGATCCGGCTAGGCTAATCCTAGGGATCCGGCTCTCAGCAGTTATGAAAGGTTAGAAATAAAGTTTCTAAGAGCTAAAATCTATACCATATTGAGTGTTTCAGTCCTCCAAAGTAACTTAAGTGAGGGTGTACTTTGAATGATCAAGAGTAATGAATGATATAGCAAATGGTTGCTTTTTATGGAAGGAAAATGGAACTAAATGACTACCAATGGATGTTCAAGGATGACACTAAGAGTTTAGGTGGTGTCAAGTCATAATAAATGATCCTAGAGACCAGATGTTAGCTTGAGATGGAGTTTGAAAAATCCTCAAAATTCAAAAGAATTGAAAAGCTAATTTTTGACCCGTTTTGAGATAAAAATGACTAGAAACAATTTCCTAAAATTGTTCAATATGTCCACCTAAGTGTTTTGAGAAAAAAAACAATTTGTGAGTATTGAAGTGGAAATATGGTGAGTTTTGACGATTTGATAAATCAAAAGGCATTTTGACTAAGGTCTTATGTAAGCTATAAGTGAGTCTAAGGCTTTCTCATCCTTGAAGTAGACTTAGTTGAGTTCTAATATCTTATTTTTAGCTAATGTGATATTATCTAGTAAGCTATCTTGATGTAAGGGATGCTGTATCGCTGATCTGATGTCACGGATCCCACGGTTCCCTCAAGGGAGGGATTCGTCTAGGCTAATCCTAGGGATCCGGCATCTGCAGATCAGAACCACCACAGAATAATGAGCAGATTTTGCACACTTAATCAACTATTAAACTAAACAACAAGTACAAGCATTTCATCACAAAACAATACTCATAGATAATGGTAGAGGTAACAATATCTAAATTACCACAAACAAGAGTTCTAAAACATAATCATCCACACATAAATCAAGTGTTAAAAATAAGCATATTCCTATTGTCTCTTTCGTCAATTCTTTCTTTTCCTCTTTGACGACTTTGTGAGGTGGTAAGCAAGATTTTGAATCATGCCCCTCAATTTTTTGAATTCCGCGGTCTCGTTTGGAATGGTTGGAGGTTGGAAGTTGTTCGTAGTAATCAAAGGGTTCCAATTCAATGTTGGCTATGGGGTCGACATCTTCTTCTTCTTCATTTTCTTCTTCTTCTCCTTCCGAGGAATCCAAAAGAGCTTTAGGTTTCTTTCCATTGACCATGAAGCGTTTAGAGGGTATTTTGGTAAGAGGTACCATTACATGATTGGCAAAGAAATGATAATTGTTGCTAGGAGATGGTTGCAATGCACTAACATACTTACAAAGTCGTGTTAGGAGCATACCATATGGAAGTACCATGTTGGAAGCTTTGAATACCTTGACCATTCTCCTTACCATGTAATAGGCGAGATTAAATGGCTTTTGGTGGATAAGACAATAGATCATTTGCACAAGACATGCGTTTGGATGATCCTTGTTACCAACTAGGCTAATGACGTTTTCCCTAAGGATTTCTTCCCATTTTCTAAAAATGGGATGCATTTCAAAAAGTTCCATTTGAAAAGGATCACGGTGAATGAGCTTTTTGTTTCGGTTGTAACGGGATTGGTCGGTCCTAACCTTGAAGATAGTATCTCGAATGGTTTCGGGATCATCGAGAGGAGTATTGTAGAAAGGTTTAGAATCAAGTGCAAGATTTCGAGCGTTAATTGCCCAATCTTGAGAGTACATACAAATTCCTTCACAAGGAATGCGAAGAATTTGAGCAAATGTGTTGAGAGGAAGAGTAAAGTTTTGTTTATTGATGATGAAGGCGATTGAAATGCTATCATCGGCGTTTCGAATGATCCTAATGCTTTTATAAAACTCAAAGATGAAGACCGGAAAAATTTGTTCATCAATGTCAAGAAGACAATCAAAATTGATTGCCGAGAAGACTTGACGAATGTCGGTATCCTCAAGGAATCATTCCTTGATTACACGACCTTCGTGGATAAGTCGTTTTTCAAGCTTTTTGAAGACCTTGCGGTCGGTTTTTGAAAATTCCTCATTTCGATAGTAATGACTAAGGTAATGGACGATATCATGATGATCTTGTTGAGTGGCTTTAGGCATGATTGGTCCTAGAAACACAAATTTTCCAATTAGGTAAAATTATTTGAGATGGGTTTATGGTTTTGATTTGTATTAACAATGTTGTGAACACAATGTGATCTTAATTATCTTAAAAGCCCCTTTTAATGATTTAATTTTGAAAACCCTAATTGAATTAATTGATTAAAGATTGTGAAACCATAAACCCTAGGATGAGGATGATGAAAGTTAGAACAAGTTAGTGTAATTACTTACAATGGTGTTCTAAAGAGGAATACGTGAGGATATGGAGTCCAATAAGGATGAAATCAGTAGTTTAGTCATTTTTGTGTTATGTGAGGAGAGGGAAAATGATCAGTGATGATTTTTGAAAGCGTATAGTTGTGTTCTGTTCCACGGTTCCCCTGGATCCCTTGTATTTGGGATCCGGCTAGTACAACTAGGGGATCCGACTCTGTGACGAGAAAAGTTAAGTTTGTTTGGCATTATTTTTGTAGTAGGCTATAAGCTAGCTTACAAAAAAATAGTTTTGAGGTATCAAATGAAAGGTTGTTTTTGGTCGACGGGTTTTGATAAGTTAATTATCGAGGTTTCATGTGTGACAACGGCGTTAGTTTGATGAATCAAAAGGAATACTATTCCCGATGATGAATAAGTCGGGAAAGTGACGAAAGAGACTTTTAAAGAGACTAGCAATTATCAAACAAAGAGAACTATGATATCATTATACTCATGTAAGCTATCTAATGAAAAGTAAAACATACCTCTATGCTTCTTGGTTTGGTCATAATACCAGAAATACTTCATGAGCTCTTAAATTAATCATTTGTACTTGGCGTAAGTAAGTTGTGATTACTTTTAGATCCTTTCTTGAAGGTTTACTTCATTATTCTTTGAATAGAAATGAAGGTTTTGGAGAGATCCTAGCATGAAGATTTCTTGAAACAAAAATGTTAGGATGATCTATCAATGTCCAACAAAATGACTTTAAACCATGACTTGAAAAATCCTTCTTTGTAGTTTTCAAACATACACGGATCATATCAAGTTTTTAAAGTACAACATACTTTAGGAAACTTGGTAACGAAGCTCTGATGCCAATTGTGGAAAACTAAAAGGGGGGGTTGAATAGTTTCACCAATTAAAACTTCGTTTTAAAGCATTTAGACCAACTTATGTTAATCTATTTGGTTGTTTATGTTGGACGTTGATAGATAGATATATAAATGTGTAATGAAAGATAAAGAGTAAGAAGCACATAACCACGACACAAGGATTTATAGTGGTTCGGCTACAAGGACACCTTCCTTGCCCTACTCCACTGCCCGAGTCACCTACTCGAGAGTTCGTAAACACTACACGACACCAACTCCTTATGGCGGAGAAGCCTTCACAACGTCGCCTACTCTTTTTTTGGTACTAGGCTAACCACCGGGTTCTTTCACTCCAAGGTGAACCACACCTATCACAACATCGCCTACCCTTTATTCGGTGCTAGGCTAACCACCAGGTTCTTTCACTCCAAGGTGAACCACACCTATCACAACGTCGCCTACCCTTTATTAGGTACTAGGCTAAGCACCTAGTTCCATTACTATGGAGGAACTACTACCCAACATTTCACAACACCTAAACCCAAAGGAGACCCACTCCTTATTACAATACCATCAAGGATATCACCATCCTTGAGAACACCTATTACTATATGTATAACGATGCACCTCATCGATTATACGACCTTAGCATTCTTCACTAATGCTTCTTGACACAACGCTTAGCACCTTTCACTAATGCCTTCGTCTTGAAACCTTTAGCATTCTTTACTAATGCTATATACACGAACGTTAAGCATCTTTCACTAATGCTTACGTCTTGACTCCTTCGGCATCCTTCACTAATGCCTTCAACACAACACATCTACGGAGGAAGAAAGAACTATCAATAAGAGAACCTCAGTAGTCTTAATGATGACGAAGCACGGCAACTCATGGACTTGAGCTTGCTCTACAACTTTAAGCTTAATACCACGTAAAAATAAAAACTTTAAGCAAAAAGCTCTCGTTTTAGTATAAAAACGCAACTTTTTGAAAGCTTGAACCAAAAAACGTAACACACCACTCCTAAACCATTGTTAGGAGATTGATACCAATTAATCTATCAACCTTATCACAAACCCAACACGTATATCACGTTATGCGTAGAACACGTTAGCACACAAACACAAACTAGGCGTAAATAAGAAAGAAACAAAGATGAGAAAGATGGTGACTTGATATATGAACCGTGTATGTGAAGAGAGAAAGATGAACACAATATGTTGTATATTCCAAAGAAAACACACACACACACACACTCAAGCACACCCCTCAAATGAGAATTTGAGGGGTTTATATAGTACAAGTACTAGATGCCCTAAAAGGCTTTCCATGGGCCTGGTGGATGGGCTTGGATTGGATTGGGTAAATGAACTTCTACAAGGCTAGCTTAACATAACTTCTAGCCATTTAGCTTAGCCTAATCCACGAGCCCGTTGACTATTCTATCACGATATCTAACACACATTACAAAGTTGCTAAATGTGAATGACCATCACTTCTAATGAAAACTATTAAGGCTAACAATCTCCCCCTAAGGGGTGGTCATTCAAAAGATGCTCCACTTATTAAGATCTTTACTTTCCTTGAGCTTAAACTTTGCGTGTAGATATAGAATATTGTTGATTCTTTGTTCCTACATGCTTTGTGATCAATTAATGTGGTTGGCTGCCGTTGTCAACTTCGTTGGTTTGGTGTCTCCACGTCTTTCTCCACCATGCTCACACTTCTGTTTGTCTTTTGGTTACCAATGATGTAGTTCTTGAGTCTTTAAACTTTGTAGATTCTTTGACATTGACGAAGAATCATCTTTAACTTTGTGTAGCCTTTGATTATGATGAGAACTTTCATGTGTTGATGGTATGAGCATGTGGAGATGCACTCAGACGATCAATCGCTCGGAGCTTCCATAAGAAGAAAACATAAAAGCAGGTTAGTAATAAGCGGATTCCGGCACTTACAAGTTTGAATTTGAGGCGTTAACGACATAGTGTGAAAACATGTCTCTAATTCTCACAAAGGCGTTCTGAGCGGAGTCCCACAAGTGAGATAACACGATATACCAAAGTACACCTACAGTTCAGATGAGTCGTTGAGGTACATCAAGCATCACCCCACGATCGTAGACCGCTTGAGACACACTGCGTAATCCACGAAGAATTACCAAGTGACTACCGTCGTGGTCTTGATGTTGACCCTGGCAGGAGTTTCCATTCAATCACTGAGGATCACAATTGTGAAACCTCTAATAAATGTTCTGGCAGATTGCTAAGATCTGCGTAGGACTCTAGAATATGTCACTTGTGTCCTTATTGATGAACAACAAGCGATGTCATGTCACGTGTTCCTATGAGATCTTTTGATGAATCTCGTGGCTCTAGACTCAATAGTGCATTTTGGTTTTCCTGAGACTAGGGAGAGGGTCTCCTTTTTCAATACCAACGATCTATAAGAGAAAGTCGATAGTTTATGTAGGGTTCCCAGTGAGAATGAAACAAATCCTTTTGAGAGGAATTGAGTAGCAAGAAGGTTTAGTGCAGGCGCCACCTGGGTCCATGACGTCTTTGTCTTCAATACCGCTGTCATCTAGTGACAACCAAGAGTGCATGAATTGAACCCTTTTTCGCCCTAAGGTTGATTATGGAGGGCTATTTATTTTCACCCTTTTCATTACATTTCTTTTAATTCTTCAACCCCTTCTTTCTCCTTTCTCACATTACTCCTTTTTTTCAATCATTCCTAAGGACTTCTAATACTAACTATTTGTGATGTCCTTGGGTAGATCCCTCCGGCTCTGGCGGATCACATGACTGATTTCCTATCCTTAGTCACCTTATAACTTCATGACTGTCCCATGTTGCCATAAAACCAATTTCTTTGAAAATATCTCAGAGTGTTTATGATTGAAAACATGTTTGAGACACTCCAAGAGTTTTTATATTTTCAGAAACACTCCCCCTTCACATGTGCTTATAAGTTTTGATGAATTTGCACATAGAGGGTAGAGTTCGCACTTTTGAATTCATCGGCTCATGATAGACAATTCCCCACGAGACACTGCACGCTTGCCTAGTTAAAGAGTTCCATTGTCAGTTTTAGGTGACAACTAGCTCTAATAACTAACTTGAAGTTGTAAACACTCCTTGAAAAGGAGGTTAGACCCATGTAAGTTCATGTCTATCACAAGTTTCTCGAAATGGTACATTTACTGACTTTGATTCCCGTCAATTCATTGGTTCCGTCTGAGTCGAGCTCATTTTGAGATTCAAACACCGATCATTAATATTTTTTATCACATTTTAATCACGTCTTCTCCCCCTCAAAAATAGCAAATTCGTGATATTTTTTATATCAACGGATTAAACAACGTTTTTAGAATCTTTTGGGGGAGACAAACGGATTTGATTTAAGCATGAATTTGGAACATTTTAGTTTTATACTCCCCCTTTAATAAAGCATAATCAATTAAAGGGTTTTGGAGGGAGTTATCTTGAGCACAAAATATTTTGAAAGATTTTGAAAATATTTTTGAACAATCTTGAAAAGGTGCTCAAGATGATGATGTTTTCTCACTATTTTTAAATGTAGTGCATCAAGCGCATAACTTGATTTTTCTTTAAAAGCACGAGTTTTGATTTGAAAAAAAAAATAATCAAAAATCATCATTTTAGTCCGGGTTTCGTACAAAAATATACGAAGACCATTTTTAGAAGAAATTTTGAGAAACGACATGTTTTAGAAAACATATAGAGAACTCTCGCTCAAGCATATGTACATACCCGTATCATTGTTGAATGACATTTCTAGAAACGCATGAATATCGATTATAATGAGAGACATGTCGTGAGAAGAATATTTTTGGATTTTTGATTTTATATTGTTTTTGTATTTTTGAAAATTTTATATTTTTATATTTTGCTTTTGTTGGTT
The DNA here is from genome assembly GCA_910596185.1 of Chrysanthemum makinoi. NCBI lineage: Eukaryota > Viridiplantae > Streptophyta > Magnoliopsida > Asterales > Asteraceae > Chrysanthemum > Chrysanthemum makinoi. The sequence continues at coordinate 142,350,462 of OU343222.1, read as the reverse complement.
TTTCAAATTTTGTATTTTGTTTTTCAAAAATATTTACGGCGAAGCTTTTGGGAAAATCATTTTCAAAAAGATTCGAAGACGTTCTAGCTCCTCGTAGGGTTAGGCGATTCCAATTCGTCAAACTAAATCGTTAAACCTTTCTTTTGGAAGGACTTTAGTAAATAGATCGGCGAAGTTGGTAACTGTCTTCACGAAGAATAATTCAACAGCACCATTTTCGACGTACTCTTTGATGAAGTGGTAGCGGACACGGATATGCTTAGTCTTTGAGTGATGAACAGATTGCATGATATGGCTATGGCACTTTTCGAGTCACAATACATAGGTATTTTATCGAAAGTAAAGCCATAAACTGTGAGTTGTGTTCTCATCCATAGAACTTGAGCACAACACGCAGATAGAGACACATACTCGCCTTTAGCGTTGAAAGTGCAAGGTAATCTTGTTTCTTTGAAGACCACTTACTAACTTTTTACCAAAAATTGTGCTCCTCCCGATGTACTTTTTGTCAGTGTAACTTGATCACCTGGTGGTCCGTGATCCAAAAGGCAATTAGATCAAATCTGAATTCCTTCGGATACCAAAGTCCCATGTGAATGGATGTCTTCAAAAACGAAAGATCCTTTTAACCTCTTTGAGGTGCGTCAAGAGGCTTTGCCTCAAACCGCTAATAAGCAAAAAGCAAAATGAATATCGGTCGACTAGCGTTGAGGTACATGAGAGAACCAATCATGCTGATATTTCTTCGATCAATAGGTTTCCCAAACAAATCGGCTCCAAATTTTGGTGAAGTTACCATTGGTGTTCCGACCGAATCACAATTATCCATACCATGATTTTTCAAAATCTCAGTTGTATATTTAGCTTGATTTATAAAAATTCCACGAGGGAACTGATGTATTTGTAAACCAAGAAAGAATTTTAGTTCCCCATCATGGACATTTCAAATTTGCTTTTCATGAGATTTTCAAAATGTTTTGAAAGACTCGGATTAGTGGACCCAAAGATGATGTCGCCCACGTGAATCAATCAAAATGTCGCTTTTGCATTTTTGTGTAAACAAGGTAGGATCAACTGTTCCTTTGGTGAAATTGTTTAGTATAAGGAAAGAGGACAGTCATATACCATCTCGAGCTTGTTTCAACCATAGATTGCCTTTTTGAGTTTGTAGACGTAGTCTGGATGTTCCTTGTCTATGAAGCCTTCCGGGTCGACTCACGCATTCTTCTTCGTGAGTTCCATTCAAGAACGTGGTCTTAATGTCCATCCGATAAACCTTGATGTTTTTGTGAGTGCATAGGCTAAGAATATCCCCGACTGCTTCAAGTCTAGCTACCGCGCAATGACTCTTCAAAGTCTATCCCTTCCTCTTGTCTGTATCCTTTGGCCACAAGACGAGCTTTGTTGCGAATGACCGTCATTTCTTCATCCCGTTTGTTCTTCCATAACCATTTAAGATCAATGACGCGAACGTCAATGGGTTTTGGAATCATATCCCAAGAGTCATGTAGACGGTATTGGAGAAGTTCCTCCTGCATTGCTTCTATCCATGCAAGATCCGCCATTGCTCGCGAATGTTCTTTGGCTCTATATTGCTAATTGAGCAAAGGTAAATGCATAAGTCGCAATCGGTGGCAAATTGGCCACGCCCGAATTCGCCTTGAAGGTTCACCAATAACTTGTTCAATTGGGTAGTCTTTAGTCCACTCGTGAGTAGAAGGATACCGCTGGTTATAATGATGCGAAGTTAGATGGTTCTCGTAAGCTTGAAGATGATTGGTGATTCCGTAGCAAACGGTTTTCAAATAAGTCTTCATCTAACGTTGCATCGCTCGTTTTGGTTTTGCTCATCAACCGTAGAACGGGTGCAATAACCGAGTAGATGTAGATGATGTTGATGGAGTTGGTGCATTGGTTTCACCATTGTAGATGCATCTTCGTTGGTGGTGGTGGATGATGTTGCGGTGCGGCGGAATGATGGTTTGATGCATTTGTCGAAGTTCCACCATAGTATTCATCGAACATTAACTCGAAGAAATTTTCCCATTCTTGTTCTTTAGGTTTTTCAAATGAAGTTGATTGAGCTCTTTGATGTACGAGTCCTAAACTGATGTGTCCAGAAGTCTGCGGGTTTAGTGCGGGTTCTAGAGCGAGTCTCTCAGAAGCCATTGGTGACAGTTCATCAAATGTCACATTCATCGTCTCCATGATCCTCCTAGAGCGAGTCTCTCAGAAGCCATTGGTGACAGTTCATCAAATGTCACATTCATCGTCTCCATGATCCTCCTAGTCCTTCTCGTTATACCCTAATGCCCTCGAAGTTATCCGAATATCCAATGAAGATTCCAATATCACCTTTTGCTTTCAGTTTTCCAAGATCTTCTCTATCATTCGTAGGATAGCACAAAGCGCCAAACACATGAAAGTAAGAGATATATGGTTTTCTGTTGTTCACAAGCTCATATGGGGTTTTATTGAATCTTGGATGGATGAGGGATCGGTGCTGAGTGAAACAAGCAGGGCAACAACATCACCCATAGAAATAATCTGCACTAGAATAAATTAGCATTGTGTGCAAGCCCACAAGAGTACGATTTCTTCTTTCAACTACCCCATTCTCATGTGGAGTTCTAACAACCGATGTCCGATGTGTGATTCCAACATCTTCAAAATAAGTTCTTAACTCCGATTAGTGAATTCAGGCCGTTGTTCTTCTTACAACCCTTACGAGTTTGAAGAAGTACTTGAATGCCGAAGGTGATGATGATGCCTCGGTGCTTCGTCTTTTGATCTCATAAACCTAACCCATGTATATCTTGAATAATCATCGACGATAACAAGAATATACTTTTTCCCGTTAATGCTTTCAACTCTCATTGGGCCACATAAGTCCATGTGCAACATATGCAACTTTGCTTCCGAACTAGGTACGGATTTGGGTTTATATGATGCTCTTTTGCATTTTCCTAGTTCGCATGATGGACATAAGTGATCCTTGGTGTATTTGAACTTTGGAAGTCCGTTGACAATGTTGTCTTTGGCAAGATTGTTGATGGTGTCGAAATTGAGATGGGATAACCTTCTATGCCACAACCAGACCGTGTTCCGATGCTCGCGGTCATAAGACATATTGGTGATGAAGAGGCCGGTTTTATGTCGATAGCATACAAGTTTGTATCACGATTCCTAGTTAAGAGATCAGTGCCATCCAAGTTTCTAACGAAGCAAGCATTTTTCCTAAAAGCAACCTCTAAATCTGATCACGAACCGCCCGACGAAAACAAATTGTGTCCCAACCCTTCGACATAGTAAACCCGAGTGATCAAATAGTTTCCAAAAGGTAGATCTCCATAACCCATGATAGCTGCTACATGATCATTTCCAAAACGTCCGGTTCCCATGAATTTTCCATCTAAATTGATCACAGCTTTCATTCCCGTCATGTGCTTGGAGCAACCCGAGTCGACGATCCAAAGACATATTTCGATAACCAATAATGTAATAAGAAGATTTTGGAAACCGCTTGATTTTGGTTCCTTTGGGTTAGAGGTAAAACTCGATCACACTCAAAGAAGTTTTCTATGGGGTATTCCGTGTATCACTCATTGTACCATTCTCGAGTGTGAAAGTTCTACCGTGGTTTCCAAATGTCATCTCTAAAGTAAAAAATGATATGCTTATCAAGAGTGTAAAGCCTAAGTCTTGCAACTAGTCTTCCTACTCGTTTAGCATAAGTTCTTTTTGGCACGTTCTTCTTAGCAGGCTTATCATTCACATTCTTAGAAACACAATCATCGTGAACATTAATTAAAGATTTCTTGCAAGTTAAACAAAGAGTCTCAACACATTCATTAGACTTAGCAAGTTTCATCGGTTCAGTACATTCAGATGAAATGTCTTTCTTATTCAAAAGCGGTAAATTCCTAGGGTGTTCTTCTACTTTCTTCTCTTTATTCAAGCTACTACTCTTAGAGGCATGCGAGACTCTATTGTTCCTTGTATTGCTCTTAGGCTTTAGTCTTCTGCTCCTAGAGGTGCTTTCTAGTCCTGTAGAAGGTAAGGCACACGCATTAGGATTCACATTTTTATCTAGAGAAGTGGTTTCAGCTTTCCTAGTCTCTTTAGAGTGCTTTTCTAAACTTATGTCGTTTGTTCCATATGGTTTAGATGTGGAGGCAGACGCATTAGTGGTACTCATCTTAAAAATGCCAGGTGCTAAAACTTTTGGTTTCTCGATAACCGCTTTTCCTTTATCAACATTTTGTTTAGGCAAGGCAGGTGGAGTGACTGGTTTTGATAAATCTTTTTTCGCATTGACTTTTGGAGGAGGCATAGAAACAGACATTTTTGGTTTGAGAACCGGTTTTTGGAACATTTTCCTTCTCCTCAGTCAATGGTTTTGCAACTGATTATCCACGCCTACCTTTTGACTTTCCGGTGAGCCCTCAAAAGATCATTTTTCGCCATGTCATTGTAGGCACGCCATACGACAATTTGTCATATTTGCATTCCTCGTTTTTCGATCAAGATGTTTAAAATATGAGACATTTTCTTTTTCAAGTTTTTCAAGAGCTTTTACATATTTTGAAACAATTTGGTCTCTGCATCGAGTCTTTCATGATCTTCAACAGTAATATGTTTGCAAAATAATGGACATAATATCAGTAGTCGAACATCTTCAAGAGAGAATCATTTAAATTTTCCAAAACTTTGATGTGTTCAACACTTTCATTAGTTTGCTTTACCAGGGATTTATGGTCCTTGACAAAGTCAGCTGTTTCTTTCAGAAATGCTTGTTCAAAATGAATTACCCTTGAGTTGATGTTATTCAGCTGAGGGGCAATTTCAGTTTCAAAAAACTTTTTATTTTCATTATCAAAGCTATTAAACCAGATGTTTGTTGTAATATTGGTTTTAGTTTTAACATTCTCTTGAAGTCTCCCAATTCTAGTTTTAACATCTTCTAAAATGCTTCTGGCATCACTTGTGTTAAAAGGATCGTTTGAAGACATTTGTTCTGATTAAAAAGATTTTGAGACAACTACAAGAGTTGCAACTTGTTTTGAAACTGGTTTTGAAACTGGTGTTGACGCTTTGTTTGAAACACTGGGTGTTATGGAAAACTTTGATTGTTCTTTATGAGAAACAAACGAAATACCATTAATTTTGTTCCATTTGTTATAATCAATTGGTTTGATTTCCGGATGTTTTTGTTTCATTTTCGATCTACTCTCCTCAGATAGTTCTAACGTTTCAAGAGAATCATGTACAATTATAGGTTCATGCAAAGGTTTTCCATTGTTCAACACATTCCGTTCTTTCTGAGCTTTCTTGAGGAAACAAGGAGGTGAGTTACCAAGAGCCATTTTATGCACAGTATGAAAAATCGGATTTACTTTATTAGAAAGCATCTTGTTTGTTTTAGCGGAATGACCCGTTGTAAGAAGCAAATTTTCCAATTTTTTTATAGTTTCATTTTTATCCAGAATTTCATCAAGAAGAGAATCTTCTCATTTTGAAAAATCAGTTATCAACTTTTTCTTCTCTTTTTCAAGATCAGAATACGTTGCTTTTTGTTTAGAAAGTTGGTCATTTAGATAAAAAATTTCCTTGTTTAAAGATTTTATTTTCAAGTTCAAATTCACATCAAGTGTGTCATACTTGATTTGCAATTGTTTTTCTCTTAAAACAGAATCTCTATAACCAATTTCTAATTATGATACTTTGTTTGTATGAAATTCAAAGGCTCTTGCTTTCTCTTTGTAACTCTCAAGCTCACGTCAATTTAGCATTCAGCGCCTTAACTTCGCGATTGACCGTTCTAACTTTCTCAATTTCAATGCCACTGTTATTGATTAATGATTCAAAATAAGCACGTGTTTCCTCATCAGCCTCAGATTTTGTGCCACAAGCCTCCACTAGGATCCACATCCGGAGTTTCAGAGTTAGTATTGCTACAACTCGGATTGTCCAGGTGTGTATCATAAGTAGGTGCCTGGCGTCACTGAATCGCTGTTCGTCATGAGTAAACACATCAAATATGACATTGTTATAGCATGGATCAATGATTGGTACCTCAGATATTGCGTTGGCGTCATAGACGGAGGCCGTAATCGTGGTCGTGACTTAGTCTCTGAAGATTTGCCATGAAGATGTAGTTCGCATTGATTTCCTCGAGGTCTTCCAAATCATCCATAATAGCGAAAAAAATCATTTTCCTCAGACTCAAATGCATCACCGCTTCTTGCTTGTATAACAAAGATAGCTTTCAAGAAACTCAGATTCTTATTTTGTGGCTTAGAGGGACAGTTCCTTGCCATGTGACCCACTCCTTGACAGTTGTAACACTTAACCTGATTACCCTGATTCACAGTTCCGTCCATCTTCATACAAAAACCCAGAAAAGCATAAAAGCTTTTCATTTTTGACCATGTTTGACCATAAAAAGATGAAGGATGACCACTTTTGTTACACCGGATATGGTAAAAAGGCATAAAGTGAGACCAAAATCTGCCTTGGACCAAGAAAGACACAAACATATTGTAAAACATGAAAGATTTGGACTTTTTGTGATACCAAAAGATACAAAGCATATTGTTAACTGTTAACCCACAAATCGGAAAAAAAAATTTCCGACCACAAAATAAGCACAAAAACAGTTAATAAAACATGTGTAAAACCAACATAAATCAACACAAGATAACCATGGCTCTATACCACTTGTTAGGACCAAAAATACTATAGATTTATGTGGTTCGAGAGGTCTAGGTTGGTGGAAGAAGATGAAGATCTTCATCCTTTTTAGAGAGAGAAACTAGAGAGAGGGAGGAAAAAACAATGACTTTATTAAAATGAAACACACACAACACCTAGCCAAATGATTAACCTCACCCCTCATGGAGAGTCATGAGGGGTATATATAGGCTCTAACTTTGCCACTTACACGATACTAGTCCCTAAGGGCAAAGTATACTACGCATCTAGTCCAATTCACGTAAGTGACGTTATCTTTAGAAAAAGCGAGGCTAACAAAGTCCAATATTTAAATCCTAACCCTTGAAAACAAACGGGCCCTAAGACTATTGAATGCTCGCTATTTGATATTGTATTTCTCCGGTGTTTACTTTCTGGGTATATCGCGTTGATTAATGAAACCCGATGCTGAAATGCTTTTTGTGCTTGTTGTTTCAAAGGATAAGATGATAGATGTTGATGGTGGTATTGTTGACTGTAGTTGCACATGAGACTTCATGGCTACATGATTTGTTAGGAAGCATTACCATATAATCGGTTGTTGGAACATGATTAGCATAATCATATTTTAAGCCTGAATAATCATACGATGATGTTGGAACATGATTTAAGCACATAATCATCGTTTTTGACTTCATAATCATATGATTATACATTTATACCTATAGAATATACATGATCATATTGGGCTTATGGTTGGGTTTGTGCTTGCTGAGGCTTCATTGAGCCTTGGGGCTTTTGGGCTCTAATTGGATTTTCAGAGTTAATTCTTTTAGTAATCCTCTGTAGGTTTTTATTGGGGCTTTTGTCCTTTTATTTGTGTTTAAGGCTAACCACAGTCGTGAGGTCAAGGCATAGGTCGACCGATTTAATAATTGGTCATCCCCATTGTGGGTTGAGTGACACAATCGGTCGAGTGCCATGGTTTAGGAGAAATCGGGCTTTATAACGACCGACTGTTTATACAAAAAAAAAAGAAAAAAAAAACTTTTTTTTTTAAAACTTTACCACTTACAACCTTATAAATACCAACCTCAAACACACTTCTAAACACACAAATTCAAAAAACATTTCTATCAATAACTTCAAACACAAACTTTTAATTATGTCTTACGAGCTATTATTTGGTTCTTCGTCTTGCGACAATGATGAAGTTATGAGTGAGTTTGCGGAGTTTTCTTGGAATGCATACCAAGCATCACAGCCAAAAGTTCGACGAAGGTACATACGTAGCGATCATGAGGGTGCTCATAATCGTTTAGTGGCGGCATACTTCTCCGAAAACCCGTAGTTCAACGAAAGAACATTCCGTCGGCGGTTCTGAATGAGCCGAGAACTATTCACAAATTATTGTAGAGGTAACTGATTATTCTCCTTATTTTTCAACAAACTCTTGATGCTAGGGGCATACCTGGTATTAGCCCATTGGTCAAGTGTACTGCGGCAATTCGTCAATTAGGATACGCGGCCGTTCCTGATTCTCTCGACGAGAATCTGCAAGTGGCTGCAACAACATCCCGTGAATGTCTCCGTAAGTTTTGCAAGGCTATCATGGAGTTATATGGTGCTGAGTTTTTGCGAAAGTCCACGTATTCTGACCTTGAAAGATTATATGCTCATCACGAGCATAAGCATGTGTTCCCTGGAATGATTGGAAGCATTAATTATACAAGTTGGGAGTGGGAGAATTGCCCAAATGGTTTGAGATGTCAATATGCTTGAGGTGATCACGGGCCACATCCATTCATTTTATTGGAAGCGATCGCCTCTAATGATTTATGGATTTGGCATGCGTTCTTTGGTGTCTCCGGGATGAATAACGACGTAAACGTTTTACATTGTTCCCCTGTTTTCAATGATATCAAATCTTGGAGGGCACCAGACCTTGAATTCGAGGTTAACGATGTACCTTATAAAAGGGGATATTATCTTACTTACGGGATATATCCATAATGGGCCATTCTTATTAAGTCAATTTCAAATCCTCCCGCGGGTGATGATAAAAGAATATTGTACAAGAGGAAACACGAAGCATCAAGGAAAGATGTGAAACGAGCTTTTGGTGTATTGAAAAAGAAGTGAAAAATACTTAAAGTTCCGGCTCGAGAGCTGTATAAACAGGATCTCGAAGATATTATGCACACATGTATCATATTACATAATATGATCATTAAACACAAGGAGCGGGCGATATGTCCTACATAGTTCGAAAATGAGGGCCACCATGATCATGATCTCTTAAAATCGTATGAAGAATCGCTAGTAGTTATTCAGGAGATAATGGACTCATCAACTCATCTACACTTAAAATCTGATTTGATCGAACACATTTGGAGAAATCGTAGAAATCAAGTGAATCAAGAGAATGAAGACGAAGAAGGTAGTGATGATGACGATGACGATGATTTTTTTTTAATGTTTTTAATGTTATTTGAATAATTTACGTAATGTATTTATTATTTGAATAATTTATGTAATGTTTTTGTTTTTAATGAATTTTAAATTTGTTGTTTAAAATATTTGAATTAAAAAATAAATAAATAAATCGGTCACTGTGGTAATTTGGTCGTGTATGATAAAGAAAGCTGATGTGACTAAGTGGGTGACGACTGTGTCCGGCCTAATTCCATTGCAGTCACGACCCAAAAAAAAAAGAAAGGGATGAACGGTCGGCGACCGATACCACAGCAAGGACGACCGACTGCTGAATTCGGTCAACCGATTTGGAGACCGGACTTACTGCGCTTAGCCTAAACTTTGAGGGCCTAAGTCAAACAATCAATGTTCATTTTGTAGCGGTCCTTTTTCTTCTTTTTGAGCAAAAAAGCATGGTTGTCAGGATCCCGATTCTGATCTTAGGATCTTAAGTTTTTACGATACTGCAAAGTAAAAACGATCCGGATCCTACATAGGATCTTAGCAAGCTTAAGATCTTATAGGATCCCGATCTTTACCATACGATCTTACGATCTAATCCGATCCGATCTTACTTTTCTCGAATTACTAACTAAAAAACTACAATTTATGGGTTGTTTGTTTGTAGAATTCAAAAAACAACATGTTAATCTTTTTAAACATTTTATAATCATAGTTTAGGACAACATTTATATGAAACATTCGTAGTATTTTATGGTTATAATATATTAGAATTTGTAGATTTGTATAAAATTACATAAATTATTAAAAAATAACATTAGAGTTGGATCTTAAGATCCCGATCCGATCTTACGATCACGATCTTGCAAAGATAAAACCATCTAGAACCCGATCTTGTCAACCTTTCAAAAAAGTACTAGTAATCCAGTAATTGTGGTGTGTTCCCATGGAAATGGAGGAACATCATCAATCTGCAAGAAAAACAATAAGATTTAATGAAATTACCCACAAAGAAGAAGATTATATCAGTTTGTTACCGGATTGCTTACTTATTGATATCATCTCTCGATTACCCACCACAAAAGAAGCCATCAAAACAGGTACACTCTCCAAACGATGGCAACATCTTTGGCCTTATGTTTCTAATCTCATTTTTATATTTCATATGTCGTTTTGGGATTGGAATGATCAACGCCTCGCCGATATCGTTTCGTCTATCGACAAAACCTTAACTCAATGCCGCCAATTTAACCTCACCAAGTTCAAACTGCGTATCCCTTATGATATTATCTATGAATCACAAGTGAATAAATGGATTCGTTATGCTTTTAGCTGTAATGTTCAAGACCTTGACTTATCTATACTCAATCAGGATGATGAAACCGAGTTTGTGTTAGACCAGTTCTTTTTCGTCTACTCGAGTTTTACTCGTTTGGAATTGGACGGCTGCGTGTTTAATCCAGCCGGTGCGATTAGTTGGAGTAGCCTTAAGAGTTTGTTTATTTCAAAGGGGAACTTAGATGACGATTTGATTCAAAATATATTATCCGGAAGCCCGCTTTTGGAAACTTTGCACTTGCTAGGGTGCCATGGTTTTGGGCGGATTGATATTACTTCAAAGAGTGTTAAGAAATTTGTGCTTAATGGATATAGTGATCCTGAAGATGAATGGTATCTTGCAGATGTTGTCGAAATAAATGCACCTCATCTTTTGTCACTGTCGATTGTACAATATTTCTTGTTATGGAAAGTTGTGTTGCTAGATGTGTCTTCTTTAGTTGAAGCTGAGTTAGATTATTCGAAGGCTGGTCATTATGAGACATCAAGTAAGGAAGAGAAAGAAGAAATGCTTATGGGTTTTATACTAAGCCTTCGCCATGTCAAAAGGCTTAAAATTGGACATTTCTGTTTAAGGGTAATTTACCTTCAAATTTTTTTTATATTTTACTTTTTGCAATTTGTGTGTTTGTAGGACTTATTTGTCATTAGCTTTAGGAGAACTTTATTGGTTATAAATGGTATACTGGTTTGGACTTTGGATGTACATTTTGAAAGTGATGATTGCAACCCGGAAAATATATATCAGAGAATCAGTTGTTTAAGCTAAACGTCTCATTTTTCCATTATAAAAATGAATTCATACACGTATTGCACCATTCTCATTGCTATGTTCTGTTTGCAGACTCTCATTCGATTGAAGGCTAAAGGTTTCACTTTTCCATCAAACATGAAGAAGTATCTTAATTGGCTTGGCAGCATTTCGATTGAAGATGAAGAAGACTCAGACTCAGACTCAGTCTAATCTCAACTCATTTTTTTCCATCAAACTTGAAGATTCTTTATGTTGCATTAGTTGGATATCTGTTAACAATTTGATAGAGCTACATCACTGGTATGACAGTGATTAAATCCTAAATGAAGACTGCGAGGTATTACTGCTTGATCATCGTCCTAAAGGTGACGAGGTTAAGGTATTGATGGAACTTTGAATTCATGTTTAGGCTAGAAGTGGTTACTGCATTCCAAACGCGTATACATTAGTTACTTCCAAGTGACTGTGAGCAGCTTCTCAACAATGCTTGTGTTAACTGTATAAAGCCTAGTTATTGACAATCTTTTAAGAATCCTGGTCACAAGCTTATTAACTATCGGTGCTAAAGTTGTTCAATGATGTATCTTATCTTTCTTTTTAAGTTTCTATGTTTAGTCATCTATAATGCTGGTTTTGTCATATGTGTTATGCTCTTGTGAACCTTGTTAGGCTAGGTTGTGGTCATGTACTCGAGGATAAAAGTCCTTTTCTGAACATCCTATTATAAGTTAGTTTAATGAACAAAATAAACCCACCTTGTCCTTTTTTTGAACATATAAACATAGGTTAGTGTGAGATGCTCGGTCATGAACATAATTCTTTCTCCACTCACAGATTTTCTGGAAAGTTTTTGAAACATAATTCGTTCTCCACTCGGACTTCATGCCTTCTTGTGATCCGGTGTAGTTGATTTTTACTGGAATTGTGGATATTGATAGGGGTGAAGTTGCTTACAGTGTTAGTAACTGCCTTTGTTGTTTATTATTGTTGATGTTCGTTTCGTTCATTTCACATCCCAGCTTGAATGTTCGTTTCGTTACGCTGTTAAGCGTAATGTCGAACATTTTGAGTTGTCTTTATGGACTACAGAGGTTGAAAATGCTTTTGTGTTGCATGAGTTTTTTTTTACGAATTTGTGTATTACGCGTTTGAAGTTGTCGTGTTGCGAGTTTAGTACAACTGGTGCGGTTTGTTGGAGAAAACTTAAGAGTTTGTGTATTACGCGTGGTTGGATGAAGGGTTGGTTCGGAATATGTTATCCGGGAGTCCTGTATTGGAAACGTTGGAGTTAAGGGATTGTTATGGTTTTAGGCGGATTGATATTGTTTCTAATAGTGTTAAGAATTTGGTGTTGTGTGGATTTAGTAATCTTGGAGATGAGATTGTGGATGTTATTGAAATCGATGCTCCGGGTATTTTGGCGTTGACTATTCAAAGGAGTTTGTTGTTGTGGAAGGTTGTGTTGCGAAATGTGTCTTCGTTAGTTGAAGTTGAATTAGATTATACCAAAGATGGGGTGTTTGTGACGAGTCCGAAAGACGAGGAAGAAGAATTGCTTAAAGGACTTATACTAAGCCTTCGACATGTCAAGGACCTTAAACTTGGGATTTTCTGTTCAAAGGTAAAGTTTCTTGGCAGGTTTTGTTATTGTCTTTGCAACTTGAAGATCATCTTAGGCGTATCAGGATATTTCATTTTCTTATATTTAATTGTCACGTGTTACCTCAGATATGATTAACTCGAAAATCAAAAGTAGAATGACTTTCCTGATAATTAGCACTATAATGTATGCATACCTCCTTTATCAGTGTTGGTCTTTGGTTATAGAAGATGGGTAGTGACGGTGCTTTAATGCTAAATGTAGTATTTTCTGTAATTCTTACTCTTTATGTTTTAGAAAACGATGAAAAGTAAACAATGCAGCTTAAAAAGTGGGTCGGACTTGCAGTTACGGACTGTTTGTGTGCTACTGAATGGGCTGGTCCTGAACTGGTCAGCGTTCCGTGTGTGTTTTTTATACAACCTTTAATGATTGATGTGGTTCTGTACTGTTCAAAGTCTAACCTCATACTCTACAAAAACATGTAACATGTTACTTCAAATATGATTATTGACCCTAAATAATCAAGAAAATCATGTCACTTTACTGAATTCTAATTATGGTAAAGATCGTGAAACCATACATAGACATTGCAGTAGAAAATATGAATCCACCTTAGCATGCATGCTTAAAACTCGTCCATGGAGTATGGTTGTCTTTCTTTCTTCCTGCTGCTCATCCTTTTGTTCTTAAGGGAGTGATTGCAAGTTACTTATAACTATTTTTTGTTGTTCGTAGGTTCTTTCTCGTTTGGAAGCTAAAGGTTTCATCATTCCATCAAACATGAAGTATCTTGATATTCTTCCAGCGGTGTACTCGTATAACAGATCCTGTTGAAAACTGAGATTGGGACTGGTTGATGATGGTCCTAAAGGTGATGAGGTTATTTGTTAGATTCACTTCAAACTAATGTTTAGCTTTAGCCTAGACATGGTTACTGCTTTTCAAATGATAGAGCTGTTTAAGATTTGATGCTTTAAGTTTTCTTTTTTGAATGCATTCCAATAGAATGACACAAGAGTTTGAGATGATCTGTTAACATTATACATTAATGTTGCTCCGTTCATCTTCTTCAATGTTTCAAACTTTCACTTTCCTGTCATGTCTTTTAATCCAGTCACACTGCTAATCACTTGTCTATAGCTATCATAATATAATATATAGATAATTGGGTCAAAATCAGCACCACTAATCCTTATGGTTCCTATGAAACTTGGACATGTGTATAGTACTATAGTGTAGACATACCTCGTTTATCGTTTTTAGTCTTTGTTTATAGTTGAATGTAGCAATTTGCTGTGATTTTCTCTTTTTGATTTTGAATAATATTAAAATATGTGAAAGAATACACCTTAAGATGTGGGTAGGAGTTGCAGTTAGGGACTCTTTGTTTGCTGCAGAATGGGCTGGTTCAAAGGTGGTGCTGGACCGGTCAATGTTCATTGTGTGTGTTTGGTACGACCAGATTGAGCCTCTAAATGATTGTTGTGGTTCTTAACTGTTCAAACTCTTGGCTCGTATTTTGCCATTCCAAATCCTCCATCTTACCTTCATGTCCTTAATTTCTTTCCCTCTTTCACAAAAACTGCTATGCAATCCGTTCATATCCTTCTCATCGCTTCAATTTAAAGTCGCCATCTTTTAGAATAAGAAATTACTTCTTTATTCAGATTTTGATCTAATCTTATATTGTTTGTTATTCTGCTTTATGATTTTGCATTAGGATAATATTCACAATCTTGAGGTTAGCATTTTCACCTCCATCCATCCATCACCGTTAAACCTAGCTGAGGTCTCCACCACTCAACAATGGGACCAACCCAAGTGTGGGTATGACACCATCCAACCCAGTGTTGACATAGATGAAGTGGCATATATGGAATCTGGGTACTTGCGTTTTCAAAGTGATTATTGCAACTTGGTGACTTAGGTTTTGAGTAGATAATCTTAAGACGAATCTGAAATAATTATCTTTCTTAAAAAACCATCATGTTACTTCAAATAATCGACCTTTATAATCAGTTGCCAGTGTCGGTTTATTGTATTCTAATTATTGCTAAGATCATGAAACCATATATAAATATTGCAGTAGAAACTATGAACCCACCTTAGCATTCTTGTCACAGACACTCACACAAGTGTGTGGTTCTTCTTGTCAGTCTTTGTTGTAGATGCTTCCTTAATTTCATGCTTAAAGAATGTTAGAAGTTGTTGGAAAATTTAGTGCACTTGTGGGATTAGTTCACACCTTGTAATGGGTTAGGAGGTACGGAGTGTACATCCATAAGGTCCATGAACACCCTGACTCTTGTAGTGGTTTGTATTGGTAGTGCTAGTAGAAAGTACTGCTTGTGGAAAGTACTGCTTGTATTTTCCACTGATAAGCAAGTGTTTCCACTGGCCAGTGTTTCCACAAGCTTGTGGATTCCATCTGCAAGCAGGTAACCACCGATAGCATTATGAAAGCAATACCGCTAGTGTTAAAGTACTGCTAATTGTATGAAAGTACTGCTAGTGTTAAAGTACTGCTAAATGGCAGTTACAACTGCTTAATGACCACCTTTAATTGGTCATGTAACCACTAACGGCTATAATGGGGATAATTATGAGGCTATTAATGGGCCGATTAATACTCATAATTCCATTTGACTAGCTAAGAGTAACCTCCTATAAATAGGAGATCTGATCATGCATGAAAGACACACAGAAAACGTAAACACTTATTAGCGAAAGGGTTATAGAATTGTGCCTAATTCTATAACTACATTTGGTCTTATCTCAAGTAGATATTCGTGTAACCCAGGCATTAGGGTCGAATAGTTTACTTTGGAAAGTGATCACACGATTCCAAGTGATATCCGGTAACCACCTAGTGGTATTGCTACTGTCATTGATTGTCTTAACCCTGTTCTGGGAGATACTACCTGTTGGGTTTTTGGTTCCTTGAATCATGAATTACTTTAAGTACTGGAACCACGGACATGTTTGATATAACCACGGACAGAAGTATGTAACCGCTGATAAAGACAACCACGGCTAGTAGTAATGTGTAACCACTGATGATATATTGTAAACCCACGCTAGTGTTTTGTATAGTCGGTTTAGTTTATTGTATTAGATAAATATGGTAAAGATATTTATCTTGTAGGTTACGTATTGTATTATGTAAAGGACTCCTTAGTCTATAAAAGGAGGTCCTAGGTTAGGTTAGATATACATAAGTTTTATAGCTAAAGGTCGATACACTTCAAGGTTGCAAAACCCTAATACTGTAAGAGTATTCGAATTAATAAATAATATTGAGGTGTTGAATGTTAACTGTTCTTCTTCTTAAGGTTAAGTGTTAAATTCGCATAATACTTAATAAGTTGTTATTCCAAGTCAGTTTCTATATTAGATCGTTTGCTCAACTGGGATCAACAAGTGGTATCAAAGCTTGTGATCTAGAAACTGTAATCAAGAAGAGGTCAAGTTAAGTTTTGTTAAAGGAAGATAAGATGTCACGACGAAACTCACATGGTGACTGCTTCCAAGGTACCCATGCTCAAGCATGGTGAGTATCAAATCTGGAGAATGCGAATGAGGCAATACATTCGCATGATTGATTATGCTCTCTGGGATGTCGTTGAAAAGGGAGACACTCTTCCTAAGAAGGGTGAGGATGGCAAAGAAATTACCATTGTTAGTGAAATTGGTAAGGCTAAGAGAAAGCTGGAGATCAAGGCTCACAGTATTCTCTCCATGGGAATACCCAATGACTATGCTTTGGACTTTGAACAATACGAGTCTGCTAAAGAGTTATTGGATGCTCTTGAGACAAGGTTTGCTGGCAATGAAGCTACTAAGAAGTCCCGGATGAATATGCTCAAGCATCAATTTGAAACCTTCACTGCTCTCAGTGGAGAAAAGATTGATGGCACATACAATAGACTTCAAAAACTTATCAGCCAACTGAAGTCCGTAGATTATAAGGTTCTTCAAGAAGATATTAATTTGAAGTTCATTAGGAGTCTATCATCTGAATGGGCTATTCATACAATTGTGTGGAGGAATAAGGAGGACTTTCCTAAGATGACTCTCGATAATCTCTTCAACAACTTGAAGGTTTATGAGTCTGAGAATAACTTTGCTAATGCGTCTTCTCGCTAATCAAAACATTGCTTTTGTATCCACTAATCACAAGAGCCCACAAGATGTATCCACTGCCGCCTATGGTATAACCACGGCTATTGCAAACAATACCACCTGTTAGTGATAATGTCAGTGATGGTGCAATTTGTGCTTTTCTCTCGTCGATTTAACTACTAGTGTTACTGTGTTGAATCAAGATCTGGATCAAATTGATCCTGATGATCTGGAAGAGATTAATCTTCAATGGCAAATGGCAATGTTAACTCTCCAAGCAAGGAAGTTTCTGAGGAGGACTGGAGGACAAGTTAAGTATGATGGTCAAAGGAGAGCAGGTTCGACAAAAGCAAGATGGAGTGCTTTAACTGCAAGAAGAAGGGTCACTTTGCAAGGGAATGTCGAGCTCCTAAGAGGATTGAAGGTGTTAAGAAGATCATTGAAGAGTCTGCTCCTTCTTCAGCATTGGTGGCTCAAGATGGTCTTGGTGATTATGATTGGAGTGATCAGATTGAAGAAGGACCTAATGCAGCTTTTCTTGCTAGTGAAGCTTCAAAAGAGCATAACTTTGCTCTTATGGCTTATGCTTCATCTTTTGGTTCAGATTCTGAGGTATCTAATGAGTCTACTTGTTCTTTTAAATCATGTAATGATAACTTAGAATCTCAAAAGGCTATCACTGAGAGTATGAGGAAGAAGTAGAAAGACTAACTATGGATAACTAGGTTATAGAGTTGGTCTAGAGAGTGTGGAAGAGAAGCTTAGATACTGTATTAAATGTGTGTTGAGTATGTAGATAAGATCAATATATTAGGTGGTGAAATTGATCTTAAAAATAGAGAGATTATAATGCTTAAAGAGAAACTTGAACTAGCAGAGAGTGAAAAACAAAAGGCCCTAGATGAAAAAGAAAAACATGTTGTTAGGGTAGCTAAAACACAATTTGCTTCTGATCTGGTTCATAAATCTATAGAGAGTCATCTAATGAAAAAGGGTTCTGGGATAGGATACAACAATATGCCACCACCCACTCTTATGCAACATGCACCACCTGCTAAAGAACTGTCATTTAGTAGTGAATTCAGTTTTAACAAACCTGTTGAAGGAATAAGTAAGACTGAGACACCTAAGATAAGTTCTGATACGTCATCTGATGCTCCCATCATTGAAGATAGGGAATCAGATTCTGAGGATGATAGTAAAGTATCAACACAGCCTGGAAAGTGAGAATCTATTAAGAAAGTTGATACTAGACAAGCTAACCTTGTACCTAGATTTGGAGCTCAAATAACTAAGAAAGTGGTAGAATACAAGGAAGTACCTAGGGAACAAATGAAAAGATATATACCTAGGGGCAATCAGAGAAACTTTAATGGTCTAATATCTAATAGGTTAGGTAATGAGTTTCAATGTGTCAAGAAAGCTTGTTATAATTGTGGTAGTTTTGAGCACTTACAGAGAAATTGTCATAAAAACAGACCACCAGTGGGATCATTGGAGGAGGGTAAATCACCCAAACTTTTCAAAGAAAACAAACCCTCATCCTAACAAAAACATGATTCCTAGTGCAGTGTTAATGAGGAATGGGAATACAAAATCAATTGTCACTGCTTCTCCCAAATGGGTTCCAACCACTGCTAAGCAAAGTGTAAACACGGCTAAGCAAAATCAAACCACTGATAAGCCAAAAATCACCAAAGATAACAAAGAAGTTTTAAAAATTCCAGTGGTTGAAAATCATTTTTATGCTGTTAAGGCCTCAGCTAGTTGGCAATGGAAACCTAAGACCCAGGTTTTACATCATGTCAACTGTGCATCAATGGACCTAAACAAATTTGATTATATTGATGCACAGGGCAGACCCAAGTCAGTATTGGCTTGGGTCCACAAAACGAACTAATCTGTTTAATTTCATGTGCAGGCAATCTACAAGATGAGCTAAAAGACAAAGGAGTTTTTGATAGTGGTTGCTCTGGGCACATGACTTGGGATGGGAGCAACCTGGAAGATTTTGAAGCTTTTGATGGAGGATATGTGGCATTTGGCAATGATCCAAAGGGAGGAAAGATACTTGAAGAGGCACAATCAGAACAGGAAATTTGGACTTTGAAAAGTCTACTTGGTACAGGGACTTAAGTACAATTTATTCAGTGTTTCTCAAATGTGTGATAAGGAAAACTGGGTACTTTTTGGTGAAACTGAGTGTGTGGTGTTGTCTCCTGAGTTTAAGATGCCTAATGAGAAGTTTATACAACTTAGGGTACCTAGGAAGGAAAATATATATTGTTTTGATCTTAAAGATGTAATTCCTAATAGGTCCTTAACTTGTTTGTTTGCTAAAGCATCTGTGGATGAGTCTAAGTTATGGCATAGAAGATTAGGCCACCTCAATTACAAAACAATCAATAAACTGGTTAAAGGGAACTTAGTGAGAGGGTTACCTAAGGTTTTTGAGTGTAAGGAACTGTGTGTGGCTTGTCAAAAAGGAAAACCACATAGAGCTTCTTGTAAGTCCAAAACTGTCAACACCATTTCACAACCACTATTTATGCTTCATATGGACTTATTTGGACCTACTTTTGTCAAGAGTTTGAACCATAAGCAGTAATGCCTAGTTATCACTGATGATTATAGTAGATTTTCTTGGGTTTACTTTTTGGTGCTAAGAGTGAACTAGTGAAGTTCTCAAGAGTTTCATTATTAAGATAGAAAATCTAGTAAATCATAAAGTAAAGATAATCAGATGTGATAATGGAACTGAGTTTAAGAATGCTGTGATGAATCATTTTTGTGTAGATAAAGGTATAGAAAGACAGGTTAGTGTTGCTAGAACACCACAACAAAATGGTGTGGCTGAAAGGAAAAATAGAACACTAATTGAGGCTGCTAGGACTATGTTGTCAGAGTCTAAGTTACCCACTACCTTATGGGCTGAAGCTGTAGGCACTGCATGTTATGTGCAGAATAGAAGTAAGGTAGTGAAGCCTCATAACAAGACCCCTATGAGTGTTACGATAGGAAGCCAATGATTGCATTCCTAAAACCTTTTGGGTGTCCTGTTACTATCTTGAATACCATAGACTACCTAGGCAAGTTTCAAGAAAAAGCTGATGATGGATACTTTTTAGGCTACTCTTCAAATAGTAAAGCCTTTAGAGTATACAATAGGAGGACTAGAATTGTTGAAGAAAATCTACATGTTCAATTCAGTGAAAAGACTCCTAGTATTGAGACCAAAGGACCAGACTGGCTGTTTAACATTGATATGCTAAACAAATCTATGAATTATGAGCCTATCATTGCAGGAACTTCCACTAATGTTGATGCAGGTACTCCAAAGAATTCTAGTGAAGAAGCAATTTCTAAGGAAGCTGATTCTCCTCAAGAGTTCTATTTGTTTGAAAAGTGGAAAGCTAGTTTTGTCTCACCCATCTTTGAAAAGCAAGGTCCCACTGATGATGATGTCTTGAATACTGGAGGCAATAGTGATCATCATCAAGATACGGATGAGTTATTGAAAGATAATTCAGTGTTGGTAGAAGAAATTGAAAAGAAGAAAAGCATCTGCAAGCACGGATAAGCCAAACATAAGCACGGATAGAGTTAATACAACCACTGCTAAGCCAACAACTTCTACCATTGACATTACAAGTGAAATCCCGGCTGTAAGTACTGATAGTAGTACTTTCTTTGGACCACATGCAAGCCATTACTGGTGAAGAGGAGTATCCACATGATCCTGATATGCCTGCTTTGGTTGAAATTGATACTCCTACTGATGATGAAGACATGGATGATTTCTTCAATGCTGATTTAACTAACTTGGAACATGTCATTCATGAAAGTCCTGTTACCTCAACAAGGATACACAGATTCATCCCAAGGAACAAATACTTGGAAATTTGAATACTCCAGTTCAAACACGAAGCAAGGTTAAGAACACTGAACCCTTTCCTGAACGATGGGTCTTTGCAAGATCACTTCACAAAAGAAACAGTCATAAAGATCTGCAAAATTGCATGTTTGCTTGTTTTCTGTCTCAAAAGGAGCCAAAGAGAGTTGAAGAAGCATTATCTGAAGAAGGATGGGTAGAATCAATGCAAGAGGAGCTTCTTCAGTTCAAACTTCAAGAGGTTTGGAAATTGGTAGAACTTCCTAATGGTAAGAGGGCCATTGGGACAAAATGGGTGTTCAGAACAAAAGGGATGAAAGAGGTATTGTTGTGAGGAACAAGTCAAGGCTGGTTGCTCAAGGATACACACAAACTGAAGGCTTGGATTATGATGAAGTGTTTGCTCCAGTTGCAAGAATTGAGGCTATTCGATTGTTTTTAGCTTATGCTTCATTCAAAAATTTGTTGTGTATCAAATGGATGTTAAAAGTGCATTTTGTATGGCACAATTGATGAGGAGGTTTATGTTTGTCAACCTCCTGGTTTTGAAGATCCTGGTCATCCTGACATGGTCTACAGGGTGAGGAAAGCTATGTATGGTTTGCATCAAGCTCCTAGGGCATGGTATGAGTGCCTGTCCACTTATTTGATGGACAATGGGTTTAAAAGAGGACTGATTGATAAAACTTTGTTCATAAGGAAGCACAAAGATGATATTTTATTGGTTCAGGTTTATGTAGATGACATCATCTTTAGCTCAACCAATAAAGAGCTATGCAAAGATTTTGAAAAGCTTATGCATGATAAGTTTCAGATGAGTTCTATGGGAGAACTCACTTTCTTTTTGGGCTACAGGTTCAACAAAGGACTGATGGTATCTTCATTAGTCAAGATAAGTATGTAGCAGATTTTTTGAAGAAGTTTGGGTTTCAGGATGTGAAGAGTGCTAGTACACCAATGGAGACTCAGAAACCTTTGCTACTTGATGATGGAAGTACCCGAGTTGATCAGAAGTTGTACAGGTCCATGATTGGATCTTTGATGTATCTCACGGCATCTAGGCCAGATATAATGTTCTCAAGATATGCGTGTGTGCAAGATTTCAAGTCACACCTAATTCATCACACATGAATGCCGTTAAGAGAATTTTTAGGTATCTTAAGGGTCATCCTAAATTGGGCCTTTTGTACTCAAAGGATTCTCCTTTTGACTTGGTGGCCTACACAGATAGTGACTATGCTGGTGCTAGTTTGGATGGGAAGTCTACAACTTGAGGTTGTCAGTTTTTGGGAAGCAGACTTATTTCATGGCAGTGTAAAAAGCAAACTATTGTAGCCAATTCTACAACTAAGCTAGATATGTGGCTGCTGCTAGTTGTTGTGGTCAAGTTCTATGGATTCAGAATCAATTGCTGGACTTTGGGTACAATTTTATGCATACTTAGATTTACATTGATAATACCAGTACATAGCATCATTAAAAATCCTGGTTTACATTCTAGAACTAAACATATTGAGATAAGACATCATTTTATTAGAGATTGTAATGAGAAAAAGGTTGATTCAATGGTAAACAATCCATACTGATTTCAATGTTGCTGATCTTCTCACCAAAGCTTTTGATGTGGGGAGTTTCAGTATCTTGTTGTTAGTATTGGAATGATTAATCTCTAAATTCTCAAATTGTTTTGTACCAGTTTGTATATGAATTGAACTGTTATTATGTAATCTTAGTTTTGCTATTTTTGTTTCTAACCACTGATAGTTTGTTTCTAATCACTGATAGTTTGTTTCTAATCACTGATAGTTTGGTTCAAACCACTGCTAGTTGTCCTGTTTTTCACTAACCATTTTGCAGATACAAGAAAGATCATTATAGAAGTAAAAGAATTACTGAAGCAAATTGTTCATTCATTCAATTGAGAAACAGTTTACAGCTTACAGCAACATCAAATGCAACTACAAGAAAAGAGCTATACATGATCTACTAATCCTAATCTAGTTCATATCATCTATTCCAACATCTAACAGGCTGTTGGATATGCATGATCGCTCACATCTTTCACACTAGATGCTGGATATGCATTCGTGAAGTCTTGCATAACCACCCATTCCTTCTATGATCTATCCTGGAGATGCATGACTACTATTACGAGGATGCTAAGGATCAAAATGGAAAGGATGGATTGATGAAAACGTTGATGATGACGATGACCACAGTAGATGAAGCACGAAGGACATAGTTATATCATACTTGCATCTGCTGGTTTCACCAAAAAGCATCATTCATCCATTTTCCCTTTTTCCCTTCCCCCTTCCCATATGTGAAGAAGCGCGCACAACCTGGTGCTGGGTAAGCCAAGAACCACCTCTCTGTTTTTGGAGTGGTGGGTTTCTTGCTCGGGTCTTGTTTGGTGGTTGGGATGATGAAGGTTGTGGGTTTGAAGTTTTCTTCTTGAGGAGTCATCAGAGTCCTCAGCTCGCAGTCATCTTCCATCCACCACACTATCATCTTCTTGATGATGGAAGAAAATGGTTATGGGTTCTTGGTCTTGTTTCTTGTTGTGGAGGGAGATAAAACTGCCATGGGTTAGGTGTCTTCTTCTGATGATGAGGATGAGGAGGGTGTTAGATCAACAACTTCTGGTTTATTCCAACTAGGGTTCCACATGGTGATTGGAGTTGATTGTGGATTTTGGAGTATTTAGGGTTTTGATGATAATGGGTGGTGCGTTATATGAGTTTTGGGTTCTTTTATAAGCAGAGTAATGGGCTTTGGAAGTAAATGAGGGGCAGGTTAAATGTGGTTGAGGAGTTAATGAGCTTCTTGGGTATTGGACTAATATTAATCCAAAAGGTTGACCATATTGACTTACCTGTCTCTAACCTGCGATAGATAGTCATTTGGATCCTCTCGATGGCTATTTCTAACCACTGGACCATAACCTTCTTCTCTGTGTTGTTTTGGTGGTTTTTATCTTGCTGTATGAGGGATCTGTGTACATAAGAGCTGTGTTGTTTAGCTGCTTGTGTTTGTTTAATTTAAAAAAAAATTGTGTAATCCTTCATATTTTTGTAAGATCTATTTCATCATACCACATATTTACTTTCTATACCTCTTGGGAGTTTGGTTGAAGAAGCTACTTTCTATCCACGGATGGTTTGTTTCTAAACACGATAGCTGTTCTGCACCAGCGGATAGCATTTCGTTTGAATTGGATACGACAGGGGCTGCTTGGTAACTTTTGAAAAAGTATTATTTCCCAAATCACGGATGGATCATTTCTTTGATCTTCAAAACCACTTCTATTGGCGCTCTCACTAACCCTAATCACTTATCTTTGCATAATTCACAAAACCCACATCATCACCTTCATTTATCACAATGGCTGAAAAGTATTCCACTTCACATAACCTTGTTTCTATTCTCACAAAGAATGATAGATCTGAAGGGTTTCATCAAATGATTGATTTCCTTGTTCACAGTCCTATTCACTATGCCTTAACTGTTACACCAACCATTTTTAAAGCCTACATACATCAGTTCTGGAGGAATGCTAAGCATGAAAAGGTTGATGGAGTAGAAGTATTTAGCACTGTTGATGGATGAGAGGCTATTTCTGTTTTGAGGAGATCATTAGGGATGTTTTAAAGCTTGATGATGCTGATGGTGTTGATAATCTTTCAGATGTTGAGATTGTTGCTGGTTTGGAAAGGTTAGGTTATACCCACAGAGGTGATAAGGTACAGTATTTTAAGAGTTTCTTTTCAAAACCATGGAAGTTTCTTATTCACACCTTATTGATGTGTATGAGCAATAAGACCCCGATTTAATGACTTTCCTTCCAAAATTGCTACTGCTATTATTTGTTTGTCTGATGGATGAAAGTTCAATTGGTCTAGGATGATCATGAGGGCTAGTTCAAAACATTAGGAAAAAGGGTAAATACTATTTGTATCCTAGGTTTGTTTAGTTGATTGTGGAAAGTCAAATAGAGGAGCCTGTTGAGCATACTCAGGAGTATGAAGTAAATCATATGCTTTCTAAGGTTTTTGCACATATGAGGAATCAACCACAAAATGTAAACATCATAGATGTTCCTTTATTTCCTCATATGCTTACTTTGCCCACTGATCATGAGTTTGATGAGGATTCTGCACCAGCTGAAACCACTGCTGATGCATCTCTAATCCCTGATAGAATACATGTAACTGCTGATAGTGTATCTTAATCCATTTCTAGTCAATCTCAAACCACTGATACAACCATTGTTTTCACTAGGAGATTGAAGGGCACTGAGCTACCTCAGGCTAGTGCTAGTGGTGTTGCGCATGAGGCTGTCACAGGTGGTGAAGGTGACATGATTGGAAGGGCTTCCACTACTGATACACTGCTAGATGCTGGTCAGGATAGTGGAAACATAAATAAGACCCAACCTTTGGCACCTCCTAATGTGGAGAGTTCCTTGGAACTTAACACAGGTGGAGGAATCCCTAGCCACTTGGCTCATACAGGGTGCATAGATGTTCAGGCTCGGTCTGATGCTATGTTTTCTATATCCAAGGTTCACCTTCTCAGAGCAGTTCACAACAGCTCAAAGTGATGAGGATATGGTTGGAATGAACCTGAATTGACGGATTCTGAGTTTGTACACGATGACTTTTCCAATGAACCACCTCTCGGACCAGTTCACACAGGTCGAAGTGGGGAGGATATTCTTGAACGTTTAAATGAATTGACGGCTAAATGTACCAAGATGGAGGAGACGATCTCAGATCTCAAAGAATTGCGTGGTTTCATGAAAAGGATATTAGGCCTTGAACACAGGGTTTTGGTTTTGGAGAAGATAAAAAGGCCTGGGCTTGCTGCTTTAAGGAAGCTACGGAAAAAGAAGGTGGACACCTCTCTAGCTCTGAATCTGGAGGATGTATCCAAACAGGGGAGGAGTGAAGGCAAGAATTCAGGGGATGATGTTAATGTATCTATGGAAGAAGATGTTGATAGTGGAGATCAAACATTTTGGTATCTGATAAAGATGGGAATGAGGCGCTTCTTGAAAATGTGAAGAAAGTTGTAGAGGATGTAGTACGAACACAACACCCTGAGGTATGGTCTGAAACCACGGTTGATACACTTCTAACCACTACAACTATACCATACTACAATCATACCCACTGCTATTATAACCACCTTCCACTATTGTCACAACTCTCTCGTATCACACCTAAGTCTAAAGAAGTTGAGAAAGAAGTTGCTAGTACATTGATAAATCTAAGCAAAACTTCATCTATTTCTACACCTGTGATATCTGTTCAATCTACTGCAACTAAACCCAAACCCAGAGGAAAAACTTTAGTTATTGGTGAACCTCTGAAGAAGAAGGTGGTTCAATCTGATGTTGGAAAAGGTAAAGGGGTTGCAGTACCAAGTTGAAGTTTAAATCTAAAGCAGAAACAAGAAGCTTATGATGCAGAGTTTGTAAAGAATATGGTGCTGTAGAACAAGAAGCTTTAGAAAGAAAGACAGAAAGAAGAGGAAGCTAGTCAGAGATGTTAGCTATATGGTATGAATCACCAAACTTCTCAAGCTTCTCAACAAATACATGATGAATATACTGCACAAGAATGGAATTTGTTGGTGATAGGAAAAAGCTAGGCTTTGGGTGAATGGGAAAGAAAGGTTGGTAATGAAAGGAAGCAAGTTATAAGAAATAAACCTCTTTCAATGGCACAGATGAGGAATGTATTAATGAAAATTATTAAGAATTCAAGCATTCACATTTATGAAAATCTTAGTAAATGTTCATTTGAAAGAATTCTTGAGATTTATGAAAGATGTATGAAGATTAATCATGATGATTACTTTGTCCAATGAATTCTGAAGAAAGGAAGAAGAGTGGATAAGAAGCATGATGAGTGGATGCAAAGTAAAAGAAAGAGAAAATCTGAGATTCAGGAGACATCTGATTCTAAAAGATTGAAAGAAGTTGCAGATGTTAATCAAATTGTTTCTTAAGAGTTTAAGCTTATGATGGAAGTGAAGGAGTTTGAAAATTCAAAGACTCAACAATGAAGTTTATGAGTATAATAAATTTTCACAAATGCTTCAATATTTTGAAAGGGATGATTTGATGGATCTTTGGAGACTTTACAAGAATAAGTTTGGTGAAGTACATCCAACTCATGATGAACCAACTCATGATGAACCTGAATGGAAAGGACTTACAATGGTACAGAACAGATGGTTTTTATATCAAACTTGTGGAGTTCATGTTTTAACTGTTTCTGGAAAAGTTATTCACATGCTGGTAGAAGGTGAATATCTCATCGTTGAATAAGTATCCGAAATTATTGTTCGTGATGTTGAAACTGGTATATCAAGATGTTGTTACCCTATGCAGGAGTCATGTTCAAGCATTTGTTGTGAGAAATATGAGACAATTCTTAAATCTCATAAGTGTTTGGCTACATCCTCCATTTCAGATGTTTTGAGCTTAAAGGAAACTTGAGAAGTCTGTTGGAATGTATCAAGTTTAGGGGAGGATTGTTGGGTTTTTGGTTCCTTGAATCATAATTACTTTAAGTACTGGAACCACTGACACGAGTTTGATATAACCACGGACAGAAGTATGACCGCCTGATAAAGACAACCACTAGTAGTAATGTGTAAACCACGGATGATATATTGTAACCAACTGCTAGTAGTTTTGTATAGTCGGTTTATTTTATTGTATTAGATAAATATGGTAAAGATATTTATCTTGTAGGTTACGTATTGTGTTATGTAAAGGACTCCTTAGTCTATAAAAGGAGGTCCTAGGTTAGGTTAGATATACATAAGTTATATATCTAAAGGTCGATACACTTCAAGGTTGCAACACTCCAAAGTTCTGCATAAATCCCAACATATAGTATCATAATTTAATAATAATATTTGAGGTGTTGATTAACTGTTCTTCTTCTAAGGTTAAGTGTTAAATTCCGCATAATACTTAATAAGTTGTTATTCCAAGTCAGTTTCTATATAGAGATCGTTTGCTCAACCGGGATCAACACTCCCCAACAATCAAAGTAAACTATTTGTGAAACCAATGTGCTGCTGCCCATGAAAACACATGGCTTCAAACTTTGCTAAGCTGACAAGTTTGAAGGGTGGACTTTAGGAGTGGCAGAGAAGAAGATGCACTTCTTGCTGTCAAGCATGAGTGTGGTGTATGTGCTAACCACACCTATTCCTGATGAGGGTGATGATGCTACTCGTGGAGCAGATCAGGAGGAGGAGCAAATGGGAGAATGATGACTACATATGCAGAGGTCTTATTCTCAATGTATGTCTGATTCTCTATTTGACATTTATCAGAACTTTGAATCTTCCAAAGAACCTGTGGGATTCCTTGGATGCCAAATATATGGCTGAGGATGCATCAAGTAAGAAGTTTCTTGTTAGTAATTTCACAAATTACAAAATAACTGATTCAAGACCATCCTTGGAAATACAATGAACTCTTGGAATACTTGGAAGGTTTACACAACACAATATGAACATGGATGAGGCTATTAAAGTCTCTTGTGTCATTGATAAACTTCCTCCTTCTTGGAAAGATTTCAATCATACTTTGAAACATAAGACAGAGGAGTTAACTCTGTTGATTGGCAGTCTCTGCGCATTGAGGAATCTCTCAAGATGCTGGATAATGACAAGCCAAGAGTAGCACATGCTACTGGTGCATCGTTGTCAATATGGTGGAGCATAACAACTCCCCGTGGTACAATGACAACAAAGGCAAACGCAAATATCATGACAACACAAGGGCATATCCTAACAAGAAGGCAACACCTACTTGTTGGAAATGTGGCAAAACTGGTCACATTAAAAGGGATTGCAAAGGTGTTAAGGTTGGTGGTAAAGCCAATGGATCAGGCACTAATGGTTCAGGGAGTGGTGGTTCAGCGAACTCACTGAAAGGTCGAAATATTTTTAATAAGTCTTTTCAAATTTATTATGTTACATATGTATCTGAATCTTATTATGTGCAGATGATGATGTTAGCGTGGTGGGTTGACCTCTGGTGCAACAGTTCATGTGTGCAAAGATAGAAGCTGGTTCAAGACTTATGAGTCACTGAATGATGGTTATATTCTTCACATGGGAAATGAGTCAAGTCCTTGGTGCATGGTCGTGGGTGTGTAGATCTTAATTTTAGTTCTGGAAAGATTGTAACTTTGTTTAATGTTATTCATGTTCCCGATATAAGGAAGAACTTGGTTTCAAGTAGTGTATTGAATAATCATGGATATAAACAAGTTATTGAGTCCGATAAATTTGTGCTTTCTAAGCATGGTGTTTTTATTGGTTTTGGTTATTTATGTAATCAAATGTTCAGGTTTAATATTAACATTAACTGACAAGGTTATTTCACTTTTATGACCACATATAACCAGACTGACTCTACCCTATGGCATGCTAGACTTGGCCATGTACATTATAAAAGAATGCAAGATATGTCTAGGGATGGTTTAATCCCAGCTTTTGACATGGACACTGAAAAGTGTAAAACTTGCATGTTGACCAAGATTACCAAGAAACATTTTCAGGGTGTTAGTCGTGAGACGAGCTCCTAGAGCTAATACAACAGTGATCTGTGTGATTTGCATGCCACTCCTTCTTTTGGGAATAAGAAGTACTTTGTGACATTTATTGATGATGCTTCTAGATTTTGTTATGTCTATTTGTTACATACCAAGGATGAAGCATTAGATAAATTCAAAGTGTTTAAAACTGAAGTTGAACTACAAATTGGTCTTTGATCAAAAGATTAAGGATTGATAGGGGAGGTGAGTACATGGATACTCTGTATTTTTTCAGTCTGTTGGTATAATCCATGAAACAATGCGCTCTTTATACCTCATAAAATGGTATTTCTGAAAGGAAAAAACAGGGGCTGAAGGAGATGGTTAATTCCATGTTGTCCTATTCAGGACTGAGTCAAGGGTTTTGGGGTGAAGCTATGTTAACAACTTGCTATTTATTAAATAGGGTTCCCAACAAAAGGAACAAGGTTACCCCTTATGAACTCTGGACTAAAGAGAAACCCAACCTGAACTACTCTCAAGTTTGGGGTTGTAGGGCTATTGTAAAGATCCCCCTGATCCAAAGTTGAAAACTTTGGGTGAAAAGAGGCATTGATTGCATCTTTGTTGGATATCTTTGAGCATTCCAAGGCATTTAGGTTCTATGTTATTGAACCTAATGAATATGTTTCAGTTAACTCTATAATTGAATCCAGGGATGCAAACTTTGATGAGAATAGATTCTCATCAGTCCCTAGACCAAGTATGAGGATTCCTAATGGAACTCATGATATTGTTGTATCAGAGGTCCCCGATGATGAACCATCAGTGGTCCCTGATGAGGTTGTGGTTCAACAACCTGAACCTCGCGTGTCAGAAGAGCAAAAGGGTCAGGACTCCAAAGTCATTTGGACCTGAGTTTCAACTATACTTAGTTGAAGGAACAAGGGATGAGGTCTCTGACCAATACTCCTATTGCTTCATTGTTGAGGATGATCCCAAAACATTTGAAGAAGCAATGAAGTCCCAGGACATTGCTTTCTGGAAAGAAGCAATCAATGATGAGATGGATTCCATCATGGGCAACAACACTTGGGTGTTGGTCGATCTACCACGTGGTTGCAAACCTTTGGGTTGCAAATGGATTTTCAAGAAGAAAATGAAGGTAGATGGAACTATTGAAAAGTTCAAGGCTAGACTAGTCATTCAGGGCTTTAAACAAAAGTCGGGAATAGACTATTTTGATACTTATGCCCCGTGGCTCGTATCGTTACTCATAAGACTGTTGATTGCTATGGCATCTATTCACAATCTGGTTATTCATCAGATGGATGTGAAAACAGCCTTCTTGAATGGTGAATTGGAAGAGGAGGTTTATATGAACCAACCTCAGGGCTTCATCTTTCCTGGCAATGAAAACAAGGTGTGTAAACTGATTAAGTCTCTTTATGGACTAAAGCAGGCACCTAAGCAATGGCATAAAAAATTTGATGAAGTGGTTTTGTCCAGTGGTTATGTTCTTAACCAAGCTGACAAATGTGTATATAGCAAATTTGATGAATCTGGTAAAGGAGTCATCATTTGCCTATATGTTGATGATATGCTGATCTTTGGCACTGACCAAAATCAGGTTGACCTGACAAAGGAATTTTTGTCATCAAGGTTCTCCATGAAAGACATGGGGGAGGCTGATGTTATCCTTGGTATAAGGATTAAACATGAAAGTAAAAGAATTTCTATCTCTCATTCTCATTATATTGAGAAGGTGCTGAGGAAATTCAATTACTTTGACTGTATCTGCTGAGTACACCTATGGATACTTGGAGAAGCTTATGCCTAATAATGGCAAAGTCGGTATCTCAACTTGAGTATTCTAGGGTAATTGGCTGCCTGATGTATGCCATGACTTGTACAAGACCTGATATTGGTTTTGCAGTGGGAAAATTAAGCAGGTATACTAGTAATCCTAGTGCTCATCACTGGCAAGCAGTTCAAAGGGTACTGAAGTATTCGTAGAGAACTATGGATTACGTCTCTCATATACCTGGTTACCCATCGTGTTGGAAGGATACACTGATGCAAGTTGATCAGAACATCAAGACAATTGCTCTACCGCTGGCGGTATTCCTACTTGGTGGAGGTGCAATTTCTTGGGCATCCAAGAAGCAAACTTGCATCACCAGTTCAACCATGGAATATGAATTTTTGTGGCTTTAGTAACGGCTGGTAAAGAAGTGAATGGTTGAAAAACTTGCTTCTTGAGATTCCATTGTGGCCTAAACCTATAGCACCTATTTCTATCCGATGTGATAGTGCAGCTACATTGGCTAAGGCTTATAGCCTGATGTACAATGGTAAGTCTAGACACTTAGGTGTCAGGCATAGCATGATTCGTGAGCTTATCATGAATGGGGTGGTATCTATAGAATTTGTTAGATCTCAAATGTAACTTAGCTGATCACTTGACTAAGGGTTTGGCTAGAGACTTGGTTATAAAGTCTGCTAAAGGGATGGGTTTAAGTCCAACTTAGTCACTGAATGCTAGGACACCCAACTCCCTCCTGAGGAAACTTAGGAGCTGAGTTCAATGTGGAAAGTTGAACATTCAGTGGACTGAGCACATGTTTTATTTACATCCCAAGGTTGTGCTCGAACCTCACGAAAGGAGGATGAAGTCTTTACTTCTTAATGGTTATTTTTCTTTGAAAAAGTGCTTGGCATGAGCATGAATAAAGAGGAACCACCTATGTAAATGTTGAAGTTTTGCCGCTTCAGGAAGCTTTGGACTTTTAGCTTTTACAACATTTATGAATTGGATATGGACACATGGCTTGTATAGTGTCAGGAGCTTTTAAGTGTTTGAAAACTTGTGTGTATTTTATCTTCATGTATCCAAATGGGTTGAAGGGTTCAATTCTTAGAACACCCTGATTCTCGAATATTTGAAACGTGTAATTTACTAAGATGAAAATTCAATCCTCACGACATTTTCATTTATGCACATGTTTTGCTTGATGTTTATTTTTCATGCAAAGGAAGTGAACTAAATTTGGGGAGGATTGTTGGAAAATTTAGTGCACTTGTGGGATTAGTTCACACCTGGTAATGGGTTAGAGGTACGGAGTGTACACCCATAAGGTCCATGAAAACACCCTGACTCTTGTTGTGGTTTGTATTGGTAGTGCTAGTAGAAGCACGCTTGTGGAAAGTACGCTTGTAGTTTCCATCGAGCAGTGGTTTCCACTGGCTTGTGTTTCCACCGCTTGTGGATTCCATCGGCAGTGTAACCACTGATAGCACTATGAAAGTATTGCTAGTGTTAAAGTACTGCTAATAGTATGAAAGTACTGCTAGTGAAAGCGTATGCTAAATGGCAGTTACAACTGCCTAATGACCACGTTTAATTGGTCATGTAACCACTAACGGCTATAATGGGGATAATTATGAGGCAATTAATGGGCCGATTAATACTCATAATTCCATTTGACTAGCTAAGAGTAACCTCCTATAAATAGGAGATCTGTTTATGCATGAAAGACACGAAAACGTAAACACTTATTAGCGAAAGGGTTATAGAATTGTGCCTAATTCTATAACTACATTTGGTCTTATCCCAAGTAGATATTCGTGTAACCCAGGCATTAGGGTCGAATAGTTTACTTTGGAAAGTGATCACACGATTCCAAGTGATATCTGGTAACCACCTAGTGGTATTGCTACTATCATTGATTGTCTTAACCCTGTTCTGGGAGATACTACCCCAACATAAGTAGCATCAAGGATTTTGTACTGTTGGTCTGAATATGTCAGAAGGTTCTTGTGGATAACTTTAGGCCAATGCTAATGGGTCGGTTGGTTGCCACCCCAACCGAGCACACGACCGAGTTAGTGCCACTAGCCCAACCGAATGTGACCGATCAAAACCCCAACCTTTTCATTGTACCGAAACAATTGACACTTCTTCCTAGCAAAATCCAACTGTTGACCTTCGGTTTTGAGAAAAAAAACAAAAAAATACTCCAAGAACATATCTGAAATATAGAGAGAAGAAAGAATGCATAAAACATTCAAACAACAAAAAGAAAAGGAAGATGAAGTTTTGTTATAAATTCGAAGAATATATGCAAACGCAAGATCAAAAGATGCTACCTGGTGTTGATTTTAAAGAATTGAAGAAGATGTTGAAACTATGTCGAAGGTTTTTGTGATTTAGCATGTGAAGAAGTGACAGGAACATTGATATTCTGTATGTGTTTGTAGTTGTAGGTTAGGTAGATAAGAAAAAAGGTGAGAGGTGGTAAATGAGAAGCAGGTGAGATGTGTTAAAACATAGATGAGAAGCAAGTTTTAAAACATAGATGAGAAGCAGGTGAGAGGTATTAAAACTTGTGAAATGAAGTTGCATAGGTAGGTAGGGTAGATATATTGAGTATGGGAATTGATACTCACACCACATCTTTTGATTAATGCACCATAATTTGTGGATTACAGTTTATACTGTACAATACTGTAATGCACAAATTATGATGCATGAATCAAAAGATGTGGTGTGAGTATCACCTCCCATTGAGTATAGGGTAGATATAAAATGAAGTTGTATATCGTGGCTTGATAATAGGTAGGTAGGGGTAGATATATTGAATATAGATTTATGTAAAATGAGAGGTATTACAACTTATGAAAGAAAATACTTTTGATGTGGTTATTTTTAAACATTGGATACCCACAAAGCAAAAATTAATGTGTTGTATTATCAAACTCATAAAATAAATGTGATACTATATGTATCATACATGCTCCTGCAAAAATTAATGTGTTGTATTATCGTAATGTTTTTTTTAGTTGCATTGTTAGAGCTCCGGGTACAGTAGCTGTTGGCTTGAGCCAAAGCCTTCGGCACCAACCTTTGACGCGAGACTCCACACCGTAGCTGGGCTGGTGGGTCTTGGCGCCATGGCCACCAGCTCGCGCCAAACATATACATGTTTTTTTCGCTTTTGCTTTTGCTTTTTTTTGCTCTCTTTTTGTGTTTGTGTTTGAGATGTTTTTTTGAGTTTGCAGGTTTGGAAGCAAGAAGAAGATGTGTGTGGATGTATGTTGTGGCTGCAAAGGTAAAGTGATTAGGTTTATCATTTTTATAGATTTTGAATTTGGGCTAGCTGTATTGAATTTCCTCTCTTTTGGTTAACATTTTATAGTGTGCTAATAATTTGTTTATTTAAATAAATGAAAAAAATAAAATAGATATGTGGGGTCTAAGGGTGCATGACGGCACCAAAAACCCTAGTTATGCCAGGGAGGAATGTTTTGATGCCATAGACAAACCTGATGCCATGGATAAAAAGTGCTGATGTGGCACTATTTTTCCTTTGGCATCACCCCATGGCACCACACTGTACCTAGCGCTCTTATCGTAATGTTTTTTATTTTAGTTGAATTGTTATTGTAATGTTTTTTTATTATGAATGATTTTTTTTTTTAAAGAAAAAAGGTTACGGTCGTCATTGTGGTCACCACTAAGCAGTTATACGGGTAAGCAGTTTTGGAGGAGTTCGACATGACGCTGATGTGAAGGTGACCACTCTATTTATGGTTGCCATTAGCCTTAGCAATGTGTTGAGTTACATTAACACTCCACTATTTGCATTTCAAGATGTTTGTATTAACAAAGTTTTGATAATTACACATATTACAATGAGTAAATTGCAAAAATCGCTCGTGGTATTGATAGTGCAAAAAAAAGCGTCCTAGCCAGTATGCTCGAACTTTTCATCATTTTGTCCTCAGTTAACCGACGTTAACTAGATTCGTTAGTGTTAATCCAAGATCTTTTTTTGACTATCGCTAACGTTAATCCTTTAAACCACATGGATGATTTTTTGATTATCATAGTCCTCAATACAAAACAATTGCACCGTTAGTCCTTAATACATAATTTGAAAAGTCAAAAATTTGTAAAAAATCTTCAAAAATTTTTTTTTGATATTTTTTCTAAAATCTTTAATATTTTAAAATAATTTTTTTCAAAAAGAAAAATGAAATATTTTTATTCCAAATTTTTTATTTTCGAAATTATTTTTCCAAATTTCTAAAAATTATTTTGGAAAAAGAATTTAGAAAAAAAAAATTCTGGAAAAAGTATCGGACAAAAAAAATGCTACATATTGCAATTTTTGAAAAAAAAATTCGATTTCAGTTTACGGTTCTTGTGGATATTACCCGAATTGTAAACACCCCTCTCGCATGCTAGCAATAATGCAGCCTAAAGAAATAAAAAAAATGATTTTTTTTCAAAAATTGCAATATGTCTTTTTTTGTCCGATACTTTTTCCGAATTTTTTTTTCAAAATTTTTCCAAAATAATTTTTTAGAAATTTGGAAAAATAATTTCAAAATGAAAATTTGAATAAAAATATTTCGATTTTTTCTTTTGAAAAAATTATTTCAAAATATTAAAGATTTTAGAAAAAATATCAAATTTTTTTTTGAAGATTTTTTACAAATTTTTTGACTTTTTTTAACCGAAATTGTGTATTAAGGACTAACGGTGCAATTGTTTTTGTATTGAGGACTAACGGTGTAATTGCAAAAATCGTCCCTTTGGTTTAAAGGATTAACGTGCAACGTCGTTAGCCAAAGGCTAAAGTGTAACACTTAACTAATCTAGTTAACGCTTTAAGTGTTAAAGCCAGAGACGAAAATGATGAAAAAGTTTCCCCACAGGGAGGCCGCCTGCAATTAGGACGATTTTTGCAATCTGGGCAAACCATATGGACGATTTTTGCAATTTACTCTATTACAATCGTATATTTTTTATTCGCTTAATGGGCTTCTAATATAAAAGAACAAGAAGGGTTAAATATTTACTACAGTATATATTATGTTCTTTAGATAGCAGCAAGCCACCATCTACATATTTTCCTTCCAACTCCTCTCAACAGCAAGCAACCATTATTGACAAATGACAATGGAAATGGTGGAACATCAACCTACAAGAAAAACAATCAGATTTAATGACCCTATGGATAAAGAATATGAAGATAGAATCAGTGATTTACAAGATTGCTTACTTATTGACATCATTTCTCGTTTACCTTTCACTAAAGAAGCTATCAGAACAGGTACACTCTCGAAACGATGGGAACATCTTTGGCCTTATGTTTCTAATCTCGTTTTCAAATTTTATGATACTTTATGGGACGGGGAAACCAATACCTCAACTAAATGTACATATCAACGCCTCTCGGAATACGTTTCGTTTGTTGAGAAAACCTTAACCCAATGTCGCCTTTTGAACCTCAACAAATTCGAACTACTTATCCCTTATGATGTTAGCTATGAGTGACAAGTGAATAAGTGGGTTCGTTATGCTGTTAGCTGCAACGTTCAAGAACTTGATTTATGGTTAGAAAGTAGGAAAGATTTTGAATCTGAGTTTGTGTTGGATCAGTTCTTTTTTTCCAATTCGTGTTTTACTCATTTGAAATTGGGAGGTTGTGTGATTATTCCAACCGGTGACATTAGTTGGAGTCGACTTAAGAGCTTGTATATTTACCAAGGGGATTTGGATGAGGATTTGATTCAAAATATTTTATCCGGGTGTCCTTTGTTGGAAAGTTTGAGCTTATCCATGTGCTATGGTTATAGGCGGCTCGATATTACTTCTAAGAGTGTTAAGAGATTGGTGTTCACAGGATACATGTCTCCCGGAGATGATCTTGATGATATTGTTGAAATCAATGCTCCTTATGTTTTGTCAATAACAATCCAATGTGATTTGTATATGTGGAAACTTTTGTTGTTAAATGTGTCTTCTGTAGTTGAAGCTAAGTTAGATTATTGGAAATACGGGCATTATGAGACAACGCATAGGGAAGAGAGAGAAGAAATGTTTAATGGTTTTATACTGAAGCTTCGCAATGTGAAAGAACTTACAATTGGGTCTTACTGTCAAAAGGTAAAATTCCATTCTTATATTTCATTTGTCATGTTGTTTGTATCTGTAAATTGGAAGAAATATTGATCATTAGCTTTACTTATGGGATGTTTGTTTGGAGCTATGAATAGATAGATAATCTTAGGTTGTGTTTGGTTGATGGTCATGGGTTTGACAAAAACTGGCTAGGAGGAGGCTGTTTTTTTTAGAACTTGTTTCAGGTTTTGGTCAACATCTCAACCTCAAAAGTCAAAATCAATAAATTTCTTGCTTTTCACCATTTCTACAAACTCTAATGATTCATGGTTTCTGTTTATTTGAAGATGTTTTCATGTTCAGTAGTGTAAGGTATAAATGCTTGTTTTGTTTCTTCTTTCTTATCATGTAAATATGTCTGAGATTCTAGATTCTTGCAGAAAGGAAAGCAACTTGTTAATTTCATGAGGGCTTGATTTTAGCTTTAAGTTGTTCTACTGTTTTTTCTTAACGTGTGGATGATGATTAAAAACAGAACACACAAGTACAAAAGTATTTAAACTCAGGTTTTTATAAACCAAACAACACTTTAAATAATCATGCCCATATCTATTCCACCCATCCCATTTATCAACCTCATACCCATGGTGAATCATTTACACAAGCCAAAACATCACCTTAGACTTATATTGGAAATCATTATACCATATTTGTATATTGCACAAGAAACTATGAACTCGCCCCAACATACCTTGTCATAGACAATGAGTGTGTGCATACTTGTTTATGGTCTTTGTCATGGATGCCTTTTTAATTAGCTGCTTAGAACTAACTCATGGAGTATGATTGTCCTTCTTTCTTCCTCTTTAAAGTGTCCCCTTTATCATTTTTTGTTCTCTTCTCGTTGCTCTTCTTTATTGGCAGGTTTTCACTCGTTTGAAAGCTAAAGGTCTCATTTTTCCATCAAACATGAAGTATCTTAACTGGTGTGAAGAAGATGAAGATGAAGAAGATGACTCAGACTAACCTACACTCATTTTATCCATCGAACTTGAAAGTTCTGTATGTTACTTACCTTTATGCTCTTTTCGCAATTTGATGGTGCTATATGATTGGACTGATACTGATTCAGATGGAAGCAAAGTTTTGGAAGTGTAATTGCTTGACCACATTTCTTACATTGTTGAGGTTAATTGATCACTAGCACTTTATAATCATATATTAGCTAGACATGGTTACTGTTTTCCAAACGATAAATTGTATGATGTTGGAATGTTATCTTATATTCTTATATGTATGAATAGCACAAGAGTATGAGATAGTTAAGTTACACTTTGCATTATGTGTTACCTTTTGTGTTGTTTCACACTCACTAACAGCCTCATAGAGTGGCTAAAGTGTACCTCTTGTTTAACATTGCTGATCGCTAGCTTGCGTACACATGAAAAGTATCTATAGGTATTTGTCTTCGGTTATAGAAGATAGTTATTAGCTGAGCTTCAAAGCAACATGTAGCTGTTTGCTGTGATTCGTTCTCTTAAAGCTTCTGAAATTGATGGAATGTAAACTAATGTAGATTAATAAGTCTTAAGGATTTGCAACTGGTTTGATGATAAATGTAGTTACAAGGAAGAAGTATGAAATGAATTAATGTGAACTGTTCTATATTTCTATATGAGAACCCTGAAAATATACTTAGAGCCTGTAGCACATATATAGTTATAAAATCAAGCTTTAGCAAACAAATATTTGCCTAAAAACTACATATGTTGTGGAGGATTCACTTTTGATGAACCCTAAAATGCATAGTGAAAGGTCCAAGTTCTATAAGGTCTAAATTGCTACTCTATATTCTTCGTCACAAGTCACGACCAGTCCCAGACTCCTAGCCCCAGTTAAGCTCTATCACGATCGGTCC
Organism: Chrysanthemum makinoi; assembly: GCA_910596185.1. Classification (NCBI taxonomy): domain Eukaryota; kingdom Viridiplantae; phylum Streptophyta; class Magnoliopsida; order Asterales; family Asteraceae; genus Chrysanthemum; species Chrysanthemum makinoi. The sequence continues at coordinate 142,311,224 of OU343222.1, read as the reverse complement.
AAATTGTTACTCTATACTTTGGTGATGATTCACTGTATAGGTAGGTGATTCATGATTGGTTTGATAGCGATTCAGGTGAAGGGCTGAGATCGGGAGGTGATGTCCCTCGAAACATCACCTTTACTGGTGTTGTTTGACTTCTGAATTCTGATGAAAGATGACTTGATTACCTTTGTATGCCCATTGATTTATCTACTAAAAGTATATTGATCTTTTACTTTACATGTCAATCTATAACTTCTTTGCCACACATTCCCCACACCTCTTTAAAAAGTTACATTGCTTATATAGTTTGTTTTAGTTACTACTACATTTTGTGAATAACTTTTACCTTTGTTTCCATGAAGAAAATTCTTTAGTTTGACTTTTAAAAGTCAACTGTATCTAGTGTATCAGTGTTTTCTCTTGATTTTCCATTTTGGCTGTTTCTTTCGTACTTTGCTCCTCTAGTGCTTTTCGATAGTAATGTGAAAGGTAAAAGAGAACTAGGTTGAAAAAGAGTTTAAGGGTATTTTGGTCAATTGGTTGTCTGATTTGGGTGAGTGCTCCTTTTTCACCCAACAACATTCTGATCATCTGATGTTATCATCTCATTAAGTAAAAATGAAATAATCCCATGTCTTTTCTTATTAAGAGTAGATGTTATTATCCCATTAAGTAAAAATGAAATAATTCTATGTCTTTTCTTATTAAGAGTGTTCCTCGTTAAGTTAACCAGCTGAGAAGAAACACCCCCTTACTCAGTTAATCTCGTTTAGAAACTTTGGATTTTTATATGAGCTTTTAACTTGTGTTCATTAAACACGTTTCGATGGATTGATTAATTGATATCGTACTCAATGTAAATATTCTATACGGCTGGTTTATCATATAGTAGTAGCTAAAAGAGATGTGAAATTCACAAGTATTTTAAAAAGACACTAAAAAAAAAAAAAAAAAAAACGACATGTAAGTTAAGCATATTTAGCCTTTGATAAAGAAACACATTAGTATACGCAGTTAGAAGAAAAATCGTATACATGAAATATATTTCTAATCAATTCACAAAAAGTCAAATAAGAAAAAGATAACATAAAATTGCATAAAAGGGAAGGGTACCATCACATTGTTGGCTCGTCATTCCCATGTGGCACCACAAATGGCGGCGCCATTGTCTTGTTACCACACCATAGTAGGCTCTCGCCATTTCCTGCGTGACTGAAGTCACGCTCGTCAAACGCACATTATCTTTTAAATTTTTGACCGTTTGCCAAATGCAATGGCTAGTTCATTTTATTTTATTTTATTGTTATTTTTTATAATTATTATTTATTTATTTTTATTTAAATTAAAACTATTAAAGTTTAACACACTATATAAACCCAAATATACAACCATTTTTACACACAATTACTTACTTTTCATCTTCATTTATTTACTTTCATTTAGAAAAAAAATGTCTCAACAACCTACCGATCAATTTTTTCAAAATCTTCTCAATATATCACAACAATCATCCTCGTATAACCCTCCGACACCTTCGTCCAGATACTCGTCATCTTCTCAATATCCTCCGCTTGATACCCAATTCTCTATGCCTACATTAACTCCCGAACACTATATCAACAATACCAAACACAATTGCTTAACCATCAATTTCAAAATCTCAACAAAATCCATCATCACAACAAACACAATCGATGCCACCACCAACCAGCCCACGTTGTCCCGTGGCGGAAGAAAACCTACTACAACAACCAAACGCGATGAAAGAAAAAAAATTATCCGCAAAACGTATCACCATCGACATAACCGACAAGGAAAGTCAACGCAAAACCGTACGAGCTCACTCTCGTTGGACGGAGGCAAATGAAACTTTATTAGCCTCGTGTTATGTTAGGGTTTTCGAGGATAACCAAACCGGAAATGACCAAAAGGACGATTCGTTTGGGAACAAGGTTCTTTTCGAGTTCAACAAAGGTTCTTATCACAAACGTACCAAGGATATGTTGACGTGAAAGTGGGAAACTTTGAACCCTAATTGTCAACGGTTCAACGCTATATACAAACGTTTGAAACATGTGGGTCGAAGTGGAGAAAACGACAATGATCTTTTGAAGCGTGTTAGGCAAGCATATCGTGATGAGTCCAAATCAGTAATTCAACATTTACTCAAGACGGTATGAAATATTGTATTTAAAACGCGCCAAGTCTTCTCGTTTAAGCTTTCCTCGCTGAGCCTAATCGATTTTATATAAAGTTTCGACTCGAGCTACCGAAAGCTTAAGTTATTAAATCCAGCCCAAACTTAAGCTCAAAATTAAGGACTAAATTCGTGATACCTCACAAAATCACAAAGACCTTAAAAATAAATTACATGAATTTTTTAAAATATAAACCAAAGCCACATAAAATTTTACCGGTTATATTCGGTTACCAAAAACATAATAACAAATATAACCGGTTGCAACAAATTAAGTAACCTCAGTGACAATATTGTAACTTTATTAATAACTTGACGCAAAGTTATTTAAAGGGGTCTCATTGGAAATCACTAAAAAATAAAAAAAAGGGTTCGTATTTGTCGATCTAAAACAAAAAGAATCGATCTAGGAGAGTTTCAGTTTCTTAAATTTATATATAAAAATGAGTGTGGATCTAGCTTCAAACAGCCATGGGAATTTGGATGAACAGATTTCACAGCTCATCCAGTGCAAACCCTTAACCGAACCTGAGGTACTTTATTTTAGGGTTTCTGTTTTATTTTTATTTTTTAGTTTATAAGTGATATGAATATAAATTAAGTTGAATATTGATTTATAGTTACATTTGCTATATAATGGGCTTGATATGAATGTAGGTTAAGACATTATGTGACAGGGCCAAGGAGATATTGATGGAAGAAAGCAATGTTCAGGTATCATCATCTTTCTTTCGTTCTCGTTCTTTCGTTAAGTTTAGGATGATTTGTAAGCAGTGGCGGAACTTGAACATTTATTTTTGGGGGGCCGAATTTATTTTGGGGGGCCGAATCAGAGATTTATTTGTATTCTCAACTTAATTACCCCTAAAACCTATAATATTTACCCTACTTGCCACAACTTTTGGGAGGGCCGGGACCCTCCCCTGCCCCTTAAAAGTTCCTCCTCTGTTTGTAAGTTGCATTATATGACTTTTATGGTATAGAGTACTATAAAGGCGCAAAATTGACCCATTTCGTACGTTAGTCCTTAAAGTTGGGCTGTAGGGAAAAATCGGTTAGAGGGGTTAATCTAAGGGTAGGAAGGAATCGTTAGCTATATGGCGATACGGGTATTTTTATTTGTTGGTTAAAAATGGTAAGTGGTCAAGTAGGGGTGGCAATTCCTAACATGACACGAAACACCACCCGAGGCTGACACAAGAGTAAACGGATCGTGGACCCACTTAGCCTGTTTGTTAAACAGATGGTTTGGGTTGTGGGTAAGTTAAACGGGTGACCTGCCGACCTGTTTAAGTGCTTTTGAAAAAGTCAAGTTATAGTTTATTGTTGCTTTAATGGGTTGCGGGTCGATCTGCCAACCTATTTAACCCATTTAAATAAACGGGTCAAATGGGTTGTGTTCAAGTTATGTGTAAACAAGTTTGGGTTGACAAGGCTGACCCAATTACTTAAACAAGATGTGTTCGTGTTCAGGTTTTCTGACCCGCCAACCTGAATTCGACACGAATTGCCACCCCTAGGTGATACTGGATACCAGTTAGATAGCATATGACCAGGCTTTGTTTGTTCTACTTATGTGATATATAGAATATCAAAGCCATGTAATATCGCACAAGTTCTTGTGATTTAAATGGAAGTAGTCTGTACTCTGCATGTTTTACACTCGGACCTTTATCTGAGCTGCTGTCATAAATGGCATTTTGGATTTTCCCTTCATGTGCAGCCTGTAAGGAGCCCTGTGACTATCTGTGGTGACATTCATGGCCAATTCCATGATCTTGCTGAACTTTTCCGCATTGGAGGAAAGGTATTTTGCTGGATGTTTTTGTGTCCTGCTATTGAATATGAAACTATCAGTTAACTTGACCTCATATGTTTCATTTGTCATGGCAGTGTCCAGATACAAATTACTTATTTATGGGCGATTATGTGGATCGAGGGTATTATTCTGTCGAAACCGTCACGGTAAGTAGAAGCTCAGTTATGCTTTTCGTGTACCTATAACCTATAATCCTTTACACATAAATATCACTTGTTAAATATGCACTGTGCTAGAGTACTTTTTTGATTCTGTTATTGTGCAACTGGTGAAAGAAAGACACTGAATCATTTACGCTGATGCTTACTTTTGTATGCATAACTTTACAAATGTAGAGTATTGATGAATGACGAATAAAAATGGTTATACACTAATTGGAATGCAAAGTAAAAAATATGACTTATTTGGATATGGATGTTACATTGACAAACAGTTTAGTAAACCATTTCGACTGACACTACATGTATTTTTTGTCAGCTATTGGTGGCTCTGAAAGTGCGATATCCTCAGCGAATCACCATTCTAAGAGGAAATCATGAGAGTAGGCAGGTATTTTGCATCTTCTTGCCCTCGTTGATCGTAGTTTTTTGTAACAAATTGGCAGGTTGATTGGGTTGGGTAGCTGGTCGATACGGGTTTGGGTCAAGCAAACAGTTGTGAGTAGGGTAAAAAATGGGTCGGGTTGGATTGGGTAACAAGATATTTTTTCCTTGAATATTATATACTAGCTAATAACCCGTGTAATACACGGGCTGTATAAATTTATTCACATGAAATGAAATGGACCATATTACAAAATACGACATAAAAGTCTGTCAATTCGTGACGGGTTTCACATCATAGTGAACTGGAAACTCTAGATACGGAGATAAATGATCAAATAACAACTTAGAATAACAGTATCACATGTATGATGCAACTTCAGATGAACAAAGTCTTCATATTTCTATTTTAAGCAAACATGTACATTCGTACAAATTTGCTATTAGTTGAGTAGAATATAAAAAAGTAGGAACAAATAAAAAGGAAGTCGTATTCCAAAATAAAATAAATACAACATATTTAATATCCATTTTCAGAAGTTGTCGCTCAAAAAGTTAGCCAACTTAATTAGAATTAACTAACAACATATTGATGTTGAATTGATTAAGTAAACTAAATGATAAAACTAAAAAAAAAAAAAAAAAAACTACTACTTGTATAGCGTATCTTTGTTCTCTATTGTCATGGTCGTCGATCTAATTGAAGCTTGTAAACCTCAACAAATTGTCCTTTTGTCTTCAGAGTAACAAACTGCCATTGCGCCCTTCTCCAAACTTATTTATTTATATGATATCGGCAGTATGTTATACCAAAAAATACTCCTCATCACCTGCTCATAAACAACCCGTGTGTGTTACTGCTACTTTTAATCAAGAACCTTGTAGATGCCGACTTTAATCAAGAACCTTATATAAAGTAGCAATAAGAATATTCAACCTACTCTGTAAGCCTTATGTTGCATCTCATATTCTACTGCATCTACTAATTGATAAAATATATATAAATATTAAATTCTACAATTCGAGGAGCGGAAATTAGCTTTTTCTAAGGAAGCAACAGAGAGATATATGTAAAAATGCTTTTGATGACCGCAAATGCAACTGTTACCTAATAGAACGCTAAATTCAACACACTATAAACATATGTAGACATGTCATAAGATTAAAAAATAGCATTCTCAAAACGCATCTGTAAAGTTTTAGCAGCCCTAACTTTTGCTACCATATACCACTTAAAAACTAATGTTAGATAACTACCAAATTCCTCATATCAGATTGCAAACTGTTAAACTTGAAATGTTGAATAAAAGGAAACTCATAAATCAAAATTTTATTCATAGCATCAACTAAATACCTCTTATAACTGATTCAAATGGCAAAAACCCAAGCATACACATCTAGGCAGTAACCCAAAACCAATAATAGGAGATACATTTTATGCAAATAACATACTTACATGTTTACGTTATCTTATTGAGAGCAAAGTGGGTTTTATGTTTGTCATTTCACAACGGCAGTACCAACCAGCAAGAGCTCGGGAACCTTTCAAATTTCAATGTTGCCACTGCCATAAAGTGCAACATTGCTAAGCACCCCTGTCCCCTTGAACAAAATTTTCACAAAGAAAACCTTTGCACGTCAGAGAAAACCTTTGCAAATAACATACTTACGTGTATATAACATCAGACAAGCAAAACTAAGTTGGATAAATCTAACAACCCAAACTTCCAACAAACACCAAATGAGTAGATGCTTCTGAAAAAGGATCTTACAAGTTTGTCTATACATGATTGCAATATTTTTTTTATGACAATGCTTCAATAAAAAGGATAGACCAATATTCCATTTTAGAGATGTCTTGTGAATTGTGATTAACACTTGAGAATAGATAATAAAACCAAGGATGCAGAATACCTTAAGCTACTAAAACTTTACGAAAGAAAGATTCATTTAGACATTTCATCAAATAGTTGGTGCTCAAGAGAGAAATACAAAATTAATCACAACCAAAAAGCTGTGACATATAAACCGGGTTAAAAGCTTGTAACTCAATAAAAACATAAACAAAATCATATGATAACATCTTACCGAGCAATGAGCACAAATGCAGAAATTAGCTATCGAACCCAATAATCTATATAAACAACAAATTTCATTGTTGTAGAATCTCATTCAGTTAAAAAAGATGTTGGTAAATAAAAAACTTAGAAGAAGATGTTGGTAAATGATGAAGAGATGAGGAGACATGAATTTAAATTTCAAATTGGTTCACTGATCGAAGCTTTCAAGCATTGGAGGGCTGTTGGTGGCTCTACTCCCAAGTTTCACAAGGCATTATAGTACAAAATACGTATATACTGGTATTCTACTCATTAGAAAATATAAATAAATACACATGACATCATCCATTTCTTCAATTATCCAATAAAATCATTCAATTGCACTATCTTTTTTCAATTAACCAATTAAATCTTTTAACATGACATCAGCTCAAACCCTCTTTTAATAGATAGTATAGATATAGATTGTTCATGTATATTGATTAAATAGTTATATTTGTCTCTTTTTTCACAAAAAAGATTTAAGAGGTTGTAAGCATTTAAGTACACTTTGGGTTAGTTTCACCCTTTTAATCCATGACATTTTTAGCTTTGTAAACCTTACCCAGTTAACCCGTTGGATATAATTGCAACCCAAATACACCCATTTTAAGTAAATGGTTCACATTTGCCACCTGTGGTATCTTGTTGAGTAGGTGATTTAGGATTTCTGTGTACATGAACACTCACTGCTATATTTGTTCACAGATCACACAAGTCTACGGATTTTATGATGAATGTCTCCGGAAGTGAGTACCTTCTACTCCTATACGTGATAGCATATGTTTACTTGAATAATCATAAAATAATGTCCAAAACTGGGCGCCTAGCAGACATGACATCTGTTCTTGATATTCATTAATTTACAGATATGGCTCTGCCAATGTTTGGAAGACTTTTACAGATCTTTTTGACTACTTCCCGTTGACTGCATTGGTTAGTATGCTCTCTTATATATCGAGAAAGCATTTTTCTGTTGTTTATGTGTTTTGGAAGACGTGTCATTTTTACACATCATATCTTTGTTTCTAGGTTGAGTCAGAAATATTTTGCCTTCATGGTGGGTTGTCACCTTCAATTGAAACACTTGATAGTGTAAGAAGTTTTGACCGTGTTCAAGAGGTCCCGCACGAAGGTCCAATGTGTGATCTTCTATGGTCTGACCCAGATGACCGTTGTGGTTATGGTATCTCACCACGTGGAGCTGGTTACACCTTCGGTCAAGTACATCTTCTTTCTTTACCATTTTCAACTTTAGCTCTTAAAATGCAGCTGCATCGATCAATTTTATCTTGTTTACAGGATATCTCCGAGCAATTTAATCATACAAACAACTTGAAGCTCATTGCTAGAGCTCATCAGCTGGTCATGGAGGGATTCAACTGGGCACATGTAACTACACAACTTTATTAGCTTTGGGCGCCTTTATTGAACCTATTTTTATGCTGGTGTTTGTTTCTGACAGGACCAAAAAGTTGTGACCATCTTTAGCGCACCAAATTATTGTTATCGATGTGGAAACATGGCTTCTATATTGGAGGTTGATGATTGCCAAGGCCATACATTTATCCAGGTACCCTCATTATCCTCGTTCACATTTTGACAGTGAACATTATCAATAAAAGGTTAGATTAACAATTATTTTATTTGGTATGCAGTTTGAACCAGCTCCAAGAAGAGGAGAACCTGATGTCACGAGAAGAACACCAGATTATTTCCTGTGAGGTCGAGTAATACTTGTGACTCGCTGATTGGATGATGTTTTGATCTAACAAATATTGGGCTAAACTTCTGGTCTTTATTCTTTGTTTTTTACTCTTGAAGTTAAATTATTTTCTAACCTATGGTAGCTTTTATTATAGGATTAATACAATGCTGTAATTTGTCAGTGTTTTCTTGTATAATTCATGAACTGCACTTCAGTTTACTGCCTCAGGTTTAACTTTCTTCCTTTCTTTCTGGCTTTCGTTTTTAGGAACAAACAGTGTTCTTTTTGCGGCTTTTAACCGGTTTAAACAAAATTGGACAGTGGTCTTGAAAGATCGCTACATAAGTACCGAGCTTGATAGAAAGTCGCGACCATGGTCCATTGGTCCCGTAAGATCAGTTACCCAAAGATCGAGCCTGATGACAACATGGTGCAGTTTTAGTCTTGAAGGCTGTTTTTTTTGGACTTCCTTTACCGACATTAAAATGAACTGGTTCTTATAACCATTAAACGCTGAAACACTTATCTACACCATATATAATGGAAGGATGACATTCTGTTTGTTTAATGCATTAAGATATCTCATAAATACAATATTAATCATTTCGACTAATAAAACTTCAAGCATAATTCAAATTAACGCAAAACAAACAAAGCACTTAAGTCAAGTAGTCAACCACGACATTTGTAAAAAAATAGTGTATTAAACTTGAATACATGTAGTCAATGTTTATACACTTTTATGAATATTTTATTAAAAACTACATGTATACTAAACATGGCTTGGTTCGAGTAAACGCGTAAAATTGAAAATAAAAACCAAACACGAACTGTGATAAGAAGTTTTTCGGTTTCAGTTTTTTCCGATTTCGGTTGATTGGTTATCGGGTTTTATGGTTTCAGATTAAGCGGGTCAACGCTATTTGTCGGTTTCATAGATTTTTTTAACACACTATTCATAAAGCTTAACTTTATATAAATAAATCAAATAGCCATTTTGAACAATGAAAAATATTGCCCACTAAAATATTTTATTATCAAAATTGTTAAATGAAAAGCATTGTCATTTGTTAAAGGATTGAAATATGCAATGTGAAATTCTTGACATCCGTAAATTAACTGTCACAAGATAGTAATAAATTAAAATAATGGTTCACCGATTTTTTATTTTTTATTTTTATTTTATTTTTATTTTTTATTTTTTTTTAATTTCAGGCTAGTTACCCCCGCAACAATCGGGGCACACTAGTTTAGATGATATAAAGATGGCTTTAAAAAACTTAATATCATAAATTATACAACTTCAGAAACACTATTTCTTGAAGAACCATTTAATTGACAAGGTTTACTACTTATAATGATATATTTAAAAGGTTTAACATCATAAAATATACAAATTCAGAAATACTTAATTTTCTTGAAGAGCATTTTGATTAATAAGGATTACTATATATAGGTCGACAAAATAATAAACTTTATAACGAAGTCATAACCCAAAAGATTGAAAACATTGCTTTCAAGTTGCCTTAGACGTCCCTTATCCATTTCATTCTTTGCTTCCTATCTTTTAAGTAATAATTTGCACAAGGGCAAATCGCACAAAAGTGTACCCAAGTTATACTCAATTCTAATTTAATGTACTCTACTTTTTTTTTCTCAATTTAATGTACCCAACTTATTTTGCAATGCAATGTAAGACATTTTGTGGGTGTATTTCCGGTTCCCGGTAACATATTTAATTACATAGCTTTTACTACTTATACTCTTTTTTTTAACTAAACTTCAAAACACTTATCAATCCCAAATCCACACACACGTTCCAGAGAACTCTACAATCCCAAATAACTTTGCAATCCCAAATCCATTCACGTTCTTAAAAATACTCATATATCAAGAATTGAATATCCAATATTTGTTATTGGTAGTCAATGGTTTATTGTTGATTTTAAATCCATGAATACTTCAGGCATACTCTAATTCCATTCACGTTCAGATTGTAGATGAGTAAGGTAAATTAACTAATCCCTTCAATCCATAATCAATTTTCACTCAGTTATACCCATTTATAAACCTTTTTTTTTTTTTTTTTTTACAGGATGAAAGCTTCATCATCAAAGATTTTGTTGACAATGGATGTTTATCATGGGGGGAGTTTCACTCATAAGCCTTTAACCTATACCAAAGGTAAAAAACTCACCTTTCATAATGTTGAAGTTAGTTGTTTCAAGTTTGAAGACCTGCTAGAATATCTTCAATCAACAACAGAGACAGTAGTAACTGATCTATATTACAACCATCCAAAAAGGTCATTAGCTAAAGGTATTAGTTTAATCAAGTGTGATGATGATGTGGCTAAATTTGTGAAAATTGGGAATACAAACAAAGGTAGAATTAGCTTATATCTTGGTCATAATAATGAGGATTTGAGTAAGTATGTTCTGGAGATAGATGATGAAAAGAGTATGGGTCGATAATAATGACACGATAGTGATGTGTTGATCACTTGACCATCTATCGGGGGTGTAAGAGTTAAGAGGTGTTAGATTAAATAAGTCTAATAGAAAGACTCAAAAAAGTAGTTTAGATGATTATGATTTTCATATGCCACTTGAAAGTGACAATGAAGATGAGGCTAAACAGGATGGTGATCCAATCTTTGCTAAAGTTGGTGAAGATAGTCAAAAGAACGAGCATGTTGAACCGTAGTTGAAAGTGATACATGATTTGCCTATTATGGAATCGATGATGAAATGATTGATTAAAAGGATGAGAAGTGGATTATACATGATCCCAACATACACTGGAAGTTGAAAAAGCCAATATTAGGTGAGAGGTATGAAAGCTTTGAACAATTGAAAGATTGTTTGATATTTTATTCAGTCGCTAATGGGTATCAACTTTGGTATTATAGGAGTAGTAGTGAAAAGCTTTTGGTTAGGTGTGGTTTGATCGAAGCCAAAGGAACTTAAGGGTGAAGGTAAGAATGAACCTCGTGCCCATTTCGCTTCGAAAGATCAAGTTTAAGAATGAAAATTCAGTTCACATTAGGACTCTAACTGATGAACACACGTGTACTAGACAATATTACTTGGGGTCTCTAATAACCTCAAAATGGATTGCACAACAGTTTGAAGAAAAAATAAGGATGAATCCCGACATGAAGGTTGTTGACACAAGAGCTTGTGATGAAAAAATCTGAGCCAAAGTATCACATCATCAATGCGCGGGGCAAAAAGAATAGCACTTTATCAACTAAAGCAAAATGTAGGATCTCAATATGATAGGCTTGCAGATTATGCTTATGAATTGAAACGATCCAACCCTGGTACAACAATAGCTATGCAAGTGGAACCTATAGATGGAGGAAAGCATTTGTTCAACAACTTTTATGTATGTATCCAAGTTAAAGAAGGATGGAAAGCGGTGTAGGAAAGTCATTGGATTAGATGGATGTTTTTAAAAGGAATCATCAAGGTGAGTTGTTGGCAGCAATTGGAAGGGATGGAAACAACGTGATTTACCCAATTGCATGGGGAGTGGTACAAGTTGAAAACACAGATAACTGGGAATGGTTTCTTCAGTTATTGAAAAAAGATCTTGACTTATGCGATGGAAGTGGAGTGACACTGATATCTGATGGACATAAGGTAACTAGTTATCTGAATTTATGTATATCCGAATTTTATGTATTTAAATTGAGTTTAACTAGTTATATTTGTGCTAATGATTCAGGGTTTGATACAAGCAGTAAGGAGAGTAGTGCCTAATGTTGAACACAGGTCATGTGCAAGACATATATATGTTAATTTTAGCAAGCAATTTGGTGGAGTAGTATATAGGAACCTATTTTAGGCAGCATGTAAGGCATCATATCCTGATAAGTGGAATAGTATCATGGAACAACTCAAAGATGTAAACGTGTTTGCGCATAACTATTTGTTACTAAAAGAACCAGGAACACGTCAAGGGCATTCTTTAATGAAGGGATGAATTGTGATGCAGTTGAGAATGGCCTAAGTGAGTCATTCAATTCCCATATTAAGATTGCTAGAAGAAAGCCCATTATTGGAATGCTTGAAGACATTAGATCCTATGTAATGCAAAGGAATGACACGCTGAGAAGAGAATGTGAGAAGTGGCAAGATGACCTTTGTCCTAACATCAGAAAGGTGCTTGAACTAAATAAAAAAAATTCAAAGGTATGTTTGAACTACTTAATGTAAATAGTAGCACTTAATTAGTTAATGAAATACTTGATGAAATACTTAATGTCTCAATGTTGACAGAAAATGGAGTTTACGTCCTAGTGGTTGGATGCAGTTTGAAGTGAGACAGGGAAATGGTCTTGAAGCATTTAATGTGGAGATTGACAAGAAGAAATGTAGTTGCGCATTGGCAAATCTGGGCATACCATGCCCACATTCAATACAACTATGTACTTTCTTAACATGAACCAGATGAGTTTGTAAGTGATGCATTGGGCTATCCACATATAAAAGGTATATTCTTTCAACATTAAGCCAATTAAAGCCGAACTGGAAAAAAAGTAAAACATCCAACTTGTCTTCCACTGTTGAAAGAAGAATGCCGGAAGGCCACCTGTTTTGAAAGAAAGATAAAAGTGAACTTAAGAAGCATGTTGCTAGGCATACTAGAGTGATGACATGCCAAAAGCGTATCGGCCCTGGTCATACAAAGGGTACTTGCATTTACCCAACTGAAGATAAACCAACTAAGGAACCAAAGAAGAAAGGTAGGCCACTTGTTGAGGATCCCTAATGCTAGGGTCCCCAGTAGTAGAAAAGGGGGAGGAGAGCGGACAGACCAAGCAACATAGGTAACAGAGGTGGTTCAGGCCCAAACAATACAAGTGGTGGTTCAGTACCACGAAACAGAGGTGGTGGTTCAGTACCACGAAACAGAGGTGGTGGTTCATGCCCAAGCAATATAAGTGGTGGTCCAAGCCCAAATAACAAGGATGATGAAGCGGGCAAGTAACACCGGTGAGAGGAAAGGGAAAAATGCAAGTAAGTGTAAAGTGTAAACATTATTGTTTATGTTTTTAGGTAATAAGAGGTGTAAGTGGTTTTGTTTTTGTTTTGCGGTAGATGAAGAACCACCCGTACATGAAGATCCACTATGGAATGAGGTTCCAGTGGAATATGAGAATGTGAATGTGGAAAAAGATATGATTTTAATTACAGATAAGTTTGAGCTAGTTGATGTTGAAGTTGTAAATGAAGTTACAGAAGATGAATTTGATGTTGAAGTTATGAATGAGGAACCGATGCGGAGCATGAAAATAAACAAAGCGGCCAAACATGCACCACCGTTAGAACAAGAAAGTTATCGCAAGATTAGTGGCAAACAATTGGAATAGGAAACCATTGCCAAATCCGAATGGAGAAGGGACTACACCAAAGGGCAATATCTCTTAGAATAGCAATGGAAATTTGGTCATTTTAGTGTATGGTTAGGGCATCTTTTGTGTTTGTGCGTACCCATCTTTTGTTTATGTAAGGCCAACTTCCAACTTGACAATGTAATTCTACTTTTAATGTTTAAAGCATGCAATCTTATGGTTTCAATGTTTAAAGCATACTCTTTTACTTTGTGTTGCATTATGTTGTGTTGTGCAGTCCATCTTATGTCCTTTTTATGTTTGTGCAGAACCTACAAAATGTCAGACATTGCAATGCAACCGGGTAAACTATTAAAATGACTGGGAAACCCACAAAATGTCTTACATTTCATTGCAAAATAAGTTGGGTACATTAAATTGAGAAAAAAAAAAGTAGAGTACATTAAATTAGAATTGAGTATAACTTGGGTACACTTTTGTGCGATTTGCCCTTTGCACAATGCAAAAATAAGTGATTGATTGCAAACACTTCAATACTTGTTATTTTTTATAAATCGAGCAATACAATACATGTTTGAAAACTATTCTATAATTCATACTTTTAAGATAAAGTTTTTGGAAATCTTCATTTTTGAAAGCATTCATGTAAATTGGCCGGCCAAAAAATGAGAAACCATATATATTATGTATCTTATATAGCATGTTAAAATGTCTTTCTCAAAAAGTATGTATGTGTTTAAATATGGGTTATTATATAAAGAAGTCACTACAGTTTGCGTAAAGTTTGTCCTAAAGCACTAAAGTTTCAAAGTTGTTATCCAGGTTACTCAACTTCACGGGTTTATTATATGTGTTACTGAACCTTTTAAAACAATACACTCAGGTCACTCATAGGGTGGGAACATGTTGTTAGCACTTTCACTTTTCAAACATTGACACGTTAGGTTCCTGTGGTTTGTGAGGTGTTACGAATTTAGTCCATAATTTTTATTATTATATATTTAACTATTAATATGTTAGCAAGGTCCGTTTTTATACGCTTTCTTACTTTATTTTATCCGTTTTCATCCGTTTTTATACATTTTTACCCATTTTTATACATTTTCATACGTTTTAATCCGTTTTACATGTTTTCTTCTCTCATTATATGTTTAGGTCCGTTTTTATATGTTTTTCTTACGTTTTCATACATTTTTATTCGTTTTTATCTGTTTTCATACGTTTTTACCGTTTTCTTCTATTTATATACGTTTTCGTCCGTCTTTATACGCATTCGTCCGTTTTTATGCGTTCTTCGTACTTTTTTCATACATTTTTATCCGTTTTTCATAAGTTTTTATACGTTATCATACGTTTTTATCCGTTTTTATCTATTTTCATATGTTTTTATAGATTTTCATACGCATAAAAACATACAAAAACGTATAACAACAGATGAAAACGGATAAAATGATGAAAATATTTAAAAACGGATGAAAACGTATAAAAATAGATGATGATGTATAAAAATGAAAAAAAGCGTATGAAAACGTATGAAATGGGCAAAATGTTTAAAACAGAAAAAACATATAAAAACAGACGAAAATGGATAAAAATTATGAAAACGTATAAAAATAGACGAAAACATATCAAAAGCGGATGAAAACGTATAAAAACGGACGAAAACCTACAAATGTATAAAAACGGAGTAGAAAAAAGGGCGAAAACATATAAAAATAGACAAAAACGTATAAAAACGAACGATAATGTATAAAGACGGACGAAAACATATAAAAATAGATAAAAACGCATGAAAGTGAGCGAAAACAGATTAAAACAGACCAAAATGTATAAAAACGGATGAAAACGTATAAAAGGGATGAAAACGGATAAAAATGAATGAAAACGTATAAAAATGGACAAAAATGTATAAAAACAAACGAACAGGTAGAAAAACAGATGAAAACGGATTATAACGGATAAAAACGATCAAACTAACAGAATTAGTGGTCAAGTGACTAAATCCGTGATACTCGACAAACCACAAGGACCATTTTGTACTTAAAAATTAGCCACGTAGATTTTTACCGGTTATATCCGGTTACCAAAAATACAGTGACAAATATAATTGGTCGCAAAAAGTTGAGTAACCTAGATGATAACTTTGAAACTTTAGTGCTTTAAGAGAAATTTCACGCAAACTTTAACTTCTTTGTATAATAACCCTTTAAATATAGGGTTTTTTTATATTAAATATCTTCCGCGTTCGATTGGTACATGTACATTTTTTTCAACCTCGTTAGGTAGTGTACTTTTTCTCGTCGATACAAATGGCCATAATGCGTGCCAAAGTAAATAGATCGAAACTTACGTGGAATTTTTGTTGTTTTTTTTCTTTAACCCTTTACTACAGCCAAGTCACGGGTGTGCAGATTGCCAAGTCAATTGACTTGCTTACGTGAAAAAAAATTAAAATTTTAATTTAAAAAAAAAATTAATTTTTTAAAAAAATTTACGTTAAAAAAAAACCTTTACGTTTTTTAACGAAAAAAAAAACCTTCACGTTTTTCAAATAATACCGCCATCCTCCGCTTAATAACATCCGTTGTGTTTTTATCCGTTTGTTCGTTTTATCCGTTTCCTTTTTTACTTTCGTCCGTTTTCATTCGTTTTTATATTTTTGTCCGTTTTTTACGTTTTATCCGTTTTCTTATGTTGTCCTTTTTTTACGTTTTATCGGTTTTCATCCATTTTGTCCGTTTTCTTACATTTTCTTAGATTTTCATTCATTAGTTTTTACCGCTTTTCATGACGTTTTTATCGGTTTTCATCTTCTTTTTTAGATTTTCTTACATTTTGTCCGTTTTTCTTTCGTTTTTGGTACTATTTCAACATATTGAAAATTTTTCCAGAAAAAATAGGAAATTTTTTCATTTTCAAAAATAATGTTTCCAAGCGTGTAATTTTTCATTTTTTATAAAAAACGTAAATTTTAATTTTTTTTTGATTTAAAAAAACGTAAAGGTTTTTTAAAAACGTAAATTTTTTTAAAAAAATTTAAATTTGTTTTTTCTTATTTAAAAAAAACGTAAATGTTTTTTTTTTTAAAAACGTAAATTTTAAAATAAAATATTAATTTTTTTTTCCAAATTAAAATTTTTATTTATTTATTTTTTCCACGTAGGCAAGCCACATAGGCAAGCCACGTCACACAAACCCAAGTGATTGGCAGCAAGAATGTAGATTGGAAGATAATGTACCATATTGACACAGGAAAAAAAGAGCATAACTACCCAAGGGTTGAAAAAGAATGCATCATATCGAAACATTGGAGAAAGATTACCATTTATAAATTTTTAAACCCTTAAATATATAAGCCGTTATATTGAAATCAAGTGCTTCATGTAAAAGTAAAAAAGAAAAAAAGTCAAAGAGTAAACGCGTAAGCTAGGCTTCTTCACTTTCACCATAAGCCTTGTGTTGAAAAAAACTAACTTAATGCTTCCAAGCAAGACCAAACCAAGATAACAAAGGCTTCTTCATTCTTCAACATATATGACTTTAACTTCTTCTTCAATTACAATAGCTGGTTTACAGATCAACAACAAATTAAATTCCACAACCATTGCTTGGAAATTCGATCTCGAAAATTGCATCATTTCTTTCTGCTGTTTTCGGTTCTTCTCATACGTGATCATCCAAGTGCAAGTAAGATGAAGTTTAAGCTAAACATGCCGACGATAAAGATATCGTCGTGTAATGGTAAGTTGCAGCTCAAAATGTTTTTCTTGATATATAGAAGTTGCAGTTCGTAAGTTCTTCATTCATATTTTTCATATACATTTTTGATTATTTATCAATATGTTTCATGTCATTATTTTCCTTATTCTTACTAGCTTATAACCATTTTTGTACCAGCCAAACAGACACCATCAAGTTCGCTAGAAATAGATGTTCGTGAAGAGTATGCCAATGCATTTAGAACACAATCATACGTCAACTTTTGGACGCGAGTTTTAGACCAGACCCATAAAGGTTCAACCATAAACCAAACTGTAAGCCCAGTAGCTGCAGCTCGTCTTCTATCATATCGATTATTTGCTGAAAACCTCCTTGACCCTGATCAACCCACGGTTACCCAAATCCTTGCCTTAGCTAAACACCAGCCCGAAAACCACACCCTATTGTCTGTATACTTTTCTGAAACTGCAAACGCCTCTATTGTTTGCGGGTCGCTTTTAGAAAATCTTAATCATTTAAGATCAAAATATAGATCTCTCAAAACCGTTCTTAAGTCGATGGAAACCACAAAAGTATCAGTTATAAATCATTGCCCGATAATATCAGCTCGACTAGCTGAATTTTCTAGCTCATTTACTCCATTCATGATCCCTATATCATCTCCTAATGGGGTTCAAGGGGTGCAAGTCGCGTGTTTTAACTTGCTAAAAAGGCTTGAATTAGGCCGTGACAAGGCACAAACAAAGCTTAAAAAAATCAAGAAGATTAAATACGGGTCAGCGATTACTCTAGTGGTTATAACCGTTTCGTTAACAGTTATTATTGTGACTCATGCTCTAGCCCTTCTTGTTGCGGGTCCTGGGATACTAGTTGTGAGTATGGAGTTGGGTTCGAGTCATAAGCTGGCTAAATTATATGCTCAACTCGATGTGGCTGCTAAGGGGACGTATATTATAAATAGGGATTTGGATACTATAAGTCGGTTAGTGACTCGTTTGAACCATGAACTTGAGTATATGCAAGCAACAACGAAGTTTTGGCTCAAACGGGGACATAATAGGTCACACAGTGTTGAAGAATTTGGCCGACAGTTGAAGAAAAATGATTCGAGTTTTTGTGAACAGCTTGATGAGTTAGAGGAACATTTGCACTTATGTTTCATGACTATCAATCGAGCAAGAAACCTAGTTGTCAATGAAATTTCAGGTTCATGTTCAAGTTCCGGTTCTGGTTCAGTTGATTTGATTTATGATGTTATTTCACTGACTTAACTACTTTCATAACCATCGTACTTGACTCTTTGTATAAATCATAAGCATGGTAATTCGAAAGATATCAAATTAAAACTATTTACTCGCAAAATATGAATATATTTTTCTAATTTTTTCCCGAAAATATGATACATACTTTATCTTTTCTTAAAGTTAAAATCAAAGAAAACCCGCTACAAATATTCATGTTTTGCAAGTACTAAAGGTTTGTAAATCTAGTCTCACTGACTCCTTCTTGTATATACGTGAATTTGTTGTGCTAATAACTCCCTCAAACATAAAATTTATGTCGACTGCAACATGGCATTTAGAGAAGATTGTTTGATAATGATGATTCGTTACAACGAAAACAATTATGAAAATTTGTAAGTTAAGTCTTAACCAATAGATACATGAAGTTCAGCTAAGTGTTACTTGAATTTGTTAACTTTGGAACCCGACTTGTGTAACAACGATGGACTTACCCAAGTAATGCCAATTTAGTTCTACTTATCAAGGAAGCACAGGATAAGACAAGAGACGAAAGAATTGTTGACATCCTGAATGGTTTGTGACCAATTCTACATATGGGAGCATGATCCAAATGTCGAATTTCAAAGGGTGTCCCTTTTGTGAATGGTTACAACTTACCGATTATGAAGCCTGCAAACTATTGAATTTGCTTAATGTACCGCCAAAAATGTAATATTGTGCTTAGTTCATAAATAATGTCACTGTTCATACATCTATATATATACAAGTCAATATTCTTTGTAAAGTTAATGGAGTTTGTATATGATCATCTTTTATGCTTTTCTTCATATTTTTAAAAGTTGTTTGGAACCAATGAACTGCAATTGTAACTCGTAACAAAAACAGAACATCAACATGGCGTTAGGAGCCTTTTTTTTGAACGGCGGATATTATATAAAGGAAAACTAGCAGGAAGCTAGTAAAAAAACGTCATTACATGGTTTTTGTACAAGCAAGCTTTGGATTGAAGATCCAATCAAACCAATTAGAAATGAATTTCCTATTTCGATGAAGGATCCAAGTGTGTGGAAGGATTTTTATCTCCTCAGCCTTAGTTTCATGAATTAACGTTTAACCCTTACTTCAACTGAATTTTTACATTGAGATGACATCGAGACTGCGGGAAAGATAATTTCCTCGCATAATGATCATTTGTAAGAGTAAACCATATCTAGTTTCTAAACCCTATAAAGAAACTAAAATGTGTATCTATTTGTCAAGTTAAAGCTTAAAACTGAGAATCTGTGGCCGATCTTTTTGGTTTAACGCAGCCATCTTTAAGACTTAAGATACGGAAGCCGCCTTGGCTAAAGCCTTCATTCTTCTACACGACTTCATGTGTGTGTGAAGTTTCTCAGGGTTGAACTGCTTCCCGCACTGCCTGCGTCAATTATGAAACATTAGACACTATTGATACTGGACAAATATTTAATAATTATTTGGCTAGCCCAGATGAGTACTTACGAGCAATACGGGCCATTGACAAACTTATAAGCAGCTGGGATCGTCTTTATGTTATTGGATTCGTTGATGTTATAACTCTTCTTTGATCCCTCCTTCCTTCCATGTCTTTGTTTATCTAAAGGGTTCCAGTGACCCCTAGAAACCCTTTCAGACCCCCCAAACTTGTCTCCTTTAACAAGTTTCCCATTATTCTTTTCGTTAGAGGAAGATATATTCATCACAGAACTTGTACTATTTCTTCTTTTATTGATCACTGTCACAGCTGATTCGTTGGTGTCCACGATCCCACACGTGATCAAGTTCAGAAACATATGAGTTGCCCCCAAGCTCGAGTAGCTACTACTTTTTCCAAACGCGTGATTTGATGGCGGGGATGCTTTGGAGCTAGTCGTTTCTTTGTGGTCGCCACCCTTCTTGATCGTATTATCATTCGTGTTTTTGTTCAAGAAAGATTCCAGTAAGGAATTAACTTCAGCTTTTATCTTTTGGCATTGTGCTTCTTCATGTTTAGGGGTGCCAACAAACTTGTAATCTTCTTCTCTCTTTGTTGTGTCCTCAGTGGAGGTCTCGGAGCCACCAAAAGATGGCAATTCTTCAATTTCAAATGATGTTTTTGTCGATGAGTTGATTGAGTCGTCTCTTGTTTCTTTTGCTAAAGGCGGGCTGTTTGGATCATTGACATCAATCACGAATGAAGGTGATATTTTTGGCTTGGAGATCTCTTTTTCGTCATATGAACTGAAATCTGTGATTGAGACATTATGAGAGTCTAGCCCGGAATATAGTTTTTTCTTTTAACAAAAATTATTCAACTTTGATAACTCTTTCATTTTTTTGTGATGGCAAGAAAGCCTTTTCATTTAAGGTATCTTGTAAGTTAGCTCTCTTTCTTGTGTCACATAACTCCTTTATTTGAGAAAAAAAAAAGTCAACATAGTCAAAGTTGTTGACACATAATTGCAGTGTCATCATTTTTGACCCGGTTGTAAGCTTTTGGATTAGCGGTACAATCCACGATCAAGGTGCAGACAAGATTCTCTCCGAATGGTAAAAAATTCAAACCTCGACTTGGCAAATGTGTTGATCAAGACTGTATGAGTTCGGACTTAAGAAAAATACTTTGTTTGTGAAATTTGCTCTAAAAGAATCCCAAATCAACCCATGTTAAACACATACAGAAAATTTATATCTATTTTAAAAACTTATCCGAATAGTTTGATTCGTCACAGAGAATAGTAATTAAGGAATTAATCAGAACAAAGGAAATAAAAATTTACCTTTGGATAATGCGATGGAGGAAATTGCTGAACCTTTAAGGACATATTCATTATCTGAGATTGGAGTAAGAAGATCTTCATCTAGTAGATCTTGCCATACATATCCAGCCTTGTACCTTCTGCGCACATTAATAATCACATGATCAACTCTCAACAATATGTACATAACAATTTACACTACATCATATGCATGCAGCAAAACTTGACCATTATATATCTTGTTCTCCAAATCATCATCAAATGAATGATTTTTCTTTAACGGAAATTTATATATAGAAAGCTAGCATGTAGCGATCATACAAATGAAAGAAACGTGCCTTGAGGCCAATCAAATGAACGGTGATTCTTATAATCCAAGATAAATTAAATACGTCGAGGTAAAAAGGGCCGGAAAAGCAAAAGAGAAAATACCTCTTGTATGACCATGCGAAACTTTCAGGCATGTCTTTCCCTCTTAGCTCCGATAACCATCTTTTAACATCTTCATTAGTCACAAGTCACAAATTTAACATCAAGAATTGCAAGAACAAAAGATAAAACCATACGAATCATGCATATGTGAATATACATTATTATTAAGACTTTGTTTTTATTATTCTGTTAATCATAACACACTGACCTTTTAGACGAACTCCATTGCGCGAGTGATGATGGACACGAATAAGATGTGGATGCTCGATTCGTCCTTTATGACTAAGAAAATAAATGATATGAACTTTCCTCATTTCACCACCACCACCACCACCACCTTGTGCTTCCATTAGTTTTCTGTAAATAAAACCAGCAAGTACAATGTTGTTCTTTTAAATATCACCAACGAAGTGAAACTATTTTAATATAAGACCTAAGACCATATCTTTATTTGTCTTTTGCCGGCCTGCATGCCACTACTAAAAGACAAAAGACAACAAAGATTTCGTTTTCTTGTATCTCAGTACTTTTATACTTACCTATAATATTATTATATTCTTGAAACAAGACCAAGAAACATTACATGCATATAATATATGCAGGCCTTAATTCCCACATTGGGATAAACATATCATAAACTTTTCCCAAAACATTCATTAGAACATAATCATTCTATCATTTTTCGAGATTACCAAAATGCTCGTTGGACTCGATATCAAAACAACTCGATCATATCGGCATGGATCTTTTGTATGTGTGTGTGAGAGACGTATTTTGGAGCTCGAAAAGTGGAAAGTTAATTAAGGGGAACAGGTCGAATGGAACGAGGTTATAGTTAAACAAGGCAAGGTGGCAGACTATCCGAGAAGTTTTATCTTAATTCCCGTGATATGGTTTTGTAGCTTTTGACCAGTTTAAGTTAAAATTTCTTAAAATACACAAAAGTTCCCTTTTTATTTCTTTTTATGTGGTGTGATGGCTTCTATTTTTGCATAACAGGATATATGTAATCCCAATGAGATAATAATGGAGACAGTTATTGGAGGATTTAGAGGACTGTTTGAAATGTTCTAGTCTTTGAATTCTTTTTAATTTTTTATTTCTATAGTGGTTGACAGTTTCCTTTGTCCCAATAAGAATGTTTTTTCTTAAAACATATACAATATTTTTTTAGTTCAAAAACGTTATTTTATTTATTTGTTTCATATTGAAAAGAACAGGTTTCGTAGGTGCTTCATCAAAATAAACTATTTATCTGTGTTTGAAATGACGCTTGCTGATGTTGCACCAAGTTTTAATGAATGGGTTATAAGGGAGTTAGTTGCTAAGAATCCCAAATTGTATCTAGAAACTTTTAACATATGACAAAGTGTAATTTGTTTATGCATAAGCAAATGTTATTTCTAAAATTGGATGAATTTGAATTTTTTCTTTATCAACAATTAATTTACAAGACAAGGTATGAACGTCCATCAAACGGTTCTTAGTATTTTATTTCTTTGTGGGCTTATAGAGAACTTTGTTTCTTAGTATTTTATGTCTTATGTTACTTGATCTAGAGGGTGCACACTGATGACGTACTCTCCGTTCTGCTAACGAGTGTTACCATTACTCTAGTACTTAGCTTACTATTTGTACAAAAGGTAATGATGTACCCTCCTAAAGGACGAAGCCTACGCCTTCGTCCTACACATAATGTTGGCGTAAAATTATTCACAATGGCTACCGCAAGGGAATCCCCTAACCTTCACCCAAAACATTCACAGAGTGTAACACCCCAACCCGGCAAGGGTAGAAGTGTCACATTCTGGTGTCATATCAGAACATACAAATAAATTTTTACAAGCGGAAGCATTATAAAATAAATTACCAAGTCATATAATGGATGACTTACAAAGAAGATACAAAATCCAACATGTCTAAAATAAAATGAAATCCCAAACAATAGCATATCAAAATAAATCCAAGATAGTAAGGTATCTAGGGTCAGTCCACTCAGATAATCCAATTCTCAGCCCATCAAGCCCATCCTCCAACCTAAAACCTGCCGCAGGAAAAGAAATGCGGCTGAGCTTAAAAAGCCCAGTGAACAGATATAACAAAACGAAAGCTAAACGAAATCAGATATACAAATGAAATAAGAAAAGAGCTGATAACGCTTGGTCTCAAAGAGAAGAGAACAAAGAGTCAATGAGGATCCCGCGAAACGCAATTACAAGATATCCAAAAGGAACAGGATAATTTAAGAGGACAAGCACATATCACATTGATGACATATACACAAGACATCTAAATAACCAGGCATACAATAAATCAGGAAGTCAGAGCCAAACGGAAGTCCAAAAGCTAGCGGA
This sequence comes from Chrysanthemum makinoi, assembly GCA_910596185.1. Taxonomy (NCBI): domain Eukaryota; kingdom Viridiplantae; phylum Streptophyta; class Magnoliopsida; order Asterales; family Asteraceae; genus Chrysanthemum; species Chrysanthemum makinoi. Next base: position 142,287,003 of record OU343222.1, on the reverse strand, counting down.
AGCAACTAATTAGAAAGTGAGCATGGCAATCACATAAGTCAAGTAACCCACAGTTAATAACGTCACAAGTATCACAGCGGAAGTACTAACAGTAGTCGAAAAACAGTAGCCACATGTATCAAGTAGGAATACAAAATGAACATTATAATTGAATGAATTATCTAAACAAGGTCCTAGTACAACAACTAAACAAGTTAACAAGCCAGACCACATACGATGAACCATTTACCAAATCAAACAGAAGTATAAGCAGAAATGTAACATAAGCGGGTCAACAATCGACGAGAATACTCATGGATAATCGTAGCCCATGAACATAACTGGACGAAGATATACATGATAACCAGATAACTTAACTGCTTCCACACAATCAAGGTCACCAGACAAATCAAAGAGTCACATAATAGTATGATAACGGTTGGTAAGTTATTAGCATGACAATAGGTGAATCAGATAATCACATATTAATCATATAGTAGCAAAAGCGATAATCACGTAAAACATGTAAAGCATAATCAAATTCAATGATCTTATAATAACTGCACGATGAATGGAATGATAGTCCTAAGTAATTAATAGAAAATACGCATCAATGCAATGGATATATATCTCTGGTATAGTCTCTTAAAGTGGTGTAGAGGAACAATTGATACGTAATATGTTAGGAATGAAGAAGTACAATGTAGGTATAATAATCTTATAATAACCCGGTACGTGAATGGAATGATAGTGGGCGTACGAATAAGAGTATGATAGATCAATGCAATGGAATATATATCTCGTATAGAAGTCCTAAGTGCTGAAGGGACAATTGATCTGGAGAAAAGCGAATGTCGTGAAGTACAATGGTGTATATCATATAAGGTTTGTCGGAATCCATCCCGAAGCTAACAATACAATACAATACAATCAATAGTGGCATTAGAGCCCAATATCCAGTAGCCATTGTATTAGGGTGACCTCGGAATACTAATATAATAGGAGGAGACCTCAAGAACCAATGGAGTAGCTAGCTCCAGTGATCGAGGGGTGTATTGCACAACGTCACATCACCAATACAATATCAATATCAATCCAATACAATACAAATCTAGGATGCATCCATACCGCCCTAGAACAATGGTGGCCATAACAATAACAATGAAGCGCGCATAATCAATACAATATAGGGACGGTGTGGAACATCACTCAACCACACTAGAGTCATGCCATTGGTGCATCAATGACACGGACATGGAACCTCCATGCCTAGTTAATGGCTCGGGTATCAAACTGACAGGTCAATGCAATAGGTCCAAAGTGTAGTAATGTATATGTCTTCATAAGCAAGGGTGCAATATCAATAGTTCACAATTCAAAGGTTCATAACAATAGTTCAATATCAAGGTCCAATATCAGTATTTCAATATCAAAGCTTCAAAAGCACAGATTCAATAGCAACAGTTCAGTAGAAAAGGTTCAGTAGCAATGGGTTTAATAACGGAAGTTTAGTAACAGTGGTGCAATAACAGAGGGGTCAATAGCAAAGTAAAGATTCGATAGCAATGGTTCAATAGCAATGGTCAATAGCAAAGGATCAATAACAAAGAAATATCATAAGCAAACAAATTCGAGGGATCAGAAAGTCATGAGAAATCCCTACTGAAAAGGGATAGAATATCTGTACCTTAACGCTGATGAAAGGAAAGCAAACGAATGAATGAACACAAAGATACGACGCCACGTCTTCTTCAACGAATCTACATGGATTACTGTTCGTACAATACTTATTAGCTCATTTAAGTCATAACGGATTTATTGCTTATATAAATCGTATTAATATTTTTAGAGTCATTATGCGTATTCTCATTTTTAGTAATAGACCGAAATAAATACTTTAGGGTAATAATTATTAATTAGCCAAAATTCAGGGTTACAAATGATAAATGGTAAATTTAAAGGTTTAATATGGCAATATAACAAAGTTAGAGGTCAATTATGATAGATTCCAAAGATTAGGGTCAAAAGTGACAGCTTGACAAAGTTCAGGGTTTGCATGCGCCCATAACCAAAGTCTAAGGTTTAAAATGTAAAAATAACTTAAGATTCAAATTATATTCAAATTATAGTACGCATATTAAAAGAATATGAATTACATTTTCAGTTCCATATACTTGCTCGGGCCATTTTCAAACTCATTCGCGGTTCATAAGACTAAAATTTACGGCCAAGTAAATACACATTATGATTAAACCCCGACTCGACTCTCCCGACACACTTTCAACACACCGTATAACTTATCCATTAATCCCGCGATCACCCTCGAAAATGCCCTTTTTTTCCCTTTTCAAAACAATTTGTAACATTTTCACAATTGATCACGGTTTGCCATAAAATTCCATTGCGACTAAGTAAACATGCAAATGGACTAACACCTTACCCGTCTCCCCTGACCCCTTTTCAAAATACCAAACGACTCACTTTCTTCTCCACACCTTCGGTTACCCCTAAGACCACCCATGTAATTACAAATCAAAGACTCATGCACTTTCGACCCACGCACAACACCACTTAAATGTAAAACAGACCCAACATGAATTCTAATACAAAAACTCCATTCGTCCATTCGACCCATAATAATATTAATGCCAAAGACACCCACGCCATACTCCATTTTTGGACTCAAAAAGACGTACCCCAGCCTGGTCTTGCACATATACACGTACACTTTATCTATGCTTGCACATACAACATTGTTTATGAGATGATAATAATTGATTACCCCACTACACATGCAAAGTCCCATTCTTTTCAGGTTACAACTGATTCAGTATCAATATATTATGCCTATTTCCATTCGACATATATAGCACCAATATCATGATTTCATGTGACATCTTTTCATTATTTCATGCGACAATAACACTATGTAGGATCTTAATATAAATCTGATATTATCATCTTTATAACATACATTCTGTTTTTGGTGACTCCATTTAATGCACCACAAACAAAAGAAAAACAAAATGAGGAAATTAAAACAAGGCTTAAGATGTTACCCTTGAAGCGTGAGCGGAAAGGGGCGAGATTAAGGCACCAACACTCGACGACAAGCCTTCTTCTTGGATTAGGAACCCTCGGCGGAGCGACCCACACAAAACCACGAGCCTCTTGTTGGCTTTGAAACTCCACGACAAACACACCCAAAGGGAAGTCTCCCGACAAACCCACGATCCTGGCCGACCAATGGCCATACTTTGAACACGGAAGCGCCTAAGAACCACCTTGGAACAGCTTACTACCCTCCTTGTTGCAGCCTTGAAACCGAATGAAAATAGGAAGAAAAAGGTGTGCCGTCACTTTTGCATATCTAGGGTTTATGTGTGTGTTATTTGAATTATGAATGCAAGATATCAAATGATTTGATAATGAGAATAATTTGGGAGTTATGGTGAGTAATTGTGTGTGTGATTTGGCCGAGATTTTGGGTATGATATCAAGGACAAAATCAATTTCCATATTTTCAAAATGTATTAACATTTAATTTAGTTTAAAAGTCTTGTAATTGTACATAATTATTTAGTCCAAAATAAGAACTTGTAACGAGCTTGACGCGTTTTACGAGTTTCATAGTTATTTACTTCAGGGGTATAATGGTCTTTTTACACGTTTATGATTTTTAGGGTTTTACACAGAGTCTAACCTCTGTCGAGTTGGAAGCCTAACCTCTGTCAAGGTTCGAAGCCGGCCTGACCTCCGACAAAGTTCGAAGCCTGACCTCTGTCAAGGTTCGAAGCACTGTTTGGAGCCCGGCCTCCGACAAAGTTCAAAGCTAGACATCTGTCAAGGTTCAATGCCCTGTCGAAGCCCTGTTTGGAGCACGACCTCCGACAAGATTCGAAGCCTGACCTCTGTCAAGGTTTGAAGCCCTGTCAAAACCCTGTTCGGAGCCTGACCTCCAACAAGGTTCGAAGCCTGACCTCTGTCAAGGTTTGAAGCCCTATCAAAACCCTCTTCGGAGCCCGACCTCCAACAAGGTTCGAAGCCTGACCTCTGTCAAGGTTCGAAGCCTAAAGGTCATAGCCTTTCTACCTATGAACGTGGGTATGATGAGTTGGTCAAACAGAACTAGTCAAAGAAGAGCTGGTCAACAACCATGACCTCAACCATGATCTCTTCCATGACCTCTGTAACGGCCGTGACCTCTGTAAGTGCCTCCACACACTCTCTATAATTGCTCTGTAATATTATTATGCCTATAAATAAGGAAGTCATCACAGAGGTATGTAACTTAACTTAAACCAGGAGATATCATCCTCTCCACCTCAATACTTTCATAATCACCATGACTGATTATCACACCGGAGGTGGTTCGTGCTCCGTCTAACGTAGTGTATTCTATTTCTTATTTTCAGGTTATCTTGCACTCGGCATCACCACCGTCACCCCAAATTCCGTCAATCACCATTGACGGCCTAGTATATGCATCTTGTACAATCAGTGGCACCATCCGTGGGACACGCAACAATAAGTCCTGTTTTTCTGAGCCAAATAACCTTTTTCCCTTAATAACGGCCGATTTCAACCACAAATCCCGACATCCTTGTTATCACATAGAAGCGCCATTTAAAACACTTTATCTCAAATCATGATATTTTCCTCCAACCACAAACTTTACTTTTACCATTTCAACTTTCCGCTAGGGTTTAAACAAAGCAGTCTCTGTTACGGCCTTTGTTATGTTCTGATTTGGAGAAGAAGGAGCCTCTATTTGGTCTTCGTTGCAACCTCTTTCGAAACCTCTGTTTGGGCTCAATTTAAGAAGAAGGTTCAAAGTCAATAACCTTCATAAGAGCCTCTATTGTAGTCTCTGTAGCAATCTCTGTTGTAACCTCTGCTATGGTCTATTTTTTAGAGAAGTTTCAATAACCTTCGTAGGAGCCTCTATTCGGGTTCATTTAGGGAAGAAGGTTTAAAGTCCATAACCTTTATAAGAGCCTTCATTGTAGTCTCCGTAGAAACCTATGTTGTAATCTCTGTTGTGGTCGGTTTTAAAGAGAAGGTTCAATTGCCTTCGTAGGAGCCTCCATTTGCGTTCGTTTTATGAAGAAGGTTTAAATTCAACAACTTTCATATGAGCCTCTGTTTGGGTTCGTTTTACAAAGAAGGTTCAAACTCAATAACTTTCGTAAGAGCCCCTGTTTAGATTCCTATTATGAAAAAGGAGCCTTTGTTCGGGTTCATCTTAAGAGGAAGGGTCAAATTCAGCAACTTCTGTGGCAATCTTCATGACCTTTTTCGTAGCTTCTATTGCAGTCCTCGCATCAACCTCTGTCGTAACCTCTGTTGCAGCATCTACATCACCCTCTGTCGTAACCTCTGTTCGGGTTAGTTATAAGAAAAAGGTTCAAACTCAGTAACCTTCATAGAAGCCTATGCTGGAATTTGTTTTAAGGAGAATGGCCGAAACCGTAGCACGTGTGCAATCTTCGTAACTGTAACACCCCCAAATTCGGTATACGCAGCGGAATTAAGGTTGGGGTATTAGTTCATGGAACACAGTCATAATAATAGATAAACGGCTCGGAAGAGACGTTTAGATAAAAGTAGTTATCATTCACTTATTTAAATCAGAGTTTTACAAAATAAAGGTCCCAACGGAAATACGGAAATACATAGTTTTATTCTTGTGAATGATAATAAAAATGGAAGCCCTTTTTATAAGAAAGTCCATTGCCACTCCGTGCCAGTAATCAGTTGAACACAAGATAAGCAGTAGTAAAATCAGTAATATTGCGATGCGATTATATTGCCCTAAGTCTCATGACACGCAAACCTTAACACGAACGCGTCATAATAATGACGTAAGTTACAAACATCATGGTAATGATGTGAGCAGCAATGCCCTCCGTAGGAGTTTGCCATTCTCCTAGTATTCTCAAATAAAGTGCATTTGGTTTTCCCAGGCTAACACAAATGGAAATCCATGCCAATAGATCTATTCACTATATTCAACTCGCAACTGTGATTAATGGTTCATGATATGAGGGACTTTTAGTGGCATCAATAGGTACTTAGGCAATATCAATCAGGATAGCATCTGAGAAAAATACTTGTGTTCGGTTTTTGTAGCATGTATCTCCCCACAAGTTTTGAAAACAAATATGTAAAAGTGGAACTATAAACTCACCTCGGTGTTATCGTGAGTCCGGATGGAAAAAAAATTAAGTAATATGAACAAAGCCCTCTCAGACTCTCGACCGAGTTGGTATGTCATGTATTTAGTATTCGTGTTCAAGTTTATGTGACGATAATGCTTTATCGATAATTAGATAACATGAAGTCTCTTCAAAATTAATAATACTTATCATACTTATCTTTATAGCTCGAATGATTGTTAATAAATTTTTATCGAAACCCAAGTTGTTAAATATTTTATATTTCCAAAATGTTATAATTTACAATTTTAAATATTTACAGTTTTTACCCTTGCACTTTCAAAAATGACACTTTAAACCCTCAACTATGGGTTATTGACAAATTCAGCCCTTGTATAATTAACCCTTGAAAATTACATTTTAGTCCAATAAAACTTTATCTTACAAAATTACAATTTTTATGCTTGAAATTTTATAAGAAAAATTCACTTGTTTTTTGCCTAAATGGATAAAAGTGCGGGTGAATAAAAGCGATGCCTTAAAAGGTTTCTACTACGTTCTTGATCCCTTCAAGATTTTGTCCGATGATGTTTCTAATGGTTCAAACTAGAGGTCTTAAGCTCTTACGGTTTGGTCACAATGATTCTCTAAAGTAGGGGGTTAGGTGCCTTTTGTTGGTTTTGGGCGATAACAGGGCCAAACGAGGGCATATTTTACACGAGGCAAGCTAGTTTTTTTTACAATGCATTTAACCCTTTAAACACTTTGCTATAAGCTCTTCTAAATGGTATAGGCCTCATATCTTAGTCGTCTTTGGTTAGAAAGATACAGGTCCACGAACATGGCACTGCCCGCGGCGCGTTTAATAAAATTTCATTTTATAACCCATTAACGTTCTGGGGTCACCTAGAGACGTTGTAATATGTTTATTAACTCTTTTTAAGTCATTACCCATCATCCTATAACTCCTACGACTCAATTTTTGAAAATTACACACAAGGCCTTTTTATGAAAATTTTCCGCGAGTCACCTTCTTTGTGGTTGATTATAAAAGAGACTAGAAGTGCTTTTAAAGACGTTATTGGGGCATTAAAATCGTTGCAGCGAGCCCTTTAAAACGGTGTAAACCTCGTACTTTGCAACCTTTTAATTAGCAAGATATTAATTACGGAAAAGGGCTACTTAGGCTAATCTTGCCAAATTGCAATTCTCGTTTTTAAACCATAAAACTTTATATCTTTTGCATGTAACCTTGTGAAATGTTGTTTTACTCATTTCTAACGTTTCTAAGATAGTTCATAAGCAAATTTATCAAAAATCCCGTGTTTTTCCCATATACCTGTTGTAAAGTACTTTTGGTGTTTAGGACTTTTGGCCATAATGAAGAGCTGTTTTTAAGCATGACGACTAGGCTTTTCAACCGGGTTATGGGGGCGTTCTATAGTGTCCTAGGTGGTGTTTACAAATGTACTTTGGTTGACCCTAATACCTTTAACATGATGCAAATAAATGAGGCGCAAGTAGGGGGCTGGGCTGTTTTTGCGCCAAGACCAGAAGCAGAAAAAGAAGAGAAAACGTTTTATGCTTTGAGAGGTCTAAGACTTAGGTTTAGGGTTTTACTACTGATCATAAAACATTCTTAATAGCTAATCCTTATAGTGCTTTCCTTAGCTAATACCACAAAACAAAAAGGTTTTTATGCATTTGCGTTTTTTACAGAAAGTTGACAACATCAGGTGCTTGTTTTAGTTTTATATGTTATGAGTTTTATTAACATAACTAAGTGATGTAAGATATGTAAAAATGATTAAAGAAAAGGTTTGGAGCACTTATAAGTTTGTGAGTTGCTTATATCAGGAAAACGCCTAAAGGGCTGCTAATGATCACCAAGTTAATTTCACAACTTCCAAGCTCTAGCTTAGCCTTCCTTTACACTAACTAGGGTCCTAATATCAGAATGTATTTGAGTATGGGTGTGGATGTGTGTTTGCGTGTGGTGGTGAGTGTGAGGAGAGGAGTGAGGTTATATATAGGTGGAAGAAGTGTGGTTCCAGATAAGTGTAGTCACTAGGTTTATGGGGGATTGAAACATGATGAGGTAGTGCTTGGGAGTTAGTAAGGTTGCATGTGGTGAAGCTGAAGGTGGTGTAGGGTGGCATGTTTTCCAGCCATGAATTGTGCCCCAATGTTTGACCATGGTAAATCCTTAAGGTAAAAGAGGTGATGTGTTAATCTAATGTGCAAGTAAATAAATGTGGTTAGGGTAATTACAAGTAGTGTGTAGGGAACTAAAGGATAAGTATCTAGTTCATTTCCAACCATGGTAACAAGGGGGGGGGGCGTTTAAGCTATAGAGGGTAGTACCTAGGGCTTTTTCTGTTGTACTTATAGTGTAAATGGTGTAAGTACTTAGTTAGGCTTGCTAATTTATTTTAGACAAATACTTGTTTAGGTTAATTTACATGTAAATAAATAAAAGTAAAGTTTAAGGTTGAGGCTTTATTGTTTGTACAATGTTTTTAAAATTAAATACACTAAGGTTTATAATGAATTTTATGTTAAGTGAATACTTTTATGCATCAATGACTTGTACATTGGTTTAATAAACTTGTACTTTGGTAATTGGTAAAAGTTTCATATGTATTTTTAATTTTAGTTTGTGATTTCATTTACATAAAATCATAGGATTTGCAAACTAGGGTTTTTTAACCGGAAAATACTCTAGAGTTAGGGTTTTATGCCTTGGAAACTTGTACATTAAGTTTAAAGGTTTGTACATTAGGGTTTATGACCTAGTATCTAAATTGTTATAAATCAATGATTTAAGAAAACCCTAATTTACATAGTAACATTTTATAGGAAATGACGCTAATGATATAAGGATACTTTATACCAGAAATTCCGTATCTTGTGTGAGGACACAACTGGCATGGGTGACCATGCCGGGAAGTTTCAAGTATGACATTGTTGTGGGACTTCCATTGTCACTTAAGAGTGTGTATATCAAAGGCATTAACTATGCAAATGAGCAGTTTGTGAGTGCGGCTTATTATCTAGTTGTAGAGAAAAGGAAAAAAAATGTACGTAAAAAATGGATTATTATTAATATAAAGGCGGATTTTTACCGGTGGTTACAGTAACCTCTGTTACAACATCCGTAGCAACCTCTATTGTAACCTCTGTTCGAGTTTGTTATGAGAAGAAGTCTCTGCAGCAGTCTCCGTCATGGGTTATCGTGAGAAGAAGACTCGAAATCACCAGCCCTCTATTCCAGTCTCTACGACAACCTTCGTTGTAACCTTCGTACGGATTCATTTAAGGAATTGGGGCACATAATGGTACAATTAAGTAGGGCCAGAACCTTCCTTCGCAAAATATTTACCACAAGGTGAACAGAGACCATACATTAACGACAGATGATACCCTTTGTCAATCTGGTATGTTTTCTACGAAACTAATACGCTATATTGCCTTTGTTTCACTACAAAGCATATTATCTACATATGAAACTTTTGATGTTTATTAAGAACACTATTAACCATCTTTTAATGAATCTCTGCATATAACACAATGATCATTGAATATTGTAAAACATTGACAGAGGATACCATATGCTCCTAGAAACTCTGTTAGAGCTTTCATGTTGCCTTTAGCATAAAACACAATCCATGCATATTGAATATATGATGTCCATGAATAAGCCTTAAGTCACTTTCTACTAAGCTTTACCATGTCACCTGTGACGATAAGTTCATCAGAGACAAAACCTTTTTTAATAAGGCATTTCACACAAGCTCTGTGAAGATGAGACTCACATTTGCGTACTAGATGGTAACAAACCTTCTCATAGAGCTTATATACTATTATCATATATTTCAAGTTGAAGGAGCATCACATATGCTGACATAAGTCTCTATCGACACAATTACGGAGCATAGCCTCTGATTCGTAAGTGTCTATGTCTACACAATTACAGAGCATAGCCTCTGATTCGTAAGTGTCTATGTCAACACAACTACAGAGCGTAGCCTCTGATTCGTAAGTGTCTACGTCGACACAACTACAAAGCATAGCCTCTGATTCGTAAGTGTCTCCTTCGACACGTTCACAGAGCTTCGGCTCAGCTCACATAATAAATAGAGTTAATTATATAAATCGTCCTTGTGGTTTTGTAGAAATTACGGATCTTGTCCCCATGGTTTTTTTAGCGGGTCTCGTCCCTGTGGTTTACAATTTTTACGGATCTTTTCCCCATGTCTGACCCGATCTCAAAAAAGGACCTCACTTGCAGTTACTCCCTAACGTGAGGGCTAATATTGTATTTTGGTTTTAACGATCGTTATACAAACCACAAGGACGATTTATGTAATTTACTCTTTAAAAAAAATAAAGTTTTTTCTTTTTAATTTTATTATTCAAATTTTTTTTAAATTTATTACAATTAAATTTTTTAATAAAAAAAACTTTTTTTTTAAATTTAATTTTAATTTTATTATAATAAATTAAAAAAAACAAATTTTAATTTTATTATAATAAATTAAAAAGCTATTTTTAATTTTTTTTAAATATAAAAAAAAATCAAAAAAAAAATTATAATAAAACTAAAAAAAATTAATTTTTAATGAAATTAATTTTTTTAAAAGAAAAAACATTTAAAAAAAAATTATAATAAAATTAAAATTAATTTTTTTAGTTTTATTATAATTTTTTTGATTTTTTTTAAAAATTAAAAAAAAATTAAAAACAGTTTTTTAATTTATTATAATAAAATTAAAATTTGTTTTTTTTTTTAATTTACTATAATAAAATTAAAATTAAATTAAAAAAAAAAGTTTTTTTTTTTATTAAAAAATTTTATCTTAATAAAATTAAAAAAAATTTGAATAATAAAATTAAAAAGAAAAAACTTTATTTTTTTTTAAAGAGTAAATTACATAAATCGTCCCTGTGGTTTGTATAACGATCGTTAAAACCAAAATACAGTGTTAGCCCTCACGTTAGGGAGTAACTGCAAGGGAGGTCCTTTTTTGAGATCGGGTCAGACATGGGGACAAGATCCGTAAAAATTGTAAACCACAGGGCCGAGACCCGCTAAAAAAAACCATGGGGACAAGATCCGTAATTTCTACCAAACCACAAGGACGATTTATGTAATTAACTCTAATAAATAAATTTCTTTATTGACACACTTACAGAACTAGCCTCTGCTCACATAATTCGTAAGTGTCTCTGACGAGACAATTCCATAAGTGTCTTTGTTAACATAAATATAGAGCGTAGCCTCTGTTAATATAATCCATAAGTGTCTCTGTCGACACGATTACAGAGCATAGCCTCTTATCCATAAGTGTCTTCGTCCACGATTACAGAGCATAGCCTTTATTTACATGATTTATATGTGTCTATTTAGACACAAGTACATAGCCCGAGTCTACCGGTATAATTACATAACCTCATTCCATCTACATAGTTGTAAAACTTACTTTATTTTGTTTAAAATCAATGTATAGAATCCTTCTCATCTTGGGAAAAAATCATTGATGGTAGGTGTATAAGTTTTCATTCTTAAATGGTGTAATCCTCCCTGCCACAACACATTTCTCACATATCTCTTGTTTTATTTTTTATAACAAAGATTTGTTCAGCCAAGTTGTTTATAAGTTTCAACATCGAAAGGATAACATAAGGTGTAGCAAAGCCCTATGAACTATTAAAAGCATTCCAAAAACTTCACATTAACATTCCTAAAGGTTTTATGGTACATAAAGCCGTATGAACCTTAAGGGCAAAGATGGAATGGGTCGCGACCCTCTGTCAGCAATCAAAATATTTGATTGAAATATTCTTGGTGTAGAATTTACACACAATAAGGCTATCTATCTACTATAGCCTTAGGTTGTAAAATTTTAAAGCTTTGATAAATGACGCAAGAGAAGGCAAGCATGATAACAAAAGTGGGGCATCGTCCCTCTACCTGCATTAGTGGATACAAAGTAGATTATATTAACATAGTAGCATATGATCGAAGCCCAAAAGACATAAACTAAAATTGTTCAAAGATGGGCCGAAGTTCAGAGAGCACAATATAAAATTGTCTTAAAGGATACACACTACCCTTGGGGTTAAAGTATTGTTAGCAAAACAAACTTCGTTTTGCTTGCTTAAAGGTCGAAAATGGCTTAAAGGATAAACATAAAAGGTGAGGGAAACCACTCCCCATTTACGATAATTTAAATCCAAAACAAGGGATATTATTTTAACATGCTTAAAGGCCATAGCCTAGCAAAAAAAGTAAGTAAATTTTTCAAGGACTACTAATTTGCTCAAATGAAGTCCATAAGCTTCGTATACATACAAAATATACGACATTTGAAGTTTATATCACTTAAAAATTAATACTTTTTTGATTTTTTCATAAGGAAGTATTTGTTTGAAGGTCTCCCCTTTAACTCACATTGGATTATACATTCTGACACACTTGGCAAACCTCCTAAAATCTACTTTGGCATAAAATCACTCAAGAGCACTAATTACCACTTTGGAAAGTCGCCTATCGAAGTCCAACACCCTTCGGGGTATGCTCTTCGAAGAAACTAACGCAAAAGTTTCATAAGACCAAGTCAAACCCATGTTCACGACCCTATCAAGGCTTTCCAGGCAAGATAGGGATCGTGGGACATTAGGCAAGCGGTTACCTAAAATCATGGGACACCCCCATGATCCTCGTGATGCTCAGGTGTGGGAACTTGCCAGAGCCTAAAATATGCGATAATATGCCATTATGGCATGCATGATAAAATAGAGCCAAGTTTGTACGCAAACCTTGGTACCTTTCGGCAACTCAACTTATGTACAAATAGGTTATGATAATACTCGCTTATAAATAAAAGCAAAAGTTATATGGCAAACCTAATACACAAACTCCTTATATAACAAGGGGTTTCAAGAGTACTTAAGTCTAACCCCACGCCTCCTACGAAGTCATAACATTCGACTGGGGGCTTAATAAGGTATCCACCACGATAAAGCGAAATGTGGGCTATTAAAGACAAGTATAGCTACTTTTATATTGGATTTGACAAAACAAAAGTAGTATAAATAGTTACCAAATCTTTTTTTAATAAAGATATGATAAGTCTAAAGCAATGCACTATTCGCATGCATAACATTAGATTGGGGGGCTTGATGACGTACGGTCCACTTTGTTCATGAGCGTTACAATCACTCTGGTACTTAGCTTACCATTTGTACAAAGGGTAATGATGTACCCTCCTAAAGACGAAGCCTACGCCGTCGTCCTACACATAATGTTGGCGTAAAGTTATTCACAATGGCTACCGCAAGAGAATCCGCCAACCTTCACCCAAAAGATTCACAGAGTCTAACCTCTGATGAGTTGGAAGCCTGACCTCTGTCAAGGTTCGAAGCCCTGTTCGAAGCCCTACCTCTGTCAAGGTTCGAAGCCTGACCTCTGACAAGGTTTGAAGCCTGACCTCTGTCAAGGTTTGAAGCCTTGTCAAAGCCCTGTTCGAAGCCCGACCTTCAACAAGGTTCGAAGCCTAACATCTGTCAAGGTTCGAAGCCCTATTGAAGCCCTGTTTGGAGCCTGACCTCTGACAAGGTTCGAAGCCTGACCTCTGTAAAGGTTCTAATCCAGACCTCTGTCAAGGTTCGAAGCCCTGTCGAAGCCCTGTTCGGAGCCCGACCTCCGACAAGGTTCGAAGCCTGACCTCTGTCAAGGTTTGAAGCCTAAAGGTTATAACCTTTCTACCTATGAACGTGGGTCTGATCGAGTTAGTCAAACAGAACTGGTCAAAGAAGAGCTGGTTAACTACCATGATCTCTTCCATGACCTCTGTAACTGCCTCCACACACTCTCTGTAACTGCTCTGTCAGATTATTATGCCTATAAATAAGGAAGTCATCACAGAGGTATGTAAATTAACTTAACCCATGAGATATCATCCTCTCCACCTCAATACTTTTATAATCACCATGACTGATTCTCATACCGGAGGTGGTTCTCGGGGGCTTCCCATGTGCTCCGTCTAACATAGTGTCTTCTATTTCTTATTTTCAGGTTATCTTACACTCGGCATTACCACCATCACCCTTTCCGTCAATCACCATTGACGGCCTGGTATGCGCATCTTTTTTGTATAATCACACAATTATCTGCAGACAGTTGGGTGTCCGGACATGTTTAGTTATCTTTTTTTTGGTAAAAGGGTTACTCCCGGTAAAATATTATTACCTCAAAAAAATAATTAAGTACAACGGATGTGGGTGAGTCCCACACCTCAGCCCAAAAAGGCAAACTAAACGCGCTTACAATGCTTAAGACTTAAACTAGCATAAGAAATGACATGCCATACTTATGCAAAATAAAACAAACACTTATCTAATTTGACCACGAAGATTAATGTCATATACATTAGCATACTTCATTTGGGCAATAATGTAACAACAGTCATCAAAGGTATCATCATCATTATCATAAGGGTCTTAGTCATAGGTATCGTCTTTCCATTGCTCATATAAGCTCTTCATATCCGCTTCACTACCATTTTTAGCACCGTCAAATGCCATATAACTAGTAGTTTCATTGTAATTCTCAATAAATATTCATCATCATTACTATCTTTCTTCCATCATTAAACATGTCAGGTGTGCTATTTGAAATAACAGAAAGAGCAACATTGGATGAGATAGGGATGCTTTCATTGTTTCCCACGTGTCCCACATTAGCATCCTTTTGCATAGGAAGCGGCTTCCGATCATCACCCAGAAGCACAAGCATTCCTTCAATTATTAGAATTTATAGCTTATTAATCTTTTCAACGAGAGATGTAGTACTTGGACTGCCAAATGAATCAATAGTTGAACTTACCTGTATCCATATTCCCAATTCCATTACCAAAATCTGAATCTTTACTAACATGTCCTCAATCAACAGTAGTAGTAGTATTCACGCTTCTTGAAGAAACTTTAGCATTAGGTTCCACATGAAAATTAAGATCTTCATCTAAATCACCAAGAACATCAAAAGCATTAGACGTGTTAACCACTTTAGCATCCTTACTTGGTTGTTTAGATGTAGACAACTCCTTAGCATAGTCTTTAGGAAGAGAAGCCTTTGTATTTTTAGGAGAAACCGGCCGATACTCCATATTCTTGGTCTTAGAAACCCCAAAAACCCGTTTATAAGTGGGACCCTTTCGGTTGATAGTAGTAAACCCATCATTCGACACCTCCTAAGTAGCTCCCAAAATCGAACATTTGCCTTTATCAGCCGCATTAACTACATGTTTTAAAGTAGCTTCGGGACACTCATCAAAAAGGTGACCATATAACAAACATGTACTACATCGAGAGGGTTCCCACCCATACTCAACACGAATGTTTTCCTTGGTATACCCACTCCCGACAACTTTTGGAAGAACCAACACTAAGTTGTCTCTAAATTCATTTGAAGCATTAATTTCAATCAAAGATCTTGCATAACTGTTCGGCCCCCAAGACTCCAAACACATGGTATTCGTATATGAATCTAGCATCATAGGGGTACCGATTTTAGAAGCAATCAAACTTAACCCATCAGGAGTATAAGCAACCAACAAAACATCATGGACTCATGGAACTTCACCCAAACCGGAACATATGACAAATCCTCCTTGAGGAGACTTACCGAGGGAGACCATTTGTTAAGGAAAATAGGGATTCCACGAATCATCAAAGGTCCATCCTAAAGAACAAACTCAACACTCAGTAAAGACGAGAACTTGAAAAAGAAAAACCCATTCGCATTCATCGTAACATTCTGAATTCCATACATTTCCTAATTGTTGCGCACAAACGATTCAACAACGGGAAAAGCAAGTCTCTTACCAATAAAATACCCATAGAGCGAATTTTTCAACCTCTCATTCACATCATGAACCGAATCAGTACGGAAACTTACATCATAATCATCATCCTTAGGTACATTCTCTTCCATTTTCCGAAAGTTAGCCATTTTAGAAGACGAGGGGCTGATTTTAGAAGCATAAGTCGAAAGAGCATCCACATTATAATTAGTCACATGTGTCTTATCTGTATTTTTCACTTGAAATTATTGAAGCTTTAGCATAAGCAACACCAGGAATTGCCTCTTTAAAACTCGTACACGCAGCTTTGGCAATCAGATCTATAGTACTAGCAACCTTATTCGCACCAGATTTTTGTGACATACCATTAGAAACATTTGTATCAATATTAGAAGCAGCATCAACAGGCGTATTAACAGCCTCACCAACAGATTGGTTCAAGATAACCCCACCATCAACATTATTAATATTAGATTCATTAGGAGTAATACTAATAATATGAACATCTGGTTGTTGAGTAGGAATATCATAGTAGGTCTGACCAGTAACATTAGCTATTGGGACATCTCCATGTACACGCTCAGCACTTCCATGTACATGCAACGTAGCATTAATACCATGTTCCACCCCACTAGTCAAATTCACATTAATAGTATCACGAACAGTAGTACCCTTAGAGCATCTCCATCAATAACATTATAACCGGCGTTAGTGGGCGTTAGCCTTTGGACCTCCGGCGTTATTGCCGCGTTAAATGGCGTGCGTTATTGCCCCAACGGGCGTTATCAAATATATATATATATATATATATATATATATATATATATATATATATATATATATATTCAAAATTTTTACAAAACACCCCCTCAAACTGCTAGTTACCGTTGGGGTTTAAATTTTTTTACATTTTAGCCCCTAAACGGCTAGTTTAAAAAAAAATTCAAAAACATTTTCTTACCACTATAAATACCCAACTAAAACACCATTTTTTTCACACTTCCATAATTCAAATTCACAATTTATATACTTCCTCTCACACTTCCATAATTCAAATTCAAGTTCGTTCACAATGGATCCGAATTAATTTGATGAATTTCCTCAGCATTGGTCAGACGTTGATGACAAAACTGACTTCCAATTTATGGCGTCCGCGTACGAGTATCACCAACAGTTGGACAAGAAGAAGCATCTCAACCTCCTACTCGTGCTCGTACCCATATATTTCGTGAACGTGAGATTGCAGAAGAACGTCTGCGCAATGACTATTTCGTTGAAGGTTGTAAGTATTCAAACCGGAATTTTCGTAGAAGATTTCGTATGAGCCGGAAACTATTCCTGCAAATAGTCGAAGGTATTGAATGTTATACTTCCGATAATATTCCAGATCATTTTAATTACTTTAGGCAAACACCCGATTGTACGGGTCGAATGAGTTTAAGTGCTCTAATGAAGTGTACGTCTGCCATACGCCAATTGGCGTACGGCACCTCACCCGATGCATTTGATGAATACTTGCAAATGGGTGTGAGTACTTCAAAATTATGTCTTGATAATTTTAACAAATGCATTATTGATTTGTTTATGCCGGAGTATTTAAGAAAACCAACATGGGCCGGCATTCAAAAACTTTATCAACAACATGAAGAAAAACATGGTTTTTCGGGAATGCTTGGTAGCATTGACTCTATGCACTGGGAATGGAAAAATTGTCCAGTGGCTTGGCAAGGGCAATTTGGTAGGGGTGATAAAAAAAATACCCAACAATTAAGCTTGAAGTTGTTGCTTCTCAAAATTTATGGATTTGGCATGCATTTTTTGGGATGGCGGGGGCGAATAACGATATTAATGTTTTAGACCAGTCTCCGTTATTCGATGACATTCTTTCTGACAATGCCCCAAGAACACCTTATATGGTCAATGGAACTAGGTATGAACAGGGGTATTACTTGGCTGATGGAATTTATCCACAGTGGGAAACTTTCGTCAAATCCTTCTCGGCAACAACTGACGAAAAACATACGTACTTTAAAAGGAGACAAGAAAGTGCCCGAAAGTGTATTGAACGTGCTTTTGGTGTGCTTCAAGGCCGTTGGGGTATACTACAACAACCGGCACGTCAATGGGAAATTGTCACGATACGTAGAATAATGTATTCTTGCATTATTTTGCATAACATGATTATAAAAGATCAAAAATTTTAATTACGTGACTATAACGAAGTGTGGGTGGATCCGTCAGCACATTTGAGGCAACGAAGATGGGTCGAAAGATGTGATACTCACAGTCGTAAGGCAAAGAAATACACGACCGATAAACGCATACCCAGCTCCAACAGGACCTTATGAAACATGTTTGGCAGAAGAATCTTGAACGACATCAACAACAACAAGAGAACGACGATGATGAATAAGTATTTGCTATGTTTTGTTATTTTTTTTCGTTGTAATTTTCTTTAGTTATTTTATATTTGGTATTGTAATATGTTTAAGTTAAGGTTATGTTTTTTAATAAATGAAGTGTTTGTTTTAGTTTAGGGGTTGAAATTGAAAATATAAAATGTTAAAGTTTAACTTGGGATGTTATTGTTGTGGGTGTTTTTTGAGGATGTTAAGGTGAAATGTTAAACCTGATGTGGCGCTGACGTGACAGATGTTAAAAAATAACCTGAGTTATTGATGGAGATGCTCTTAGGATCAAATTCTTTTACTAGCCCAATAACATTCTCCACAACACTTGGAACCGGCTCCAAGTATTCAACATCATTACCAGAGGATGAAACTGCCACAGTTACAAGCTCATCATTAATATTCGTACCACCATTTTCCACATTATTAACATCATTAGGACCTGATGTCTCTACTGTAACAGTAGCACATGAAACTATAGCAGTTGGGTTTGATTCATTAACGAGCTCATCCCCACCACTCAGTTCCTCATGACCTCCCAAACTCTTCATTAACATTGTTAATACAAATAATGTCTAAAAAAGTTAATTTTATTTTTTAACATCTCTACGTTTTGAGAATAACAAAATGTAAAATCACCCTACATAAAAATTAACGTAAACAAGTTTTTAGTCATGATATTCCATTTTGACGTAAATCACTCGAGGTAAGAACACAAATTTACAATTTGACAAATGATCAAAGGAATACTTTTTTTTGTTCAAAGACTTCAAAATTTTAATGTGACAAAACATTTTTTTTAAAAAAAGTACATTTACAAATTATTTTTGAATTAAAAAGAAATATTTTATTTAGAAAAAGAAGTTTAAAAATCACAACAACTATTTTTCCTCCCAAAAAAGTTCCAAACATCCCCAAATAAACCTTCACCATTAAAAACAAAAAGAGGATCGTTTTTTTCTGGGATGGTACCACTAAACCTGACGGTACCGTTAAATTTAACGGTACTGTCTAGCATTTAACGGTACCGTCGCCTGTAACGGCTAGTTTTTCTTTGCCTATAAATACCGGATCATTTTTCATACTGAAACTTCTGAGTTAAATCCACCCTTTCTAATCTTGATTCTTTGATCATTTAGTTAGTTTGTTTTTGTAAAAGAGAGATCCAATCATCCAACCAAGTGATCACCTTCATTCCTCTACAAGTGCAAGAGAAGAACGCTTCATATCGAGAAGATACAAAGTATTATAGTATTAGTTTAGTGCATTCGTAACACTTGTTACGTACTTGTTATATAGTTTTATTCATCAAATTGTTAGTCATCATATATTATTAGATTGTATGGATCATTGTGATCATGTAGAGATTGAGTAGATCTTGGGTAGTTGTGTTGATAGTGGGTAGATCGGGTAGATCGTGTGTAGATCCAGTTTGTAGAAAACTAGAAGGGGGGTTGAATAGTTTACCAATTAAAAAGTTTGTTTTGAAACTTATTGAAAGATCAATTGATATTGATCTTAGATATGTTAATGAAATATGCAAGCAATATGTAAAGAGTAAATAAAGAAAGAAATGATTAAACCACAACAAGTTGTTTATAGTGGTTCGGTCTACAAGGACTCTTTTTCCTTGCCCTACTCCACTCCCCGAGTCTCACACTCGAGAGTTTAACTTCACTAGTCAACAAGCTCCTTTCACCGGCGGAGAAACCTTTACACTTCACTTACACTATTTCCGACACTAAGCTAAATGTCGAGTTCTTTCCAAGGGTACAACCACTCCCACACACAATGTATTTTGAGGACTAAAATACTAACCACTCACACTCACAAGATTATGATGGTTTAATACAACAATGAAGTATGAATCAACACAAGATCATACAACACTAAACAAACAAGACTTCCAACTTCTCGTTTGAAGCTTGAATGTGACTTGATCTTCTTTGCTACAAAAGAGATCACTAATATGATATGAAACTGAGTTAGAAAGGTTAGAGAGAAGATATGTAAGAGAGTATGATGGAAAGGGATGAAAAACTACTTGGTTTGGCTTTGCTATTTATAGCCAAAACCATCAGCAGGCACCACGGACGGCGGACCCCTTGAAAGGGTTCCGTCCGTTATACATTTTGGTGCCGCCGGGGTCTGACAACAAGATATCAAGATCTTGCCAAAGTCAACTATATCTATGCAAGATAGTGTAAGATATGAAGAGTACAAATCTACACAAAATATCTAATGAAATCTTCCAATGATTTCCATGATGCATCACATGATGTCATGTGTTGTTTTTCTATTTTTAGAAATATGCAAATACATAAGTAATGTTTAGTTTTTAAGAAACTAAAGTATTCTAAAAACTACTATCATACATTATGCTTAGACTCATATTAAGATATGATTAGTCACAATGTAAATGCTTAAATGATGAAGATATTATTTGAAAAAGCTTATTTTAATATTTATTAAACTTGGCAAGCTTTAAGCTTTATAAAAATTAAATTTACTTTTGTCGTTAACAAAACTTAGGTAAAGATCAAAAATATAAATAACGTTTAATGACGATATTTGTATTAACACAGTTGATCGTATGAAGATCGGGTCGCTCTTTTAGGTTGTGTGATTTGTGAGAAGATTGCATAGATCGTGAGTGATATTGGAACTAGCTAAATTAGTACTCGACATTTAGCTTAGTGTTGGAAATTTTGATAAGCGACGTTGTATGGTTTTCTCCGCCTGAAGGGAGTTTGTTGACATAGCTAAATTAGTACTCGACATTTAGCTTAGTTTGGTGTCTTGGTTTGATCTTTCCATCTCTCACTTTTTATATCTCATAGTATTTATTGTTTGTTTACTTTAGAATTGTTGTAATAGTGTTCATATTGCAAATTTATTGATTTCACGAAAACTTGAATCAAATTTTTTCAAAACTAAGTTTTATAACGAATTAAAAAAGGTAAAACCATTTAACCCCTCTCTTCTAGTTTTCCGCAACAACACCCCGCGGATTCAGAGCTCACATGTTCAACACGCAAAGCTCTTCTAGGTTTTAGAGGCTTACCATCGTCCCCAATCCCGTTCCCACTCATGTTATGAGCCCCAGCAGCCAAGTCACTAAGCTTTGGGAATCTCGTATCCAAGTTACGATTATCCGTTCCATGATCAATAACTTGATCAGCCGAACCAGTCACTGTATTCTTTTTCTTTACTCTTCTCCCACCCAAATCCAAAAACCCAGACTTCATATTCAAAACATGCACAACCCAATAAATCACGAAGCACCAGTAGCGTCTAAGCTTCAATAACGCATTAAAACCCTAACCAAAATTAGGGTTTTGTAACAAACACCAACTAAGATCTTCACATGATAAGTACCTGTTAAAATTAATGGATAAATGATAATCAATTCATAATCGAAAACCAATCACTAACTAACAAGTAACGGATCGACTTAACAAAACCCTAATCAGAGTAAGGAATGTAAAATTGATCCGGTGTTATTAATGCATGCAAATCAACGTTATGGCAATAAATCCAGAATTCGAATGCAATAAAAACCTACTAAGCAATTGACCAAAATGTATATCAAAACAATATTTCTGTTCATTAACCAACAAACTTGGACTAACAATAGATTGTAGTTAATTAACAAGAACCACCATAACATAAAATGATATCATAATATAATACTAGAAGCTATAACCAAACCATTTAACCAATTTTCATCTTGGATACTCAAATCTGTCCAATTTTCAGTCCTGCTCCACGTATCCTACACAATGCAAGAGCCAGACGTTCTACCTTTTTTTATCAGATAGAAAACGGCCAAAAAGCAGACTGATTTCCTTGCGATTGACTCGAACTAAAGACAGGTCTCCTAACAAATTCCTCTATAATTCCCCAGGCGAACTCAACTCCTAGGCCTGCAAACCTTAACAACTAAAGTTAGCAATATAACCACAAGTTGGCTGAAACATAATAATGGGAGCATATCACAATGAACTTATCAATTGCAAAAGAAAGCAAAACCATTCCAAACGTTACATGGCATGTCACCTAACAAAGCACAAAACACTATATGACGAATATAAATAAGTTGTTAAGTACTGTAGTAGTCCAAGTATATGGGTAGTAACATCAACAACTTGGTGATTAAAAGAACTTTTACTCGGGTTTCATGTATAATAAAAGAAGATAGGAAGAAATTCAAAGATGCAACATAATTCTACACAAAAAAGACTAAAGAAGTTTTATTTCATTGGAAATATCATTATTGGAAGAAATGCATTATTTTTTAATTTTTTAATGTTAGTGGTTTTATCAAAAATCAAACTTTAGACAATTGTTAGGTTGCTTCAAGTGATCATGTTTTATTTTGTTTGGTTAATATTTGAATGTATGTTTTAAAGTTATTTATAACAAAGTATTCTAGTATAAACGTGTTTGTCTAGGCAAACATTAAAAAAGGTAATGTTTTAAAGATGTTGGTCAATAAGTTTTTCACTTTAAACGTGTTTGTGTTGGTGAATTTTAAAGTATAAAACTGCCCGATGCAATACACGAGTATAATGCTTGTATAATGTTGTTTGATCTAATTTATATCATATCCCTTTTTTGTTTACTTTCATGATGAATTTATGAGTAGTGAAGAAATGGTCCAATTTAAAGCTATTCATATTCTTGAGCATTCTAAGGATATTGCTAAAGGAAATGATATTGATGTTAATTTCGTAAGTTATTAGCATATGTTATTGTAGCTTTATGTTATTTTTGTGTGTCACATTAACAATTATACAAATTTAATACTTTTTTTCATAGGTTTGTCACTCAAGTGTTGATTCTGTCTCTTATAATATTGCGAATCACTACTACAAAAATTGACATAGAGCCCGGTTGAAAAGGCTAATAGAGCCCGGTTTTTCATGAGGGCACAAAGGGTTGGGGGACTCTATTAGGAACTGCCATAGTACCCGGTTTGAAAAACGGACTTGCAAATGCTTACAATATGGCAAATCAAAAAATATAGACTTTTTTTTCCATATGTTGGTTGAAGTGGTTCTCTTTCGTTTTCCAAACACATTGTTTACTTCTTGAACTCGAGATAGTACAGCTTCTCCATCCAATGGTTGTCGTAAGACTCCTGGCTCAGCGTTGCCATCAAACAACTTTGTTCGTTTACGGTATGGGTGATTCTTTCGAAGCGATCTTCGATGTCCCATATATACCATCTTCTTACAATTTGGCAACCACCTTGAGTGGGTATCATCTTCACAAACAGGACACGCCTTATATCCTTTTGTACCATATCCAGACAAGTTATCGTATGCAGGAAAATCACTTATGGTACAAAATATCATGGCCCGCAATTGAAAAGTTTCCTTCATGTACGCATCATACACTTCAACGCCTGTACCCCACAATTCTTTCATGTCATCAATTAACGGTTCCAAATACACATCGATGTCGTTTCCTAGTTGTTTTGGACCTTGAATTAACAATGACATCATGATGTACTTTCGTTTCATGCATAACCAAGGTGGAAGATTGTAGACACATAAAAGAATTGGCCAAGTGTTGTGACGACTACTCATGTTTCCAAATGGGTTTATTCCGTCTGAGCTAAGTCCAAACCGTATATTTCTAATCTCATCTCCAAACTGTATATTTCTAATCTCATCTCCAACCCGTATATTTCTAATCTCAATATTATCAATATTTCTCCATTGAGGTGAATCAGCCACATGTCTTATTTTTCCATCTTTTTTACGCTTTTCGGCATGCCAACGGAACAACTTTGCATCTTTTGGATTAGCAAATAATCGTTTCAGCCTAGGTATAATGGGCAAATACCATAATACTTTAGCTGGGGGCCCATTCTTCGTCACATCACTATTAATTTTTGTTTCAGTTTTTTCCTTATACCTTGATGAATTACAGACATGACATTTATGCAAGTCTTTTTTATCCTTCGTATACAATACACAATCATTGGGACATGCGTGCATTCTTTTGATTTCCAATCCCATTGGACAAATCAGTTTTTTTGCTTTGTATACTGAAACGGGCAAGTCATTATCTTCGGGGAGCAACTCATGCACAGCCTCTAAGAAATCTGTAAAACCTTTATCACTCCAACCATTAACTGCCTTTACGTCAAACAATCTCAACACTGCACTTAGTCTAGTGTGTTTTTTACACCCTGCATATAATGGCTTTTCTGCATCGACAAACAATTTTTGAAATTTGGCATGATCATTGTCATCTATATCACCCTCCAAATCATGTAACATGTCATCTAAGTTATCATGACCGCTATCGTACGAATCATCGTCATCATCCTCGCTATAATCAGAATCAACCGTGTCACGCTCTTGTAATAATTCACCATGCCATTACCAACAAGTATACCGTTCTGTAAACCCAGTTGATATCAGGTGTCCTCTTATTTCACCAGAGTCAATATACGTAAGTATATGGTTACAATCTTTACACGGACAAGATATTCTTAATTTTCCTTTTTTCCCCGATCATCCTCGGCAACTCTAATAAATTCAGACAGCCTGGTCAGATATTCCTGTGAATTTCGATCTATCTTGTACATCCATCTACTTCGATCCATCTAGAATGTTGATCTTTCTAGTACATTCCCTCAAATCCTTAAATAGGTGCATAACTTGTAGGAGTAAGAAAATCATATCGATTTTTTCTTAAATACTCAATATGTTAACAACATTCACATCCTAAAGGGGATCAATTATTTAAAAGGCAATCCTAAAATGGGGACAATCCAAACTTAATCTCTATTAGTTTTATCTCGGACGAGTAATTTACTAAGAGAGAATAATGTATAGTAAATGAATGTCACAACAACGTTATTAATTAGTGGTTCGTAAACTCATAGAAAGACAACTTACTTGCACGAGTCAATCAAACTAGTAGCATGCTTCGCGTGACAAATGATTTCCGGTGATGGTCCTACAATCTCAATAAGTTATTTAAGTAAATAAGTATCTATAAAAATATTTAACAAAATAACTTTCTTTTTGATTTTTTGTTTTACCAAGCCATAAAAAGAAATATTCATATATCTAAACATAATTATAGTTAATGGCAATTCATGTACATGTAAATGTATGAAAAGAAAATTAGCATATGATAAGAAGTAAGTATAAGAAGTATTAAATACCTTTATTTATGACTTGAAATTAAACAAACTTTGATCAATTAAAGCTTTGGGAAACATTTAATGAAGGCTTGAAATAAAAGAGGTATAAAGTGTGAAGAAAAGAGGTAGAGATGATAGTAATAAATATGCAGAATTTTGAAAAAAAGAGGCAAAAATAGCAAAAAGTTTGCTGCCAATTTTTTGCCAACCTTTGGTGCCTTTGATTTGGTTAGTGTACGCTAGTTGGGAAGAGGATTAGAGCCCGGTTTTGTAGAGGAAACATGGCACTAATGGTTTAGAATATAGAGCCTCGTTTTGTATAGGAGAACATGGCTCTATTAGGGGAATAGACCCCGGTTTCGTAGAAGAAAACCGGGCTCTATTGGTTTTCAACATAGAGCCCGGTTTTTAACGAGAAAACATGGCTCTATTCCCTCTTTTTTTAGACGGAATCCATATAGAGCCCGTTTTTCACTAAAAGGGGGCTCTATGAAGGGGGTTCTATTCTCAAATCTCTAGTAGTGAATGTTGCAGTTGATTTTCCTAAATTTGAATATATTTATGATAGTTTTACACACCTTAAAAATGTTGAGAGAATTTACTCATATCTCCGTTGGATCAAGAAAGTTCATGTGTTGGTGGAAATTCTGAATTTGTTATTCAGACTGTTGACAAGGATATTTTGTGTGATAAGGATTTTTAGGTTGTTTCATAACATGTTTTGCTGAATTTTGTTTCTATGAAAGAGTTGTATGGTTAAGTCATTTTCTTCGTTTTAGTTAACTTTATGTTAATCATCATCAACATGACTATGATGATGTTTATAATCCAATGTTTTACAGTATTATCATGGCCATCAGCATCATATCAAGTATAAGTGTCAATGTGTTTTTAGTGAAATTACAAGGGTAAATTTTGTAATATTACATTGTATATTTATATATATTTTTTGAAACCTCTTATTCGGCTTCGACATACACTCAGAATAGTCATAAGTTACTTAATAGAACATTTTTATCCGTTCATGATGCTCGCTATCTTTGTGGATGGTTTGCAACTTGAAGTTATTTGTGCAGTATGGGCTCAGGCCCAAATTTACATAAGGGTCATACTTTTGTTTAGATTCATGTAACATTTTTTTGTATACATGATTTTTTTTATCCACATTTACATGTATTCTTAAAATGATTTGTTTAAATGTTTTGTTGGCTTTTTTCAATTATTGTGTAAGATCATTCTTTATATGTTCTTTTAGGTTTAGGTATTTTCAAGTGATGTTTTATTTTTGTTTTTATTTTTTGTTTTTTTTTAAATGTTTGAATAAAGTTTTTGGACAGTCAAGTTTTTAATTTATTCGGGTTTCATGTAAATGATAAGTTATGTGATATAAAACTACCCAGATGCAACGCAAGGGTATAATGCTAGTTTCTATAGTGTGACAGTTTCCTTTGTCCCAATAAGAATGTTTTTTTTAACATACGATATTTTTTTAGGTCAAAAAATGTTATTTTTTTTATTATTTTTATTTATTATTTATCTCACATTGAAAAGAACAGGTTTCATAGGTACCTCATCAAAATAAACTTTTTATCCGTATTTTTAGTTTTATTTATAAATGGGCTGAGATTGTTAACTCAAACATAACCTACTTATTAGACGGGTTTGCCATGTTGACCTTTATACAACTCTAACTCGTTAACCCCAATTTTAACCTGCTTATTTTCGTATGAGGTGAGATCTATGCAAAACCAAAGTTATCCAAAGAACAAATGAGAAGATCTCAACCATCCAATCTTCTTTCATCCAATGGTCCACAAGCCATCTGATAATAACAAGGAGGGGCATATTAGTAAAATCACATGTTACAATAAAAACAAAAAATAATCCCAAATCCACTCATTCAACATACCACTTTCTCTCTCATAAAACCCAATTCCGAGATCTCTCTCCATCTCACCGGATTTCATCTCCATCTCACCGGATCTCATCTCCATCTCGCCATAATCAATTGAAACAACGCCGGAATAATGAAACCACCGCCGGATTCATTGAATCCGCCGCCGGAATCATTGAAACCACCATCTCAAACCGCCGGAATAATAGAAACCACCGCCGGATTCATTGAAGCCGCCAGAATCAAACCGCCGGAATTAAATCTATTAAAACCGTCACCATCACATCAAAACGTACGAATCACCATTGAACCACCACCGATTAACCGGGAAATAATGCCGCCAGAGACGAAACTCGATTTAATTGAAGTTCCAGTGGATGAAAGTCAAGATAAAGATGATGCTGTCAATGAAACAACTGGTAAATTCCTTGATTCAATTCTTCTTGTAAAAATCCCAAATCCCATGGGATTCCAGTGTTTACATGTTTTTAGATTCAAAAGTTGTTGTAAAAATCCCAAATCCCATGGGATTCCAGTGTTTACATGTTTTTAGATTCAAAAGTTGTTGTAAAAATCCCAAATCCCATGGGATTCCAGTGTTTACATGTTTTTCGATTCAAAAGTTGTTGTAAAAATGCCAAATCCCATGGGATTCCAGTGGTTTATATGTTTTTAGATTCAATTGTTGTTGGAAAAATGCAAAATCCCATGGGATTCCAGTGTTTACATGTTTTTAGATTCAAAAGTTGTTGTAAAAATCCCAAATCCCATGGGATTCCAGTGTTTACATGTTTTTAGATTCAAAAGTTGTTGTAAAAATCCCAAATCCCATGGGATTCCAGTGTTTACATGATTTTAGATTCAAAAGTTGTAAAAATCCCAAATCCCATGGGATTCCAGTGTTTACATGTTTTTCGATTCAAAAGCTGTTGTAAAAATGCCAAATCCCATGGGATTCCAGTGGTTTATATGTTTTTAGATTCAATTGTTGTTGGAAAAATGCAAAATCCCATGGGATTCCAGTGTTTACATGTTTTTAGATTCAAAAGTTGTTGTAAAAATCCCAAATCCCATGGGATTCCAGTGTTTACATGTTTTTAGATTCAAAAGTTGTTGTAAAAATCCCATTCCAGTGTTTACATGATTTTAGATTCAAAAGTTGTTGTAAAAATCCCAAATCCCATGGGATTCCAGTGTTTACATGTTTTTCGATTCAAAAGTTGTTGTAAAAATGCCAAATCCCATGGGATTCCAGTGTTTACATGTTTTTAGATTAAAAAGTTGTTGTAAAAATGCCAAATCCCATGGGATTCCAGGGTTTACATGTTTTTAGATTCAAAAGTTGTTGTAAAAATGTCAAATCCCATGGGATTACAAGGGTATATATGTTTTAGATTCAAAAGTTGTTGTAAAAATGCAAAATCCCATGGGATTCCAGTGGATTACATGTGATTAAATTCAATTCTTTTTTAAAAAAGCAAATCCCATGGGATTCAAGTGATTTATATGTGAATCTTATGTGAATCCCATGGGATTTATATGTGAATCCCATGGGATTCAGCAAGAAAATATAAATCCCATGGGATTCACATTTTTTTAAAATCTTAATCCCTTAATATTTTTCTTTTTATATGCAGATTCTATGAGATCACCAAGACCAACTTTATATGAACACACCGAGACACCGGGTGGATCGATATATTGGGAGCCTCATGTGGAAGGAATTGTTGTACCGTAAGAGGAAAATACTATGATACTATAGAGGAAGCTATAGATATGTATAGTACCTATGCTGGCGGAGGGTTTCAAATTAAAAAAAGCAGGACAACGATTAACAAAATCTGGAATTGTACAAGCCAAATACATCATGTGTAACAAAGAAGGAGCTCCGAGACATATTAATGTAGACAATTTGGATCCTAAGCACGAGAAACAAAAAGAAATACAACTCTACATGTAACAGGTTGTCAAGCTCGTATAAGGTTAGAATTGGATATCGTTTCTTGAAAATACAAGCTAATTAAGTTTATTGCAAAACACAATCATATGCTTATACCAAAAGAGTATAAACATTTTACAAAAAAGCAAAGAAAAATGACCGAAGTAGAAAAAATGTTTGTTGTTAAAGCAGCAACAAACAAAATAGGTGCAACACGGGCTCACAACTTGTTAACGAGTATGAAAGGTGGATATGAATATTGTCACAATTCGCAATTTCCGGTCATTTCTCATATTTCACATTCATCATTTCATAACGATTCGTACATGGTTTTGCATTTTTCATTAAACGTTATTTTCTTATTAAATAAATGTTATCGCGTAAACATTATTTTTGAACAATTGATTCAATACTTCCAAAAATCTTTCCAATATATTCTAACACTCATATTAAGATTTTAAAATGTTATTATTAGTTTACCCAGTGTTTTAAATTTATTTCGTATATAAATTGTTATATTTATATAAATTACGACGTTTTCTCAAATTCAACCCGATAAATATTTATTCACTCTAATCTTTCAAGAAATGTATTGTTATAACTTTTATGACCTAAATATATTTTATCCTGACCCGTGAAATTTATTTTATCTAACGCTACCTTAAATATTCAAATGTGTATACAACTTACTAATATTACTTAATAATACTACAAGTTACTACTATCCTCAAATAATTTACTTCTACTACATTTATACTTTACACAATAATATATATATATATATATAATGTAAAAGGATATGTATATGCATTATTTATTACAAGATCTTCCAAGATTTTCAAGATATTTGTTTACATAAGTCTACACTCCAACTCTTGGTCATTCATTTCAATAATTCAAGAGTGTTTAGTCAAGTTCTTCTTCCCTCTTCTTCTTCTCAAGAAATCCGGCCACCATAGGTTCCAAGGAGAAGTGATCATCAAACTTTTCTAATCAAGTTCTTCACAATCTAGATTACACTCTTGTTTGGGTTTTGAAATAAAAACCTAGGGTGTTTAGGATCAATCCTTGGTTCACTAAACCTCATCAAGCAACTTGTAAGCCTAAAACTTCATCTCTTACTTTTCATATATATTTCATACATTTCATGAAGCCCTCATGATCATATTTGCATTGTTGTGATTTTATTCATTATCATCCAAGATTATCACCCATATGTGTTATATAAATATTTTTAACAAGTATGTACTAGTTAGAAGTTTATAAAAGTGAGTGGTTTGAAAAATGATTTATCAAAGTAAGTTTTGATCTTTTACTAGTAAAGGTTTGATGTGGTTTATGCTTAATTATATGTTATAAGTAGTCACATAAACCTCATAAATGGTCTTTTTATCTATTATGGTTCGAATAGCATTTTATTTTTTTAGTAGGATTGGTGAAGTGTAGTTCTAGGGATTTTGTGTTGAAGTTGTGATTAATCAAGTAGATAAAAATGGTAATTTTAAAATAAGCGCGGAAGCGCTGTCGAAATTTATAATTTTTCCGAAAAGTTAGTCATTTTTATAAGTTTTATTAAAGTTTTAGAAAATAGATTTTTAGTTATGAACGTGGCCTTTTGAACGGACTAAAACGGAGTTATAACGAAAAATATACGTGGTTTCCAAGTTACGATTAAAAACTATAATTTTCCGGAAACTTTTACATGCAGTCCGAATTTGTAACTGGCCAAACAGTGGCCTTAAACTTTCTGTGAAGTCTCCGAAGTTTAAAAATATATTAGTACTCTTGATTACCTTCGAGTGGATATAAAGAACTTGAAAAACGGACTTAAAACGAGTGATTTATGGCTAACCGAACTTTGGGTCAAAAACGTGCTGAAAACACTATTCACAGCTTTTGTAAGCTGTCAGGATTTTTAATCAAGATTTCGAGGGCCTAAACGGACGTTTCGGGGGAAATGGACGTTAAAAACGAGTTAGTTTTCCTATGTATATATTACGTTAAGTCCGATGTAAACCGATTTGTCAATTACTAAAACCGTTACATAGTTTTAGCTATATTTTCACCATTAACTTAAAAGTATTTATTTTCGACATGAAACCGTCACACATTCAAGTAACAATATTTATATATAACTAGTTTTCAAGTAGCATATTGGGTGATACGTTTTCAAAATCATGCATTCACGACAACATATCATAACTCGAGTCATAACATTCATTTTAGGTCGCGGATAGTTTCCGAGCCTCACTTTCTTCCACATCATTTTGTTAGCATATCAATCACACCAGGTGAGTTCATACCCCGCTTTTACTCGTTTAAATTCTACAAACTATTTGGGGCGAGATATATGCTTATTTATCCAAACATTTAAACTCTTTTGTCAAACAACTTTACCTATACTTTAGACTTGATTGCGTTTTATACTTGATTGGGTTATACTTGTTTCACTCTTGCGAATACTCAAACCATTTATACAATTGTGTTACACTATACTACTTATACACTTTGGACATTGTGTGTTTATTGCGATATGTGCCTTAATGTGCTAAACTAGTTTTCAATTATGCAACAACATACAAACTTTAGCAACTGGTTAACTCCTGCGGGAGCCGGCAGAGAGGTATTGATAGTACTATCGGGCTGACGCCCCCACCCTTGTGTCCTTGATAGACGAGACCTTGGGTGAATATAATCTGTATGCAAGTTATTCAAGGCAATAACAACAAACAAGTTAGACTTCGTCGTGAGGTTCAGTTGGCTGTGATTCTTTGCATTAAGTTTATGTATATATCGTATGCACCTATGTCCTACTTACAAACAAGATTGACAATTACATACTTTGGCAATGGATTGTAAACACACAGGTTGCAAGTTTTGTATGGGCGAAACTTGGAACTGAGTGGATTTGCACGCCTTTCTTTGCATCAACATTTCTTATAGACTTTTTCAATTCATTTTCAACAAGCTTATGAACTCACCAACCATTGTGTTGACACTTTTTAGCATGTTTATCTCAGGTCTTAAGGTGATAGCATTTCATGGAGCTTTTGGGTCGCATGGCATACATTGAAGTCTTGTGTTTTTAACAATTACCATTCGACATGTTTTGTAAACTCTTTGTGTATTATCAAACTTTGGGATTTCTTTTGTGTTGTAAACTTTAACTTAGTTATCGAATGGTAAACTTTTCAAAACGTCTCATTATAGAGGTCGTTTTCTGCATCCATACTTTGTGCTATGACGTTATACCCCAAATGACACTATCGTTCCGCTGCGCCATTTTGGGGGTGTGACAGATTGGTACCAGAGCCTTGGTTATAGAGAACTAGGTTGCATTTTATTTCCTAGACTATAACCGCTTTCACGTCGATCCTTTCGTTTCCTATCACCTTACACACTTTTCGTGCGCATATGTTTTCTTAAGTATTCCTTCTAGAACCACCTCATTAGATAAAGTAGTTTCCTTGTACCAATAGGGGAGTCCCAAAATCTAGTTGGGTCATCAAAGATATGGAGCTCAGTAACGAGCACTTATCTAACTTGATCTCGTGACAGTTCTTGTTTGATGAGATGCGAGATCGAGCTAAATAAGTGTTACTATAAAGCTGGATAGATTTGATGATTTTGCCCGAGGATGGGAGTTCTCTTGAGGATATTTTGGGAACTGCTGGCGACTAAACCTCATAGTGACTTTAGCACCTAACGGAATTTCCTATACACTAAGTGCGACTCTTCCTAGATACCTACCCTACATCCCTCCTTCACTGTTTAGAATCGGATGATAGACTGGCTACCTATTTAAGTAACACCAATCGCCGGGACATGTATGCTTGGTGGTATGTACATGTGTGAAATGAGGCAATTATAATTATGGTGGCCAACGTAATTATAAGTGCGTCATAACTCACGTGGACATATGCGACCACGCATACGTAGATCGGTGTGGACACCTTAGGAACCAATTTGTGGCGTGGTATTATGTTTGAGGACGTTAAGTATAGACAGTGGGAATTCAATGGTTCTTTCCTTGCAGAGATAATGGCACCAAAGAGGGTAACACGCAGTACTGGCCGAGGTGGTGCGGTACCAAGGGGTGGAATGACAGGTGGACGTGGAGGTAGAGAAGGCGGTAGTGACATGGGTAACAATGACAACAACGCTGGCGGAAACCCTGACTTTGCCGCCATCATCGCTCAACAACTTCAAATCTTGCTTCCCACTATTATCACACAAGTTGGAAATCATATGAATAACTCGGGAAACCACGGGAACGGGAATGGCGACACCAACAATGTAGCTGGCAGTAACAACAACACCAACAACAACAACAACAGAATTGGATGCACATATAAGGAATTTTCGGCATGCAAACCTGTGGAGTTTGATGGCATAGGAGGTGCTTTGGCGTATACTCGATGGGTAGAAAAGACAGAGGCAGTGATCGACATCAGCAATTGTGCCACACATCAGAGAGTGAAGTATGCTGCTTGTTTGTTATCAGGAAAGGCATTGACATGGTGGAACACACTGAGGCTAGGGGCGAGAAGCGCTATAGGCATGACATGGGATGAATTTAAGGCGTTATTGAAAGAAGAGTACTGCCCGGACAATGAAATGCAGAAATTGGAAGATGAATTTTATCACCACGCTATGATAGGGCTGGTCACGCAGCCTACACTGACCGATTTCATGAGTTAGCCAGACTAGTTCCTCATATGGTTACCCCTGAATCCAAGAGAATCTCGAGGTACATATATGGTCTCGTGTCGAAATCCGTGGAACTGTGAAAACAACTGAGCCGTCTACAATACAAAGTGCGATACTGAGGGCAGGAACCCTGACAGACGAGATGGTTAGAAATGGTACGTTGAAGAGCAGTGACAAGAGGAAGGAAGCGAGTGGGTCAAATAAGCAGATGGACGTGGTAGCTGACAACAAAAGGGCAAGAGTTTTTGTGGCGACTGGTAATGAACAAAGAGAGTATGCGGGTACACATCCTAAATGTGCTAAATGTGCTTATCATCACCCGAAGAACAAGCCCTGCCGCTTGTGTACAAATTGCAATCGATATGGCCATTTTAAGGAGCAGTGTAAAAGGAATAATCAAAGGACTTGCTTTGAATGTAACAGCCCGAATCACATCCGGAAAGATTGTCCTCAGTTGAATAAGCCGCCAATACAAGCTCATCTAGCTATGGCAATTGAAGGAAATAACCCGAACCCGGTACTCAATATCAGTCCACCTCGAGGTCGAGCATTCTATATAGGGACCGAGGAAGCCCGCAATGTGTAGCTGGTACGTTCTTCCTAGACCATTAAGTGATCCACCGTATTATTCTGATTCAGTGAGTCTCATTAGATAAGAAACCTAGACGCGTAAGTTTTGACATAAACACTTTGACCATACATTCTGATTTCTCTAAACTCTAGGATAGAACCTTATGTATCATCGATTGAATCGCGGGGACGCGATTCTTCTATCAGGGGAAGAATGTCACAATTCGCAATTTCCGGTCATTTCTCATATTTCACATTCATCATTTCATAACGATTCGTACATGGTTTTGCATTTTTCATTAAACGTTATTTTCTTATTAAATAAATGTTATCGCGTAAACATTATTTTTGAACAATTGATTCAATACTTCCAAAAATCTTTCCAATATATTCTAACACTCATATTAAGATTTTAAAATGTTATTATTAGTTTACCCAGTGTTTTAAATTTATTTCGTATATAAATTGTTATATTTATATAAATTACGACGTTTTCTCAAATTCAACCCGATAAATATTTATTCACTCTAATCTTTCAAGAAATGTATTGTTATAACTTTTATGACCTAAATATATTTTATCCTGACCCGTGAAATTTATTTTATCTAACGCTACCTTAAATATTCAAATGTGTATACAACTTACTAATATTACTTAATAATACTACAAGTTACTACTATCCTCAAATAATTTACTTCTACTACATTTATACTTTTACACAATAATAATATATATATATATATAATGTAAAAGGATATGTATATGCATTATTTATTACAAGATCTTCCAAGATTTTCAAGATATTTGTTTACATAAGTCTACACTCCAACTCTTGGTCATTCATTTCAATAATTCAAGAGTGTTTAGTCAAGTTCTTCTTCCCTCTTCTTCTTCTCAAGAAATCCGGCCACCATAGGTTCCAAGGAGAAGTGATCATCAAACTTTTCTAATCAAGTTCTTCACAATCTAGATTACACTCTTGTTTGGGTTTTGAAATAAAAACCTAGGGTGTTTAGGATCAATCCTTGGTTCACTAAACCTCATCAAGCAACTTGTAAGCCTAAAACTTCATCTCTTACTTTTCATATATATTTCATACATTTCATGAAGCCCTCATGATCATATTTGCATTGTTGTGATTTTATTCATTATCATCCAAGATTATCACCCATATGTGTTATATAAATATTTTTAACAAGTATGTACTAGTTAGAAGTTTATAAAAGTGAGTGATTTGAAAAATGATTTATCAAAGTAAGTTTTGATCTTTTACTAGTAAAGGTTTGATGTGGTTTATGCTTAATTATATGTTATAAGTAGTCACATAAACCTCATAAATGGTCTTTTTATCTATTATGGTTCGAATAGCATTTTATTTATAGTAGGATTGGTGAAGTGTAGTTCTAGGGATTTTGTGTTGAAGTTGTGATTAATCAAGTAGATAAAAATGGTAATTTTAAAATAAGCGCGGAAGCGCTGTCGAAATTTATAATTTTTCCGAAAAGTTAGTCATTTTTATAAGTTTTATTAAAGTTTTAGAAAATAGATTTTTAGTTATGAACGTGGCCTTTTGAACGGACTAAAACGGAGTTATAACGAAAAATATACGTGGTTTCCAAGTTACGATTAAAAACTATAATTTTCCGGAAACTTTTACATGCAGTCCGAATTTGTAACTGGCCAAACAGTGGCCTTAAACTTTCTGTGAAGTCTCCGAAGTTTAAAAATATATTAGTACTCTTGATTACCTTCGAGTGGATATAAAGAACTTGAAAAACGGACTTAAAACGAGTGATTTATGGCTAACCGAACTTTGGGTCAAAAACGTGCTGAAAACACTATTCACAGCTTTTGTAAGCTGTCAGGATTTTTAATCAAGATTTCGAGGGCCTAAACGGACGTTTCGGGGGAAATGGACGTTAAAAACGAGTTAGTTTTCCTATGTATATATTACGTTAAGTCCGATGTAAACCGATTTGTCAATTACTAAAACCGTTACATAGTTTTAGCTATATTTTCACCATTAACTTAAAAGTATTTATTTTCGACATGAAACCGTCACACATTCAAGTAACAATATTTATATATAACTAGTTTTCAAGTAGCATATTGGGTGATACGTTTTCAAAATCATGCATTCACGACAACATATCATAACTCGAGTCATAACATTCATTTTAGGTCGCGGATAGTTTCCGAGCCTCACTTTCGTGCACTTCATTTTGTTAGCATATCAATCACACCAGGTGAGTTCATACCCCGCTTTTACTCGTTTAAATTCTACAAACTATTTGGGGCGAGATATATGCTTATTTATCCAAACATTTAAACTCTTTTGTCAAACAACTTTACCTATACTTTAGACTTGATTGCGTTTTATACTTGATTGGGTTATACTTGTTTCACTCTTGCGAATACTCAAACCATTTATACAATTGTGTTACACTATACTACTTATACACTTTGGACATTGTGTGTTTATTGCGATATGTGCCTTAATGTGCTAAACTAGTTTTCAATTATGCATCAACGTACAAACTTTAGCAATCTGGTTAACTCTGGAGCCGGCAGAGAGGTATTGATAGTACTATCGGTCGACGCCCCACCCTTGTGTCCTTGATAGACGAGACCTTGGGTGAATATAATCTGTATTCAAGTTATTCAGGGAATAACAACAAACAAGTTAGACTTCGTCGTGAGGTTCAGTTGGCTGTGATTCTTTGCATTAAGTTTATGTATATATCGTATGCACCTATGTCCTACTTACAAACAAGATTGACAATTACATACTTTGGCAATGGATTGTAAACACACAGGTTGCAAGTTTTGTATGGGCGGAACTTGGAACTGAGTGGATTTGCACGGCCTTTGCTGCATCAACATTTCTTATAGACTTTTTCAATTCATTTTCAACAAACTTATGAACTCACCAACCATTGTGTTGACACTTTTTAGCATGTTTATCTCAGGTCTTAAGGTGATAGCATTTCATGGAGCTTTTGGGTCGCATGGCATACATTGAAGTCTTGTGTTTTTAACAATTACCATTCGACATGTTTTGTAAACTCTTTGTGTATTATCAAACTTTGGGATTTCTTTTGTGTTGTAAACTTTAACTTAGTTATCGAATGGTAAACTTTTCAAAACGTCTCATTATAGAGGTCGTTTTCTGCATCCATACTTTGTGCTATGACGTTATACCCCAAATGACACTATCGTTCCGCTGCGCCATTTTGGGGGTGTGACAAATATGTACATGGGACATCTTCTGATTTTAAGAATCATCAGCGGAATATTAATATTTTCATAGGCGAAAGTGACGCACAAATGCTTATAAATAAAATGGAAAACAGAAAGTTGTATGGTGCCAAACTTTACATTTCAAGATAAGGTAGAAGAAAGTGAGTTGGTCGCAATGTTTTGGGCTGATGAAGTTGCAAAATGCAATTTTAAGGAGTTTGGAGACATAGTATCTTTTGATGCAACATTCAGGTGTAATAAGTAAGTGTCTTTTCTTAATATAATTTATTTTGATTAAAATCACATAAGATTCTGTTATAAATCCCATGGGATTTATATGTGAATCCCATGGGATTATACAAGGGATCACATGGTAATCTGTATGAATCACAAGGGATCCTTGAGAATCCCATTGGATTCTCTGTGAATCCCATGGGATTGTTTTTAAATCACATAAAGATACTTGGCAAGTAAAATTATTAAAAGACATGGATCATATAGAATCCCATGGGATTCAAGAATCACATTTTATTCTGTCACTAAAAGTTATGTTATTTTTAGATACAACATGGTGTTTGTACCATTTACCGGTGTCGATAATCATAAAAAGTGTGTCACGCTTGGTTCGGGAATGCTTTTAAAAGAAGACACTGAATCCTACACATGGCTACTAAAGGCATTCATGACTGCTTTTTCTAAAGAACCAAAGATGGTGGTGACGGATCAAGACGAGGCAATGAAAAGAGCCATTGAAGCCGTTTTCACTAAATCAAAACATAGACTTTGCATGTAGCATATTCACCAAAAAATTCCAGCAAAGGTAATTTATTGAATGTTTTTATCTGAATCTCATTGGATTCTTTCTGAATCCCATGGGATTCATTCAAAATCCCATGGGATTCTTCTTTGAATCTCATGGGATTCTTTTCTGAATCCCATGGGATTTTTTCTGAATCCCTTGGGATTCTTCTCTGAATCCAACAGTGGTTTACATGTGTTTATCATTTTATTTACAGATTTGTAAGGAAATATACAATGAAACTGATTTCAAGAAGCGTTTAAACAAGATAATTTGGAATATGTTCATGGAACCGATGGAATTTGAAGAGAAATGGGCTAAGTTGATTGAAGATTTTGGTTTGCAAAACCACAAATGGATGACCAAAATGTTTAAACTACGAGAAATGTGGATTCCAGCATATTTTATCACCTCACCTTTGTTTGGATTGATGAGAACGACATCAAGGTCTGAGAGTGAAAACTCGTTCTTCAAAAGTTTCACAAGCCCAGGAGCGACACTAGTTAGTTTCATGATGTCCTATGAATCAACAATGGAGA
The DNA here is from genome assembly GCA_910596185.1 of Chrysanthemum makinoi. Lineage (NCBI taxonomy): Eukaryota > Viridiplantae > Streptophyta > Magnoliopsida > Asterales > Asteraceae > Chrysanthemum > Chrysanthemum makinoi. The sequence goes on along the minus strand of OU343222.1, from coordinate 142,247,733 downwards.
GACAACGTTATATTCAAGAACATTTAGACTTTAAAACACTAGACGCGGCTCCAAAATGTGAAACAAAGTTAGCAATTGAACGTCATGCAGCAAAAGTTTATACTAGGACAATATTTCTACTTGTTCAAACGGAAATAAAAGAGGCATGCTGGACTTGTGCGATACAAGAACTAAAAATAGAAGAACGTTGTGAGCGTGTCACTGTTAGAGACAAAAATCCGGCAGCTTATAGAATCCTTAATAAGGAAGTTGCAAAAGAACTAGCGTGATGAAGGCGAAATAGTAGCTACAGAAATATTTGTAGACTATAAGGTATATTACTTTCTTGTATAAACTAGGATTAATCAAGTAATCCCATGGGATTCATAATCAATCCCATGGGATTCATAATCAATCACATAGTAATCCCATGGGATTCAAGATGAATCTCATGGGATTGTCTAATAGGATTGACTAATAATTATAGGTATTCACTGGGAATCCCATGGGATTTTTGTGAATCCCATGGGATTCTGTTTAAAATCCCATGGGATTGGCTAATAATTATTGTGTTTTAAAAAGGTATTGCGTAATAAGAAGATGGGTCGGTGGTATGTAGTTGCAGACATTTTGTCCGATTCGGTTTTCTATGCCGACACGGCGATACATATTCTGTGTTTTCAAGAATCGTGATATTAACTTAATTCCAAAACAATATATTTTGAGGCGTTGGACAAGAGATATAATACCGCCTGATTTGAGAAGGAAAAGAAACAGATATGGTGAAACAAATGAAGAAATTGAAAGACTTACAAATGAGGCAACGCTTCGGTGGATGAATGTTTGTTTCGGTTGAGCAAAGACAAAGTGAAGATGGGTGCTTTTGTAGAAAAGTTAAAGACATTGAAAACAGAAGTGGAGGCTGAGGTGCCAAATCCCCCTTCAAGAAATACAGGAGATGTAATTGGTGATCATTTTGCTATTTCTAACCTCGAGAAGAAAATAGTTAACAATCCAACAAAAGCAAGAAATAAAGGGAATATTTCAGAAGCAGAACGAAATGAAAGGCGAAAGAGTGAAAGAGAAAAAGCACTTCAAGTTAAAAGAAACAAATGAAGCCTTGTGGACATTGTGGAGAGAAGACCAACTTGCATACGAAAACAACTTGTCCGATGATCCCAAAGGCAAGGCAAAAGGTGAAACCAACTGATGTTTGAAAAAATCAATTTACTTATATTCCTTTTTTGTTAGTTCTTTTTATTATTTTCTTGAATATATAGATTGAATATTCAGATGTTTTTTAGATGATCTCCAAAAGAAAATTTATTTTTCTTTGTTATTTATATTCTGTTTAAAAACTTGTGTGGATAATCTGAATGGATCACAATGAATCCCATGAGATTCAGTTAGAAATCCCATGGGATTCACAATAAATCCCATGGGATTCACAAATAAATCCTATACTTATATTCTATTTCAAAAAGTTGTATGCATAATCTGCATGGATTCACAATGAATCCCATGGGATTCTGTATAATTCACATATTTGTTATTTATATTCTGTTTAAAAAATTGTGTGGATAATCTGAATGGATCACAATGAATCCCATGAGATTCAGTTAGAAATCCAATGGGATTCACAATAAATACTATACTTATATTCTATTTAAAAAATTGTATGCATAATCTGCATGGATTCACAATGAATCCCATGGGATTCACAATGAATCCCATCATAAAAGATAAACATTCTCAATGAATCCCATGGGATTCACAATGAATCCCATGGGATTCTCAGATAATTCACATAAAAGATAAACAGCAGTTAACATTATAAAACTCCATCATAAACTGTTTTCAAAATGATCTACCATCTACCATCAATGCACATGTTTTCAAAAGAACATTTCTCTAACAACAATTATCATGTTTTCTAACATTCTACAATCAACTGATCAACTATTGATAGCTTCAACTGGAATCACTTCGCGTCTTTTCGCCTTTTCTCGTCTTTTCAGATTTTCGAATCAACGGCTAACTTTTCAGTCTTTTTCGAATCACTCGCGTTTTCCCTATTCTTAATAGCTTCAACAATTATGTTCATCTTTTCTAGACGAGGAAGTTTATCAAACTCTTTGGCTACATCAGTAAGCTTACCAGAATGCATATTAATCTCATGTAACAAGATCTTGGTAGCAAACTTAAATCTTAGTCGCCTCAACATGTCGACCTGCCTCATCTTGTAACCATCCATTTCACAGCAGCTAGACTCGGAAATCAACCCACAATCCCATTTTGTAGGTGTTCACCATGGTAACATTCCATATGTACCATGGTGAAAATACCACAATCACTAAAATTTTTCTTTGTTCTCCATTTTAACTTTGGGACTTTTGGTTTAGCTTTAAGAATGTTACCATGTTTCTTGTGACCATAGAGCTTCAGGTGTCGGGAAAATAACTTTATCTACAAAATTATTTTTAAAAAGATCATAAATTACTAGAATTTTGGGAAAATGTCAATAGCGATTCAAATGGAAATCTGTATGAATCCCATGGGATTATGTTTAAATCATAAAGTATTCATCAAAAGAATCCCATGGGATTCAGTATGTATCCCATGGGATTATGTTTAAATCATAAAGTATTCATCAAAGAATCCCATGGGATTCAAGATGAATCCCATGGATTCATATCAATCCCATGGGATTCAGTAGAAAAGTAAATACTTACAAGTAGTAAGTTCAAAAAAAAAAATACTTACAAGTAGTTCACATGTTTTTTTATATTTCGAATCATATGTTGCTCCCGAATCCATGTTATCTAGTATCGTTATCGATACAGTTTTGTAAGGCGATGACGATGACATAAAAGTGGCCACCATTGCAAATTGAAAGAAAGCCTGCTTTAACAAAAACAAAAATAATAAGAATGAATACAAAGTAAAAAACACAAACAACAATTTATAACAAAAAATAATACAAAAATACCAAGTCAATGCCGTCAAGAGCCAAGCCAGCAACGTTATCTCCAAACTGAGCTACAATTTCCTTTTCAAAACTTTCAAATTTTTGGTCCTCGGACGCCAAAGTCCCATCAAACATAGATTTTATCTGTATATGCAATTTACAAGATCATGTTATGATTTGAATTGCTTTGGGGGTGTTTGGTAAGTCAGATAACATGATCAGCAGTTTATTAAACAATACATCCGGTTGAGAAAAAATGTCGTGATGGAAAGCCATGTTCTTTAAATCTTTCTTCATAATTCAAAATGGCACTCCAACAGTCAATAACATTGGCGTCTATCCACAACCGGGCGCTAATGTTTCCATAGCCAACCGAATTGAAAACACCGTGAACTCCCGAGAATGGGATTCAAAAATTCTCTCACTATATGAGTAAACAAGAAAAAGAAAAAAAAAATCATTTTAGAATCACATTGGAGTTTGTATGAATCCCATGGGATTCAAAACAGAATCCCATGGGATTCTGTATTGAATCCCATGGGATTAGAACTATATTAAAAATACACATCTAAACTTACAACTTGTCGCCTTGCATCGAAAACAAACTATTTCCAAGAATAAACTCCAGCCTTGTAATTTTGGCTACAACCTTCGTCTTCTTATTCATATAGGGCGATACAGTACGAAGAAGGTTTCGCCACACGCTTTCCAAGACGAATAGCCATTGTTTCAGGAGTCACTGGATGCGGCATAATTGGATCCGGACCTCCATTGAGCGATTCTTGCTGAAAACAATAAAAAGATTTAATTAAAAGAAACAAAATTTTCGTAAAAAAGAAAGAGATTCAAGAATATTACATATGCGTGCTCAGCAGCTATACACATGATAATCTCATCAATATTATCTAAATTATTTTCTATCCATTGAGTTAACCCTCGTGTGTGCACGTGATCTCAGGCTCATCCTCATCCTTCTCAGCCTCATCCACTTCCTTCTCAGCCTCATCCTTCTTAGCATCAACTTCCTTCTCACTCATCCTCTTTTTATCGATTCATCCTTCTCCCTCATCAACTTCCTTCTCAGCCTCATCCTTCTCAACCACATCGGCCAAATCTTCTAAAGTTAACTTCTTCCCATTCTTATCATCGTCATCATCATCATCCCCATCGTCATCCTTCCCATTACCATCGTCATCCTCTTCATCATCGTCATCCTCTTCATCATCGTTATCGTCCTCATCCTTCCCAATACCATCAAGATCATCATCCTTCCCATTACCATTACCATGAGCATGATCATCCTTCCCTTCATCGACAACCTCAATTAATGGCTTCGCTTGGAAGAAAATTCGAGCATACTTTTTATGTAGCTCATGCAACTTTGCATCACCGGGGTAATCTGACATTGCTTTTTGAAATAATCTTCTACAACAAGTTTTTCATCACAAATAAACTCTAACTTTTTTTCAAGTTTATTAAACAAATCCTGAAATAAGAAACATTGTAATAGTCATAATAAAGCTCATTGCAATGAATCCCATGGGATTTCATTTCTAACTGAATTGCATGTGAATCCCATGGGATTCTCTGTGGTTGTAAACAAGAAAATGAAAAACATCATTTCGTAAAAACATTGAGTTTGTATGAATCCCATGGGATTCAAGTAATCCCATGGGATTCACTTCAAATCTCATGGGATTCACAATGAATTCAATAAGATTTGTAGTGAATCCCATGGGATTCTGTATTCAATCCCATGGGATTCTCAGATTCAATCCCATGGGATTCACACTAATATCATTTAATAACAATAAATGTAAAACAAATAACAAAATTTTAAAAGGAACCTCTTTCAAAAAAGAATCTTCCGAACCGCCATTAAATAAACCCTTCACCTCTTGAACCTCGGCTATCCATTCTGGTTGAAGTGGTAGCAAACCAAAACATTCTTCTTTTAGTTCTAGATCCTGTCGTTGGGACATTAAATATGAAGGCCAGCTTTTGATTGCAGGACGGTCCGACAACAGAATCTTTTCATGCTTTGTGGAATCCGATACAAAAGTGAAAAACAAAAAGTGTAAAGAAGGTTATAACAAATCTGTCACACACAAACACGCTTAATAATCAAAAATAGAGTTCAAAACTTAGAAACTTACAACAAGGAAGGTATATGGACCAATATAATGATTAGATGTCGTTGTTGGGACTTTATGGCGTTTAAGGCAAGAAAAATAAAGTCACACCAATCAATAGCCTTAACATCAGTATCTTCACGCAATCTCAAAGACAACATCCAAACATATCTTCCCTTTAACCCATCAACCTCACCCATCAAGTTTGCAAAAGGGTACGTAAGTTGACTTTAAAAGGAAGTCGGCTTCCCGAGACTCGATCAATTTATTAGCAATGTCATTAACACGGATATCCTTGAGTTTTTTAGGATGAAACTGACCGATCCAATTCCTCACAAAGTCATCATTTTCTGATCTAGCATCTAGAGAAAAAAGAGATTGACCACCAAATGGAACACCTAATATCTCATGAATTTTTGAACTAGTGACCTTGATTGACTCGCCATTCTCCAAAACCAACTCACAACTTTCTGCATGAAATCTAGAAACTACATACCTTCCCAACCTTGAAGGAATGTGATCTATGTTACACTTGTGTAACGCACTAAACCGATGTCACCAAAAACTGCCTCATATCAACCTTAGGCCACGGATGGCGCAAAAAAGAGTCTGTAGGTGTTGTCCGTGTTTTAAGAATCGGAAACATGGCAACATACTTTTCATGCGCTTCCTCTTCTGCCGTCAACTCCTTACCTTTCTTCTTCGACTTCCCCTCTTCATCATATTCTTCCTTCTTTACACGCTTCTTATCATCAACATCATCAGAATTCTCCATCTTCCTCTTAGCCAAACCCTTTTCCTTCAAAACCTTTTTCGCATCTTCGATGTCATCACAATCTACGTAAAAAAAGACATTATAAATATGTAGGTCAACAAAATCCCATACTTATATTATATTTCAAAAACTTGTATGCATAACCTGCATGGATCACAATGAATCCCATGGGATTCACAATGAATCCCATGGGATTCAAGTAGAAATCCCATGGGATTCACAATGAATCCCATGGGATTCACAATGAATCCCATGGAATGCAAGATGTGCAACAATAAACTCAAGTACATATAACAGAAAAACAAATTTGAAAAGGTAGCATACCTGTGGTGCAGGCATTACCTTTTGCCTGTTCCTTCACATTCTTATCCCCTCACTCCTTACCAACCGCCTTTTTACCCTTCTTACCCTTTTGCTCCTTCGCCTCTTCATCCTTCTTCGACACCTCCTTTTGAACGGTGCCTTCTCCCGACACCTTCTCCTTTTGGACTAAAACTGTTTATCAAAACCAAGTAAAACTACTTTATGACTTCTAAAATGCAATTCACTACTAAAATTAGAAGAACTTCTGTCTTAAACTGATTCAAAACTGATAATTAACATAAATCTCAACATTAAAAACAGATTAAAACTATACCTTTTTGTTGCTTGACCTTCGGTTTTTTTCTGTCTTCTAATTCAGATAAAGACAAAATCCTTTTATGCTTCACTTCATCTTTGACCGAATGGTTCAACCGACTCCGGTTTATCCAACTTAACAGCAGAATCTACATAAAAAAAGACATGATATAAATATATTGACCAAAAAATACCATGATACAATCCCATGGGATTGTATGGAATCCCATGGGATTCATTAGTCGATAGAAAGCTTTAACAAACTAAAAAGGATCATGCAAAATCCTCTTAATAAATCCCATGAGATAAAAATTTACCTTTTTTCAGCTTTTTCTGATAGACCTTTAAACTCTTCTGTTTATCTTCAAGATCTTCAGCCTCAACTGGCTTAACCTTAGCCGACTTATCCGACTTATCAACCTTAGCCAACTGTGCATCCTTCTTCGACATCACCTTATCCGGCACCTTCTCCTTTTGAAGAGGTGCCTTCTCCAACACCTTCTTAGCCGGCACCTTGCCTTTTTCAACCAAAGACTTTCTTTTTTCAGCCGGCACCTTGTCTTTTTAGCCGGCGACGCCTCTTTGCGCTTGAAGTATATCGATTTTGGTAACCACTTCTTACGCTGGGAACTGTGACAACACCTAACATAAAAAAAAAAAAAAGTTAGATATACAATAATCTGCATTAATCTGCATTTTAATTTCATTTATGTCTCATTTGAAAAAGTGCCAATTTAGTTACTCTCTCTGTACTGCATTATTACCTTCCACATTCAGCTACTAAACAAGCTGGTTTAGTAGCTCCTTATAAACAATGGTTTGGTCAACGGCTAGCACATTAGATGCTCCTTATAAACAAGATGGCACAATAGAAGTCGGCTACACATATTACTCTACAAGCTACTAATCACACATATTTAGCAAACGCAAGTGTCTTAATATGCATACATATACCTAGCTGATTACGCTACTCAGCAAGAGCTTATATTCTACATTACTAAACGTGAGAGTCTTAATAAGCATACATATACCTAATCGATAGGCCACTCAGAAGAGCTTATATTCTACATTACTCTGCAAGCTACTAATTACAAGTATTTACCAAACCGCCCAAACGCTAGACTAGTCACGTGACCTCAATAATATACCTAACTTAATTAGTTTACACAGCAAGCACGTACATTCTACATTACTAATTACACGTATTTAGCAAACGCTAGACTTGTCACGTGTCTCAATAAGCATACATATACCTAATCGACACGCTACTTAGCAAGTGCGTACATTCTACATTACTAATTTTTTCTTGAGTCACGCAATCAATTACAATAAGATTCATATATTTCGTAGTATACATATACACACACATATCAACGCTAATAGCTAACTTAATTACACTGCTTAGCAAGCAACATACATTCTACATTACTAATTAAAGTATCTCGCATCAGCACAGAAACTCGCATTACACAATCAAACACGCTCTGCTCAATCATCTACTCATTCAACTTATACTTTTCCTTAAAACTTAGGTAGTCCCATACACATATATACCAAGCATGTATGCTCGCATTACTCTACAAGCTACTAATCACACATATTTAGCAAACGCAAGTGTCTTAATATGCATACATATACCTAGTGATTACGCTACCAGAAGAGCTTATATTCTACATTACATGTATTTAGCAAACGCAAGACTAGTCGCGTGTCTCAATAAGCATACATATATTTACCAAATACCACTAACTGGTGCTAGTTTCGCCAAACATAGCATTAACTTCATAACACCCCTCGCTTTAGCAGCCTCCTCATAAACTCTAAAATAAGCCGACAAATTAAGCTCTAAAATAAGCAATCTAATCACAAATTTCAGCCACAACTCTTCAATCACAAATTTCATTCACAACTCTTCAATCACAAATTAAGCTCTAAAATAAGCAATATAATCTGATTCCTATAACACAAACTTTAATCAATCACAAATTTCACCACAACTATTCAATCAAAAATAAGCAACTGATGTTAATTAATCAAAAATAATTAAAAAATGAATTTCGAAGCTTACTTTCATTAGGAACGTTAGATGAAGCAGCTTTTGCCACTGAATCGCCTTTAGATAGGGCAATCTCTTCTCGAATATCCATTTTAAATGAATACTACTTTGCGGTGGTTTTGGGGGTGGTTTGGGGGCTTTTGGCGGTGGTTGGTGGTGGTTAGGGTTTGAAGATGGTTTGGGGATCTGAAAAGTTGAGAGGGTGAGAGTGTGAGTGAAGCTTGTGTGTGTGTTTTCACGTTTTGCGTTTTGAGTATATTGAGAATGTGAAATTACAAAAATGACCCCTTTAGTATAATTTTAGTTTCAAATGTAGATAAATCTAATCCGTTGGATTCAAATGGATGGATGGTTGAGATCTAACCATTTGTTCTTTAGATAAAACTTGTTCCGTATGGAACTTTTCTCATTTTCGTATAACAAATGGAGAATTCACCCATTCGAAAAAGTACTTATTACGCTGGCAACACTTGTAATCACTCGTTAACCCCAAGTCGCCTTGAAAAGTCAATTTTTGTTTACGCATATATGCAAACGATGCGACAATAATATTACAGTTGAGCAGCTAATAATAGTTTTTCAACAACCATACAATGTTACAAAACTAATGTAAACTTGAAGGTTCCAAGTCTGATCCAATAGAAGTCGTAAGAAACAAATGTGTATGATTATGTTCTTCCATTTTCCACAATTTACAAAATAGCCAACATATCATTCGCCACACAACAATGAATAAAGATGTGACGCTCAGATTTGATGCCAGAAGCACATACCTCACATGTAATTGCGTCCAGTTTAACCCCTGTTTATCCAAATTGACCGCAGTAGGTAATATAAGATTGGTAGCTCAAGCTCCGGTGTTTACTTTCTTGGGTGCTGTTTTGTTCGTGGTGTTGTTCCCCTGAATTAGATGCATGGACTTAACATTGTCTTGTTTACTTGATTTGAAGCAGCATCTAATCGGGCTCTTTTTTAGTCATTGATCACTGAATCCTAAGACAATCAATGATCACATATGTTAGTTAAACTATATATCAAGTCGAACTTATGCTTCTGCTTAAAAGTAATTAAGTACTTATAAGCTGCTTAAAGATAAGCACTTTAGGAATAGTGTTTAGATTAGCTTATTCTGAAAAAAAAAAAAAAAAGTAATTATATAAAAAAAAATTATGGTTTGTTGAAAAAACTTCAATCAAGTTCATTTATGAAAAGTTGTTAATCATTCAGAAATAAGCAACTTCCGACATGCTTATGAGAAACTACGTACTTTATCTCAAAATAAGCAGATAAGCTGAAGCAGTTTTGGTAACATAAAAGTTATCCGGCTTAAAAATAAGTAGAAAAAGAGAATAAATAAGCAGCCTCAAACACTCTCAAGAGTATAGAGAAAATAAAGTTATGAAAGAAATCATACTAACAATTTCAAATCGATCAAAAGGATAATAAATTAATGTATGATTATCTTGAGTTTATCAACAGTTTTACATAAAGTTGGTTGAGAGAAGTTAAATGTAGAAATATAAGTGGTTATTATTCAAGATATGCAACTTATTTACGCATAAAAAGATTTTATTGACAGCCCTAAATTTTTAATTTTGGATATCTTAAAAACACAACAACATACTGTCACTGAATTTTTTATTGACAATGATTAACAAATGTAAAAAGACGAATTTAAAATGCACAATATACGTACCTCAAATAAAGTTGATCTTGCCTCCATTATACCATGCCTATATTCTTGAGCACGACTACTCATATCTTCAATAATCTTGGAAAACTCGTTGATCTTCTGCTCAAGATTAGTAACAATAGATAATGGCGTCTCGTTCTTTAATTCTTCTACAAGAATATTGCCATAGAAATCTCTGATCCGCAACTCCCTATCAATACTTCTCTTCATCATGGCATCACGTTCTCGAGGTAAACGATGCGTGAGAGATAAAGGAAACCTTTTGTTTAATTGTAACCACATAGATTTCGAGGTTAAATCATTCATCTCTTGTCTAAATTTAGAATTGCCCATATATGCAGCCATAGCACCCAAAACCCTTATGCCTGTTATGATTGATACCTTTATAAATCGTGTCAGTCCTTTGCCACCTATCGTCTCTCTCGTTTCAAGTTCTTGATTAAAGTGTTTCAAAAAAGAAACTATTTGCTTACACATAGAGGCAAACGAGGCGGCAAAACAATAGGTAGATCGAAGACTTTCAGTGGCATCAGGATCACTGAGGCGTTGTAGTGTATTTTCTTCAAAAGTGTATTTGTGTACTTCAGTTTCTGCAATAACTTGCTGCAATGCCAACTTTACACTCAACCAGCTACCGCATATGTTTTTCAGCAAGTTTACAAAATCATCGTAAAGTTTGGAGGTTCCAACGCAGATTTTGTAGTAGTCATTGACCAGATAAAATAACCTTATATGTCTCGGAATCCTTAACTCCTTGAAAAAGTCAAGGTTTATTTCAAGTATATGTATAAAGATATCACGGATATGAGATAAGACGTCTACTGCTCCTCCGCCAAAGAGAAAGGGTTCTTTAGTAAAGGTCCACCCTTCATGACATAGAAGCCATCTGAGATCAGTGGGAAGAAATAGAGTGGCTCGAAAGAGATTGCTCACTACCTCATTCATGGGATCTTCATATAGTTTTAGCTGCTGTTTGTGTTGATCCGATTTAAGGCAAACTCCAAATCTAGCCACCGGTAAATTACCATATCCAGAAAAATGTCCCAATGTTGTTCCCACCTTCCCTATAAAATGACTATATATCTGAGCTTGTCTACTCATATTATCAATAGCCCCTGAGAAGTAATTCATATTTTTCTCCAGATTGTCTATTGTAGTCATCATCTCCTCTTTCCAAGTAGCAGGAGTAAGCCCCACAAACTTTTTCTTCAGTTCTTGTAGAAGAATTGCATTGACATTAATCTCCCGGATCTTTAACTCCCTTTTGTAGCTTGCTGCCTTCATATGTTGTCCTCCCATTTTCAGAAATTTATTACTTTCCGTTGAAAACCTTCGAATTAATGGGTGTGAAGTTAAAACTTTCATTTTTTGCAATAGTTCTGAATCACCCGTAAAAGCAGCCACCAACCTCAAAATGCCTCCTATCATCACACCTGATACTCTTGCCAATACTTGCACCAACTTGACCGTTTCATTTATTTGGTCCTCCTTGTTTAATTCTCTTAAAAAAGTGACTGTTTGCTTACAGATATATGCAGAAGATGTGACAAACTTATCAGAAAATTTTACACCTTCAGCGGCTTCAAGATCATCGAGCTGCTGTCGCATCTCTTCATAAGTGTAATCTTCTGCTCTACTTTTGACCACAATTTGCTCCAGTGCCAACTTTACACTTAGCCAACTACCACATACATCTGTCAGCAACATTATGAAATCATTGTAAAGTTTGGAGGTTACATGGCTTATCAGATAGAAGTCATAAGCTAAAGGAAGTAACTGTCCATGTTCCCATGCTTCCCTGTATTCATTTAAAACTTTTTGGTTCATTTCAAGCAGACTTTGAAATGTATTCTGGATGCCACCCAAGGAACTGCATGTTTCATAGTCGCGAACTAACTCTATTGTACTGCTGGTGAAGTCATTTTGAAAGAATGAATGAGTGGAAATAAGGCCCATATAATCTACAAAAGTATCTTGAAACAGAAAGTCCACTGCCTCACTTGTAGATTCTTCATAAGCCTTCAGCTGCAGTATATCCTCATCACATATTATACGAACTCCAACTTTTGTCACTTGTAAATTACCATCTGCGAGACATTGATTTAAATATCTTTAGTGTTATATTATAATAAATGATGAGCTCCGTATGATATAAATAATATTAATATATATATCCAAATTCCATTACTACGGAATATTTTATCAATATACATCAAAACTTTGGGTCTTAAATTATAAGGCGATATTAGTTTTGCTAACAAAACATAATTATTACTCGTATTATGTATCAGCACTACGAACTAGTGTCAACCATCTTCTATGTACTCACTAGTGACAGTATTTGTTGTTACTAGGACCTCCCTTCAACAAATGTAATTAGGCTAACATTGAACGTAAAAGGGATTATATAACAATACAGTTAGACAATTTTATCTTTTTGTTGTCTTCATACTGGTTTGAACCTTGAAGGAAAATTTACAAATACACTGGCTGATATTTAGCACTTCACCCACAATTAAATTTTGAATTTTGTAATTAGGTAATGACTCGTTTGGAATAAGGTGGTACTGATATCCAAACTGCTTTGGATTAATGATCCTATAATTGCTTGTATAGACTTAGTTAGGTAAGCTCCCTTCTTGCTATTATCTTCTTTCTTTATTTAATAAAACTCGCTGTAAAATAAAAAGGTGGTACTGACCTCCTGGCTCCACACTAAATGAAATACGAAAGTTGAACTGACGCCCTGAGTCTAAGATTCTATCAAGATCATCAGCTACCGTCCAATAGATAACTAATTGGCTCTCCAACCCTGACACGAAGAAATTTATGGGAACCGAAATCCTCCAATGTTTTTCACCAACTCGGATATGAGCTGTTATCACGTATTTATCTTCCATAAAAGCATCAATATTGTCAACAGCAATAACAGCGCATATAGCCACCCCGATCCATGGGCATTTAAGGATCAGATCATCGGTTCCTGGCAGCACAAATCCTGGTGAAATTTCACTTCCAGCTCCAACTATTTCAAATACAGCTACTGGTGTCATCCAATATTTTGTTCGTAACTGCTTGATAAAATGCCAACATAAAATTTAGATAGAAATGACATATTGATCATGGAAGGGAGGGAGGGAGATACCTGAAGGTAGCTATGTAATATGTTTTCTGCTAGATAACAGCCACTTCCACTTCTAGCTAGATAAGGGCAGTTCAAGCATAATATTGTTGGATTAGTGTTGTTGCTTGCAGCATGAAATTTTGACACATCCACCTCTTCTCCTGACATAATGTAATTGAATCTAATCGGAAGTCCAGAAAGTGTGTCCACATTTACTATTGAAAGTTTTGGTACTGACTGAAGCCTCTTGCAATTATTCAAACAAAGCATTTTAAGATTTGAAAGTAGACTGATGCTTGCTGGCAGATGAACAAAATTATTTCCAGATAGATCCAAAGATATCAATCGATGAAGTAAACCAATACCATCAGGAACTACTGATAGATCGCAGTAACTTAGATCAAGCTCCCTTATATTTGATAATATGTCCACATTTGAAAAAAGAAAACCTTTATTTTGGGATGAAAGTGGACATCTTCGAGCACGTAGGAGTCTTAATCTTTTCAGGTAACGAACGGACAAAGGAATCTCTTCTATAGAGATTTCACTTGCATCAAGCTTCCTCAAGTTATGCAATTCCCCCAAGCTTTCTGGTAACTTCTTGATGTTAGTTCCATCCAAATAGAGGTTCTCTAAGCACTTCATGTTCTGTCCAAACTCAGGAAGATCTTCAAGATTAGAGCAGCCAGAAAGAAGAAGTGTCACAAGAGCTTCCATTTGAAATTTGCTTCTGCCAAGGCATTGAAGATGCGTACACCCCATAAGATTCATGTATTGTAGACTTTTATGCAGAAGAACTGATTCATGCAACTCTTTCAATTTCGTGCAGCCTTCAAGAATCAGTTTTACTAGTTTTGGAGTTGATGTCAAGTCTGGGATTTTGATCAATTCCTTTGAGAAACTAAGGTCAATACATCTCAAATTCGGAAAAACCTGTAAAATGATTAGAAAATTATCAGATTTCTAGATTGCAATCACTGCAAGTTTTTGAGTAACACATGATTAATCGGGATCTATAGACAATACTTACAAGAGTTTCCTCCCAAAGTGTTTCAAGCTGGCTATAACACATTTCAAGTTCATACATATGCGCCGGCTTAAAGTTTGAAGGCAAAGACTTCAAAGAACATTCAAACCATTCCAAAATTCGAAGATCATTCGAAAGATAACTAAGACCTTGAGGAAAGCGTACATTAGTTATTCTGAGAAATTTCAATCTCCTGATTATTGAGAAACAGTAAGGATCATCAATGAAATCATCCATTTCAACCTTCTCCTGGTTAATGATTCGAATTGTACTCGATTCCTGGTAATAAGAAGCACAAAACCAGAATAAATTTTTCATCATCTGTCATTCACAAAAATCTTAGTCAAGCGGGCAACCTTAACCCGGGATCCATTCCGGACCCCATGCAACTCTTCCCTAAGGACCGAACATCATATAATGTTTAGTTGTTTTTTGCTAGCCGGGAAAGTTGGGATCGAACCAAAACCCTTTTTCGAGTTTTAATTTTTTTTTTTTTTTTTCTGATTAAATGAACTTTTTAGCGAAAGGTTTTTACTTTTAGTTTTATCGACACCACTTGTACTTTGCAGAAAGTGTCGTTAAAATTAGAAAGTTATTTACAAAACAGAAAAAAGCTGACAAAAATTGTGAATTGGCGAAGCATATTTTTATTTCATTCGTGAGTGGTTATTTTTGTTATATTCTCTCTAAATTTTACCGAATGGATTATTAAAAGAAAATGATAAATCTTGAAAAAAACAAAATTAAGATTAGGCTCAATCTGTAAATAAATGAGAATGCCTATATTGTGATAAGTTGTTAATCGAAATTCAAACATAGATATGGTCAAACTAGACTTGATCTTAGTTTCTACATATTAAGAGACGATTAAAACATTAATAGTTTGGAGCTAAATATGAAAGCAGGTCCATGTACAAACCTTTGGTTTCGATAAGAGGACTTCTACAATATCTTGGAAATTTTTTATTGCAAATTGGATTCCTCCGTAAATATGTGATTTCTTACGAAGAATTTCCCAGCACATTTGTTGGAGCAGATCATGCATCCACACACAATCATCAAGATTGATAGTTATGAGAAACTTGTTCATAAGATCAGTGATTCCACACTCAGCGTACAAACCAATATTCGTTAGTATATCTTTAACCAAATCCATGTCTCTCCCTTTCAAGAAACATGCAATATACATGAAGATCTCCTGCTGATTACTATCAAGTCTTGCAAAAACTACTTCAAGTCTTCCAAGAACATCTTTAGGAGGATATGCTTGAAGTTTCTTCAGCATCTCTTTCCAATAGCTCTCCTCCTTCCTGTATAACAGAGAACCATAAACATTAAGGGCTAACGGGAGACCACCAGCAAGCTTCACAATATCATCTGACCACTTTTCATACACATGTGTAGGAGGGCCGTGCTCAAACGCTGACTGACAAAAGAGTCTATGAGCTTCATAATTTTTCATTTCTTCACATCTGTAGATTTCAGTTATTTTGTGAACATTCAGCAAGTCTATGTTTGTTGTGGTTACTATGATTCTGGTGCCAGGTCCAAACCATTCACGCCCACCAGCCAAACAGGTTAACTGATCTACATGATTCACGTCATCCAAAACAATTATAACCTTCAAACCACGTAGCTTTGTCCCCAACAAAGTTTGTCCGTGTTTAACACCTTGTACACGAACGCTTTTCTCCTTCAAAATGTCATCAAGGAGTTTTTGTTGTAACTTGCATAGATCAGTACTATCATCTTGCTTGGAAATGTCCTTGATATTTTCGATGAAGCTACTCTTTTCAAACTGCCTTTGAATGTGGTAAAAGACAGATTCAGCTAATGTAGTCTTACCGATTCCACTCATCCCACATATCCCTACAAAAAGAACTTCACTAGACTCCATTCTCAAAATTCTTTTTATTTCATCCACTCGTGACTCCATTCCCACTAGGCCATGGAATAAATCTTTCGGTAATGCATCTGGTTTGTCCTTTAAGATTTTTGCTACAATTTCACTTATGACTTCTGTTTCATTCCTGCAGATAGCCAGAATTGAGAGTAGTGGCCAGAAAAGCAGAAATATTATTACAGTCGCGTTAGGATTCTTATAGTTCTATCTACTTCTAGAAATGGCGAAGTTATATATGTTTCATATAAAACTACATGAGAAATTATTACCTCCAATATACATAGAGAAAAAGAGCCTTACAATGATAGCACCTAAAAAATAAAAGGTTAATAAGACCGCTACCTGTGTTGTGTCACGTGCATTCCCGAGAGAGCCCCCACCGTTTTAAAGGCACTTCTCCAGGTTTTCACTGTCTGTGGTGAAATTTCAGGATTTGCTTCATGATCCACAAAGCCTTGTTTGAAACAGTTTCTTTGACTGCTTACATCAGAAGGGTCCACATGGTAAAACACAGGGATAATTACCAGATTGCCATGTTCCATGCAATCAACAATTTTTGCAATTTCCTCCAAACACCATTTTGATGTTGCAAAATTGCATGATAAAACCACTATGGCAATTCTTGATGCTTCTATGGCCTCTAGGAGCTCGGAAGCGATGGGATTCCCAATCTCAAGCGTCTTATCATCTTTATAAGTTATAATATCATTTCTAATTAAAGCATCATATAAATGGCTGGTGAAACCCGTGCGAGTGTCTTCACTTCGGAAGCTCATGAAAACATCATAACCTTTTGATAGTCTTGACGAAGATGATGACGATACATATGGCATCATCTATAGAGCTTAACAGGATTATTTATCGAGAAAGTAGTAATGATTATATTTGTTTTTTGTATGGGTATTTTTTTGAGATACTCACATGATGAAGGGTGTGTTTGGTAGCAAGCATAAAAAAGCATTTTTGAGCAATTATCATTTAGCATTTAGCTTTATTGGTTGTATGCTTGTTTGGAATGATTAGCAGTTAACATTTAAAAAAAAAAAAAAAAAAAAAAAAAAAAAAACTCTAAATGCTAAATGCTCATTGAAACAACATTTTAAGAGCAGTGAAACTAAAGAATTACTTAAATTCCCCCATGCAACTTATTTAAAGAGTTTGTATTTGAATATATATGCCTTTTTATGTCATTTTACACATTATTATCACAACTATAGCTACTCTACCAAACACTTTTATAAAATAAACTGAAATGCTAAATGCTTATTGCTACTGCTAATTTTGACAAACACACCCGCAACTAATTGAATACTAATTAATACTCGTTTGGTTCCAAAGCTACTCTCTATGATTCCATATCTGGATGTCTTAAAATAATTGTCCAACTCTTGTTTCAACCAATAAGAAAAGAGTTTAGTGGGTATAGTTATGGTCCCACTTTTCTTAAACTGTGCGCTTACAATAATTTTGAGACAAAAAAAAGTCGGTACTGCTCATGCAAATAAAAAAAAAGGTGAAATAATATAAAATATGTCCATAGCCAGGTACGGATGAGATAGTGGGGGAGCCAGAGGATGCTCCGCCCCTTCCAACTCACCCAATGGCCTTCCTATTTATCTAAAATTTAAGCCTATGAAACAACATTTTAAGAGCAGTGAAAGTAAAGAATTACTTAAATTCCCCCATGCAACTTATTTAAAGAGTTTGTATTTGAATATGTATGCCTTTTTACGTCATTTTACACATTATTATCACAACTATAGCTACTCTACCAAACACTTTTATAAAATAAACTGAAATGCTAAATGCTTATTGCTACTGCTAATTTTGACAAACACACCCGCAACTAATTGAATACTAATTAATACTCGTTTGGTTCCAAAGCTACTCTCTATGATTCCATATCTGGATGTCTTAAAATAATTGTCCAACTCTTGTTTCAACCAATAAGAAAAGAGTTTAGTGGGTATAGTTATGGTCCCACTTTTCTTAAACTGTGTACGCTTACAATAATTTTGAGACAAAAAAAAGTCGGTACTGCTCATGCAAATAAAAAAAAAGGTGAAATAATATAAAATATGTCCATAGCCAGGTACGGATGAGATAGTGGGGGAGCCAGGGGATGCTCCGCCCCTCCAACTCACCCAATGGCCTTCCTATTTATCTTATAAAAACTAAGCCTATGACCCAACTATAGTCAAATGACCCAAAACCTTTAGATGTCAAAAGAATTAAGAGAAGTTTGACACCGTTTCATGCACAAAGTTTTCATCTAATATTTTATTATTAGTCGTCAATGTGTTTTTCTTATCACAATTTTAAGTTTGTAACCCAACGTATGTAATCATTAGAACCTACCTTTTAAAGTTTTAATTATATTACTTTGTTTATTTGAGGGGAAAAAAAATCGGTCTCTCTTATTGCTAATTGCTGGCTCTGTTCGTGTCCATAGCAGGTGCAGTATAATAAAAATGAGATTCAATAGCACTAAATAATTGCTTGATCAAATATTATTATCCCAAGGTAAAGCCCTATAATAAACCACCAAACGATGGATATAATAGCATGCTTGTCTTTTTCTAATAGCTGAAAATGTGTTACAAGTGGAGTGGCAGAATGTATAACATACCTAATAAGAGATAAATAAATACTGTACAAAAGCTGTTAGTTGCTAAAGAGTAATATGTGTATGCAGGTGAAAGAGGTGCTGAAAACTTACCATGCTGCTGAGAAATGATGGTGTGGCTGTTGTGCTGTGTTTGTGTGATCCGAAAATGAATGGTGCATGGGTGGAAGTCAATTGGAAAGACGTGGGAAAATGAGATGAAGAAAATCAGTCATCAATTTAACAAATAAAAGTAGAAACAAATGGGCTCGATCTGTATTTGGGCTTTCATGGACCAACATATCAACCAAACTAACCAACTATTTTAAGCATAACTACAAAGGATTCAAGATTTAGTTGCTTCACTCAATGTTTCATTGCAAATCACTTAATGTTTGCAACGGAAATTATAATTGATTTTTTAAAGTTAATATGTTGTTGCAAATTCCGTTACTAATGTTGTAAATTTTCAATGGAATTGTAACGAAATACTTACTAATAAATTTAAAGGAAACTAGTTTATTTCGCAATATATGTCTAACCATTTTTTACGTCGTTGCTAATAGTTGGTATTACATTGCAATAACAATTGCGAATTTGCAACAAATTCTTGAATTGCAAAGCTATGTTGCATTAACTTGTCGGTATAGTAGTTTTACTCGTTTTGATTTTAAAATTGTCCAAAAGGACTCTTCTTTAAGAAACAATTACACTTTTTTCCCTTCTCTTATTTATACATTGAAGCTCTCCGCTACTTGTTTTTTGTCTAATGTTTTTGTTGCTTGTTTTGTTTAAGTAAAAAATTGTTTGTTAACCAACAGTAATTTAAACAGTTAAAAATTCTTTTTACACACACCTTGCGACAAAACTTGTCAATTAGTTTGTACGGAGAATGATTAATCATTCAAAATTAACTGGCAACTCGTATAGTAATATAACAGATACTAGTTAAATTATGACAAAAGAATTCCGAGTCTGAATGTTTTTATTAAATTAAGGGGTAATAAGGTATTTCGTGCAAAGATGTGGGAAAAACCGGAAGTAATCATAGTTTAAGTAACCAAATTGAAACCGAAAAAGATCATCATTTGGATTTTTCACAACTAAGGAGGTGTTTGGATGTGCACTTTTCACAGTGATTATCAAATGCTACTTGCAACAAACTGAATATCTTTTTTTTTTGAGCAAGTAACAAACTGAATATCAATGGGCACAAAGTGCAAGTTTGTCATTCCAAAACAAGAGAAAAGAAAGAAGAAAAAGAAACTTCAAATTTTCATGAGATCAAAATCTAGAGCAAATTGTTTTGAGCCTTTTGCAAACACGTAACCCAATAGTACTCTTGAACTATCCCAGATACATAAACTGTTATTCCGCTCACCTGGACTAAAAGTGCCTAGAAAACATGGACCCGGTATCCATAAACAGGTCAAGGATTTTGCTGACCTGGAAATATGGCATCAGAGTAACTAACCGAAATACTTGAATCTGGTCAGGTTTCCTCAGGATCTTCATATCCGTCTGGAAGCTGTATATCAAAATCATGTATAAAACGTCGAGATTCTGTCACCTGTAACTTATTATCTTCCATAAACTGATTTAAGATAATTCCTGCATCCAATATAACGGCATAATTTTCAAAAGCTTGGTTACTCATATCTTCAATGGTCTCTGTGAGGTCATTGATATTCTTCTCAAGCTTATTTATTACTTTCATTATCTCTTCCTTGTTTCTTTCAGTAACACAATTAGACTCGCGTAGCTTCTCCATCTTCTTGTTTAATTCAAGCAAAATATCTGCATTAGTATGGAAATCCCGAATCTGCAACTCTCTGCCATAATGAGATCCAAAACACAGTGTACTAATCCTGCCGTGCCATTCATCATCATCATCCAAAAAACCTTCGATCACACGATACCTGTGTACAGGTTTGTTGCCAAAGTATCTTGGTTTCAAAAGGTTCTTCATTGTATTGATAATCGAATTGTAGAATAGATAAGTGCAGTGAAAGAATAATGGGTATAAGGTAAATAACAATAACAGGTAATGCATAAACAAGTTGATAAAAGTTGAATTGATTTCTGCCTACAGAAATCTACATATTTATATGTTTCTAAAAGGCACCAAATGTCGTTATTGTTTCTCCAAACGTTGTAACTTTTGGGAATAAGCGCCATTGGTAATCAATTCTAAACCACAATATGGGCGCAGTGACCCATTTTGTGCGTGCCTAATTGCCCAAATACATAACACAAATATGTCCATAAACATAAATACTAAACATAATAATACTGCTAATTATACTTGACTCAAATGCAATTAACAAGGGACTAACAATCTCCCCCTTAATTCATTTAGGGTCAAGTCCTTCAAAGTTGATCTTCACTTGCTTTTTCTTCAAGCAATGATATGAAAATCATTGCTATCCTTGCTGATTTCATATCCATCTTCTTCTCCATTGCCTAGCTTGACTCCAAATCTGTTTGCTCCATCTCCACTTGCACCATCCATCACTACATCTTCCCTCTGGCAAGATAGGTCCTTGGCCATCTTCTTTTGACTGGTTTCACCTATTTCATGTTGCATTTCACCCCAAGTACTACTTGCAGTTTCATGATAAATAACAAGGAGATCAATGAAATTTATGTAGCAAACTCTAACTGTGTTACCAACTTCTTTATCCAAGCCTTGCAACTGTGCAATTGTACCCCACTTGTCACCCATGGTGACAGTGAAATAACCCCCCATACTCTCATTTATCTCAACATCTTTAACCCTTGGTGGTATTGCATCTAGTGTATCATAGTTAAGATGCACCAAATAAAACCACTTAACCAAATCAATGAATCTCTTATTGAAGATTTCCCAATTTCTATACAGAAGATCATCTTTTTCCAACAGTTTCATGAATGATATGTACCTTGAAAAAGAATTAACTTTGAGTTCATAAAGAGTACCATTATAACTGATGTAATCTTCATCAACATAGTCTTGTACATCATTCTTGTTCCAATCTAGATCTTCTAAGCCCTTAATAAGAGAGCATTCATCAGTGGGATCCATTTGCTTGAATTGATCCTCCAAAAACTGGTTGTGTTCATTGATAACTTCATTCATATCAACCTTTTCTTTGCCTTTTCCTAACAGTGGTGTCTGAACATGGTTTTCATCATGGTACATGTAAAATATGCTACATACACCATCTTCAATCTCTGTCCTATACCCTTGAGTCTTAAGTAGATCTAAACTAATCATGTTTGATGATACCTCAGAGTATATTGTGACTTAACCACTACTTCCCCTACATCAGTTCTAATTGTGACATATCCCACCCCATATGAGAAAATAAATTTTCTCTCATGCTCTTCCTTGCCTATCATTTTGAACTTATATTCTATATCATTAAACAAGGCTCTTGAGGAGCACATATGAAACTGATAGGAATCACTAGCATACCATATATTATTCCAATTATGTAAATCAGTACCTTTTACCACATAGTTTCCCAAATAGACTTTTTTCGTGTACCTTGCTTCATATAACCTTCTCAGCCATTTCTTTTTCTTGTTCAAGTTCAAGTGCCGCAAGCCTCTTTCTGTCTTTGCATGCCCGAATGCATGCCCTTTTCCTTGCAAATATGGCACTTGGCTTTCTTGTCTTTCTTCATCTTCATGATCTTTCTTTTTAGTTTCAACAGATCTGCACTTTCTCTTTCAGTGTTAAACGCTTCATTCTCCATAACTGTTTGTGCCAGGATGTTTTTTCCTTTTGGTGATATTGTTGTTTTCTTTCTTCTGGCACCCCATAGGTTTACCCTATTTGGAGTTTCTCGTAGGAGATACCTTCCTGTCATGAAACCAGAGTTTGGCCTATCCCAAGGATGAGAGCCTATGCTCTGATGCCATTTGTGTACAGGTTTGTTGTCAAAGTGTCTTGGTTTCAAAAGGTTCTTCATTGTATTGATAATCGAATTGTAGAATAGATAAGTGCAGTGAAAGAATAATGGGTATAAGGTAAATAACAATAACAGGTAATGCATAAACAAGTTGATAAAAGTTGAATTGATTTCTGCCTACAGAAATCTACATATTTATATGTTTCTAAAAGGCACCAAATGTCAGTTATTGTTTCCCTCCAAACGTTGTAACTTTTGGGAATAACTGCCATTGGTAACTGTCAATTCTAACTGCCACAATATGGGCTGCAGTGACCCATTTTGTGCAGTCCTAATTCGTCCAAATACATAACACAAATATGTCCATAAACATAAATACTAAACATAATAATACTGCTAATTATACTTGACTCAAATGCAATTAACAAGGGACTAACAATACCAACTATAATCTAGACTCCTAAGTACCTGGGAGTTTTCATTATATCCAGCAATTAAACTCAAAATGCCTGCAATCATCACTCTTGATAATTCCGCCATTAGCATTATTGATGTGGAGGGTCCGTTTTGTCTGGTCTCTTCTTTTATGCATCTTGAAAATAAAACTGTCTGCTTACAGATATATGCCAAGGATGTTACAAACATTTCAGAAAACATTACACTTTTAGCAGCTTCAAGATCACTGAGTTGTTGTAGCATCTCTTCATTTGTGTAACTGTTTGCTGTGCTTTTCACCAAAATTTGATTGAGTGCCAACTTTACGCTCCTCCAGCTACATAATATGTCTTTCAGCAACCTTGTGAAATCAGTGTAAAGTTCTGAGGTTCCACGGCTGATTCGATAGTAGTCGTAAACCAAATGAAAAAATAATTGGGCACTACTCCACTCTTTCTTCCATTGCTTAAAAACCTCTTGGTTAATTTTGAGTAGACAGTTAATGATTTGGTGGATCTTTTGCAATGAATCACCATATCCCTTATAGAAAAAAATAAAGCTCGTTATCCTATTGGGATGGATAGTGTTAGGTCACTAGATTTACAACACAAGCTTCAATGAAAGAGATAGAAAGGCGATTGAACAATACACACACAAACACGCACACGTATAAGCTATAGATGGTTAGGCGTAGAGTATGTGAAAGAAATGCATTGAACAACCAACCCTCAAGTGAGGGTTATACAAGAGTATTTATAGGCAAGGAGCTAGGGCAACACTCCCACTCCTTCCCTTTTCCTTATTAGACATGGGCCTAAGCTTATGGGCCTTCTACATAAGCTAGACCTTAAACAAACATAAAGGCCATAATAAGCTACCTATTACATATGAGTAACTAACACTTGAATTAAGGTTTAGGAGTGATTCCAACAATCTCCCCCTCAAGTGTTGGTGATGAAAAACGGTGAAGGCGTTGATGTAATAGTAGCTTTGACGCCGTCTTCGACATTCTTCTTTCTTGTGAGAAGAATTGCCTTGATTCGAACAATCTCCCCGGTGTAGAGAGATAGTTTTCTTTGAACAGTTATGCTTTGACGTCATCTTTAACTTTGTTCTTTGATCTTTGTTCTTTGTGATGAAAGTAATAGTATGTTGTTGTTGTCGCATCAATTCGCCTCAGTCCGCTTCTGCTCGGTGTCTCTACATCATTCTTCAACATGCTCACACGCTCTTTTGACGTTGGAATTCGATCGATGAAGTTCTTTAAGTCTTTAACTTTGTAGATTCTTTGGTTTGGCGAAGAATCATTCCGACTGTTGTGTTGCTCTTGGATAGAACTTCCATTAGTGATGATGTTGGCATGAGCATTAGAAGAATCTACACGATCATTCCGCTCCAGAGCTTCCATAAAAGGAAAACATAAAAACGGTTAGTAATAAGCGGATTCCGGCACTTACAAGTTTGAACTTCGAGAGCGTTAACAGCATAGTGTGAAAACACAACTCTAATTCTCACAAAGGCCGTTCCTCAATCGGAGTCCCACAAGTGAGATAACACGATGTACCGAAGTACACCTACGATTGATGAGTCGAGGTACACCTAAGCATCACCTCACGATTGCAGACCGTTTGAGACCACTAAGCGCAATCTACGGGGAGTTGCCGAAGCGACCCTTGCCGGTCGTTTGATGTTGACCCTGGCAAGAGTTTCCATTCAATCACTGAGGATCACAGTTGTGAACCTCTCATAAATGTTCTCGATAGATTGCTAAGATCTGTGAAGGACTCGATAATGTACCACTGAAATTCTTATTGTTGAACGTCAAGTGATGAAATGTCAAGTGTACCTAAGAGATCTTTTGATGAATCTCGTGGCTCTAGACTCAATAGTGCATTTTGGTTTTCCTGAGCGAAGACTAGGGTGAGGGTCTCCTTCTTCAATACCAGCAATCTCTAAGAGAAAGCCGATAGTTTACGTAGGGTTCCCTGTGAGAATGAAACAAGCTTCTGTTGAGAGAAACTTGAGTGGTTAAGAAGGTTTTAGGGCATGCGTCACTGGGTCCATGACGACTTTTAATCTTCAATACCGGTGTCATCTAGTGACAACCAGTAGCATATGAATTGAACCCGGTGTATGCCCTAAGTTGAATAATTCTGAGGGCTATTTCTTTTCACCCTTTTCTTTGCATTTCTTTTTAATTCTTCAACTCCTTCTTTCTCCGATTCTCATTTCTCCTTTTTATAATCATACCTAAGGACTTCTAATTCTAACTATTGCTAGTGTCCTTGGGTAGATCCCTCCCGCTCTGGCGGATCATAGGACGGTTATTCCTAACCTTAATCACCTTATAACTCCATTGCCATAAAACCATTTTCAAGAAAATCTCTCAAAGGGTTTGTAAATGAAAACATGTTTGAACCACTGAGAGAGTTTTATCTTTAGCGTAAATACCCCCTCCACATGTGCTTTAGAGTTTTGGACGGAAATGCACATGGTGAGGAAAGAGCGCGCACTTTTGAATTGATCGACTCAAGATAGACATTCCCCCGAACGGTTACGTGGCATAGTTAAAGAGTTGCATTATCGGCTTTTAGGTGACAACTAACTCTAATAACTATCTTGAAGGTGTGGACAATCCGAAGGTTGTCAAACCCGTCAAGGTTCATGTCTACCAAGAGTTTCTCGAATGGTACATTCTACTCGGACAAGTCCTTTGCGAGACACGTTTACATTATTAGCGAACTAGCTTGAAATTATTACCCGTCCCGGACAAGTCTTTTCGAAGTTACTGACGTTAAGATCTCGTCAATTCTTGGGTTAAAGTCTTTTCACACGAGAGTTCATATAGCAAAACACAACATATTTCTTATCACGTATTTTTTCCCCTCAAAAATGGCATATAAAATGTTATTTTTGAAAAGTTGAGAATAAATATGACCATTTCGAATGTTGCGGGAAGAATGACCACTGTGAACAATTTGTGTACAAAGTTTTAAGTCAAGTACTCCCCTCAACAAGTGATATAAGCGTTGAGGTTTTGAAAATCATAAGGGAAAGTACTTGTTCTTTTGAGCAAAACCTTGAAAAATGAAAGGTTTGATAGGTTTTACTCAAAAGTAAGAAGCTTTCGCTCCTTTTAATAAGGATTGTGGCAATCAAGCGCGTACCACGTGGTCCTTTATTTACAAGTACGGGTTGTACCGTAATATGCACAAGCCATAGACATAATAAATCATACATCCAAAGTAATATGAAGAAGCGCTAAGGGGTACCAGGTAGTCCAGAGATGTCGCCAGGAGTGTGAATCGGGCGTTGAAAGCCGATGATGTTTCTCCTGGGTCGACCACCAACATAGCTTTCCAATCTTCTGAACTGATCCTTCTATACAACCGTTCATCAATCATCGTGATGATCCTCTTCACATCCCTTCGATCCCGAGAATTCCATCGCTTAGGAGACCCGATCTTTTGGTGTATATCCTTCAACCGGTTAGCCAATCCGTCCCTAACCATCTTCAAAGTGTGATCTCCAAACTTGTGAAGATCTCTGCACGCCATCAAGCAACTTCTTTGAAGTTCACCGGTAAACGCCGAATGGTTTCTTGATGAGTGTAAGTTGTGAGAGTGGTTGATGTCGGAAGATCAAGCTGCGGTGGAGTGAAGTTGACACGGTCCGATAAGATTCAATTTGCCGGCCACTGGAGATCTTCTACACGTTCTTTGATAACTATGCGTCGATGAAGATGAGCACGACTTGATGAATTCACGTTGTACTTCGCTGGAGAATTTCTCATACGACCCCGTACTTTGGCAAGGTACATGTCTTCGATGTCGTTGATAGACAAATTCTCAAAGTCACTTCGAGAGAATGCATAATCCCTTTCGTCTTGTCTCTTGACCATAATATTCTTGAGATACGTATAGTCTCATTTGGACGAAAGATCAACGTGTTTGATGGCAACGATGTTTTTAATCTTGAACACTGCATGTTGAGACTTACGTACTGGCGGCTTACGTAGTAGATTCTTCGGCGTTCGGCCAATGATGAATCCCATACATTGCGTCTCGGTCGTATGCTTCCACTTTGTTGGAGAACAAGTGATTAGCTCTTTCCTCGATAGCTATGCGAGTTTGAGTATTATTCGGCTGGGAATGGAAGTGTCAGGGATGTGGCGTATTTCCTTGAACCATCGCCACCGTGAAGAAGAAATTCCAAGTCTTTGTTGAAGAAATATCTGAATGGGATCCTAGGTTGATCTGGTTGGCCTATCGTTGGTAGTGGTTTAGACCAGTCGGTGTAATATGGAGGGTTGTCCCGCTTTGTAAAGTCGATGTTTGCTTCTAGGTTGAGCCAATCCATGTTATTAGACATAGCTCGAGCAATGTTGTCAAGGTGATATTCGACCTCGATGGCACTTTCTGAGCTATCTTTCCACCGTTGAAAAGCTTCATTCTTGATTCGCCGCAACTCAGATTTCGTCATCTTCTTTACTCGGAATTTTTCTTGCGATATCTTTGCATGCTCCAATGTATTACCGTCAACCAGATCTTGACCTTCTTCAAGGTAGGGAGTGGAATTGACAAGTGTAGAAAACCATTCAAATTCCTCTGTTTTATCGTCATCTAGCCATGATAGGGCGTCGGCCTTGGGAAACTTCTTCTTCTGTTTCTTAGGCCTAGATGAGGATTTTGGTTTCTATACTTTGTTGGGAGAGGCGGGTTGTTGTTGGGGCTCATGGTATTCTTCATCGTCACCACCCGTATCTCAAAGTGGTCATCGGTTTCTCGAGTGCGGGGTGGTGTCTCCGAATCCGAGGTTTATCTGCAGAAGAACGAGGAGGAGGAGTCCTTTGTGGTGGAGGTTGCATCGAGTATTGAATGGAGGATGATTCATCAGACTTCTTTGTGCGTTTAGGCTCCTTATCCTTATCTTGATCTTTGTCTTCGTCACCTCTTGAATGCTTATGCCTTACAGCCTCTTCTCTGAATGATGACTGGGTTGGTATTCCGCAATGCTTCAAACAGTTTAGTTTCATGGGAGGCAAACGTTGCAGAGCATGTTGACATTTGCGCTACCGGCGGTTCACCAATTCATCATCACGAGAAGATTGTTGATTCAAGCTGGATTGATGCTCAAATTCATCGGAGTTGATTTCATGGCTTGCTTGGCTAAATATAAGAGATTTGGATAAAGTTATGCGGTATACATCTCCTTTGTCGGCTTTGGAGACGACCTCCATTAAGAACTTGTGAGTGTATCCTTTTATCATCTCGTCCATGCTCCCTTGAAGATTATCCTTCATAAGCTTCACGTACATACTCCCTTTCACCTTGCATCTTGTCATTCTCATCATGAAGGTACGTTAAGCTGTCGACAATAAAATTTAGCTTTTTGTAAAGCATGTCTTTCTTTCTAACTTGTTTGACCGCATTCACAATTCTTTTATGAGTATGAGAAATCCAAGATCGAGTGGATTCTTTTGATTTGGATGTTGATTTGGTTGATTTCTTTGATGGTGGTGGTGAAGAATGAGAAGGACGAATCGATGATGAAGAGGCATGAGGAGACTCGGGATCCTTTGGAGGTGCAGAGGTTTTCTCCTCTCGAGCGCGGATTGTCTAGCGAAACTTATCATAATCGATATCATCTTGGACTTTTCTTTCTCTTGGTATTTTACGTCTCGGTCTTTTCTTTGTCACCCTCATCTTTCTCGGACTTTTCTTTAAAAGGTTCCTCAAATTCATGCTCAATAGTTTCTTCCACGGGCTTTTGTTGTTGCTCCAAAGTGGTGGCACCAGCTCCCTTATCGGGTCGATTAACCGTCGAGGATCCGTGAAGGTTGAGCCACCACTTGACCCTCGGGGCCACCCATTTGATCTTTTGCAAATTCTTTTGCCCGCGTGTTGGAGTCTAAGTAATTTGAACTTCTTCCCGTATGAAATATCCGGTTGCTCTTCTTCTTCATCCGAGCTTTCTTCATAAGGCACAAGTAGTGAGTCTTCCCTTTTCCTATGTCATTGGTGGACTTGGAGGTTTAGGCTGTGAAGAAGGAGGTTCTTGTCTGCGGATTCAGAGTAGAAGATCTCTTCGTCGATTGTGTATCTTGAGCTTTCTTCCACAAGCTTTCTTTCTTGATTCGGCTCGGACTTAGGAATGGGACTAGGAGTAGCTTCCTTAGAGGGAACAGTCCTTTTTCGTGGAGGATTCCTTTTGGGGATTATCCTCGACTTTCGGTACTTGCGGCACTTCTGCACGCCTCTTACGGTTCTCCGTATAGGTGTTTCAGAAGACTTCTCATCGAGATGACCAACTTTGCCTTCTCTTACTGCTACAAGATACCTTTTGTATGTTTCAAGTTTTTTGATTTCATTAGTCGGAAGGTGATCGGGTAACACGAAGACACCACTGTTTCTTTGTTGACGATTCCTTGATTCGGCGATAGGATGGGTTCTGTCAACATGTCGCGTGATTGTCGAGGTCATTGAGCCTCTTGGGAATATCGGGATGAAGTCCAAGTGCTCTGGATCAACAACTTTGTGTATCGACATAGGGAATCTTTGACCCAAGCTTTTGAGAAATGACATCATGTCATCCCATATCGAGCTTCAATTTCGATGTCCTTCTTGTTGATTAATGACCAAAATATTTGCGGCTCCATGAGCTTGGGATGCTCATAGCCATCCACGCACGAGAATGACTTGGTGATGATGATGTAGAAGGTTCTCCACGGTTGAGGAATGTTCTTAAGCTCCACATGAGAATGCTTAGTGATAATTCTTGAAGCTTCATCATATCCAATATCCATCGAATTGCGAAGCTGTCTCTTCGAGTGTGTGGCATAGAAGTCGGTTGGCTCGATGTCGGGAATAAGAAGAAGCCGGCCGTAAGTCTGCATGTGTGATGGTGATTTGTTTGTGATTTAACTTCACTATCACCGCACTTTGACCTTTGATCATTTGCATTGAATTCCAGAATTGTTGTATGTAGATCTCCGGTATTGTAGCAGAGTGTGAGAGCATGTTGCAGTACGGATGATTCCTAAGAATATCCACGGCAATTAAGCAAGAAGCATCCGAGCATGTGAGGGTTTCAAAGTCAACTCTGAGATTGTTCTTTACAATCTTTCTTGGATAGCCATTAGGGAAGATATCGGCAATAGTGAGAACTTCTGGTGCATCCACATTCATTTGAGCGACCATGTCGCGGATGGAAATAACATTAGCCAAAAGAACCAACATATCGAAAGACATAATGTTAGTCAACGGAAGGTTTTATTGTCTAATTATTGAATGTATTGTGTTAATGATTGTTACGAGTCCTAAGTCACTTGTTTGTCCAATAGTCCAATGACGCGTCGTGAAAGCGTTTAGTGAGTTAGTTAACTTTAAATTTTAAAGTTTATGTTATCACTTATAGTTCACAACATATCAAACGATTAAGTTTATTAGTGACATTATTGGATGCGTGACGTTATGATTCATTTATTTACAAGTTTGCACGCGTAACAATTCAAAACGAAGGTTTGATCAAGGCTTATCCGTAGGAATAGTAGCTTATCGAAAGCAGGGGGTTATATCGTAGGCACAAGCTTCGTGAGGAATGCCTTCGCGCGTAAGAAATGTTACGTAGGAACGAGTAACCTTATGCGTGGAGAGCTTACGGCGTAGGCATATAAAACTTTACGTAAGGCTTACTCGTAGAGTAGACCTTATGCGTAGAGTCACGCATATCCTTCACAGGATCGCGTAGTCCCATTGTAGAACCTTCGCGTAATACTTACGCGTAGGATTTCTCTTACGCATAACTTGTCTGGCGTAAGGTGATCCTTATCGCGGAGTGACAAAGACCTTGATTACGAGTTTTACGGTAGCAAGCACGAAATAAAATCATCATATCATCAATCTTATCACATATATTCATTCTAAAACAGAATATGGCATGAAAGCTTGTTTAACATTTTACGCGTAGAAAGTCATACGCGTAAGTCAAAACCCTAAGGTTCATGAATTACGCATATGATTTCTAGCCATAGGATATGCACCAAAGTTTTTATGGTAGTTCTAAGTAGTTATGTGAGTGATATAACCAAGTATTAACATGCAATTCGCAGTGAATCAATAATACCCAATTCTCAAGAACATTAAACCCTAATCTCTAATTCTCAAACAATTAGTGTTTCTGGGTTGATCTAAAGCCTAGATATCATCAATACATCATTATAACAACATCACACAACTATCATTTTGACCAAAAAACCTTCACATTTGAAAACACCCAAAACTACGCATAAACCCTAATTTCACAAATCATTCAATTCGTGATTCTGGGTGAGTTTTGATGATTAAAATGATATCATTTATGTATTATAAACATTTTGACACTGTCCTTTTAACCAGAAACACACAATCTTGATCATGTGTTCATACGCATACGCGTAGAACACAAAAACAAGATTATACAACGTTTTGACCGTTGGATTCATGTTAAAATCAAAACCAATGTTTAAAAACACGTTAAGATTATGAAACAACTTACAAAATGATGATCCAAAACACAGATATCTTGAACGAATTATATGCGTAGGATGAAGTTGGTTAAGAGTAATAAATGTGAAAGATAAGTTAGGTGAGGGAGTTTTATTAAAATGACTTTATCCTTTTGGCAGTTTTGGTCCCTCCACATTTTTTTTTTCATCCAAAGCCATTTAACTTCTATTTTGGTTACCAAACGAAAGATTTTAAGAAATAACTTTGACGACACTCCCCCTCGACTTAAGAAAATGAAGAAAGGTTATAATTTTAGTCCGAGGAGTGTCAGCTTAATCAGAAAAGTTTACCACCATTGATACAAGAAACAACCGGGATATGATAACATGCAAGTACACAGATGTTTTGAAACAGTTAAGTGATTATTTTCTCCCCTTCAACACTTGATCGGAAAAATATTGAATTTTGAAAGATTAAAGTGTTGTGAAAAAATGTACTTGCCATGTTGAAAGAAAAATAGATTAGAAGAATATTTTTGTTGTTTTATCGGGTTTTATATTTTTGTATTTTGTTTTTGAAAAATATTTACAAAAGAGATTTTGGTGTTTGTGAGTTTTAAGACTGTTTTAGGAGGTCATCCAATTCCTCTTGAGTCAAACACCTCATACCAATCCGGTGGACTAACTCATTAAACCTAGTGGGAGGCAAGGCTTTGGTGAGTAGATATGCCAATTGGTATTCTGTACCCACGAAGTATAATTCAATTGTACCCTGTTCCACGTGGTCCTTGATGAAATGATATCGAAGATCTATGTGCTTTGATTTGAATCTTGAACGAGTTGCGAAATCGCAATGGCACTCCGATTGTCGCAAAGATATCGGATAGTCAAATCGTAACAATAGTCTTTGAGTTATGTTCTCATCTAAATGACTTGAGCACAACACGCCGACATGGCTACATATTCTGCCGGTTGAGGAATGACGTACAATCCTCGCTTCGATTGCCATGACACCGTTTGTCACCAAGAAATTGTAAGAGCTCGGAAGTACTTTTCCGTGAATCTAAGCATCCTGCGTGGTCACGCGTCTAAAAGCGATTAGTTCAAAACCGTAATCCTTCGGATACCGGATCCCCAAATTAATGGTTCCCTTGATGTATCGGAGGATTCTTTTAGCCTCATAGAGGTGGGTTTCAGCTTGGTCGCGATAGCGAGAGCAAAGATATAACGGCAAAGACAATATCAGTCTCGCTAGTGTTAGATACATGAGAGACCCAATAATACTTCGGTATTTGGTAGGGTCAACTAATTTCCCATGTAAATCAGCGTCTATCTTCTTGGTATGAGTCATTGGTGTGGCATAAGTGTCACAGGTTTTCATTCCGAATTTGTTTAACAATTCAAGGGCATATTTGGACTGACTCAAGAAAATACCATGGGGTGATTGATGAACTTGTAGTCCTAGAAAGAACGTAAGTTCACCCATCATTGACATTTCAAAATGTTTCTTCATTAGTTTTGCAAAAGCGATTGAGTACTTTTTATGAGTTGACCCAAAAATGATGTCATCCACATAAATTTGAACAATTAAAATATGTTCCCCGTGATATTGTATGAAAAGAGTTGGGTCGACCGAACCTTTGGTAAAATTATTGTCAATGAGGAAAGATGATAACTTATCGTACCACGCCCGATGAGCTTGTTTGAGACCATACTGAGCTTTGTTCTTTGTAGACATGGTTCGGTAGGGATCAACGAATCCTTTACGGTTGGTCGACATAAACCGTTTCTTTAAGTTGCCCATTCAAAAGCAGCTTTGACATCCATCCGAAGACCGTTATATTCATATGAGCCGCTAACGCGAAATATCCGAATGCCTCAAGACGAGCAACCGGAGCAAAAGATTCTTCAAAGTCAATACCCTCTTCCTGACCATAACCCTTAGCTACCGGGCGTGACTTATTTGCGGATAACATTCCTTCAAAGATCCAATTTGTTTTTCCAAATCCATTTGAGACCAATGACGTAGACTCCTGTTGGTCTTTCAACCAGTTCCCATACTTCAAGACGCTTGAATTGGTTGAGTTCTTCTTGCATGGATTCAATCCAGTTGTCTTTTTTCATTGCGTCTTTGATGTTTTAGGTTCGAGATTGGCGAGTGAGTGCATAAATGCAATGTTCACCGTCTGTGTAAGACGCGTTGTCTCGTGAACGATCGGGTTGATTCGGGTTGCCAATAATATTTTCCAGAGGATGGTCTTTTGTCCATCTATGTGTGGAGGTTGATGTTGGTATACATTGTGCAGATTTTGAGGATTCAAATGGCTTGTTGAAGGATTCGCAACATCGGTGCGAGTCTCATTAGCAAACGGGTTAAAGAACGATTTGGATCAAAATCTGCAGTGGGGTACATCATTCGTAACATCATCACCGATTCATCATTGTTGGAAGCGGTTTGTTCAACTGCTGTGTTGGAGTCAATTGGTGGTGCTTCTTCAACCGTAGTTGTTGTAGCCGGTGTATCAGGTATAAGAGTATTATCAGGTTGAGCAGCGGAAACATCGGATACACCTTGAGAACGTTCATCAATATCGTCAACGGAGCAAATAAGTCTTTCCATTTGTTGACGAAAGTAAGTCGGGGCTTTGTTCACCGCGATGATGGGGTTTGGGGAAGTTTAAGCGGTTGTGACCGGGTTCCAAGTCATATACTCGGAAGCCATTTCCGTGAGTTCATCAAAATGAGCATGAATCGTTTCCATAACCTCCTTTGTTCGACGATTCCGGATTCGAAACCTTTAGAATTATCACAATATCCAATAAAGACTCCAATGTCAGCTTTGGCTTTGAGCTTTCCAAAGTCATCACGATCATTATTCGGATAGCAAAGAGATCCAAATACATGAAAGTGTTTGAGATTCGGTTTTCTGTTGTGGACAAGCTCTAAAGGTGTTTTGTTGTGGCGTTTTGTAATCATAGATCGGTTTTGAGTATAGCATGCAAGAGATACGACTTCGCCCATAAGTAATCTGAAGTTTAGCATTGATTAACATTGTTCTTGCGCTTCCACTAACGCGTTCGGTTTCGTCTTTCAACAACTCCGCTTTGTTCGTGTGCGCAATAGATGTCCGATGTCAATTCCCACTTTCTCATAAAATTCACGAAGAGTTTGGTTAACAAATTCGCTGCTCTGCGTTTCGATTTGTCGAACGGTGTTTCAGAGTGAACTTGTATTTTCGTGAGAAAGGTGATGATCATCCGTGGAGCTTGATCTTTGCTTCTAAGAAAGTAGACCCAAGTCCAAATGTGTATAGTCATCAACAATTACTAAGATGTAGCGTTTGCCATTGATCGCTTGCACGCGCATCGGGCCACACAAATCCATGTGAAGAAGATGAAGCACATGCCGAGAGCGTGTTCCACCTTTGAAGGAAAATGAGCACGAGTGCTTTTGCCTTGTTCACAAGCCGAGCAAAGGTGATCTTTAGAATACCAAATCGCGGGGAGTCCTTCAACTAGTTTGTGTCGAGCAAGGTTGGTGATGGTTTGAAAGTTTAGATGTGAGAGACGCCGGTGCCATAGCCAGGATTTTGTTGATGTTGCCTTTGAAAGTAAGCAGATGGGAGAAGAAGCAACCATGTCTTGCATAGAGATAGTTTAAAGACTGGAATTACAGCGAGCGGACATAAGGTCATTTCCTTGTAGATCACTTAATGAAACAAGTTTTCTCCCCGAAAGCAACCTCCAAATCTCCATCACAAAACTGACCTACTGAAAACAGATTGTGACTGAGGCCTTCCACATAGTAAACCTTGCTTATTTCGATGTTCCCATTGGACGTAGTCTCAGTAGCCCATGATAGCTGCTAAGGATCATTCCCGAACCGACAAGCCAATGAACTTTGCAATAAAGTTTGATAACAGCTTTAAGGTTGCTGTCATGTGTCGGGAACATCCGCTATCAACAACTAGAGAATGATTCAGATCACCTGCATTACACATGCACACTGATGGAATAGAAGTAGATGTGGAACCCGAAATGTTAGAGGGTTCCAGAGCACTTATAGTAGACATACACACATCAATAGCTTTAGGTATCCATTTAAATCCTAGTGTGTTATATATCCATTTCTGCCATCTCCAACTATTATTTGCTTTAGTCTTAGTGAATGCACTAGGTGGTACTACATTCCTAGGAGGTGAAACCGAGCTACAGGACAGCGAATGCGCTTCTTAGAATCTAAAGAGGCGGTCTACCAAGCCACGACTTAGAAAGATTAGTGGGCCTAGAGGTATTCCGGTTCTTAGGATCCTTTAAACGAGAGATGATAGCTTTAGCAACACATTTATCATGACAATCATAATTCATACTTTTACGACAAAAAACACAAGGTGCATCGATCAATATCAAAAGTGCTTAATGGTTTAGCATTCGTTACATCACTATTTCTATTACATTTTCCGGACGCAATATCTATAGTGGAAGCAACGTGAGTCTTATTCATAGTCCTAGGGTGTTCTTCTACTTTAGCATTCTTTATTGATCTTTTCTTAGGTCGCAACTTCCTATTCTTTAATGTAGTGCTCCTAGGTCGTGAAGTGCGGACGCGTTTGGAAAAGACGCAACTATTCCTGCTTAGAAGGAAGCACGCTAGCAACTTGTGATTTGGCATTAGGGATTCTAGGGTCATGATTACTAAGTGTTACCGGTGCTATTCTCTTAATCACGGTAGGCGGAAGTTGTTCATACTTTCCTAACATTTCTCTTAACTTGAGGATAGTGTGAATCGATCTTGATTTTCGCACCAATATTTCCAAAGAAAATGCATAACTTCTTTAGTGTGTGCAAGATAATGATCAAGTTCATTTGATGCTTCATCACGAGTCTTTTGAGTAAATCAAATATGACACCATATTCCTTTTAACTTTTACAAGTTCTTGTTCATATTTTGAGATTTGACACTTAAAAGACACGCTTTGATCATCCAGTTGCTCAATTTTTGGATCGAAGTTTTGTCACGAATCGGGCGATTTTGTGTTGAAAAGCAAGTTGTTGATCGTGAATATCTTTTTTGACACCAATTAAGGCGGCGTATTGCATTTGAAAGTTCGCTTGACAATCGCTTATTTTCAACTTAAGGACTCGACCAAGCACATTATCGTGTTCTCAACATTTACCACGGAATCAACGATATCAGAGATATAATCAAATGCATATGACAAAGAATTCAATAGCACAACATTATGGACATCAGCACGAATGACATCTTCCAAGAGTCGATCAACATCTTTTCTCAACATTCTTTTACGCTTAGTATTAGAAATAGATGTTTCGCTTTCTCAAAACGACCTTCATCATTCCAAGTTCCTTATGAAAGTCCTTTTCCCAAGACAATGCACAACTTTTCAAATTTTTAACATTTG
The DNA here is from genome assembly GCA_910596185.1 of Chrysanthemum makinoi. Taxonomy (NCBI): domain Eukaryota; kingdom Viridiplantae; phylum Streptophyta; class Magnoliopsida; order Asterales; family Asteraceae; genus Chrysanthemum; species Chrysanthemum makinoi. Next base: position 142,210,615 of record OU343222.1, on the reverse strand, counting down.
GTAAAAGATTTTTTTTAAAAATGTCTCTTTGTTCTCGCGCTAGAGGTGATTGAAAGTGTTGAACTTTGATTTCATAATGATATTCTATCTCATGTTGTAAAGTTTTGAGGTCGGCCATGAAAAGGTCAAAATATCGAAGAATTTTGCGATTTTCATGTTTTGAGTTTACTTCACCGATGGAAGGTAAAGGACCATAAGTTTGTGCATAATCTGGTTTGGGATTAACATTAGAAGACTGAGACGTTTTTATGATAATCCTTGGTGTGTTAGAAGAATCCGTTGGTGTGACGAAAGTGACCGCTTTTTATAATTAAAAGGTTTGTTGTAAACAACATTTTCTAATTTTGATCGACTCTCGCCTTCTGCATCTAATTCCTCTTGACGATGATATTCAACAACACTTATAACAGAATTATCAATTTTATATTATGCACGACCGAAACTTCGTGGATTTGGTTTGAATGCTTTGGTTGAAAGCTTAGGTTTGTAATCAGCAAGATTCGGTCCATATCCATTCGGATTTGGTTTTAAAGTAAACTTTTCAATGGATGTGACCGACTCGCCATGTTTGTAAACAGCTTTTAAACTCTTTAAGTTTGTTTTGCAAGCCGATGATTTCTTCAAGATGATCATCTATTCGCTTTGTTGAATGCTTTTTGTATGCAGAGAACTGTTTTTGACAAGTTAACAACTCTTTTAGCTTTTTGATTTTCCAAGGTGAGAGCGTTAATTTGCTTTTTATGTTCATGTTTCAGTTGTTCTATTTCTGACAACAAAGCATTCTTGAAGCTGCTAGATCACGCATCTGCTCTCTAAATATTTTTCGCTTTGATGAGATTTTGCAAAGGTCGCTTCAAAACCTTTTTCACGTTTTTCTTGAGTTTTGAAAAGTTGAGTTGCTTTTGTAAACATTCAAAATCCTTGGTTAACAGTGCATTTTACTTTTCAAGTCCTGATTAATTGCATGACATTCTTCCACTATGGTTTGTTGGTCTTGTATTAAACGAGCAAAATATGGATGAGGCAAAAGTTCGGCGTGTTCAACGTGAGTCACAACATGATCATTACTGAGATCCTCAAGTATAACCACGGAGTCAATTTGATTATCAAGGAAACCGTTTGGTCATCTTGATCGTCAAATATAACTACGGGTCTAGTTGAAAATCGTCGGAATGAGATGTGGGCGACTCATTTTGAACATTCTGAGCCTTGCCGGATTCGGATGTTGGCGGAGATATTAGATCAGAGATGAATATGGTTTGTTCGGGTACACGAGACAAGCCATCGGTGTCATACACGGGCTGGTCACTCATGTGTAACTCATGCATATTAGCCATCAACATAACAAATGCATTGGCCTGCAAATCCTCCATATCATCATCCAGTGCATTTGCCATAAAGCTCGTTTCTTTGTGCGTGAGAGTTCCACGCCTTCATCCTTAAGAGCCAAGAGAAGAGCCTCTTTGTGATAAGCACTGCCCTTGTCCTCGGCTTTGGGCATGCATTAGCATGTCCCTTCTCATTGCGGTTGTAGCATCAAGACCATTCAACCCGGTTTGAGCATTTCCTTGTTCCACCACTTGAGCTCTATTGTTATTTCTACCCACAGCATTAAACCCTTGACCACGCCCATCGGCGACCATAACCACGATTCTCAACTTCAACTCGTCCATTGTTCACAACAGCTTGATTCCTTGTGTTAGATGAGGAGCGAATACGGTTGTTGGATTTGTTGGTATAACGGCTAAAGGCATTAGCAATCATAGCAAATCCTTGTTGCAATGCTTCGAACGGATCAGATTCCTCATTAGCTTCATCGACAAGTGCTTGAGCATTGTTGTTGTTGTATGGAACCAATTGAGTTTGTTGAGATTGAGGCTGTGAATGATCATATGGTGTGATTGAAGCGCTTGGTTGAGTTGCCTGGTTGAGGAGAATAACCTTTTGAGCATATAGGCAAGTTGTTGATTTTCCGGATGTGTCGGTGGAGCAATTTGAGCACGGAGAATCCTTTCCCTATCAACTTCCTTTTCATGAGGCTTCAAGTAATCGTACAACAATCCATATGTAGAATGATGCATATTCTTCGCTTGACGGAGAAAAATGACATACTTCTCCCATTCAGGACCAAGACTACTCAAGAACTTAGTATTCACCGCAATTCTTGGCATGATGATGTTGTGTTTATCCAAATCATTGATGATGTCCGAAAAACAATGATGATAAGACTCTAGTGTCTCTCCGTGTTCAATCATGAAGTGTTCATAAGCCAAGTAAATTTTGGATTCCAAATCCTCCCGATTGAGTACGATCCTTCCATAAGAAGATGAATATGATCCCACATTTCCTTTGCAGTCTTTTGAGCATCAACACTTCCAAGAATTGGGTTAGGTAATCCTAAGAGGATATATTGCATTGCAAGTTCATCGGCCTCATAGTGTAGAAGTTCCTCCATTCAAGTCGGAATAGTAGCAATGTTGGATTGTTCATCTCTTGGTGGATTAGCATTTTGATCGGCGGGTACAATGACAGAGGCATCTGAAATGGACCTTCCAAGATAACCTTCTTTAAGAACTTTCCATGTGGCTTCTTCAGATCACAAAACCTAAAGAACCTTATCACCCATTGATCGTAGTTTCCTGGAGTGAGCATAGGAGGTCTATCAAGTGATCCAGCCTCATGAATTGATTGTTGGCCGCTTAAAGCTTCACACATCTTTGCAAACCAAGTGGGTTCCTTCATAGTGTTCCTTGATGGATGTTGATTGAATTCATTTGTGTAGGGTTGAACTTGAAGACTTGGTGGTGGTTGAACCATTTGAGGTGGTGGAATTGCACCAAGTTGTGGAGTATGTTGTTGATTAAATTGTTGTTGATACATTGCTTGTTGTTGATTCCATTGTTGATGTTGTGGAGTTAGTTGTTGTTGACGTTGAGAATAAGTGTAAGGGAAATAGTTAGAGTATGGTGGTTGTGACATGTTGAAAAACTTGTGTTGGTAAAATGGATCTTTGTAGTCGAATGAACCTTTGTTGATGAAGTGTCCTTAGGCGTAGAAATCACAAGAAACCAAGTATAACTTATGCGTAAAAACACCAAAGTTACGCGTAACAATCAAGAGTTACTGTGAGATTTAGCTTACGCATAAGTAGGGTAAAGGCACTAAAGTTATGCGTAGACACAAAGTTAGGCGTAGAAAGTTATGCGTAGGATTACCTTATGCGTAAGACTAGGCTTAGGCGTAAGATGAATCTTATGCGTAGGATTTCTACGCGTAAGCTTTATGCTTATGCGTAAGTTTAGGGTTTTATCCCAAATGATCTTTACACTACAAGGCAAAAGATATCCAAAGTCGACGTATTTTCAGGCTTATCCAAGCAAGAAAACACGGAGTAAACCACAAAAATGAAGATCAAACCAAGGAATAACTTACGCGTAATATTAGGGTTTTAATACGCGTAAGATTACTCGTAAAATGATTGTGCCCAAATTTGTTTCTAAACCAGATTTTTGTTATGGAATAGCTTCAATATCACCAAAATAACCCAAAAGTGTGAAACTTGATGAACCAAAACAGCTAAACGGGTTACGCATAGAACGACACCCACGAACAAAAACACGCTTAAAAACTTAGATCCACGTGTAAAGGTTGAAACTTTTGCCAAAACAAGTATTTTAACACCTTAAACGCTTGAAAGTACAAGAATCTTGGAATAAAAAGTGTAAAAAATGAGTTATTAAGCGAACCAAAGTGTTAACCACGCTTACGTAAGACCAAAACAAAACTTCAAAACGAAAGTGTTAACCCAACTATTTGGTGATTGATACCATCGTTAGGTCACTAGATTTACAACACAAGCTTCAATGAAAGAGATAGAAAGCCGATTGAACAATACACACACAAACACACACACGTATAAGCTATAGATGGTTAGGCGTAGAGTATGTGAAAGAAATGCATTGAACAACCAACCCTCAAGTGAGGGTTATACAAGAGTATTTATAGGCAAGGAGCTAGGGCAACACTCCCACTCCTTCCCTTTTCCTTATTAGACATGGGCCTAAGCTTATGGGCCTTCTACATAAGCTAGACCTTAAACAAACATAAAGGCCATAATAAGCTACCTATTACATATGAGTAACTAACACTTGAATTAAGGTTTAGGAGTGATTCCAACAGATAGTGTCCTCAAAGAATATGTGTGCGGCTTTGGATCTCCGTTCCAAATAAGTGGTAAGAGTTATAGCAGCTTTAAACTTAGACCTCACCACCTTATTTGTATAATCTTCATATTTTTTCAACTGCTGTATTTCTTTATCAAGTATGAAACGAGCTCCAAATTCTGTCACCTGTAAATTTCCGTCTGCAACAAATGTATTCTAAGAATCAATCAAATCATAGTCACTTATTTCCCCTACCTTTACCATAAAGTATGCACACAAACAGTCGCCTTTGTGACATGTAAGATTGAGATGCTCATGTGGTAAATCAAATTAACATGTTAAAACTGACCTCTTGGCTCAACGCTTAATGATACACGAAACGTGTTCTTTTGATTTTTATTCACCATTCTTTGAAGGTCATTAGCTGATGTCCAATAGAAAACCAATTGGTTCTCCAATCCTTGCACCAAGTTTACAGGGACGGGAATTTTACAAAGTGTTTCCCCGTGATGGATATGAGCTGTCACCACGTATTTTGTTTCCATGTTAGCATCTGTATGGTGGAAAGCAATAACAACGCATATGGCCACTCCAACCCATGGGCCATCATGAAACAATATTTCGTCAGATTTTAACATCGTGAACTTTGGTGGAATTTCCCATCTTCCAGCACCAACTATCTCAAATACAGCTTCTGGTGCCATCCAATATTTTGTTCTTAACTGAAAACACACACACACAAAATAGTTACTTACTAATGGTCTCATTTTACATTTTGGGAGAACACAAATTAATAAAAACATAATTAGATGTATAGATCTTGATATTCTATCTTGAAATGCACTGGATGTTACACACACACACACACATAAACACACACAGACACAGAGAGGGGGGGAGACCTGAAGATAACTATTAAGCACTCTTTCTGCTAGATAACTGCCACTTTCGTTTCCTCGCTAGTCGGGCGTTCAAACATGAAACCGTTGGACTAGTGTTGTTGCTTGTGGCATGAAAGGTAGACATATCTACCTCTTCTCCTGACATGATGTAATTGAATCTAACCTGAAGTCCATAAAGTGTGTCCTGATTTACTATTGAAAGTTTGGGTAATGACTGAAGCCTCTTGCAATTATTCAAGCAAAGCATTTTAAGATTTGAAAGTAGACTGATGCTTGACGCCAGATGATCAAAATTATTTCCAGATATATCCAAAGATATTAATCGATGTAATAAACCAATACCATCAGGAACTACTGATAGATTGCAATAACTTAGATCAAGCTCCCTTATATTTGATAAGATATCTACATTTGTAAAAATAAAACCTTTATTTTGAGATGAAAATGGACATCTTTGAGCACGTAGGAGTCTTAATCTTTTCAGGTAACGAATGGACAAAGGAATCTCTTCTATAGAGATTTCACTTGCATCAAGCTTCCTCAAGTTATGCAATTTAGTGACTGAATTAAAAAACCCCAAAAACCCTAAAACGACTCTCTCCTCTTTGGCGACAAAAAGAAAAATTCGAAACCCTATCATCCTGCAAATCGATCCTCTTTTAAACTCTAATTAGATTGTGTCTACAGCTATTTGATTACATTGGTAATTACTTTGTTAATTACTTTTATTTTCTGATCGGTATAGGTGTTTTCTGTTAGGGTTTTGTTAATCGCTTTTAGGGTTTCGTTTTTGGTTTTTGTTTCGCGCGGTGGTTTATCTTGTTGTGCACCTTCAAGACTCCTAATTAAGCATTCAAATTATCACCATATGATGGAGGTTGGTTAGTTTATTGGGGGATCGTATAAACCCTAACTTTCGCTTAGGGTTTTATCTTTGCTTGGTTCAATTATATGGTTGGTGTAATTGCTTTGCGTGCCTATTGATTCATTGTTTGTGGGTTTCTTGTGATGGAGAGAGGGTTTTTTAACAAAGATGGTTCTTCGAGTAAGGCTAATTCTATAGCCACCAACGTGGATGGAAAAGAGACTAACTTGGCCGATGATGTTGATCCCTCGTTGTCGAACCACGATTGTGCTAGGGTTTTGGCGAAACCCTAGCACTCAAGATGATAATCTGTATGGAGAATTCGTTTGAATCAGTATGGGGTACCACCAATCTGGATAACACAAGTTGCGGGATCATTTTTGGTGGGTTGGATTCAATGGGAGCACTAGCCATGGTAAACCAATATTTCTAAGGAGGATCGTGCCCTAACGTGGTCAATGCTTCTAATTCCGGTTTTCACAAGGTTGATACGGTTTTCGCACGCCTAACATGGACCAAACTCACCCATGGGCGGAACCTAGGGTGGGGATTGAAAGTAATTACCGGTCCCAACGTGGTGAATGCTTCTACTCGTGTCCTAACGTGATTGGTAGTGTAACTAACGAAGTGAGGTCATTTGCTAATGTGTTAAACCCGGAACGTGTCTCTAGGAAAGTTAATTTTCGTGCCTTGGTGAATGAGACGCGCATTGATAATCATGATACGCAGCTTCCAAGGTCGCTATGGAGGGTGTATTCAACCGGTATGAAAATACACTTGTTGGCTTCTTTGTTGGCAAGAATGTTGCTTTTCATTTGGTTAAGAACTACGTCTCCAACACGTGGGGTAAGTTTGGTTTTCGAAACTAATGAAGAATGATGATGGTGTTTTCCTCTTTAAATTCGGTTCTAAAGAGGGTGTTGAGAATGTTCTTCAACGGGGCCCTTGGATTATTCGCAATTCTCCTCTCATTCTCACTAGATGGACTCCTGATGTGCTATTGTCTAAAAGTGAGGTAACTAGAGTTCCCGTTTGGATTAAATTGCATAATGTTCCATTACTTGCATATTCAGAAGATGGGTTGAGCTTAATTGCTACTCAAGTGGGTAAGCCGATTATGTTAGATGCTTTTACAAGTTCCATGTGTGTTGATTCATGGGGTCGTATTAGTTTTGCACGTGCTCTTGTGGAATTATCATCTGATTTTGAGCTTAAACATGTGGTGACTATGGCGATCCCTAACAAGGATGATAGTGGTTTTACTACGGCAAGTATAAAGGTGGAATATGAATGGAAGCCTAACACCACTCGAATGTAAAGTGTTTGGGCATGATACTGCTTGTTGTCCTAAGAGTATTATGGAGAATAATGATGTTCCCCCCACCTCTAAAGTGGATGAACTCCGATGATGGTTTTAAGGTGGTGCGTAATCGAAAGCCAAACCTAAAGGTACGCAGATGACTGGTGGTATTAATACGGGTAAGGGTCCTAGATTTGCACCTAGGAAGCAGGTATATGTTGCAAAGACGAACTTCCTGCTAGTGGTATTGCTAATGATACACCAATTACTACGCCAAACTCGTTTGGGACTCTTGAGGTGGAAGATGACTCGGGCATCCCAAGTATTGTGGCTGATTCTACTAAAACGGTGAAGACGGGAAGTCTTCCGGTACTACTAAGGAAGCGGTATTGATGGTTCTGGGAAGGACCTTGGTGAGCGCCTAAGCCTCCGGAGAATGGGACTTCTTCTCACGCCAAGCTTGTGAGTGATTCAATAGGATCAATGGATGTTGGTTCTACTCCCATAGCTGAGAAAATTGGTAAGCTTGAAAAGCTAATTATTGATGGGAAAGCTACTCTTGTGGATGATGATGGTCAACCTATTCCGTCTACCTCTTCTACTAAGAGAGTCAACCCTTTTTCTAAAGTGGGAGAGATTGTGGTGTCGATTCGAAGATGAGGTTGTTGCTAACCCATTTGATGAGTCTGTTAATATTTTTGGTGGTAGCTTAATACGAGTTTGAAGATGAATATGATGACTATGACTTCGATGACTATGCGAAACAGGTTCGTGATCTTCCAGGGAATTTGGATTCCTTTAATGCCATGTATGGCACAAAGTTTCAAGGTCCTAGGAAGTAATTTTATTTTGTTGTGTCATATGTTATCTTTTGAGTAGTGGTTTGTTTTCTTGTTTAGAGAATAGGAAGTATCTTGTTATGTAAGCTTTATGCCTATGTAACGGGCTGAGATATGGGACTTCACTCATATCCATTGTACTTAAACGTTTATTTGGTTAATATATTTACCAGGGTGCAGGATTACTCCCCTTTACCCAAAAAAAAAGTTATGCAATTCCCCCAAGCTTTCTGGTAACTTCTTGATGTTAGTTCCATCCACATACAGATGCTCTAAGCACATCATGTTTCATTCAAACTCGGGAATATATTCAAGATTAGAGCAGCCAGAGAGAAGTAGTGTCACAAGAGCTTCCATTTCGATGTTGCTTCTGCCAAGGCTTTGAAGATTTGTACACCCAGTAAGATTCATGTATTGTAGACTTTTCTGCATAAGTACTGATTCGTGCAACTCTCTCAAGTTTGTGCAGCCTTCAAGATTTAGTTTCACAAGTTTTGGAGTTGATGTCAAATCTGGGATACTGATTAAATCCTTTGAAAAACTAAGGTCAATAGATCTCAAATTCGAAAAAACCTGTAAAATGATAAGAAATTTCTCAAATTCCTATCTTGCAATCACTGCAAATTTATTGGTAACACATGATTATCGGAATCTATAGACAATACTTATAAGAGTTTCCTCGCAAAGTGTTTTAAGCAGTTCATAAATATGCGTCGGCTTAAAGTTTGAAGGCAAAGACTTTAAAGAACATTCAAACAATTCCAAAATTCTTAGATCATTCGAAAGATAACTAAGACCTTGAGGAAAGTGTATATTACTTATTCTGAGAAATTTCAACCTCCTCATTATTGAGAAACAGCATGGATCATCAATGGAATCACCCATTTCAACCTTCTCCTGGTTAATGATACCAATTGTACGCGATTTCTGGTAATAAGAAGCACAAAAGCAGAGTAAGTAATATAATTCTTTCATCATCCTTCATTCACAAAAAGGTTGGTTTGACGGGCCACCTTAACCCGGGATCCATTCTGGACCCATGAAACTCTTCCCCAAGGACCGTACATCATACAATGTTTAGTTGTTTGCAAGCCGCAAAACTTAGGATCAAACCAAAAACCTTTTCAAGTTTTTTTTTTTTTTAATTATTAATTATTTGAGTTTTTTAGTGAAATGTTTTTAACTTTTATCGACACCCGCTTTTATTTTATATTAAGAGACGCATTATAACATTAATAGTTTGGAGTTAAATATGAAAACAGGTCCATGTACAAACCTTCGGTTTCAATAAGAGGACTTCTACAATATCTTGGAAATTTTTTATTGCAGAGTGAATTCCTCTATAAATATGTGATTTCTTACGAAGAATTTCCCAGCACATTTGTTGGAGCAGATCATGCATCCACACACAATCATCAAGATTGATAGTTATGAGAAACTTGTTCATAAGATCAGTGATTCCACACTCAGCGTACAAACCAATATTCGTTAGTATATCTTTAACCAAATCCATGTCTCTCCCTTTCAGGAAACATGCAATATACATGAAGATATCCTGCTGATTACTATCAAGTCTTGCAAAAACTACTTCAAGTCTTCCAAGAACATCTTTAGGCGGATATTCTTGAAGTTTCTTCAACATCTCTTTCCAATAGCTCTCCTCCTTCTCGTATAACAGAGAACCATAAACATTAAGGGCTAATGGGAGACCGCCAGCAAGCTTCACAATATCATCCGCCCATTTTTCATACACTTGTGCAGGAGGGCCATGCTCAAACGCTGACTGATAAAAGAGTCTATGATATAGGATAATCTTGATGGGTCATGGTTCAGGTCAGTATGTGGGTCACAGATCAAGAAGGATGGGTCAGTGGTGAATAAAATGAAGTGGGATTTATCAAGTCTTTGTATTTGACCGAGTATTAATGAATACATGGGTAGTTAGTTGTTTCTTGTTTACTAGGAAATAATGGTGCACGTTGCATTGTTCTTTTTTGTTTAGCTTTATTATAAATATCAGTAGGTTTCATATTGTACATGGATCAGTTTTCCATATTAATATAATACACAGAATTGCAAAACCAGTTAGCACATGAGAGTCGATATATTTATGTTGTGTTGAGTTGTGTGTTTCTTGTGGTGTGATCGAGGGTAAGGAAGGCTGATTTCCAACATGTGGTATCAGAGCCAAGGGGTTCATACCTGGTTCGGATCAAGAAAAAGAGGGCCAATTGCAACCCTATGCAATCATGTCGAGTAGAAAAAAGAAGAAGCAACAGTTTGTCGAATGGTAGAAAGCAAGAAACAAAGCAAGCAGCAAGGTTGATCACGTGGTGATCAAAAAGCAAGAATGCAGCAGCAAGTTATCGCAAGTTAGCAAGCAAGAAGGTTGTCGCATAGTTTGTAGCAGGTAGCAGGCAAGACAACCATAGCAAGTAGAAAGTTTTCAGATTTGTAGCAAGTAGCAAGCAAGAAAAAATCGTAAGAAAGCAAGAAGCAAGAACGAGATCATGGCCGGTATTTAGCAAGAAATCAATACCGTTTTGGAACTCAAAAGTAAGAGCAAGAACAAAGTTTTTGAAACTTTGAAAAGTACGTGCAAGGTAGCAAGCAAGAAGCAAGAAGAAAGAAGCAAGTATGAGACAGAGCAAGGAGCCGAGACAGTGTTCGAGATTATGATCGTCCAAAGAGTCTATGCATTATTAGAGCAAGAAAGATGCAAGTTTACAATGAACAAATGCAAGTTTCAGGTTGAGGTGATGAAGAAACTGGTCGAGATCATCAAGATTACGGGGGTGAATGTAGGAAAATCTTGATGGGTCATGGTTCAGGTCAGTATGTGGGTCACGGATCAAGAAAGATGGGTCAGTGGTGAATAAAATGAAGTGGGATTTACCAAGTTTGTGTGTTTGACCGAGTATTAAGGAATACATGGGTAGTTAGTTGTTTCCTGTTTACTAGGAAATAATGGTGCACGTTGCATTGTTCTTTTTTGTTTAGCTTTATTATAAATATCAGTAGGTTTCATATTGTACATGGATCAGTTTTCCATATTAATATAATACACAGAATTGCAAAACCAGTTAGCACATGAGAGTCGATATATTTATGTTGTGTTGAGTTGTGTGTTTCTTGTGGTGTGATCGAGGGTAAGGAAGGCTGATTTCCAACATATGAGCTTCATAATTTTTCATTTCTTCACATCTGTAGATTTCAATTATTTTTTGAACATTCAGCAAATCTATGTTTGTTGTTGTTACTATGATTCTGGTGCCAGGTCCAAACCATTCTCGTCCCCCCGCTAAATATGTTAACTGGTCAACATGATTCACATCATTCAAAACAATTATCAACGTTTGTCCGTGTTTAACACTTTGTACACGAACGCTTTTCTCCTTCAAAATGTCATCAAGGAGTTTTTGTTGTAACTTGCATAGATCAGTACTATCATCTTGCTTGGAAATGTCCTTGATGTTTTCAATGAAGCTACTTCTTTCAAACTTCTTTTGAATGTTTTTAAAGACAGCTTCAGCTAAAGTAGTCTTCCCAATTCCACTCATCCCGCAAATCCCAACAAAAAGAGCTTCTCTACACTCCATACTCAAAATTCTTTTTACTTCATCCACTTTTGACTCCATTCCCACTAGACCGCTAAATTCATCTACTGGTAGTGTATTTGGCATGTCCTTTAATATTTTTGTTAAAATTTCACTTATGACTTCTGCTTCATTCCTGTAGATAACCAGATAACCAGATATTATAGTAGCGGGCTAGAAAATCTATGGCAATCACATTAGGATTCTTACAATTGTATTGTCAAAAAAGAAAAGGCTAATAACAACTACCTGATTGGTGTCACGTGCAATCCCGAGAGAGCCCCCACCTTTCTGAAAGCATCCCTCCATGTTTCCACGCTCTGTGGGGCTATTTCAGGATTTGCTTCATGATCAGAAAAGCCTCGTTCGAAGCACTTTCTTTGATGGCGTACGTCAGAGGGATCCACATGGTAAAAAACAGGAATAACAATCAGTTTCCCCTGTTCCATGCACTTAACAATATTTTCAATTTCTTCCAAACACCATTTGGATGTTGCATATTTGCTTGATAAAACCACTATGGCAATTCTTGACGCTTCTATGGCCTCTAGGAGTTCGTAAGCAATGGGGTTCCCAATCTCAAGTGTCTTGTCATCTTTGTAAGTTGTAATATCATTTCTAATTAAAGCATCATATAAATGGCTGGTGAAACCCATGCGGGTGTCTTCCCCTCGGAAGCTCATGAAAACATCATAACTCTGTGATAGTCTAGTTGAAGATGACGACGATGCATATGCCATCATCTATAGAGTTCACCGTAATAATGTATTATAGATCAATTGTGATAACACCAAATGACATAAACCATAAGATTTTAAAGTTAATACCAGATACTTAGTTATTATCAACAAAGAATCTAATAAAATAATTGAAGTTTTAATATACATAACAATTAACAAGCATCAACGTCTAACTATTATTCTTATGTATTATTCCTTCCATCCTAGAATAATTGTCAATCAAAATACACAGATACACAATATAATCTAAGAAAAGTGCAATTATCCCAACTGTACGGTTCTTGGGTAAGGGTTGCTTTGGATCAAAAACTGGATCCCGGGTTGGGGTATGCCCGTCTGACCAACCTATAGAGAATAATTGTGGGAGAATTTCACTCCTAAACTACATTAAGCCCTAGAATAATCCACTAAATAATGAATCTATAAGTATATATATATATATATATATATGTTTTCCATGTTTGCATAAATGAACGTAAACATTACCTTATTACTAAGAAAGATAGTGTATGGAATGAATTAAAAACACTACTACATAATAGGTCATTAGCGACAGCTTTTTCTGTCGGAAATCCCTCGGTAACAGCTGTTTCCAACGGATTAGTGACGGAAAGGGGCTGTCGGTGATTCATGGTCGGTAATTACTATCCGTCGGAAATCTGTTGGAAACACCGACTGAAAAAACGTGTCAGAAATCTGTTGGTGAGTTTCTCGTCGGAAGTCAGTCGGTAAACTTTCTGTCGGAAATAAGTCAATCGGAAAGTCGTCGGAAATCCGTCAGAAAATACTAATAGTTTCACTCACTAAAGCACGAATGTATTTAATCCCGCATCTAAAATTACTAAAAAGAGCTAATAAATAAGATTGATAATTCAAAATTAAATAGATCTATCACGGAAATTTAGCATTCAAATTTCAAAAATTGTGGTCAAATCAAAATGTATACAAGAACAGCCCACTGAAACCAAGCTGATACTTTTTCCAAAGCATTAAATCAACAAATATGTAGCGATATGCTATTGATGACTTGCAGACTTCAGCTATGAAAAGATAGAACCCAATCTTTCGGCTGGATAAAAAACATACAACAAAATTTCCACCCGGACCAGGTATTCTGTAACATTATGATATGTCTTTAACTAGTAATACAAAATATGTTGACCTGAGAATTTGGATGAACCAGATGCCCATATAACCATCCACGTGAACTAGCTAGACTAAACTACCTGATATTGGTAGAAATAGTACCCTATAATTGGAATGATTAGAACGAGGATTGCTTTCACGATGTCTAATAGTTAAGCTGCCTTGCATCAATATTTCTTACTGTCTCAGTGGAGTGGAGTCCATTTCAGTCTCTTGGCCTGCCATCTCTACCTGAAAAACATTAAAAAACAATAGATTATGTATATAAGTAATAGAACACTTTGTATATCACAAAAAACTTGAGCCAAGGAGATTAACAAAATCACTAAAAAGCAAACAATAACAAGCTACCTCAGAATTGCTTGACAAGGCTTCTTTATTTTCTGCAGTGAAGTCACTACTCGCTTTATCACCATGTATTGACTCGACCAAAGCTACAAGTGTCGGCACTTACTTCAAATATAAAACCTATGTGGTGCGAAAATATATGGAGATAAGTAGTTACCTTAAGAAGGAGGATGTCATCATAAGTGACATTAGCATAGATGAGATGTACCTGGGTGGTATCCTTTGTCCTCTCTAGTATAGCTCTAGCAACTTATTAAATCCAAAAAAATAAAAAATAAAAAAATTAAGGGTGATCCTCATGAACAAGCAGGTTGCTTTGAAACAAATAACTTGTACTTCACAAAATTCACAAACTATTTAGCACCTGAAACATCGGAGTGATTCCAGATCCACCATCAAGCATTCCGAAAGCTCTCACCTGGTTAGGTTGATACTTGAATCGACCCTGGAATTATCACAAGCCTATAAGGATTGGTAATAATCTTATTAAAGGAGTGATAATTAGATGTCAGAGGTATCGTCAGACGTTATGATGGAGTGATAATCAAATGGCTTTTTGTTTATGCATTCTCATTTTTAAGCTAGTTAATGCAGTTATTAGATGCTTATAAAGTGTTAGTAGATTATAATATTTAAAGACACGTACCATTCTTTTCTTTTTTGTTTGATAGCTTTGGTCTAAATTTCAAACTATGTTTTACTTTAAATTGTACTCGAGATTACTGACCTCTTGAGATGATTCTGCTGACTCTGTATACACATATGCAACGGTTAGATATATGATAGATGGATGTAACTAAAACCTTCTGTCTTGATGTGTCCATTAGAAGCTGTAATTTTGATAGCTCGCTCAAGGGGTAACAAATTATAATGGCACCTCTAATTATAATGGTGATCATAATCAAAGTGATTATATATGGTTTAGAGAAAGGCGAGCAAGATAAGTCTCACCGATCAATCGGGAACCATTTGGGAAACTGATCCAGGATCCATGAGAATGCAAACCAAATCTCACATATAACAGAAGTCAACGATAACTCAACTGTCTCGAACAAACGAGTTTGTAAGGATCTCCTTCCGACTTCTGTAAGTTTTGTCAGTCCAAAATCCGCAACCTAGAAATAAGTATATCTCGTGTTAACTAACTGATAATATGTTGATTAATGCCTTTTTATACCCTTATCATATGTTGATTCAGTCGTATAATTGCTAAAACCTCATCAAATCTTTAAAAGTTGTAGCTAATTACTTATGCCTATTATTTACTTGTAGTGCTAGTGTGCTACTGATAAGCATTATAAATTTATAGCTACTTACTTTTTGAAGTCATTAAGTAAATTTAAAATTGTAGGTACATAACTGTTTGATTAAACAATAAAATGATCCAGCTGCAATAATTACTAAGTAAAGATACTTAATTGGTGTACTGAACTTTGTTCAACGTTGGGTATATCTGAACTAAATGATGTGCAAGTATGTTCTTTGTATACTATCCACAACCTTTAGACCAAATTTGGTGAACATAGAAGACGGTATCATATAAGAATTATTGGGAGTTCAATAATCAGTTTCAAAACGCACTATTTAAACACCGATTATGCTAGATCAAAATGTACTGATAGATGCTCTAAAAAAACAAAACATAATGACTATGATTACCATGAATGTGCTCCATTCCAAATCTATCCTTCTATAAAAGTCAAAGTAGAAGCAAATGCTGAAGAGAAGAGCTCCAGCAACCGGTCCAATGGAAATACCAGCACTTTGAGCACCAGTTAATCCTGCGTAAACCACCACCACAATCCAACCCTTTGTGTTGCAACAATAAGGATTAATCAGTAATAAGAAATTAACATAGCGAATAGTAACAACTACAATAAGCCATCCCGACAAATCTACACAATAAACAACCACGCGTGTTGTATTAAATCAATTAAACGTTTAAACTAAACTAACACACTCCGTTTAAGTAAACTAACACACTCCGTTTAACTAAACTAACTAGCGCGCCGTTTATCTAAACAATAACACACGCCGCCGTTTATCTAAACTAACCGGAATAATGCTTACGCAATTTCACGCGGCACCGGATAATCACTTCAATCAGTCATAGGCAACACGTGCCAACAATTTCAAACTTAATCAAGCAAAGGCATAATCTAACAAATTAGCCAACAATAATAATTGGTCAAAATCATCATCTAAACACATTAGTTTCAAATCGAGTAAATTAGCTAACTAACATATTGTAATAGTATTACAATCAAGTAAAATTAGGGCAAAATTAGGTCAAAACTCAACAAATTAGGTCAAAAAACGAAAATTAAATTGGGGAAAATAGATATACCACATCGTAGAAGTGGTGCGGGTGATGAACAGAAGCAAAAAATGGGGGAAATGAGCTCAGATTGATGTTTGATGAACTGTTATAGGAGTTTCGATTGGGGAAAAATTAGCAAAATATCACTTATGGTGCGGGAAGAGGAAGCGTTTGGTATTTAGTAGAAGTGGGTTTTGATATTTGAGAGGCGTTTCTGTGTTTATGTTTTAGAGGGAAGATGAAGAGTTTGGCATTTAGTCTATTAATAATAAGTTAACATAGAAGTGGGTTTTGATATAATTGTCGGTTTATTGTCGGAAAGTGGACGTAATGTTATGTAAAATACCGATGAATTTCCGTCAAAAATAGATCCCTCGGAAATCTTCCAGAATTCCGTCAGAAATTCTTAGCAAAAAATCGATCACAATATCAATTGAATAAAGATGGAACTCATTAATGCGCAGGATATTATCCGTCGGAAATTCCGTCAGTGTTACTCCAGTTTCTAGTAGTGAAATACATTTAGCAATCATACATACAATTAAACATTTGATCAGACAAATATATAATAGCTCGAAAGAGAGACGTGCGTGTATGTGTTTAGGTGAAAACTAACCATGGATGATGATGCAGGTGGGATTCAACAGTGTAATTTGTGCAAGATGATGTGAAGTAGCATAAAGATGGAAATTTAAAGTATGAATTATTATTCTTTATCTTGATTTATTATTATGTGGTTATGGTGTATTATTACATGAAGTTGAACATTCATTTCCATGACCACGAAACTTGTCTGTTTTGGGGTTCGATTACAGCGTCTTTGACTAAATGACAAATAGAGTTTGAAACTTTGAACTTTTGACTCACTACTCTTTGGGATATATAAAATGTTTGGGTAATGTTCTTGTGCTTTATATTAGACGGGCACGGATCTAGGGTTATATTTGGCGAAATTACGTCAATAGTTTCAACCATATTCCACTAAACTTAACTGATTTTTTGGAGTAATATATTTTACCGGGTGAAGGCCTTTTTACCCAAAAAAGTTAAATCAGTAGTTTCGGCCATTATGAAAACGTTTTGTCGGGATCACTTTTCTAATGGCCGTAAAAGTTTGGTTTTCTCTATCGTTTGATGTCCAAATACCCTTAATCACTAATTGTCCATGATATTCATATTCATTCAACAAATTATAGAACATGAGAATTTTACGTTTAAATTTATAAAATGGATAATTGATTGAAAATGTATTTAAACTGTCGCCTTTTATTATGTTGTGTAACCCTAATAAATGTGAGGATATTGCTAAATCTCCAAAATTATTCACTAAATGAGGTTATTACCTTTTGTAACTGATATAGCACTGACCCCATTGACCCCATTTGAATTTAAAACATGTTACTCCCTCAGTTCCATAATTATTGACAACTGTTAACTTTTGAAATCTTTATTTTGCAATTTTAACTTTAACAATTAATTTTTGTGTTATATAAACTAGATGCAAAATATATGAATAGATTATATTCTAAATCTATATTCATTAATATATTTTTTATCAAGTATTATATAATACAAACAAAAATATTTAATGTAAAAGTCGAAGAATAAAGACTTAAAAAGTCTAACACTAAACAATAATTTTAGGACATAATGAGTATATAATATTATATACTTGTTCGTGCACACTGTTTTCCAATATACTGAGGTTTATATTGTACCAACCTCGGTTAATGTAATCCCAATCAATATAAAACCCTGGATCTTGTTATAACACACTTAAAAGATTCCCAATTATCCTCCCTTTAAACCATGGCAACACATTTAACTTTTCAAATGTTTTGAAAACAACCCACGTTTTTCCATCTGAATGCATTGTAAGGTATGTTTAGCTGTAATATAATTGTATGTATATCTGTTTAATTTGCAAGAATTATAATAAATTTGTACCTAATAAAGTCTCCATTTAGCCCTAATTTTCAATTTTTTAGAATGACTATTCCTATACATGATGGTATTGAATTGGACGTATGGATGATGGTATTTTCATGCATGAGCTATTAAGGTATGACAGTGGTGTCATATTAGAAATGTATGCTGACAAGCTTTCATTGGAATAACTAGAACGTCGTTGATAAAATTAACTGACTGTTTAAACTTACAAGCTCTGTAATATTCAACTCTACATAGTGATTTAGATAGGGGTTTACTCAGTGTAGAGAATGATTGGCTGTTAAATAGAATGTATGATCTTTCAAAGTTTGTTTGGTTCAATAAAAGTTTACATGCACAACTATAACATTGACTTATCCCACTAGTTAGCACTTCCTGAGCCTAGTACATTAAGTGATGTAACTTCTAAGAGAAGAGAAACTCCTTAAAAGAGCACCTGCAATAATTTTAGAGAGGAAGAAATGTTGCATTGGGTTGAGATAGAGGCTCAAGAAGAACATGTGAGTGATAAGGATAAGGGTATAGTTATTGATGAGCAAACACTTACGATAAAGGCAACTTTTGTTGATAAAGGCAAGAGAAAGTGAATGATGAAGTGGTAGTTGCTTGTCACACCCCCAAATTACATGTTTTGCGGAATGGAATACCTGGGGGATGACTGTCATAGCATCAAAGTTACAGTTATATCGAATGACCTAAAGTGTCGTTTTGAAAATATCGTTTGATTAAGTAAAATAATCAGAGTTTACAAAACATAGGTACCAAAAGATTTCCAATGTATCAAAATGAGTTTGTTACAATCAAACGATAGTTAAGTGCATAAAATATATATGTGAGACGCGTCGACACCGCGACTCTATGATAAGTCTACATGCATGCCATGAAGTGAATGCCTTAGATACCTGAGATAAAACATGCTAAAAAGTGTCAACACAATGGTTGAGTGAGTTCATAGAGTTTGTTTAACATGTAAAGCTTTTAATGAACGTTCATGCAGCAAAGGCAAAGATCTTGGTCATTTAGAATAGTCCACAAAGCAAAGGCATTGTAAATCCACTCAGTTCCAAGTTCCGCCCATACAAAACTTGCAACCTGTGTGTTCACAACCCACTACCAAAAGTAGTATATCTAGTAGTCAAGTATACGTTGTCATAATAGTTCACCATATAGCACCACGTATATAATAATTCAGGGATGCTCCGAACATGGGAGACTTTGCACTGCTCCGACAAGGGAGACTCCTTTGTCACTCGACCACCTAAGCGAGAATTATTGAGAACGCTCCAACAATAAGGCGAGACTTTGTATTGCTCCGTTCACATAGGGAGACTTGGTATTGCTCCGTTCACATAGGGAGACATTTAGGTCATAGCACGTACGGTTCAATAAGTTCAAACAAGTCATAAGTTCGTAATTAAGTCCAAGTGTTCCATTCAAAAGTTCGTAATTAAGTTCAAGAGTTTAAGTCGAGTTCAAAAGTTCAAAACAGTCAAAGAGCTCAAAACATATCAAAAGGTTCAAAATAGTCAAAGGGTTCAATATTATGTCAAACAAGTTCAAAATAGTCAAAGGGTTCAATATTATGTCAAACAAGTTCAAAATAGTCAAAGGGTTCAATATAAAGTCAAACAAGTGCAAAATAGTCAAAATGTTCAATATTAAGTTAGAAGAGATTAATTATATGTCAAAATGTTTTAAACCAAGTTAAAAGAGATTAATTATATGTCAAAATATTTTAAATCAAGTTTAAAGAGATTAATTATATGTCAAAAGAATTAAATCAAGTTAAAGTGTTCAAATCTATGCAAAAAGGTTCCTATCAAGTTAAAATAGTTCAAATATATATGTCAAAGGGCTCAAAATCAAGGAAAGTGGTTCAAATTATAGTGTTCATAACATAGTATCAATTTAGTTCGGGCACAATCTATTTACTAGCATAAGTAGTGAAACAAAGAGTTATTTAAGTTCATATAAATGTAAAAAAAAAAGCAAGTAGTTGAGCATGTATCTCCCCCAAAGAGTTCATAAAACAATTAAACGAGTAAAAGTGGGGCTACGAACTCACCTGGTGCAATGATTATGATGACAAAAGTAGATACACTGAAATGAGGTGCAATTCTCTATCTACAACCTAATATGAATGATATGTTCTAATGTAAGCCATGAAATAATGCGGTGCATGCAAACTCATATGATATGCATACCACTTGAACATTTTTGAAAATGAAGTTTATCGTCGAAATACACGTTTATGACATCTCGTCATGTTATAAAATATTTTACAAGTACTTACGTTGAAACGATATCCTACAATAGTTGCTTAGTGATTTATCAAGAAATTATAGTTTATGAGTAGTTTTCGGAAAAGTTTCGAGAGATCGTATATTACTCGTTACAACTTCGTTTGAAGAACGGATGAACATTTTGTAAAATAGGCCAGGTGAACTCACTTTTACTTAAAGACATTATTTTCTCAAAAGTACTCTATCGATAGGAAAAACGGCTTCAAACATGGTCACTGCGATAACCATTTTGGTCTAATAAAAATATATAAGTGTTATACTTGTGTAAAATAGTTACGATATCCATATTTAAAATGCGTATAACTTAGTCGTTATAAGTCCGTTTTCTACGTTTTATAAATCCTTAATTTCGTGTTAATATATACTAATATATTTTTGACAAATCGACTCATTTAGATAAGGTTTAAAACTTATTTTTGCTCCTTAAATAACTCTTGACAGCTTGCAAATTTTCGGAAAATTAGTTTTGCCTAAACTTAAAAATAACGTAACTTCGTTATAAATGTTTTTAACCCGTTCAGCGATTACGGTTTTTTTAAAGTATATTTTCTGAATATCTAGCCCAAAATAATCCATGACCTGTCGAAATTTCCAGATTTTACAAAAACGATCAGACCTCAATCTTAAGTTGTCGAAAATGATTTTTCTTGCGTAACTCTTGTTTCAATCACTTCAAATCAACACCAAATATATTCTAAACCTACCATACACCTTCTTAGGGTGTCATGGGTTCCTAAACTTCATCAATAATGATATGTTTCAAGGGATTAATTATAGGATGATTAAAACTTATAATAAGTAATAAAAACAATTAAAAGTGGTATGAATCACATAATACTTGCATGTTTTTCTACTAGGATAATAAAAATAACTCAAGTAAGATTAGGAAAGAGTTATAAAGATTATGAAAAGCTTACTAGTTGAATGATGAGATAGCACCACGTATATAATAATGTATGTCAGGCAAAGCTCCTAGAATAAATAATATGCGTCCCGTAATATAGTGAACGAGAGGTTGGCCGACCTCTAATAGCGCTATCCATACTACCTACTGGAAGGAGACTAACAATGCAATGAACGGTACATCATACAACTATTAATATACAATTAAGATCACTCCGAACATGGGAGAATTTGCAATCGCTTCCAATAAGGGAGACTTGGTATTGCTTTTCACATAGGAGACTTTGCACTCAACCAATAAGCGAGACTTGGTATTGTCTGCTCACATAGGAGACCTTTAGTCATAGCACATACTCGGTTCAATAAGTTCAAACAAGTCATAAGTTCGTAATTAGGCTCAAGTGTTCCAGTCAAAAGTTCATAATTAAGTTCAAGAGTTTAAGTCAAGTTCAAAAGTTCAAAACAGTCAAAGAGCTCAAAACATATCAAAAGGTTCAAAATAGTCAAAGGGTTCAATATTATGACAAACAAGTTCAAAATAGTCAAAGGGTTCAATATTAAGTTAAAAGAGATTAATTATATGTCAAAATGTTTTAAATTAAGTTAGAAGAGATTAATTATATGTCAAAATGTTTTAAATCAAGTTAAGATAGATTAATTATATGTCAAAATGTTTTAAATCAAGTTAAAAGAGATTAATTATATGTTAAAATATTTTAAATCAAGTTAAAAGAGATTAATTATATGTCAAAAGAATTAAATAAAGTTAAAGTGTTCAAATCTATGCCAAAATGTTTCTATCAAGTTAAAAGAGTTCAAATATATATGTCGAATGGCTCAAAATCAAGGAAAGTGGTTCAAATAATAGTGTTCATAACATAGTATCAATTCAGTTCGGGCATAATCTACTTACTAGCATAAGTAGTGAAACAACAGCTATTTAAGTTCATATAAGTGTAAAGTAAAAGCAAGTAGTTGAGCATGTATCTCCCCCGAAGAGTTTATAAAACAATTAAACGAGTAAAAGTGGGGCTACGAACTCACCTGATGCAATGATAATGATGACAAAAGTATACTTGAAATGAGGTGCAATCTCTATCTGCAACCTAATATGAATGATATGTTCTAATGTAAGTCATGAAACAATGTCGTGCATGCAAACTCATATGATATCCATACCACTTGTGCATTTTTGAAAATGAAGTTTATCGTTGAAATACACGTTTATGACAACGTATACTTGACTACTAGACATACTACTTTTGGCAGTGGGTTGTGAACACACATGTTGCAAGTTTTGTATGGGCGGAACTTGGAACTGAGTGGATTTACAATGCCTTTGCTTTGTGGACTATTCTCAATGAATAAAAACTTTGCCTTTGCTGCATGAGCGTTCCTTAAAAGCTTTACATGTTAGACAAACTCTATGAACTCACTCAACCATTGTGTTGACACTTTTAACATGTTTTATCTCAGGTATCTAAGGCATTCACTTCATGGCATGCATGTGGACTTATCATAGAGTCGCGGTGTCGATGCGTCTCACATATATTTTATGCACTTAACTATCGTTTGATTGTAACAAACTTATTTTGGTACTTTGGAAATCTTTTGGGACCTATTCTTTGTAAACTCTGATTATTTTACTTAATCAAACGATATTTTCAAAACGACACTTTAGGTCGTTCGATATAACTGTAACTTTGATGCTATGACAGTCATCCCCAGGTATTCCATTCCGCTGCAAAACAGGTAATTTGGGGGTGTGACAGATTGGTATCTACTTTTGAGAAAATAATGTCTTTAAGTAAAAGTGAGTTCACCTGGCCTATTTTCCAAAATGTTCAACCGTTCGTCAAACGAAGTTGTAACGAGTAATATACGATCTCTCGAAACTTTTCCGAAAACTACTCATAAACTATAATTTCTTGATAAATCACTAAGCAACTATTGTAGGATGTCGTTTCAACGTAAGTACTTGTAAAGTATTTTATAACATGACGAGATGTCATAAACGTTTATTTCGACGATAAACTTCATTTTCAAAAATGTACAAGTGATATGGATATCATATGAGTTTGCATGCACGACATTATTTCATGGCTTACATTAGAACATATCATTCATATTAGGTTGCAGATAGAGAATTGCACCTCATTTCAGTGTATCCACTTTTGTCATCATAATCATTGCATCAGGTGAGTTCGTAGCCCCACTTTTACTCGTTTAATTGTTTTTTTTACTTATTATAAGTTTTAATCATCCTATAATTAATCCCTTGAAACATATTATTGTTGATGAAGTTTAGGAACCCATGACACCCTAAGAAGGTGCATGGTAGGTTTAGAATATATTTGGTGTTGATTTGAAGTGATTGAAACAAGAGTTACGCAAGAAAAATCATTTTCAACAACTTAAGATTGAGGTCTGATCGTTTTTGTATAATCTGGAAATTTCGACAGGTCATGGATTATTTTGGGCTAGATATTCAGAAAATATACTTTAAAACGAAACCGTGGTCGCTTGAACGGGTTAAAACGGATTTATAACGAAGAAGTTACGTTATTTTCAAGTTTAACGACGAAAACTAATTTTCTGAAAATTTGCAAGCTGTCAAGAGTTATTGAAGGGGCAAAAATGAGTTTTAAACCTTATCTAAATTAGTTGATTTGTCAAAAATATATTAGTATATATTAACACGAAATTAAGGATATATAAAACGTAGAAAACGGACTTATAACGACTAAGTTATACGCATTTTAAATATGGATATCGTAATTATTTTATACAAGAATAACACTTATATATTTTTATTAGACCAAAATGGTTATCGCAAGTGTCCATGTTTGAAGCCGTTTTCCCTATCGATGGAGTACTTTTGAGAAAATAATGTCTTTAAGTAAAAGTGAGTTCACCTGGCCTATTTTCCAAAATGTTCAACCGTTCGTCAAACGAAGTTGTAACGAGTAATATACGATCTCTCGAAACTTTTCCGAAAACTACTCATAAACTATAATTTTGTGATTAATCACTAAGCAACTATTGTAGGATGTCGTTTCAACGTAAGTACTTGTAAAGTATTTTATAACATGACGAGATGTCATAAACGTGTATTTCGACGATAAACTTCATTTTCAAAAATGTACAAGTGGTATGGATATCATATGAGTTTGCATGCACGACATTATTTCATGGCTTACATTAGAACATATCATTCATATTAGGTTGCAGATAGAGAATTGCACCTCATTTCAGTGTATCCACTTTTGTCATAATAATCATTGCATCAGTGAGTTCAGAGCCCCACTTTTACTCGTTTAATTGTTTTTATTACTTATTATAAGTTTTAATCATCCTATAATTAATCCCTTGAAACATATTATTGTTGATGAATTTTAGGAACCCATGACACCCTAAGAAGGTATATGGTAGGTTTAGAATAGATTTGGTGTTGATTTGAGGTGATTGAAACAAGAGTTACGCAAGAAAAATCATTTTCAACAACTTAAGATTGAGGTCTGATCGTTTTTGTAAAATCTGGAAATTTCGACAGGTCATGGATTATTTTGGGCTAGATATTCAGAAAATATACTTTAAAACGAAACCGTGGTCGCTTGAACGGGTTAAAATGGATTTATAACGAAGAAGTTACGTTATTTTCAAGTTTAACGACGAAAACTAATTTTTTGAAAATTTGCAAGCTGTCAAGAGTTATTTAAGGGGCAAAAATGAGTTTTAAACCTTATCTAAATGAGTCGATTTGTCAAAAATATATTAGCATATATTAACACGAAATTAAGGATATATAAAACGTAGAAAACGGACTTATTACGACTAAGTTATACGCATTTTAATTATGGATATTGATGAGTGTCTAAATACTCATCATT
Source organism: Chrysanthemum makinoi (assembly GCA_910596185.1). NCBI lineage: Eukaryota > Viridiplantae > Streptophyta > Magnoliopsida > Asterales > Asteraceae > Chrysanthemum > Chrysanthemum makinoi. Next base: position 142,185,350 of record OU343222.1, on the reverse strand, counting down.
TTGGTACCATTTAAACTGCAAAAACATCTGAAAACACTCAGAAATGCATCAAAATGATAAAAATATCACAAATAAGTGTTTTATGTGTTTTAAATGCAAAAATATCAAAATCTGTGAAAAACGCATTATCAAATTTGCATAATTGGCAGCTTTAGTCCCCAAGTTTCAAAAGTTGTCAAAAACAGTTCCTGGTAAATCTAAATAAAGAAAAATGTTATTCAAGGTCCCTGAAATATTCTAAATTGTCAAAATGGTCCTTGAATAAATCTTTTGTAAAATGGCAGAAAAGGTCCCTGAACTTTCATAAAATGTCAAGTTTGGTCCCCTGGGGGAAATTTGAAATTGTCAAAACTGGTCCTTGTACTATTGAAGTTTGTCAGTTTTAGTCCTTGTATCAAGTTTGGAAAATTACAGGATTGGTCCTTCAAGAATTGGAAATTGCAAAAATAGTCCTTGTCTTAATAAACCATTAAACACCTTTTTGCCTTGTCAAAAACCTATTGTGACCCCCCTGCCTTAAACCCTTTTGGACCCTTACTTTTTGACCCCCCTGGTCAAACCAAAACAGTCAAATACAGAGGTTTCCCTCCACCTCCTTCTTCTCCCCCACTTGCACTGTACACTCTGCAAATCCCTTCTCCCAACACTCAAAACCTTACCTTATCCCTTCCACCCTTACCCACCTCATCATTACAAACCCACCCCCCCTAGTTGCAGTCTAAAAAGCCACAGAAGTCAAATAACACCATTTCCCGCCAAAACCATCAAAAGGCTAAATCACTCAATACTCAACCATTGGTCAAATGGGGAGGTGGGATCTGCTCTAAAGGACACGTGGAGAGCTTTTGGGTATAAAAGAAAGAAGAAGAAAGAGGAAACGGGCAGTAGCTAGTTTTAAGTTTTCTTTGTATGTCGTTTCATTAGAAATATCTTAGTTTTAATCTTAAAATGTAATTTCTCAGTTTCAATGTATTGAATTTAAGCTATTTCAGTCTTTATAATCAAGTCTAGTCCTAATTCAAAATTCCATCCAAGTTTCATAATTTCATGATTCACTGTTGAAAAATCCATTTTCAAAGTCTTATATCCAAACCTGTAAAAGCTTATTTTTAAGTTCCATCAAGCTTACTTAAGCTTATTGAAGCTTTTGGAAAGCCTGGAAACCAGTTTCACTCAAATATGGTATATGGTTAACAAAAGTCAACATAAGTCAAATTCAGAAGTCAAAGCTGTTTTTGGTTACATCCTGGATTCACTGTGTTTACAAGTTCAGTTTAATGTTAAAATCTTTACATCAATTCAATTTAAGCCTAAACTTATCTTAGTTTCATAAAGAAATTGGTTTGTAGTCACTTTGAAGGGGTGTTTGGTTTAAGTAGATATTCACTTTCAAAACTGTCCCAAAGTGTTAAAAATCAGTTGAGTGAATCTCTCTTTAGTATAGATAGGTAAGTCCAGTCACAACTTTGCATACTTACTCACTAAAAAGTCAATTTCCTTTCAATCTTCATAACAGTTAGCACTAGGACTGTTTAGGCTAGAGTAATCTTAGAGTTGGGTGCAAAAGTTGATTATTAAGTTTCATTAAGTCTTATAACCATTTAACATTACAATTTTAGTCATTAGTTTAAGATTAAACTTCATTTTAGTCCACTCTTCAAGGAATGAAAAAGTCAAAATTTACTTCTAACTAGAATTTGTCCAATTTTTGTGTAGCAGTTTTAGTGTAGTTTTAGTCAAGTTAAAAAATTATAAAAAATATAAATCTTTAGTTTGCTAGCTTGTCTAACTGTGGTCAAAAGAAAAAAATTCAAAAAATTGTTTTACTAAGTCTGCTAATGGGTTAAAATGGGTCAGCTGGACAGGTTGGTGTTCTGTGCAGTGGTGTGCTGTCCACAGGGATTTTTCTCAGCTTATTAATAAGCTGCAATCAGCTTATTAAGAGTGTCTGTTGGAGCAAAAGCAAGTTAGCCAGGTGTGCCTCAAGTAGCCAGAAGCTCAGACCCTTAATCTCTTCCTAGCTTGTTCCAAATAAGCTCCAAAGTGAGCACCTTGGACTGATGTGCTGCAAACCACCATGGCAGCTAAGTTCAATTTTCAAGTGCTTATTGGATTCTAGATTTGCTTATTCAGAAACTTTGGTGCCTCTAGTATAATTAGTTCAGGTTTAGTACAACTTCAGCCTAGTTAGTGCTTATTTGTTTTTTTTTTTATTTGCTTATTTGCTTGCTTCCATTTCCTTAGCAGTTAGTATTTCCCTAGAGTAGCTTATTTTCCCAACTGCTTATTGCTCCTTTTTGCCTGTTGTCTTAGCTTATTTTGTCTCTTAAAAATGCATACAAGCTTGTCACATTGACCTTTGCTTATTGTTGCTTATTTGTGTCTTAAAAACCAAACAGTGGTGTGTTTGTTTATGATTCTGTCCAAATCAGCAGTCACTGAGTCTGCACAGGCACTTCTTGCAGACCTCTCACAAGCTTCATTGAAGCTTGTGAGGAGCTGGTTTTTGGTCCTTGTGAAGTTAGCCAGGTTTATTTTATGTCCCAATAGCTGTTTTCCCTTTTAGCTTATTTATTTAGCTTGTGTAAGTGCTTAAAGGTACCCCTTGATCACTGTTTTGTACTTATAATCCAATAAGCTCATAACTAGTTTAAGCTTCTTTAAATGATCTAGAGTACTGATAATTAGTTAAGTTATATTTAATATAGCATTATTTAGCTTCTTGGTTCAGCTGGTACTCATTTGTAGCTTATAGCTTATTTTGGATTGCTTATTATTAAGCAGTTTTACAGCAGTAGCTTTTTCCTCCATATAAGCATATGTTTTTTATATTTTTCTTAGACTTAGAATAATATTTTAACATTTTCCTGAATTTTTCAGATTTTTCCATCACTGTTTTCTATTTTTCTTTATTTTAACTAGTTTTTAATCCTTTTTAAATAGCTTTTAATACTAATAAATCAGAAAAAGCTTAAAAAAAAATATGTTTTCAATTTTCCTAGATTAAGATAAATATAAAAAGCCTAAAAAGTATTTTTCCATAATTTTCTTGGTTTAAATAGAATTTTTTAGCATTTTAATAAGTTTTAAATAGTTTTAAATTAATAATAAATACATAATAAGTCTAAAAAATATATTTTCAGCTTTAAAATAAGTTTTATCATATTTTAGATTTTTCTAAGTTTTAATTTCATTTTTCTAGATTAATTTTGTATTTTCTTGTATTTTAGTGCATTTTAAATACTTAATAAATAGTTTTTAATTAATAATAATTAATTAATTAGTTATAAAAATAATTTTCTTTTTCTATAAATTTTCTTATATCATTAGGATTGTAAAAATGTATTTTTCATATTTTTAGGATTTATATTGTATAAGTTTCACTTTTTATTTCGTGCGTTTACGTAATTTTATTTTAAACGTAAGTTTTAGTTTTAAGTTTTAAACGTTCATCATTTTAAATATAGTGATAGCGTTTATTTAATATTTCTTATCTTTTAACTTTCTTTAATTTGCATTTAAGCCCCTGTAGTTTATGGGCTTTCTTTGGTATAGATCAACCACAATCTCTTTTCCCATTCAAATCTCTCGATCACTACACGTTTGACTATTCTCGCACAGCTCGTTGGGACTTAACGACCTGGGGAAACACTATACTCTCCTGATCTTCATTGCATTCGTGCTTGAGCAGTTTTAAGTTTCTTACAGTTGGTCATTCACAAGTGGCTAGCTGCGTAGAAACTTGATGTTCGGCCCGGATCAAATTTTGGCGCCGCTGCCGGGGAGCAGTGCTAATAGTCTTACGTTTAGCAGATTAGTGATTTGACATCACTCCTTGTTCATACCATCTTTTTAAAATCAAAAAAACCCAAAAAGATTTTCATTCTTTGTTTTTTCAAAATGTTTTTCAAAAACACCAAAAATATTCCTCTTTACCCTCTTACCCTTTTGATTCTTCATTTCTTACCCTCTGTTAACCTTTGATTCTTTCTATGTCTTATCCTCACCCTCTTGGTTGTCAATGGTGTGGTGGTCCTTATAATGGTGGCAATTGCCCCAGTTGTAGCATGGTGGAATCAGGAAACGGGTCTGTCTATAACCAAGATCCCTATTCCTACCATAACACGACTGATTTATTCCATCAGCTACCACATTGTGAGACTCAGCGTTTACTGTTTGTGAGTACTGTGGTGGTTCACACTCCAGGTCTGATTGTCAATCGGGAAACACGCTTGTCTATGAGCAGGTTCCTGATAACAATTATGACTACAACACATACCACTCACAGCCACATCAGTTTTACTGTTGTGAGTATTGTGGAGGTCCTCACTCTAGCTCGGATTGTCAAACAGGGAATCCAATTCCTTGTAACAATTACGACTCTTCGTATCAAGACCAACCTCCACAGTACCAAATGATTCAAGCGACTCCTCATGAAATTACGACAGACCTTCTACTGAAGACTCTCGAGTTATTAAAAGAACTTAAGGAGGAGTCGGCTATGTCGTCCCAAAATAATCCAAAATCCATGGAAGCTTTGTTAGCCGAAGAGCGGGCTGCTAAATTAGATTCCCAGATTTCCATTGAAAACACTGTTAGGGAATCAATTAGAATACAAAAAGCATTCAAATCCAGCTCTCGATTCCGTTTCATTCCTGATGATGATGATGATGATGATGTTACCCTTGATATTAGTGAATTATGTACAGATTCATCAAGTCATCATCGAAATTCCTTCCGTGGAAAATCAGGGAGAAAAAAAAAAAAAAAAAGAATATGATGGAATTACTAGCCGAAGAACAAATGGAAAGTATAAAACATATGTATGCTAGTCCTTCTAAACTCCTCGGTCAGTTGATATCCCAGCAGTTGAGATTCCATCTCAAACAACTGCTATCACACCCAGCTCCCTTCACTCTCTGAACATGGGGGATGAGCATCTTGACCTGTTCCGAATGGAAAGGAATCGGACGAATTCATAAAGTCTAGTGTTGAGGACCTTGTCCCAACCTCGAGAGAGTCACAGGAACTTCGAGCATATGTGTGATTCTCCTTTCCCTCTTGAGTGTTCAAAAGATCATTTTGATACTTTCTCCGATCTTAGCGACGATTGTACTTCTTATGGAGACATCGAGTATGTTGAGGCATCACTCCCACAGTCTGATCCTCTTCTTGAGGAGTTCACCGATGAACTCACTCACATCAGTCCACTTTCATCAGAAAGTGACGATGATCTCTTTGATTTCTAAGCCGATCTTGGAGAAACTAGAAATCTCCTATATAATGATCATCCACTCATTTCTTGTCCCATTTCCGACTCTTCCATTCCTTCTCTCACTCCGGATGAGGAAGATGACAACTTTTGGAAGGAGGTCGATGATTTTCTTAGTGATGAGTCAATTCCAACAAGGATTGACAATACTTGCTATGATTCGGAGGGAGACATCCTCTTTCTTGAAAAACTGTTGATTGAAGAACCGTTTCCAACTCTCCCTCCCGGAAATTTTGTTGCCAATCACCATACAAGCTTCAAGTCTAAGCTTAAAAATATAACAAATGGTGATTTGCTCCTCACTAATGAAGAATGGGATTGCATTGTGATGCACATCTTTATTCCATTTTTCACAGATGGTGTGGTTTCTCGTTCCCGTTTCTCCTTCGGGAATGAAGACATTATCTTTGACCCAGGCATTTCCATGTACCATTTGTGAGCCGGGTCTGTCTGTCTGTATCTCATCGGTGTGGAACTTTCACGTACTTCAATGTTTATCCAAACATCTTGAATGAAAGTCCGATGGAGATTGTTTCTTCCACTTACTTCCCCATGAACAAAATTAATTCGGGGTCGAAAGCTCAGAGCGACTCTAAGTAATCAAAAAAAAAAAGAGCTTAACGTGGGTTTTCACCCGTGTGTACCACCCTAGTGTGGGGGAGATGCCCCACATATTAAAAAAAAAAAAAAAAAAAAAAATTATAAAAAAAAGAGAGAATAATTGTTGTGTTTCCACACTTTGAATATTGAGGACAATATTCATTTCTAAGTGTGGGGGGGAAATTCTGGTGAATTTGATCATAAATGTACCCTTTTTAGTCCCTTTTTCCCCAAAATGGCCAAATTTTAAAATTTTTTAGTGGAAGTACTATGTACTAAACACAACAAATGGTAATCAGTCCACCATGTCTAACCCACATAAGGATTGGCTAATCCAGGAGCAAACGGCTCTTGGTAAAGATATCTCAAATCCGTTGACGGCTTACAATTTGCCCAAAATTGTATGGTATTCAGCTCACCATATCCTTAAAAGTGAAGAGTTGGCTAGCCCGCAAGGTTATGGCTTGTGGTAAAGGCAGTGGAAAAACCATAATTGGTAATCAGCTCACCAAAGATAATACTGATAATTTATCTAAGAGTTGGCTAGTCCAGAAGGGTACGGCTTCTGGTAAAGACAAATCAAATCCGTTGAAAGCTGATGATTTGCTCAAAATCATTTGGTTATCGGTGTACCAAGGTTCTTACTTGAACTGAAACATTTGGCTACTCCAGAAGTAATGGCTTTTGGTAAAGAGATAAAATCCATTAATTTTTCTCAAAACATTGCTAGGGACTAGCAATATCTTAGTGTGGGGGATTGATGAGTGTCTAAATACTCATCAATTTTGTACCATTTAAACTTCAAAAACATCCGAAAACACTCAGAAATGCATCAAAATGATAAAAATATCACAAATAAGTGTTTTATGTGTTTTAAATGCAAAAATATCAAAATCTGGTGAAAAACGTATCAAATTTGCATAATTGGCAGTTTTAGTCCCCCAAGTTTCAAAAGTTGTCAAAAACAGTCCCTGGTAAATCTAAATAAAGAGAAATGTTATTCAAGGTCCCTGAAATATTCTAATTTGTCAAAAATGGTCCTTGAATAAATCTTTTGTAAAATGGCAGAAAAGGTCCCTGAACTTTCAAAATTGTCAAGTTTGGTCCCTGGAAATTTGAAATTGTCAAAACTGGTCCTTGTACTATTGAAGTTTGTCAGTTTTAGTCCTTGTATCAAGTTTGGAAAATTACAGGATTGGTCCTTCAAGAATTGGAAATTGCAAAAATAGTCCTTGTCTTAATAAACCATTAAACACCTTTTTGCCTTGTCAAAAACCTATTGTGACCCCCCTGCCTTAAACCCTTTTGGACCCTTACTTTTTGACCCCCCTGGTCAAACCAAAACAGTCAAATACAGAGGTTTCCCTCCACCTCCTTCTTCTCCCCCACTTGCACTGTACACTCTGCAAATCCCTTCTCCCAACACTCAAAACCTTACCTTATCCCTTCCACCCTTACCCACCTCATCATTACAAACCCACCCCCCCTAGTTGCAGTCTAAAAAGCCACAGAAGTCAAATAACACCATTTCCCGCCAAAACCATCAAAAGGCTAAATCACTCAATACTCAACCATTGGTCAAATGGGGAGGTGGGATCTGCTCTAAAGGACACGTGGAGAGCTTTTGGGTATAAAAGAAAGAAGAAGAAAGAGGAAACGGGCAGTAGTTAGTTTTTAAGTTTTCTTTGTATGTCGTTTCATTAGAAATATCTTAGTTTTAATCTTAAAATGTAATTTCTCAGTTTCAATGTATTGAATTTAAGCTATTTCAGTCTTTATAATCAAATCTAGTCCTAATTCAAAATTCCATCCAAGTTTCATAATTTCATGATTCACTGTTGAAAAATCCATTTTCAAAGTCTTATATCCAAACCTGTAAAAGCTTATTTTTAAGTTCCATCAAGCTTACTTAAGCTTATTGAAGCTTTTGGAAAGCCTGGAAACCAGTTTCACTCAAATATGGTATATGGTTAACAAAAGTCAACATAAGTCAAATTCAGAAGTCAAAGCTGTTTTTGGTTACATCCTGGATTCACTGTGTTTACAAGTTCAGTTTAATGTTAAAAATTTTTACATCAATTCAATTTAAGCCTAAACTTATCTTAGTTTCATAAAGAAATTGGTTTGTAGTCACTTTTAAGGGGTGTTTGGTTTAAGTAGATATTCACTTTCAAAACTGTCCCAAAGTGTTAAAAATCAGTTGAGTGAATCTCTCTTTAGTATAGATAGGTAAGTCCAGTCACAACTTTGCATACTTACTCACTAAAAAGTCAATTTCCTTTCAATCTTCATAACAGTTAGCACTAGGACTGTTTAGGCTAGAGTAATCTTAGAGTTGGGTGCAAAAGTTGATTATTAAGTTTCATTAAGTCTTATAACCATTTAACATTACAATTTTAGTCATTAGTTTAAGATCAAACTTCATTTTAGTCCACTCTTCAAGGAATGAAAAAGTCAAAATTTTCTTCTAACTAGAATTTGTCCAATTTTTGTGTAGCAGTTTTAGTGTAGTTTTAGTCAAGTTAAAAAATTATAAAAAATATAAATCTTTAGTTTGCTAGCTTGTCTAACTGTGGTCAAAAGAAAAATTCAAAAATTGTTTTACTAAGTCTGCTAATGGGTTAAAATGGGTCAGCTGGACAGGTTGGTGTTCTGTGCAGTGGTGTGCTGTCCACAGGGATTTTTCTCAGCTTATTAATAAGCTGCAATCAGCTTATTAAGAGTGTCTGTTGGAGCAAAAGCAAGTTAGCCAGGTGTGCCTCAAGTAGCCAGAAGCTCAGACCCTTAATCTCTTCCTAGCTTGTTCCAAATAAGCTCCAAAGTGAGCACCTTGGACTGATGTGCTGCAAACCACCATGGCAGCTAAGTTCAATTTTCAAGTGCTTATTGGATTCTAGATTTGCTTATTCAGAAACTTTGGTGCCTCTAGTATAATTAGTTCAGGTTTAGTACAACTTCAGCCTAGTTAGTGCTTATTTGTTTTTTTTATTTGCTTATTTGCTTGCTTCCATTTCCTTAGCAGTTAGTATTTCCCTAGAGTAGCTTATTTTTCCCAACTGCTTATTGCTCCTTTTTGCCTGTTGTCTTAGCTTATTTTGTCTCTTAAAAATGCATACAAGCTTGTCACATTGACCTTTGCTTATTGTTGCTTATTTGTGTCTTAAAAACCAAACAGTGGTGTGTTTGTTTATGATTCTGTCCAAATCAGCAGTCACTGAGTCTGCACAGGCACTTCTTGCAGACCTCTCACAAGCTTCATTGAAGCTTGTGAGGAGCTGGTTTTTGGTCCTTGTGAAGTTAGCCAGGTTTATTTTATGTCCCAATAGCTGTTTTCCTTTTAGCTTATTATTTATTTAGCTTGTGTAAGTGCTTAAAGGTACCCCTTGATCACTGTTTTGTACTTATAATCCAATAAGCTCATAACTAGTTTAAGCTTCTTTAAATGATCTAGAGTACTGATAATTAGTTAAGTTATATTTAATATAGCATTATTTAGCTTCTTGGTTCAGCTGGTACTCATTTGTAGCTTATAGCTTATTTTGGATTGCTTATTATTAAGCAGTTTTACAGCAGTAGCTTTTTCCTCCATATAAGCATATGTTTTTATATTTTTCTTAGACTTAGAATAATATTTTAACATTTTCCTGAATTTTTCAGATTTTTCCATCACTGTTTTCTATTTTTCTTTATTTAAACTAATTTTTAATACTTTTTAAATAGCTTTTAATACTAATAAATCAGAAAAAGCTTAAAAAATATGTTTTCAATTTTCCTAGATTAAGATAAATATAAAAAGCCTAAAAAGTATTTTTCCATAATTTTCTTGGTTTAAATAGAATTTTTTAGCATTTTAATAAGTTTTAAATAGTTTTAAATTAATAATAAATACATAATAAGTCTAAAAAATATATTTTCAGCTTTAAAATAAGTTTTATCATATTTTAGATTTTTCTAAGTTTTAATTTCATTTTTCTAGGTTAAATTTGTATTTTCTTATATTTTAGTGCATTTTAAATACTTAATAAATAGTTTTTAATTATTAATAATTAATTAATTAGTTATAAAAATAATTTTCTTTTTCTACAAATTTTCTTATATCATTAGGATTGTAAAAATGTATTTTTCATATTTTTAGGATTTATATTGTATAAGGTTCACTTTTTATTTTGGCGCTTACGTAATTTTATTTTAAACGTAAGTTTTAGTTTTAAGTTTTAAACGTTCATCATTTTAAATATAGTGATAGCGTTTATTTAATATTTCTTATCTTTTTAACTTTCTTTAATTTGCATTTAAGCCCCTGTAGTTTATGGGCTTTCTCTTTAGGTATAGATCAACCACAATCTCTTTTCCCATTCAAATCTCTCGATCACTACACGTTTGACTATTCTCGCATGCTGGGACTTAACGACTGGGGAAACACCTTATACTTCCGATCTTATTGCATTCGTGGCTTGAGCGTTTTAAGTTCTCATACCATTATTCATTCACAAGTTTCATGCGAGAGAAAAACTTGACTGCTCGCCCTGATCAACATCGAATTCATTTTACAAGAATAACACTTATATATTTTATTAGACTTAAAATATATCGCAAGGACCATGTTTGAAGCCAGTTTCCTATCGATAGAGTACTTTGAGAAAAATAATGCCTTTAAGTAGTGCTTTCAGCCTACCCTTTTTCCCAAATGTTCAACCGTCATTGGAACGTTTGTAATCGAGTAATATAATGATCTCAAACTTTCCAAAACTACTCATAAACTATAATCGTGATAAATCGTTTCAAGAAATCTATTGTAGGATGTCGCTTCAACGTAGTGATTGTGTAAAGATTTTATAACATAACGGTATCGTCATAACGCCAGATTTCGACGATAAACTTCATTTTCAAAAATGTACAAGTGGTATGGATATCATATGAGTTTGCATGCACAATATTATTTCATGGCTTACATTAGAACATATCATTCATATTAGGTTGCAGATAGAGAATTGCACCTCATTTCAGTGTATCCACTTTTGTCATCATAATCATTGCGTCAGGTGAGTTCGTAGCCCAACTTTGACTCGTTTAATTGTTTTTATTACTTATTATAAGTTTTAATCATCCTATAATTAATCCCTTGAAACATATCATTATTGATGAAGTTTAGGAACCCATGACACCCTAAGAAGGTGTATGGTAGGTTTAGAATAGATTTGGTGTTGATTTGAAGTGATTGAAACAAGAGTTACGCTAGAAAAATCATTTTCGACAACTTAAGGTTGTGGTCTGATCGTTTTTGTAAAATCTGGAAATTTTGACAGGTCATGGATTATTTTGGGCTAGATATTCAGAAGATATACTTTAAAACGAAACCGTTGTCGCTTGAACGGGTTAAAACGGATTTATAACGAAGAAGTTACGTTATTTTCAAGTTTAACAACGAAAACTAATTTTCTGAAAATTTGCAAGCTGTCAAGAGTTATTTAAGGGGCAAAAATGAGTTTTAAACCTTATCTAAATGAGTCGATTTGTCAAAAATATATTAGTATATATTAACACGAAATTAAGGATATATAAAACGTAGAAAACGGACTTATAACGACTAAGTTATACGCATTTTAATATGGATATCGTAACTATTTTACACAAGTATAACACTTATATATTTTTATTAGACCAAAATGGTTATCGCAAGTGACCATGTTTGAAGCCGTTTTTCCTATCGATAGAGTACTTTTGAGAAAATAATGTCTTTAAGTAAAAGTGAGTTCACCTGGCCTATTTTCCAAAATGTTCAACCGTTCGTCAAACGAGTTGTAACGATGTAACGATCTCGAAACTTTTCGAAAACTATAAACTATAATTTCTTGATAAATCACTAAGCAACTATTGTAGGATGTCGTTTCAACGTAAGTACTTGTAAAGTATTTTATAACATGACGAGATGTCATAAACGTGTATTTCGACGATAAACTTCATTTTCAAAAAAATCTCTTTTAACTTGGTTTAAAACATTTTGACATATAATTAATCTCTTCTAACTTAATATTGAACCTTTTGACTATTTTGCACTTGTTTGACTGTATATTGAACACTTTGTCTATTTTGAACTTGTTTGACATAATATTGAACCCTTTGACTGTTTTGAACTTGTTTGACATAATATTGAACCCTTTGACTATTTTGAACCTTTTGATATGTTTTGAGCTCTTTGACTGTTTTGAACTTTTGAACTTGACTTAAACTCTTGAACTTAATTACGAACTTTTGAATGGAACACTTGGACTTAATTACGAACTTATGACTTGTTTGAACTTATTGAACTGTACGTCCTATGACCTAAAAGTCTCCCTATGTGAACGGAGCAATACCAAGTCTCCCTATGTGAACGGAGCAATACAAAGTCTCGCCTTATTGGTAGAGCGTTCTCAATAATTCTCGCCTAGGTGGTTGAGTGACAAAGGAGTCTCCCTTGTCGGAGCAGTGCAAAGTCTCCCATGTTTGGAGCATCCCTGAATTATTATATACGTGATGCTATATGGTGAACTATTATGACAACGTATACTTGACTACTAGACATACTACTTTTGGCAGTGGGTTATGAACATACAGGTTGCAAGTTTTGTATGGGCGGAACTTGGAACTGAGTGGATTTACAATGCCTTTGCTTTGTGGACTATTCTAAATGACCAAGATCTTCGCCTTTGCTGCATGAACGTTCATTAAAAGCTTTACATGTTAAACAAACTCTATGAACTCACTCAACCATTGTGTTGACACTTTTTAGCATGTTTTATCTCAGGTATCTAAGGCATTCACTTCATGGCATGCATGTGGACTTATCATAGAGTCGTGGTGTCGACGCGTCTCACATATATATTTTATGCATTTAACTATCGTTTGATTGTAACAAACTCATTTTGATGCATTGGAAATCTTTTGGGACCTATGTTTTGTAAACTCTGATTATTTTACTTAATCAAACAATATTTTCAAAACGACACTTTAGGTCGTTCGATATAACTGTAACTTTGATGCTATGACAGTCATCCCCCAGGTATTCCATTCCGCTGCAAAACAGGTAATTTGGGGGTGTGACATTGTTAGTGACAATATTAGTGAAATTAATAAGATATATAATTATAGATTGCCCATTTTTGTCATGGAAAGGCATTTGCAAACTTGAAGCACCGTGTATGACTGAATGTTGGTATTTGACTTTCTAATAGTCAATTATCATTATAGTGAAATCATAGGTATAAAAATTGGTTACTATAAGCGTGGAAAAATTGTAATATAATAGATTTTCCATACTTAAAATTATATCAAAAAAATTCACCCTTTTAAATATGGGAAAATCTACACATCGCAAATGCGGAAATTAATTGTAATACTCAATCTCTCTGGCCAAACTTTGATC
>OU343222.1:142132328-142163718 GCA_910596185.1 Chrysanthemum makinoi | reverse complement strand
GTTTTTCACATTTTTGACATTTGACAGTTTTGACATTTGACTTTTGTGAGTTTTAATGCTAATCTATCAACTGATCATGATGTTATAAGATGAAATGCAACTAATCTAGGCTAGTCTATCTAAATTTACACCTAATGACAGATAATGATCTATTAAAACCTAACTGATGTGGAATTAGAGGCGGTTTAAAGTGAATTTTGACTTAGAGTGTATGCAACTGTTATTTGTTGACTACAATGAGTACAATTGAGCTCAATAAGCCTAAAACAACAAGTCTCAACCACTGAACAAACCTCAAACACAGTTTATGCAGCAGATCCAAACACCACTTAAATCACTGATTTGAACTTTGATTTTACCTAAATTACAAATCCAAGCTATGATTTATACCAGAACAAATCTAAACTACCAATATGATGCATATAACAATACTACAATTATCAAATACCTACTACATTATTAATGCAATTATGGCAGTAATCAAAGAGTATTCCAACACTTACAATAGTCCTAGCCACAATGGCTTGCCAAACACTACAGGTAACCACTAACCTAAACCTATCATAAACCCATATTCAACACGTGATCAACCCAAATCCACTTCCATGCCTCTTAAGTTCTCTTCTCAGTTTGACTTTTGTTGACCAAAAACCAAAGTTGCTTGAAACTGAATTGTAAGCTTACCAAAAGCTATAAATAGCTTGAATAAACTTATTTGAACTTAAAAATAAGCTACTAAAAGCTTGGACATAAGAGTTGAAACGGAATTTTGCAACAGTGAACATGAAAACATGAAATATTAATGCAAACTTGAATTGATACTTGAAATTAGTTTTAATACACTGAAATAGCTTAGTTTGATACAATTAAACTTGAAATTACAACTGAGAACCTATTTAAGACATAGAAAATTTTAAACGACATACATATGAAATTAAAAAACTAAGTACTACTCTCTTCTTGCTTCTTCTTCTTATTTATACCCAAAAGGCTTCCCATTGTCTTCGATTAATCCCATTGTAATAATCTCAACCATTGGATGACTTGAGTAGATATTAGCCATTGATGAGATTTTGGCCAAAATGGTTTTAACCGGGGGGATTGAGTGCAATCTACAAGAAGCATTTAATGTTTCTTGGCTTGTTGGGTGAGGTGGAGGGATAAGGTTGTGGGTTTGCGAGCTGGAGGCATGGGTAGAGGGAGTGTTGCAGCAAGCAGGGGGAGGAAGAAGGTGCTTTGGAAAAAGGGTGATGGTTTGACTGGGTAGTTATATTGGCAGGGTCAAAATGTGGTAGGGGGGTCCAAGCTATTTTGACAGGGCCAAGGTTTGTTTATTATTACAAGGACCATTTGTGCAATTCCTCCAAATTTGAGGGACCATAGCTGCCAATTCTGATTTTCCAGGGGCCAATCATGTACATTCTGAAATTATAATCCAAGGGCCAAACTTGACAATCTCCAATATTCCAAGGACCAAACTTGTCATTTTTGAAACTCAAAGGACTAAACTTGTAATTTCTCAAAACTTTTGACATTTTTCACCAAAGGACTAATTATGTAAAGTTATGATTTTGAAAGGACCTTTGGTGACTTTACTTTTGAAATAAGTGCTCAGGGACTATTTCTGACAACTTTTGAAACTTGGGGGACTGAAACTGCTAATTATGCAAACTTAGCTCATTTTTCATCTGATTTTAAACATTTTGCATCTGAAACATATAAAATGTAACTTTGAGATATTTTCAGTATTTTGATGCATTTCTGAGCATTTTAAGTGTTTTGCAGTTCAGATTTGACCAAAAATGATGAGTATTTACACACTCATCAATCCCCCACACTAAACTATTGCTAGTCCTTAGCAATCTTTTGAGAAAACTTAATGGGTTTGAATCTCTTTACCAAAAGCCATTACTTCTGGAGTAGCCAAATGTTTCAGTTCAAGTAAGAACCTTGGTACACTGATAACCAAATGATTTTGAGCAAATCACCAGCTTCCAACGGATTTGATTTGTCTTTACCAGAAGCCGTTTGCTTCTGGACTAGCCAACTCTTAGATAAAATATCTTTGGTGAGTCAATTACCAATTATGGTTTTCCAACTGCCTTTACCACAAGCCATAAACTTGCGGGCTAGCCAACTCTTCACTAATTAAAGATATGGTGAGTTGAATACCATACAATTTTGGGCAAATTGCAAGCGTTAACGGATTTGAGATATCTTTACCAAGAGCCGTTTTCTCCTAGATTAGCCAATCCTTTTGTTTATTAGACATGGCGGACTGATAACCATAAGCGGAGTAAGTGCAAAACACTTACTCCAAAAAAAATTTTGGCCAAAAATGGGGAATTTGGGCGGTATAATTACATGATAAAATTCGTGAGAATTCCCCCACACTAGAAATGAATATTGCCCTCAATATTCAAAGTACCGGCGTTTATGCCGAAACATAGAACGTAAAAGGGAAATACTACGGCCATTATTTTGAAAGATTTTTTTTTTTTTTTTTTTTTTTTTGATATATATACAACATGTGGGGCAACTCCCCCACACTAGGGTGGTAGAAAATAGAAAGAAGTCAGAAATACGGGGGAAAACCCATATAGTGTGCTACTGTTTTTGATTCCCGAGTCGCTAGCTTGACTCGATCCCCGTATTCATTTGTTCTTGGGAAGGAACGTGGAAAACCAATCTCGATCGGACTTTCGTTCACAATGTTAATAAACATATGAACATCGGAAAGTTCCACACCGATGAGATATAACCGCGGTATTGTTAATAGTAGAAACTATAAAGGATGATATCGGGGTCAAAGATGGTGTCCTCATTCCCGAAAGAAAAAAGGGAAAGAGCAACCACACCATCTGTGAAGAATGGAATAAAGATGTGCATGAGAATGCAAGTCCATTCCTCATCAGTAAAAAGCAAATCACCATTTTTGACATTTTTAAACTTAGTCTTGAAGTTTGTATGGTGATTGTCAATAAGATGTTCGGGAGGGAGGGTTGGAAACGGTTCTTCAATCAACAGATTTTCCAGAAAAAGGGTGTCCCCCTCCGGATCAAAGTAAGTATTATCAATTCCTGTTGGAATTGACTCATCACTAAGAAAGGCATCGACTTCATTCCAAAAGTTGTCATCTTCCTCATCCGGAGTGAGAGAAGGGATGGAAGAGTAGGAAATGATAAGACTAGGAGATGATGGATCATTTTTGAGCAATTCTTCAATGGGAAGAATGTCTCCCATTGGATCACAAACATCATCATCCAATCAGCATGAAATGAAGAGAGTTTGGTTTGGTTCATCCAGAGTTAACAAACTCGATACGATAAACTGATTCCGGAGGGGGGACAAGTGGTGTGCTCTTAGAGCTAGCAATTTCCACCACTTCCGATAAAGTCTCGAATCTAGATCATCATCATCAAGAACACTCTTGATTTCCTTGGTACAACTTTCAAACCATTTGTTTGAACCATGGTTGATTTTCAAAGCTTTTAGCTCAGCACGTTTTGGTGACTCCTCTTAACCGTGAAATTTGAGAGTGTTGCATTGATTCTTTTCAGATTTTTGATCAATTGTGGCAACACTATGTTTGGATAGAGGTTTGGAGTTTTGGTTGATATTAAACGTGAGTTCTTCGTTGTCACCCATGGTCAACTCTTAGCAAATACATCGATTAGAGCACGGCTCGTTCTCAAGAAAGCTCTCCCTAAGATGAGTGGAACTCTAGGATCTGCATCAAAGTCTACTACACCAAGTCAGTAGGGAAAGTGAAACTTTCCTACTTTCTTCACGACATCCTCGGCTATCCCAAGTGGACGAGTTATGGTACGGTCCGCTAGCTCGAGTGTCATAAAGTGGATGTAAGTTAGGAAGAGACAGTTTCTTCCATACTGAGAGTGGCATGAGGTTAATGCTAGCGCCAAGATCGGCCAAGGCGAAGCATTGAACTATCCCCAAGAAATCACATGGGATTAAAAACATGCGGGGTTTCAAGCTTTTTGGGAAGCTTTTTGAGAAGGACCGCTGAGCATTGTTCATTGAGAGGGGTTTTAGCCATCTCAGATAATTATCTTTTTGGTCAGTAAGCCTTTAAGCGTGGATGCAAATTTGGGCATTAGAACGAGAGCATCAACGAAGCTTATATCAAAGTGTAGTTCATTGAAAATTTGGAAAAATTTTTCCATTTGCTCTTTGTTTTTCTCTTTGAGCTTCTCATCATGCATTCTTGATGGGTAAGGAAGCTGACTAGACTTTTGAGCCGGGATGGAAGTTATTTTTGGCTCAGAATTCGTCTTCGGAACTTCGGGTTCCGGTCTTAAAGCTTGGACTACCGAAGGGGGACGTGTTGCGGCTATCGTGGGCTTGAAAAATACACCTTGTCCGTTGTATCCTTGGTAACTTGACTCATTGCTCCTGGTGGAGGAGGCATGGGAGTCGAAGGTCCATTGTGCGTCTTACCACTACGAGTGGTGACGGCTTTCAACTCGGCATTTGGATTTGGAACTGTATTGCTTGGGAGTTCTCTAGAAGATGACGAAGGCTGTTCATATTCATGTTCATGAAAAGGCTCATCATATTCTTCAACTAATTTGTCTGCCGAGACATTGTGGTATCAATTTCCTTTTTTAGCTCAACTCTAATGTTATTGATCTGAGTTTGCATTGAACGTATGCTTGACTCAGTAATTTTCATGAAGTCGTTTGGTAGGGGAGCTTGAGAAGGTTGTTGATAACTTTGCTGATTTGGAGCTTGATAAGGTTGGTTGAAATTGTTCCGGTTTTGATTGAAATTTTGAGAGTTATTGAAGTTGTGTCCTTGATTCGGAACAAAGCGATTTTGATTGCCATGGTTTTACACAGGAGGAAAACCAGGTGGTGTCATACCGCTAGGTGCACGGTGTGAGGATCAGTTGTGGTCGGTATGATTGTGGTTTACAGAAGCTACGGGAGCTTGGTCAAAAGAAGCATCGGTTGCTTGACAATCATAATACGCGTGTGGACCACTACAAGTTTCACACACCTTGTTTACGGCTTTGATTGGTTCCGGTTTATGAATTTCACTTTTGATTTCCTTTACCTCTTTCATCATACAACGGATGACGTCCGTTAGCTCGGCTATTGGAGCGGCTAACTCGGAAGAGTTACTGGATGAAGAAGCAGGAGTGTTCGGAATATTGACTTTGTTGCGAGAAATAGGAACTTTTGATTTTATTTCGCAAATCTCAATCACATCTTTAGGCTTACGATTCAAGATATTGCCACCTGCGGCTGCGTTCAAAGAATCTTGATCGTTACCGTTCAACCCATTATAAAAGATATTAACTTGTTGAAGCTCCGTGAATTCATGATGGGGGCATTTGAGGAGATCTTGATCTCTCCCATCCTCTCCAAAGTTTTCATCTAAATTTTGACGAAATCCAGAAATTTCATTTTTAAGATTAGTCGTTTTTGATGGAGGAAAGAAATAATTGACAAACTTTTGAACAAGATCCTCCCAAGTTTCGATGGATCGAGGGGGTTCTTTTTCCAGCCAAATCCGGGCTGCCCCTCAAGTGAGAATGGAAAAAGCATCAACTTGATTACTTTTTGTGGCACATCTTTGAAATTGATAGTTGAAGTCAACTTGTTAAACCACGGATGATGTGTGCATACGGTTCTTCTCGATCAAACCCGCGGAATTGATTCGTAGACACAAGTTGGATCAAATGTGTCTTCAATTCAAAGTGATCAGAATTGATTACTGGTAAAATGATGGCATCTCCATAACCCTCGATGGGTGCTTGGAGCATTTCCGCCATAGTTCGTTCGTCTGCCATATTGTTGTTAGGAATAGTACGAATATCGGGTTCGACTATTTGGGCAGCACGTCTACGAGAACGTCTTCTAGGAATTTCTGCTAGATCACGCAAAGGACTCAATGATCTAGAAGAACGAGTGCGCATGCACTAGACGTAACTCGAGGAAACACGAGAATTATGAAAATGGGGAAAGAAGAATCTTTTGGGTTTTATGGTTTTGAAAAGTAGATATAACAACAAATCCAATTAAAAAAATATCGAGGCAAAATGACAGTGAACTTAAACCAATAATCACAAGATGAATGGCTTCTTTGAAAAAGGTACCCCACTCACAAGGACACAAAGGCAAGTTTTAATCTTTGGTTCGGGAACTTATTATGGTCGTACCCCCAGTTAGGTAGTACACGGCCTTGGTTTGCGGTGGTAATTTTTTATGTTGTTATTATTAAACAAAGAAAACGACAAATCTTTTGTATTTTTATCTTTGATATATATATATAGAAACAAAAGAAAAATATTTTTGTGTTTTATACGTTTTAAGATGTTTTGGGGTTTTTTGGATTTTTTATAAGAAAATATATATATGGATATAGATGGTATAAACAAGGAGTGAATATTCAAATCACTAATCTGCTAAGCGTAAGATAATTAGCACAGCTCCCCGCAAGCGCGCCAAAATTTGATCTGGTCCCAGACGGTCAAGTTTTGTCACACAAGCTGACCACTTGTGAATGGTCAACCGTAACAAACTTCAAAAGTCGGAAACCAAATGCAATGAAGTCCAGGAGAGTATAGTGTTTCCCAGGTCGTTATGTCCCAACGAGCTGTGCGAGAATAATCAAACGAATAGTGATCGAGAGGATTTGAACGGAAAAGAGATATGATAGATTAAACCTAAAGAAAAAGTTTATAAATTACAGGGGCTTAAATGCAAATTAAAGAAAATTAAAAGCTAAATTATATTAAATAAACGCTATCACTATATTTAAAATGATGTTTTTGATTTTTCTTTTATAAAACTTAAATTAAAAACTACGTGACGTACAAAAGAAAATGTGAAATGAAACAATATTAATCCTAAAAATATGAAAATGACATTTTTACAAACCTAATGATAAGAGAAATTTTTTAGAAAAAGAAAATTATTTTTATTACTATTTATTTAATTATTATTAATTAAAAACTATTTTTACCTATTTAATAATACCCTAAAATACAAGAAAATAAGAAATAAAGCTAGAAAAATGAAATTATGACTTGGAAAAATCTAAAATAACTAAAGAGAATTTTCAAAACTAATTTTGTATTTTTCTGATATTTTCTCTATTTTCTATGAATTAAAAACTATTTAAAACTAATTAAATTGCTAAAATTACAAATTTAACTAAGAAAAATCTGGAAAAATATTTTTTTGACTTTTATATTTATCTTAACCTAGGAAAAATGAAAACTTATTTTTTTGAAACTTTTCTGATTTAATTGTATTAAAAGCTAATTAAAAATGCCTAAAAACTGTTTTAAATGAGGAAAAATAGCAAACAGAGCTAGAAAAATATGAAAAATTCAGGAAAAGTCTAAATTAATATTCTAAATCTAAGGAAAATATAAAAACAGTGGCTTATGTGCAGGAATATGAGGCTGCAGTGACAAGTGCTTATAAATAAGCACTCAAAATAAGCCAAAGGCCACAAATGAGCACCAAACTATCACAGAACCTATAATATGCTAAAAGTAATAGAAATGAACTAAATACAACTAGCCTAAACCTCTAAAGTACAAGCTACACAGATTTGATGATTTGAGCTTAAGTGCCCAAAACAGATTTTCTAGCTAATTTGCAGCTTAAGCACAAGCTTATTTAATAAGCTAATGTGAAAAACAAAACTGAAGACCTCAAGTCCACCAGCTTAACTACCTCTGAACCAAGTCTCAGACCCTGAGAAGCTAAAACCAGACCTATGCAAGGTCTGCAAGGTGCCTGTCTCACACTCAGTGTATGCTGAGTGTGCACAGGACACTTTGCAACTTTTTGAGCAGCTTATTTGGAGCTTAAGGAGCTTTTGGAAAAATTTTCAAATATCATTTATGGAAACTAGACCAGTTGAAGTATATAAACCCAAAGTTTTAATGAATTTGACCCAGAAATGAATCATTAAAATCAACTTAGGTTGGGTGAAAACTGAGTTTTCTAACTTTTGACTTTTGAGACTATTTTGAAAAGTTGACTATTATGAGATTAGAGCTTAATTTGCCAACTGAAAATGATGAAAGGAGCTATTATAAGACTTGATTAAGCTACTCCTATCAATTGTGAACACAATGCAAGCTTTTGATTTCACAAATTTTTAACAGATATGAAATGAGGACAGGATCATGGTGATTTTGACTTTTAGATAGTGCAGAGGCAATATGATGACTGAAATGATTCAAGTGGTCCTATTTGAGACTGAGTGAACAGATTTGAAGCACAAACCAAAGCTCAAGCTTAATTACACTCACTGATCCAAACACTATTTCTGTGACTGATTTCACTTTAACTACTACTAATCCACACATCCAAGCTATGACTATTATTAGAACAGACCTAAACTACCTATATGATGCAGAAAACAATGACTACAATTATCAAATAGCTACTAAACTATTAATGCAATAATGGCAGTAATGAAACAGAATTCAAGCACTTACAAAAATCCTAGCCACAATGGCTTGCCAAACACCACAAGTAACCACTATCCTAAACCAATTGTCAACCCATATTCAACACTGCATCAACCCAAATCCACTTCCATGCCTGCTTAACCAAGTTCTCTTCTCAATTTGACTTTTGTTGACCAAAAACTAAAGTTGCTTGAAACTGAATTGTAGGCTTACCAAAAGCTATAAACAGCTTGAATAAACTTATTTGAACTTAAAAATAAGCTACTAAAAGCTTGGACATAAGAGTTGAAACTGAATTTTGCAACAGTGAACATGAAAACATGAAATATTAATGCAAACTTGAATTGATACTTGAAATTAGTTTTAATACACTGAAATAGCTTAGTTTGATACAATTAAACTTGAAATTACAACTGAGAACCTATTTAAGACATAGAAAAATTTAAACGACATACATATGAAATTAAAAACTAAGTACTCCTCGTTCACTCTTTCTTCTTCCTTCTTCTTATAGCAAAAGGCATCCCACTTGATTTCTGAGCAAATCCCACTTGTTTCTAGGACCATTGGATCAGTTGAGATGATATTGGCCGTTTGATCAAATTTTGGCCCCAAATTGGTATTTGCAACTGGGAGGGTTGAGTGAAAGGGAGGAGGGAGCATTAAATGTTTCTTGTTGTTTGGTGAAGGTGGGGGGAACATGGTGTGGTGAGAGTTAGCTGGAAGGATGGGTAGACTGGGAGTTGCAGGCAAGCAGGTGGGAAGGAGAGACTTTGGAGGGAAAAGTGTTGACTAGGGTGTTAATATATGAAAGGGGGGTCAAAATGAGGGGGTCAAGTGGCTTATGGCAGGGGTCCAAGGGTCCAAAGGGTCATGGTTTGCTTTTATAATCATAAGGACCAATTTGTAATTTCTGAAAGATGGAGGACCAAAGCTGCCATTTCTGATTTTACAGGGACCAATCATGTACATTCTAAAATTATAATCCAAGGGCCAAACTTGACAATCTCCAATATTCCAAGGACCAAACTTGTCATTTTTGAAACTCAAAGGACTAAACTTGTAATTTCTCAAAACTTTTGACATTTTTCACCAAAGGACTAATTATGACAAGTTATGATTTAAAAAGGACCTTTGGTGATTTTTCTTTTAAAATAAGTGCTCAGGGACTATTTTTGACAACTTTTGAAACTCGGGGGACTGAAACTGCCAATTATGCAAACTTAGCTCATTTTTCATCTGATTTTAAACATTTTGCATCTAAAACATATAAAATGCAATTTTGAGATATTTTCAGTATTTTGATGCATTTCTGAGCATTTTTTAAACGTTTTGCAGTTCAGATTTAACCAAAAATGATGAGTATTTACACACTCATCATTAGCTACTTGTGATTTGGCAGTAGAGATTCTCGGTTCATGAGTACTAAGTGTTACTGGGGCTAATCTCTTAATGATGGTTGGCGGAAGTTGTTCATACTTTCCTAACATTTCTATTAACTTGAGGATAGTGTGAATCAGATCTTGATTTTCAGACCGAACATTTCCAGCAAAATGCATAACTTCTTTAGTGTGTGCAAGATAATGATCAAGTTCATTTGATGCTTCATCACGAGTCTTTTTGAGTAAATCAAATATGAGACCATATTCCTTTTTAACTTTTACAAGTTCTTGTTCATATTTTGAGATTTGACACTTAAAAAACACGTTTTGATCATCCAGTTGCTCAATTTTAGGATCAGAAGATTTTGCACGCAACTGGGCGATTTTATGTTGAAAAGCAATTTGTTGATCGTGAATATCTTTTTGACACCAATTAAGACGACGTATTGCATTTGAAAGTTCGTTTGACAATCATTTGTTTTCAATTGTTAAGGACTCGATCTGAAGCACATTATCAGTGTTTGCAACATTTATCACAGAATCAACAGTATCAGCAGAGGAATGATCAAAGGCATATGACAAAGAATTCAATAACACAGCATTATGGACATCAGCACAGATGACATCTTCCAAGAGTCGATCAACATCTTTTCTCAACATTTTCTTTTTACGTTTAGTGTTTGAAATAGATGTTTCTGTTTTCTCGAAAACGACCTTCATCACTCCAAGTTCCTTATGAAAATCCTTTTCCCAGGCTAATGCACAATTTTTCAAATTTTTAACGTTAGGTAAAAGATTTTTCTGAAAAATGTCACTTTGTTCTCGCGCCAGAGGCGATTGAAAATGATAAATTTTGATTTCAGAACGATATTCTATCTCATGTTGTAAAATTTTGAGGTCAGCCATGAAAATGTCAAAATATCTAAGAATTTTTCGATTTTCAGGTTTTGAGTTTACTTCACTGATGGAAGGTAAAGGACCATAAACTTGTGCATAATCTGGTTGGGGATTAACATTAGAATACTCAGGTGTTTTGATGATCACCCTTGGTGTGTTAGAAGAATCCGTTGTTGTGACGAAAGTAACCGCTTTTGAATAGTTAAAAGGTTTGTTGTAAACAACTTTTTCTAATTTTGATCGACTCTCGTCTTCTGCATCTAATTCCTCTTGACGATGATATTCAACAACACTCATAACAGGATTATCAACTTTATATTCTGCACTGGAAACTTCAGGATTTGGTTTGAATGCTTTTGTTGAAAGCTTAGGTTTGTAATCAGCAAGATTCGGTCCATATCCATTTGGATTGGGTTTTAAAGTAAACTTTTCAATGACTGTGACCGACTCGCCATGTTTGTAAACAACAGTTTTAAACTCTTTAAGTTTGTTTTGCAAGCCGATGATTTCTTCAAGATGATCATCTATTCGTTTCGTTGAATGCTTTTTGTATGCAGAGAACTGTTTTTGACAAGTTAACAACTCAGCCTTAGCTTTTTGATTTTCCAAGGTGAGAGCGTTAATTTGCTTTTTATGTTCATGTTTCAGTTGTTCTATTTCAGACAACAAAGCATTCTTCGAAGCGGCTAGATCACGCATCTGTCTTTCTAAATATTTTTCGTTTTGATAAGATTTGGCAAAGGGTGCTTCAAAACCGTTTTCACGTTTTTCTTGAGTTTTGAAAAAGTTGAGTTGCTTTTGTAGACATTCAAAATCCTTGGTTAACAGTGCATTTTGGCATTTCAAGTCCTGATTAATGGCATGACATTTTTCACTATGGTCTGTTGGTCTTGTATTAAACGAGCAAAATCTGGATGAGGCAAAAGTTCGGCGCGTTCAACGTGAGTCTCAACATGATCATTACTGAGATCCTCAAGTATAACCACGGAGTCAATTTGATTATCAAGAGAAACCGGTTGGTCATCTTGATCGTCAAATATAACTACGGGGTCTAGTTGAAAATCGTCGGAATGAGATGTGGATGGCGCATTTTGAACATTCTGAGCCTTGCCGGATTCAGATGTTGGCGTAGATATGAGATCAGAGATGAAAATGGTTTGTTCGGGTACCTGAGACAAGCCATCAGTGTCATACACTGGGCCTGTGTCACTCATGTGTAACTCATGCATATTAGCCATCAACATAACTGCTGCATTGGCCTGCAAGTCCTCCATATCATCATCTGAGTCTGCATTTGCCATAAAACTCTGTTCTTTGTCTGTGAGAGATCCACCAGCTTCATCCTTAAGAGCCAAAAGAAGAGCCTCTTTGAAATAAGCACTGCCCCTAGTCCTTGGCTTGGGGCATGCATTAGCCAGGTGTCCCTTCTCATTGCAGTTGTAGCATCGAAGACCATTCAACCCATTCTGAGCATTTCCTTGTTCCACCACTGGAGCTCGATTGTTATTCCTTCCCACAGCATTAAACCCTTGACCACCGCCCATCTGACGACCATAACCACGATTCTGAACTTCAACTCGTCCATTGTTCACAACAGCTTGATTCCTTGTATTAGATGAGGAACGAATACGGTTGTTGGATTTGTTGGTATAACGGCTAAAGGCATTAGCAATCATAGCAAATCCTTGTTGCAGTGCTTCGAACGGATCAGATTCCTCATTAGCTTCAGCTTGAGCATTGCTGTTGTTGTATGGAACCAATTGAGTTTGTTGAGATGGAGGTTGTGAAGGATCATGTGGTGTGATTGTAGCAGTTGGTTGAGTTGCTGGTTGAGGAGAATAACTGTTTGAGCATATAAGGCAAGTTGTTGAGTTTTCGGATGTGTCGGTGGAGCAATTTGAGCACGGAGAATCCTTTCCCTATCAACTTCCTTTTCATGAGGCTTCAAGTAATCGTACAACAATCGGTAGGTAGACTGATGCATGTTTTTCGCTTGACGGAGAAAAATGACATACTTCTCCCATTCAGGACCAAGACTACTTAGGAACTTAGTATTCACTGCAATTCTTGGCATGTTGATGTTGTGTTTATCCAAATCATTGATGATGTCTGAAAAACGGTGATGATAGGACTCGAGTGTCTCTCCAGGTTCAATCATGAAGTGTTCATAAGCCAAGTAAATTTTGGATTCCAAATCTTCCTGATTGAGTACAGATCCTTCCATAAGAAGACGAATATGATCCCACATTTTCTTTGCAGTCTTTTGAGCATCAACACTACGAAGAATTAGGTTTGGTAATCCTAGGAGGATATATTCCATTGCAAGCTCATCTGCTTCATAGTGTAGAAGTTCTTGAGGATTCAAGTCTGCAACAGTAGCAATGTTCGTTTGTTCATCTCTTGGTGGAATGGCATTTGGATCTCCGGGTACAATGACAGTAGGCATCTCAAATGGACCTTCCAAGATAACCTTCTTTAAGAACTTTCCATGTGGCTTCTTTAGATCACAAAACCTAAAGAACCTTATCACCCATTGATCGTAGTTTCCTGGAGTGAGCATTGGAGGTCTATCAAGTGATCCAGCCTCATGAATTGATTGTTGGGTGCTTAAAGTTTCAAACATCTTTGCAAACCAAGTGGGTTCCTTCATAGTGATCCTTGATGGATGTTGATTAAAGTCATTTGTGTACGGTTGAGCTTGAAGACTTGGTGGTGGTTGAACCATTTGAGGTTGTGGATTTGCAGCAAGTTGTGGAGTATGTTGTTAGTTAAATTGTTGTTGATAAATTGCTTGTTGTTGATTCCATTGTTGATGTTGTGGAGTTAGTTGTTGTTGTCGTTGAGGATAAGTGTAAGGGAAATAGTTAGAGTATGGTGGTTGTGACATGTTGAAAACTTGTGTTGGTAAAAATGGATCTTTGTAGTCGAATGAACATTTGTTGATGAAGTGTCCTTAAGCGTAGAAAAGACAAGAACCAAGTAGCACTTATGCGTAAAAACACCAAAGTTACGAGTAACAATAAGGAGTTACGCGTAGGATTTAGCTTACGCGTAAGTAGGAAAAAACACTAAAGTTAGGCGTAGACAAAAGTTAGGCGTAGAAAGTTAGGCGTAGGATTTTCTTATGCGTAAGACTAGGCTTAGGCGTAGGAAAAATCTTAGGCGTAGGATTTCTACGCGTAAGCTTATGCTTATGCGTAATTTTAGGGTTTTTGCCCAAATGATCGTTTACACTATCACAGTGCAAAAGATATCCAAATTCGACGTATTTTCAGACTTATCCAAGTAAGAAAACACGGAATAGACCACGAAAATGAAGATCAAACCAAGGAAGCACTTACGCGTAGTTTTAGGGTTTTACTACGCGTAGAAATGCTCGAAATTTTGATTCTGTCCAAAAGTGTTTCTAAACCAGTTTTTGTGTGATAAAATAGCTTCAATAACACCAAAATACACAAAAGTGTGAAACTTGATGAACCAAAGCCTCTAAAACAGTTACGAGTAGGATAGAACCCTCGTTCAAAAACTAGATTAAAAACAACTATCCACGCATAAAGTTTGAAACTTTTTGCCAAAAACAAGTATTTTAACACCTTAAAACATTGAAAGTACAAGAATCTTGGATTAAATAGTGTAAAAAACAAGTTTTTAAGCGAACCAAAGTATCAAATGTGCGTTTTAGGCGTAGGACCGAAACCCACTTCAAAAACAAACATGATTCACCCAACTAGTAGGCGATTGATACCACTGTTAGGTCACTAGTTTTACAACACAAGCATCAAGAGAAGAGATAGAGAGGAGAAGAGAGGCGATTGAACAAGATAAACACCCACACACACGTTAGCAATAGGCCGGTTAAGAATAGAGTGAAAGAGAGTGAATAACTTGAACAACCAACCTTCAAATGAAGGTTATTACAAAGTATTTATAGGCAAGGAGCTAGGGCAACACTCCTACTCCTTCCCTTTCACCTATGGGCTTGGGCCTAAGCTCATGGGCCTTCTACATAAGCTTAAGGCTAATAACAAACATAAAGGCCAAAATAAGCTAACTATTACATATGTGTAACTAACACTTGAATAAGGTTTAGGAGTGATTCCAACATAATGCTTCATTTATCATTTCTTTTTGAATTAATATAGTTTTAATGCAAAAATGCACATATAAATGAATATGATGTTAAAATGCATGCAAAACTACAAAGTTCCAAAATTATTATTATATCGTAAGATTGTTTTGAGAACCAATCTAAATAAATTTTGAATTATTTTAAATAAAATTAACCACAAAAGTAAAAAACGATTTTTTGTAAAAATCGGGACAATTTTTTGAAGACAAATGATGCAAAGATGTAAATCCACAAGTGATATTTTATTTGATTTTATACATATTACACATATCTATACTACTTATAAAGCATTTAGCACCATCTCTCCTAATTTTTTTAAGATGTCATTAATGTGTTTTTTAAGCATTACATTTTTAATGCATAATGTACACAATGCGTAGCTTTTACTAATTTATCTTTCACAATATTTTAATTCTTCATTTATTATTTCTTTTTCAATTAGTATAGTTTTAATGCAAAAATGCACATATAAATAAATATAATGTTATAATGCATGCAAAACTATAAAGTTCCAAAACTATTATTATATCGTAAGATTGTTTCGAGAACCAGTCTAAATAAATTTTGAATTATTTTAAATAAAATTAACCACAAAAGTAAAAAACGATTTATTGTAAAAACCGGGACAATTTTATGAAGACAAATGATGCAAATGTGCAAAGTGCTAAGTGCTAATTCAGTGATTAATATATTCGTATGTTAATTATTATACTTTTCATGGATAACTTTAAACGATTGCTTAAACATGTAAGTTTTCTTTACATTATTTATATCTTCTATCTATGTGGGACAAGTGTTATAAACAATATTAATGATACAAACATGTTTCATAAATATATACTTTACAAGATATATACATTATAAGCACTTTTTTATTTATATCTTGTATCTATATGGGACAAGTGTAATAAACAATATTAATGATACAAACATGTTCAAAAATATATTTTATTTACTTATTACGAAGTGTTGATTATTACATATATATTTCATAAAAAAAATGTTTATACTTACTTGTGACTACGGACCACTATCGACTAATTTGACCATAACCCCATAACATTATTGACCACCGCGACGCAAAATAACGCCACTTTCAATTGTTTTTATATGAATTAGTTTGATATTAGCCATCACTTTTTTTAGAGTTACTCAAACTTATACTTTCGCTATTGGTAAATTTATTGTAAGAGAAAATATAAAATTGAAAACATTTTTTGCCGAAAATTTTATTACTTGATACCCGCTGACGCAACACGCGAGTACCCTACTATAATATTCTAAAGAGTTAAAATATGCGACATGAAACTTTTTGCAAATTTATTGTCACATAAAACGTTTCAGATTATAAAGCGTGGTTCAATGAATTTTTTTATTTCTACCCTACTAGTTATTCTAATTCGTGCTATCTCCGTCTCAAAATAATGTCTAGTTTGACTACTTAGAGTTTTTCTTGTTCAACTTTCATAAATACTTGATGCAAAATATATGAATAGATTGAGTTAAATATATTTTCATTTGTATAATTTTCATCTAGTATATATAACGTAAATAAAAATATTTAAAGTTAAATTGGAAAAAAAAACTCTAAATAGTTAATTGGACACTTATTTTGAAACGGAATGAGTATTTATTTACCGAAGACATATTGTGATTTGTGAGCGATAACTAACAATGTCATCGGATTCAGCTCAATTTAATGACATGTCGAATCATGTGTATCATATATGACAGTGATGCGCATCCCTGCCCATCTATAAACCCGAATTTCTTTCGTGCTCGCAAAGCGGTTTTGAAAAAACGAGATCATTCGTCATAATTATCTCCATTCAACTGTACTTGGGTTATTGAAAGTCCGAGGTTGTCTCACGAGGTGATATTGTCTTTCGTTGTGAGCAATACTTCCCGTTTTGTCAACTGCATGCTTGATCACCGGCCATTAAGATATATTACGAAAAGAACTCGAAACAAATCTTTAACCAAGTAACATGATGTTGACGTCGGGTGTTGGTGGTGGTAGATATATATATGGATGAAAAGAATACAAAGTGTTTGACAAGTTGTTTTTTGACTAGCAGCGATTGTAGGGGTTTGACTAAACAATTCTATGTCGATAGCTATTTTTGTTTCTTTATCGACGATTGTTTTATTAGGGACTGTATCAAGGCGTTGGTACCATAAGTCTCTTGTTTTCTTGATTATTATTGTTCACCCAAAAAGGTATGGGTTTTGCTAAACAGTGATCAATGGACAATGATTAACCTAAATTAAATAACATATTATTTTTAATAACTAGTTATAATACCCGTGCACATACGAGGTTTTGACAAAAAAAATCTGTATTAATATTGAGTATTGTGTCTTTAAAAGTAATTGCATATAATTATATAGTTATAAGTTTCATGCATGTACGAAGTTTACACATAAATCAAATTTATTTTAACATTTTAGTTCAATATATACACATATAAGAATTTGCCCATAAAAATTGTGATATAAATACAACAATGCTTATGCACGAGTTTTCCTTTATGCATTAATATCCATTAGAATTTGGTAAAATATTTGTAAAAATTTCTGTTAGCTAACTCAAGATTTAATTTTATTTAGCTGACAAAGATATTGATGTTGTTATTTAAATTTCACTACTGATAAGTTGTATACATGATGCAAGTTTAATAACACATAATGAGCGTTGACAAAGTTAAAGTATACTCCTTAAAGTTTTTTAAAAATGTTTTTCTAGATATTATTATATAAATAAATAAGAATTACTTGAGTCATTGTGATAAGTACAATCGCTTATATTTGTTTTTATATTAAAGTAACCCGTGCTTACAATCTGATAATTATATTCTCGTTTTCAGTAATTTAGCCATATTTAAAAAGTAAACTCGTGTCTACATCGGTTAAACTTTTAAAAATGAAATAAATGAATCCTTATTGAACGTATATAGTAAAAAAATTGAAAATTATAATCTTTTGAAAAATTTATATGTTATTATTTTAAAACAACATATAGATTGTATTTTTTAAGATATAAAGTATAATGGGGTATTTGTTTATAATCCAAAGTTATTAAAAAACATGGAGGCTTATATAATATTACACTTAACTCTATATAATTTTTAAAAATTCAACCACTAAAGTTTTATTAATTACCTCCTCTTTTCTTAAGTTTTTGTTTTCACAAATTTGACACCTATATTTTATATATTTTTTTTATCAACCAAATTTATTAAAATTATACCAAAATCAATTTAATTTTGACTTTTATTAACCAATTACATCACACGATTTTGCTTACGTGGCGAAATCAAGCTCTCCTATTTGCTCAATTATTTTTTCAATAATAATTAATTGACAAAAAATCACTCCGTAATGATGTAATTCCTTTATCATATAAAAAATTATGTATTTAATACACAATAAATGAACATTCAAATTACCTTAAATAACATATTTTTTTCATATTTAAATAATTATGTATTTAATGCACAATAAATGAACTATAATAATTAGTGATTATTTACATACTTATTTTGTTAACCATTACCCAGTAGACATTGTTTAACAAAACCCAAAAGGTATTTATACAAAAAGTTTAGCTTGGATTCCAGAGTCGCTTAATTATAGAATTATCAAAAATAAGGTAATTATTAATAATATCAAATCTTATAATATAAGATTTGATATATTTTACTATTTAATAAATATGGAGACATTTTATAAATAGCAATACTTAAAAATTCAGCTTTCTTATTATTGAAACTTTTCAATAAAACACATTTTCTAACATTAAAACACATTTTTCAACATTAATTTATCTACTACATAACTTACAAGTCTTAAAGCATAATGTATAAAATACTAAGCACTATTAATGTGGTCAAGATATTTAACGTAATCAATTAATTAACTGGTCAATAATAGAATTAATACAGTTATTAAAACACCCCTTACATAAGAAATACAAATTATCAAGCATATTGTACAACCAACTTAAACACAATTCATGCATTAAATGTCACTAATACAAATAATAAAACACATTATACAAATATTCAAGCCCGAACGGGCAACGGGCCAAATGGGCTCGAGCCCGAACGGGCACGGGCCAAGCGGGCTCAAGCCCGAACGGGCACAGGCTAACGGGCTCGAGCTCGAACGGGCACGGGCTAAACGAAATTCTTGATATCCGTAAATTTATTGTCAAAAAGAACACGATAATTTAAAATACATGATTCGTCAGAAAATTTTATTTCAGAGTATCCGCCGCCGCAACGCGCGGGTACCATGCTAGTCTTCGCTTAATATGTCTACAACTATCATAGTGACGTGCTTCATTGTGAAAGACCGGTAAAAAGGTTACATCATGCCTACATCATACTATTTTATAAAGTATTTAGGCCTTCTTTAAATATAAATACTTAAAAATTTAGTTTGCTTATTATAGAAATTCAATAGCTTACAAGACAAGAAGCATAATGTACACTACTTTAATACACACATTTAAAAGATAAACACAAATCTAATTAGAACCATAATGTACACTACTTTAATAATATTAATATAATCAATGTTTTTAATGTAGTCAATTAATTAATTGATCAATAAATACAATTAATGCAGTTATTAAAATACCTTTTACATAAAAAACACAAAATTATTAAGCATATTGTACAACCAACTTAAACACAATTTCTGCATTAAATGTCACTAATACAAATAGCGAAACACATTATACAAATATTCAAACTCGAACGGGCAATGGGCCAAACGGGCTCATTTTATACAAATTGACACCTCTAATATTAATTATCACAATTGTATAATGAAAAACATTGTCATTAATTAAAGAGTTGAAATACGTCACATGAAATTCTTGATATCGTCAAAAAAACACAATAAATTAAAATACATGATTCACCAAAAGATTTTATTTCAATATATCCGCCGTAACAACACGCAAATACATGCTAATCTTTATTCATTCATCATCTACATCAAATTCAACAAGCTAGTTAGCAACATTGGTCCGAACCGACATCATATTTATCTTAAAAAATCGTGTGCTAGACAAATTATTCGGCATATGATTATTTAAAGCTTCTTTCTTAAGTAAGAGTAGAGTATTTTCATTAGTCATCCGATCAATCAAATATCACTTACTTTATATGTCGATATCGATTGCGATTGCCATTGAGTTGTTTCCTGCCGGTACGTTGTACACCTTAATTACTCGTTATTAGTATTTAAAGCTTCTTTCTTATTTTAAGTAAGATGGGTAAAGTATTTCCGTTAGTCATCCGATCAATCAAATGTTATACCTACTTTATATGTCGATATGGATAGCAATCGCCATTGAAATGTCAGTTTGTTACCTACCGGTACGGTGTTTCATAATTTTTTTATCAATAAAAGAACTTTGAATGCTACTCCCTCTGTCTCTAATAAAATGTGTAAATCAGGGACGGATTTATTTGGAAGTTGGGTATGACACGGGCTACATTCAATTTTGAGTCGCAAAATGTATTTTGTTTTCAAAGTGTCGATTGTTAATGCATGCAACCCCCGACGATAATTCTTGTTACTCTATTTCTCTACAATGCAACTTGAGTTTTGCTCAAAAGTTCTTTACGGTGCAAATTTTAGCACTTATGATGAAAAAATTGTGCAAAACCCTTCCGAAAAAGAATTGTGCAACACCCACCTCAAAATTCTAGGTTCGTCCCTGGTGTAAACGAGTCGAGCTTTGGTCGAGTAACTCGAGCTCTTTTGAGCCGAGCTTTATCGAGCCGAGAAAATGAGCTCGAAATATTTCACGAGTTGAGCTCGAGCTTATATAGCCTCGACTCGAGTTTTTATCGAAGTTTGAAGTGATACATATGTTTTTTTTATATATATTATCTATATATTTTATTGGTATATTTGTAAATAAACTAATTCCAGATATTTACTTATGGATGTATTAAGCTTTTCGGGTTGAACTTGAGCGAAATTCATATCTTATCTTACATTTCATTTCTAGTTGGTTTAATGAACAATGATTACAAACAAATCGAGCTTTTCAAGCCGAATTCAACCTTTCTCGAGCCGAGCTCGAGCTTCCCTCATGAAGGCTCACTGAGCTTGAGCTAAACATAATATTTTCGAGTCGAGTCGAGCTCTGCCAATATTCGAATCAGTTCGACTCGTTTACACCCTTAGTTACAAAATAATTGTCAATACACAATTTGAAAAAAAAAAAAACATAATTTCTTTCTATACTTTTTACATGTTGATTGTCTTTTAAACTTTGCAATAATAACTTTTAAGTGGGAATAATACAATAAACTCAATCAAAATTTTATATGTATTTTTGATAGTGGAGACTTAATTTGAGAGGACGTGAAAAAGAAAATATAAACAACAAATTTAGGAATTAGGATTAAAAAGTAATATTTACACACATCTTGACTTTTCGTTTCGAGTATGAAAAGTGTAAAACGCTAATTGGTTTTTCAATATTAAAAGTTGTTTAATGACACCTGAGTTCACAACGTCCCATCAACTTTAAATTTGGCCCAAGACTTCAACTTATTCTCTTTCCATTTCCTGGTATAATCATTAGACAATAACATCATTGATTGATTATGTATATATTTCGGTGCTTTGTTTCTCACTCGACGTATTCATTCAGTTAAGGGTTGTACTATTAGAACCCTTTATGATGTTACATCATAGAGGAATATTCCTTTTGTCCCCCACTTTTTTCAGTACAACACAGTTTTTTGTCAGTTTATGTTCTGTATTACTGACAGTTTTAAGCGTTTTGCTTATTAAACTTTATATTTACTGTTCCGCATTTTCAGGTTTATAGCTTTTTGATATAAACAAAATTATAAAAATAAAAAAAAATAAAAAAAATAAAAAAAAGCAAAAAAAATAGGGAGGGGTCAATCTAAAAATATAGCCACCTTCCCAATAACCCCACCCCTTAAAAATAAGTCGCTTAGGGGGAGGGAGTGGTACTCTAGTACCAGAAATTGCCACATCACCTCTATCCAATTAAAACCCTCCAACTCAAAACTACCCAATTCTACCCTAACACTACCCGATTTGAAGGGAGTGGTACCCTAGTACCCGAATTTATTTTTTTATTATTTATTTTTTTTTATTTTTTTTTACTTGGTCAAAATACAACTGAGCATAAAGTTGGTCAAAATACAACTGAGCATAAAGTTGTAAAAAGTCACATATGACCACGAAATAGACCCAACAAACACAAGATATTTTTTGCTTCATAATTTCACATCATCAAATCCAATACAACACTCCAACTAAAAATATCAAGAAATAAAAAGAAATGGCTGGAGAAGAGTTCAATGAGGAAGAAGAAGAACATGAGACGCCATTGTTACAGAACTCACCCCATAAATACACTGGTTGGTTTCTTTCTTTGTTTCTTGATTGATCATATATATTTTGACTATATAATGAACCAATAATGAATATGTATTTGATATGCAATGTAAATACCGATAGGGCTTGGAAGCCGATTTCCTATCCGATTTGTGATACCCGATGCCCAAGGGGCGGTGTTACCGATCGGGTTCACCTACCCGAAGCCCTACCCGATGCCCACTCCCTCCCCTCTTACATACAAATATATATTGTCACCATATCTATTCACTTCAAAATAACCCACCAAACATATCCAACTACACGGCTGAGCATTTGGACCGAACACTCGACCCAACAACCCGACCAATTCAACCTGAAACCGACCTGATTCGACAAAAGTCGGTTTTCACTCAAGTTAGGCTTTTCAGGATTTTTCGGTACGGGTCAGGTCGTCGGTTTTGAGCCAAAACCGACTAAAAACCAACAAAACCGACCGGATCGACCCGACCGAAACCGACCCGAGTAGTTTTCGGTTCGGTCTCGGGTTGGGTTTTGGGGGAGTTTCAGTTTTCGGGTTGTCGAGTCGAGTCGGGTCGGGGTTGGACCGATGCTCACCCCTATCCAACTACACACCCTTACCCCCTACACACAAACATCACCACCACGTTTGATCAGTGACGGACCCAGAAAAATAAGATGTGAGAGGCAAAAAAAAAAAAATTACAATAGCAATAAAATGCGAAAGAAAAAACTAGAAATGTAATGATAAATCGAGTATTTTTACTTAGACATGAAGGATTTATAAGGCTTCAAAGAGTTAAATGTTGGATTTTAGTATGTGAGTGGGGGGCAATTTGAGTTTTTGGTGGGGGTCACTTTCGAAAAAAGGTCAAAATTAAATAAAAATTACACTAAAATATCAACTTTTTCGGCTAGCCATAGGGGGCGCCTGCCCCCCACTCTTACATGCTAGATCCGTCCCTGCGTTTGATGGTTTGCTCGACAACTCGTGAAGGTGAGAGGTCTAATGGCCATAACGCGTGGTGGAGGGGAGATCGTTCGTGTTGATTGACACCATCACAGTCGGTATAAGACTAATCGTAATAGTGAAAAATAACTGTGCGCACATGCTATATTATTAAGCGTGATATTTGACATATGATCAAAGGCGGCGAAGGTGTTTTGTTGTAAGTGTATGTGATGTGTAATATTTTTTTTTTGTTTGAGTGCAATATGAGATTTGATAGAAAATCGATGACCATTAATTAATGAAGGGCTAATTATACAACGATTACGTGAAAATGGTTATCACTGCCACCACTAGAAACGGTCTAGTTCTCATATGTTTCAACTCTAGAATATTTCGAATACAATCATCTGGGGTGTGTTTTGCAGCAGTGACAATAAGCAGTAGTTG
Organism: Chrysanthemum makinoi; assembly: GCA_910596185.1. Classification (NCBI taxonomy): domain Eukaryota; kingdom Viridiplantae; phylum Streptophyta; class Magnoliopsida; order Asterales; family Asteraceae; genus Chrysanthemum; species Chrysanthemum makinoi. The sequence goes on along the minus strand of OU343222.1, from coordinate 142,140,049 downwards.
TAAGAGCATTATCATTTTTTTTAATTAAAAAAATAAAAATAAAAATGTTTGATAAAACAACTGTAGGTGTAGTCATAATATGTAAAACAACTCTTAAATACATGATGTTTGTCAAACAAGCATTAAAAATTACAACATTCACTACTCACCGCTTATAAATGCTTCGCGCCAAACACACCCCTAACCATCAAAATTGTCACTAGCCATCATGCTAATTCTCTTAAAAAAAATATAGACTAGCAAAGTAAAAGTTGATTATTTCTTTTTAATACTAACTACATACGGAGTAATAAACATGACATAAATTATGATCAACTTAACTGTATACTACAGTACTAATCATCATAAATCTACTTTAATTTGCTTTTCAATTTTATACGGGAAGGTGGGAGCAAAAGCAACTAATACGGAGTATTAAACATCATGATGATTATGATATATAATTATTTTTTTAAAGGCACCTGGAAGGCTGAAACTTTCTGCCATATTTGCACAAATGGCCATCATTTGTAACTTTCTATCGACAAACAATTTGTTATAAGGGCAATTGCATATATATCCACTAAAACTTGCATATTTGCATATCTATATTTATACTTCTTTATAAAAGGTTTGGGACATTCTAAATATAGTAGTCTTAAAATTTTTGAGACAAAAAATATTTCCATCAAATGAAAGTTACTTTTGCTAAGCATAATAATTAAGCATACATATAAATTTAAAAAATAATTAATGTCTTAAATTCTTATACTTGTAACATCCTCCAATATTGATGCATCTCATTTAAACCATATGAAGACATGTAAAAAAATGTAATAAATTAAAATACGTAGTTCACCGGAACTTAAAATACGTAAAGTTATTGCTAGAAAAAACATATATATATATATATATATATATATATAAAACATTTGCTCACCTTAAAAATAGTTACCGGGTACCCGCCGCCGCATTGCGCGGGTACCCTTCTAGTATACTCAAAACATGCTTAAATTGCATTGTAAATCGTGCAATAAAAACTTATATTGTGGGGAAATATGCAAGTTTTTAAGTTTTAATGGGTATATATGCAATTCTCCTTTTGTTATATGCTAGACGATTACTTGCGCATATTAGCGATGGTGTATAATAGTGTTAATTTATGCATATGTGTATTTTGTTTCGCGGATAGATCTCATTTTCATTTTATTGTGTGGGTAGTCACCAACTGGGAATTCGATCACCCGTTTGATCCCCAAAGCCCTGTTATACATAACCTTAGTTAGTTTTTCGCTAGTTAACTTCCAACATAAGTATTTTCAAACCAAAACAATTGCATCATTGGTCCTCAATACATAACGCTAGTTAGTTGATTTTGTTATTATTATTATTATTATTATTATTATTATTATTATTATTATTATATTATTATTATTATTATTATTATTATTATTATTTTAAACTAGTTATTATTATTGAAACATAAAGTTGGATGAGAGTTTAGACACAAGTTGTGCTTCCACTTCATTCTGAATACAAAAGCTTACTTTATGAAAGATAAAAATACCACTCTTAGCATTATTTAACTGACTTAATATGTGAAAGTATGTCCAAAGCCTCCGTATCGAACTCATCGAACGTAGAAAAAGCAAATGGTATGAATTTGTATCCGTTGTCCTCACATTCGGACGCATACTTCCTCTTTTTCTTTTCCACAACATTGTGCAAGGCTACTTTAGGGGGCCATGAAGTCGCCCAATACCAACAAATTGAGAGATTTCGGTCACATCCAAGCATGCATCTTTACCTTGGAGCCAATTAAATAATAACAAGTCTGTAGGTCGTAGCCCCTCCCATCCTCCGAAAAGAAACCCATTGGAGCCTCTTTTACGCACCATGATCCCAACCTTGAAACATATATCAACAAGAATATCGCGCACCAGATTATGCCTTAACTTCACACCCACTTCACTAGCGCAGTGGACCGTGTGATCTCCCCATTGGTCCATACGATGCACATTGCCACTCGGGCAAAGACTACCTTCAAAGAACATGAGTACAATAAGCCTATAACACAACACAGATTGGAATTGGCGATAGTTCATCCTTTGTCCCAAGTCGTTAATAAGGATGGTGAAAAGAAAATCATGTGCATATGGGACGCATATGCAACTGAGAATAGCCGCCCGACGTGGACTTAGCGAGTATTTTATTTTTATTTTTTTAATAATAAAACTTTACTTATTATAAAATTTTACATAAAGTTGAATGGGAGTCTAAACACAAGATGTGCTCCCACTCCTTTCTAGATACAAAAACTTACTTTATGAAAGATAAATACACCACTCTTAAGCATTATCTGAGTGGCTAACAAAAATAGACTTGATACGTGAAAGTGTGTCCAATGCCTCTGTATCGAATTCCGGAGGTAGAAAAAGCAAATATTATGAACTCGTATCCATTGTTTTCACATTTTGACGATACTTCATCTTTTCTTCTTCACCGTGTAGAAAAAGAAATAGACTATATTATTATTATTATTATTATTATTATTATTATTATTATTATTATTATTATTATTATTATTATTATTATTATTTATTATTATTATTATTATTATTATTATTATTATTATTATTATTATAAACATCACTTTATTATTATTATTATTATTATTATTATTATTATTATTATTATTATTATTATTATTATTATTTTATTTATTTATTTATTATTTTTTATAAAACGTCACTTCATTAGAAAACCAAAAGGATTTACAAGAAGTTGGTGGGAAGCCGAGACACTAGTTGGGCTCCTATTCCTTTCTGAATACAAAAACTTAGTCTATGAAAAATAAAAGCACCACTTTTGACATTATTCGAGTGGCTGACAGCAACGGTCTTGATACGTGAAAGTGTATCTAAGGCTTCCGCGTCAAGCTCCCCGAAAGTGGAAAAAGCAAATGGAATGAACTTGTAACCGTTTTCCTCGCATTTGGACACATATTTCTTTTTCTTCTTCTCCACAGCATTATGTAGAGCTACCCCCGGAGCCCACAAAGTTGCATCAATACCCGCAAATGGAGAGATCCCAGTTACATCCAAACATGCGTCCTTACCTTGAATCCAATTGAATAATAGCAAGTCTACAGGTCGTAGCTCTTTCCCATCCCTCGAAAGAAACCCCATTTGAGCCTCCTTTTTCACCACAATCCCTACCTTGGAACATATGTCGACGAGAATATCACGCACCAGGTTATGTCTGAACTTCACACCTACTTCGCTGGAACAGTGAACTGCATGGTCTCCCCATTGGTCCATACGATGGGTATTGCAGCTCGGACAAATACTGCCTTCAGAAAACATAGGTATGGTAAGCCTATAACACAAAACCGAACGGAATTAGCGATAAACATCACTTTATTATTATTATTATTATTATTATTATAAACATCACTTTATTAAAAACATATAGGATTTACAAGAAATTTGTTGAGGAGCCGAGATACGATCTGAGCCTCCACTTCTTTAACTGTAGCAAAGTTACGAGTTTTTAACCAACTAATTGTTCTTAGAAATTATAATTACTATTACATTGCGTTTATAGAAATAACGAGTGGGCTAACTTGCGCGTTGTTGCGGGAGCGTTGTAGTAATGTTTATTTAGATGCAATTGTTGAATGACTACAACCTCAAGTCTTAAAAAACCAGTTTGTAAAAAGTAAAAACAATACCATATCATAACTCAAAAATAATGAGGCATCAATCATATTGAAGGTTTAGACACAACTGCATATTTGGCCTAAAAAATTAGAGTTGTGACTCACTAAAATGTTATGCTAAACTCTACCTTTGAGCATACAAATGTTTCATCATATCAAAGATTGGAATGATCTTGCCTTGATAGCCTTTCTCACCTTCATAGCTTCTTACTTGATAATCCATGTTGGGAGCAAAAGAATATGCCATAAGAATCCTAGTTGCTCAGTAAATTTTATTCCGAAGCTATCGGGATATCTGTATTATTCAAAAGAAATTAAGCATTAGTTGATTTCATTGCTTAGGTATTACCCCAAACATTAGTGGTAAAAAATGGCTTACTGGAGATTTGGAAAACAAAACTGAAACATAACTCTGTTATGTTTCTAAACAATCACCTAAGAGCTTCAAACTTGCATATTTAACTTATTAGAAGATTTAAGTTAATTTTGATTTCAAAGAACGAAAAATGAGGGTCATATCTGCAAATAATAGGAACAACACTTAGCACTCAGCATTGCTGCAACCACGTTTGTGATGCGTTCGCTCCGCCAAGATACATGCCTAAGTGAAATGTGTTCCACAAAATACAACTACAGACAACGATCATCATCGCCTTCATAAAGTTAATAAAATGGTAAGCGACAAAAGCTTCTTCTCATGAACCTGGTACAACAAAGGCTTCCAAGTGCGAAACTCTTTGGCTCAAAACTGCGAGTGCGAAACCGAATAAGAGGGCATCCGACCCGCCATGGCTGCAAACACCGCGCAGGTAGTGCTGCCACTCCAATATACGGGTGGCTTTGACCCGTCATGATCAATAACAGTTTTCCCGCGGTTGCCTCCTGTCTTTCTTTTTCTAAGCACATGTTTAAGATTCCTGTTCAATCAGGTATTCCTATTAAAATGAAAGTGAGAATATAAGTAGACGATCTAAGTGTGAATCAGTATTAAGGACACGGATTTTCCTCTAAATTTGAGACTATTTTGCTATTAACTCAAAATGCCAGAATCACCTAAAACCTAAAGACTCAAAATTGTAGTATAAAGTTTATACCCTCTGAAACATACCTCAATCGCTATTCTACTAATTTACTTCCTAAAAGCATGTTCATTTAGGCACCAGCTCGGACTGCTATCACAACTTACAAACCTTATAACTCAGCATTACACACCTGTTCACAAACAAAATTTCCCACTTAAAGACTAATGAAATTGTGGTTATAGCAACTACTTATTTTTCATGAAAATTTCAAACAAACTCTACCACACTTAAACTGATTCAGCCCCTTTCCACTCTGTCTCTTTAACCTCCAACAACATCCAAAAAACTGAAGATACTAAATAAACAGATAACCACTTAAAAAAGTTATTCCAAAATACCTTCTTTAGCCACCACTATTAAATAAACATAGATATGAACATATAACATAAAAAAAAGATTCGTAGCTGGAAAATTAGGAAAAGAAAATATAAACCTCATTAAATCCAAATCACCATCTTATGTACATAAAAAATAAACAATCCAAACGCTCATGATAACCAAATCAAAATAAACAAAGTATATACCTTTTTGATACACAAATCTCCCATGAATCTTGCGGCACCCAATACATCAGAAAGTCAAAACCATAACTTTCCCCCCAACTGATACTTAATCTCAATGAACTAACAAAACCTCTAGCAATCAAACCTTAAGACTCCCGTTTTCATGGACTGACTGGATGTGTGTGGAAGACGCTGATAAGTGTGTGGAAAACGCTGGAATATTTTGGAAGTTAACCGCATAAATCGGGGAGCAAAGGAAGTGGATCAGACATCTTTTGGGCAAACACAGAGAGATGATGGTTTGATACGTGAAAGATTTGTGTCAAGATGAATGAGAGTGGAGAAGAAGGGTCTGATTTGGTTTTGTATATGTGTTTTTAGATTTTTTGTTTTTGTTTGTTTTTTTTATAAAAGGTTTTTATTGTTTAGACACTATAGCAAGCACTGTTCTGCACTGTAACTGCTACAGTGCTTTTGCACTCACATGCCTTCAATGGCTTTTAGTATATACTATAATTGCAATTGTGTGATAATCCTTCCTACATTTCTTTTCGATTTTAAATTTAATGATTTTTTTTTCAATTTTCCTGATCTAACACAAGAGAAAGAATACATTTTCTTTTTGTTGTAGTTAATTTTTGCTTTGATCATACTACCTATTTTCTTTGAAAAAGTATATATTGGCTGACAATTGCTATATTTACTACATTCCAACTTAGACCATTACTTTATTTTGTGTTGAACACATTTGAAAAAGGATGATGACCATTTGCTTCCAATACAGCTAGATTATGGCATGAAAAATCACATCCAACAAAACAATAGGTTCTCTACACATATTACATAGTTGCAAACATATCTTTTAAAAAGGATGTCACACCATCGTCTAAGAGCACACGGTATCATAACACTTGGTACCGCGTTATGGTGATGTGGAGCGTTTTGAGCTCAAGTTATCATACCCCATCGTCTGTGTTATACTGGGCGTTACCACAACAATGTGAGAAGCAACGTGCTACAAGACAAAAAAATACAATTTTTTTACAATTTGCACCCCTTAAACGGCTATAATTGGGTTTCAAATTAAAAAGAAAAAAAAAATTATATATCGCCCCTCTAGACGTTATGCAACGGTCAGATTTAAAAAATAATAATAAATAAATAAATAAAATATAAAACCTTTAAATAATCACTATAAATACCCACTTAATAGTTAATACACAACCATTTCTTACACTTGCACAACTCAAACTCAAATTCATATACTTTCATTTTCTCAAAAAAAAAAAATGTCACGATTTCCTAATAATAATGAGAGTTTCTTGAACCTCCTCGGGTTTAATAACTCGAACGCAGGGTCTTCCTCTTCAAACCCGAACGCGGGGTCTTCTTCAAATCCTTTCCATAACCCACTTGGCTTGTCTTCCGAGCAACTTTACCAACAACAACAACAACAACAACAATTTCTAATGTGGCAACAACACCAAGCGATGTTAAACCAAAATTTCTAAAATCTACAATTCAATCAACAATCACAACCGTCATCCCAATCCTCACGTACACAAATAGAAACAAATGAAGTATCACAGAGGGTTGTTAGTAAACTAGTTCGAGTTAGCATTATGTTAGAGAGTATGGATCAAATGAGAAATAAAGAAATGAGAAGAATGAGAATTAACCACAATCACCATTTCAGATGTCCCTACAATAAAAGATGCAATCTTCCATGAATTTCTTTTCTTCGTTTGAAATGTTGGCTCCAAATATTTTTCATCATTCTTATTTTATTTTATTCTAAACTGGCCTTTCCCGTTTGTTAGATGCAAATTGCTCATTTTTGACAAATCAATAAACTATTGTCGTATAATTTTAGATGTATTACTTGACATTGTTTTGATCATCCAATCATTTCCTTAAATTTTCATACGTCAATCAAGTTTTATAAAGAAAAATAACTTATTAAGTTTAAGGGTCTTATTAAGTTTAGGGTGATTGTTAACAACTAATTATCGAAGTTTATGTTAAGACAATCATAATGTCAAAAACAAAATCATTAAAATCATCAATTACTTCTTATAATTTTCAAATATAAATACAACTCACTTTCAGCATTGGTCATATAAGCGAAAATAAAGAGTTGGTTGCTAACAATGTCCTAATATCATATAATTTTATGAAAAGTTTTTTTTTACAATTTTTAATAGTGTTGTTAGCAAAACCAAAAAATTTAATAATATAATTGGTCCGGGAACATATTTAGTGAAAGAAATATGTTATTTTAATAAGAGATCTGATATGCTATAAAATATAGAATTATTGATTCTAAGCCTACGGTGTAAATATAAAAAGTAAACATATTAAATGAAAGAAAGAAAATATCGGATTATATATAATCCATTATTGTGTACCTGGATCCAAGATTGATGACGTCAGCTC
>OU343222.1:142092012-142132228 GCA_910596185.1 Chrysanthemum makinoi | reverse complement strand
AAACCCGAATTTCTTTCGTGCTCGCAAAGCGGTTCTGAAAAAACGAGATCATTCGTCATAATTATCTCCATTCAACTGAACTTGGTTTATTGAAAGTCCGAGGTTGTCTCACGAGGTGATATTGTCTTTCGTTGTGAGCAATACTTCCCGTTTTGTCAACTGCATGCTTGATCACCGGCCATTAAGATATATTACGAAAAGAACTCGAAACAAATCTTTAACCAAGTAACATGATGTTGACGTCGGGTGTTGGTGGTGGTAGATATATATATGGATGAAAAGAATACAAAGTGTTTGACAAGTTGTTTTTTGACTAGCAGCGATTGTAGGGGTTTGACTAAACAATTCTATGTCGATAGCTATTTTTGTTTCTTTATCGACGATTGTTTTATTAGGGACTGTATCAAGGCGTTGGTACCATAAGTCTCTTGTTTTCTTGATTATTATTGTTCACCCAAAAAGGTATGGGTTTTGCTAAACAGTGATCAATGGACAATGATTAACCTAAATTAAATAACATATTATTTTTAATAACTAGTTATAATACCCGTGCACATACGGTTTTGACAAAAAAAATCTGTATTAATATTGAGTATTGTGTCTTTAAAGGTAATTGCATATAATTATATAGTTATAAGTTTCATGCATGCACAAAGTTTACACATAAATCAAATTTATTTTAACATTTTAGTTCAATATATACACATATAAGAATTTGCCCATAAAAATTGTGATATAAATACAACTAATGCTTATGCACGAGTTTTCCATTATGCATTAATATCCATTAAAATTTGGTAAAATATTTGTAAAAATTTCTGTTAGCTAACTCAAGATTTAATTTTATTTAGCTGACAAAGATATTGATGTTGTTATTTAAATTTCACTACTGATAAGTTGTATACATGATGCAAGTTTAATATGAGCGTTGACAAAGTTAAAGTATACTCCTTAAAGTTTTTTAAAAATGTTTTTCTAGATATTATTATATAAATAAATAAGAATTACTTGAGTCATTGTGATAAGTACAATCGCTTATATTTGTTTTTATATTAAAGTAACCCGTGCTTACAATCTGATAATTATATTCTCGTTTTCAGTAATTTAGCCATATTTAAAAAGTAAACTCGTGTCTACATCGGTTAAACTTTTAAAAATGAAATAAATGAATCCTTATTGAACGTATATAGTAAAAAAATTGAAAATTATAATCTTTTGAAAAATTTATATGTTATTATTTTAAAACAACATTTACATTGTATTTTTTAAGATATAAAGTATAAGGGGGTATTTGTTTATAATCCAAAGTTATTAAAAAACATGGAGGCTTATATAATATTACACTTAACTCTATATAATTTTTAAAAATTCAACCACTAAAGTTTTATTAATTACCTCCTTTTTTCTTAAGTTTTTGTTTTCACAAATTTGACACCTATATTTTATATGTTTTTTTTATCAACCAAATTTATTAAAATTTTACCAAAATCAATTAAATTTTGACTTTTATTAACCAATTACATCACACGATTTTCATGCTAAGAAATCAAGCTCTCCTATTAGCTCAATTATTTTTTCAATAAGAATTAATTGACAAAATCACTCCGAAATAATGTAATTCCTTTATCATATAAAAAATTATATATTTAATACACAATAAATGAACATTCAAATTACCTTAAATAACATATTTTTTTCATATTTAAATAATTATGTATTTAATGCACAATAAATGAACTATAATAATTAGTGATTATTTACATACTTATTTTGTTAACCATTACCCAGTAGACATTGTTTAACAAAACCCAAAAGGTATTTATACAAAAAGTTTAGCTTGGATTCCGAGTCGCAATTATAGAATTATCAAAATAAGGTAATTATTAATAATATCAAATCTTATAATATAAGATTTGATATATTTTACTATTTAATAAATATGGAGACATTTTATAAATTGCAATACTTAAAAATTCAGCTTTCTTATTATTGAAACTTTTCAATAAAACACATTTTCTAACATTAAAACACATTTTTCAACATTAATTTATCTACTACATAACTTACAAGTCTTAAAGCATAATGTATAAAATACTAAGCACTATTAATGTGGTCAAGATATTTAACGTAATCAATTAATTAACTGGTCAATAATAGAATTAATACGCTGATTATTAAAACACCCCTTACATAAGAAATACAAATTATCAAGCATATTGTACAACCAACTTAAACACAATTCATGCATTAAATGTCACTAATACAAATAATAAAGCACATTATAAAAATATTCAAGCCCGAATCCAACGGCACCAACACTTATGAGCTCGAGCCCCGAACGGGGCCAAAGCGGGCTCAAGCCCGAACGCACGGGAGCTAACGGGCTCGAGCTCGAACGGGCACGGGCTAAACGAAATTCTTGATATCCGTAAATTTATTGTCAAAAAGAACACGATAATTTAAAATACATGATTCATCAATTTTATTTGAGTATCCGCCGCCGCACTTGCTACGTTATCTAGTCTTAAGCAATATGTCTACAACTATCATAGTGCGCTTCATTGTGAAAGACCGTAAAAGGTTACATCATGCCTACATCATACTATTTTATAAAGTATTTAGGCCTTCTTTAAATATAAATACTTAAAAATTTAGTTTGCTTATTATAGAAATTCAATAGCTTACAAGACAAGAAGCATAATGTACACTACTTTAATACACACATTTAAAAGATAAACACAAATCTAATTAGAACCATAATGTACACTACTTTAATAATATTAATATAATCAATGTTTTTAATGTAGTCAATTAATTAACTGGTCAATAAATACAATTAATGCAGTTATTAAAATACCTTTTACATAAAAAACACAAAATTATTAAGCATATTGTACAACCAACTTGAACACAATTTCTGCATTAAATGTCACTAATACAAATAGCGAAACACATTATACAAATATTCAAACTCGAACGGGCAATGGGCCAAACGGGCTCATTTTATACAAATTGACACCTCTAATATTAATTATCACAATTGTATAATGAAAAACATTGTCATTAATTAAAGAGTTGAAATACGTCACATGAAATTCTTGATATCGTCAAAAAAACACAATAAATTAAAATACATGATTCACCAAAAAAATTTATTTCAATATATCCGTCGTAACAACACGCGAATACATGTTAATCTTTATTCATTCATCATCTGCATCAAATTCAACAAGCTAGTTAGCAACATTGGTCCGAACTGACATCATATTTATCTTAAAATATCGTGTGCTAGACAAATTATTCGGCATATGATTATTTAAAGCTTCTTTCTTAAGTAAGAGTAGAGTATTTTCATTAGTCATCCGATCAATCAAATATCACTTACTTTATATGTCGATATCGATTGCGATTGCCATTGAGTTGTTTCCTGCCGGTACGTTGTACACCTTAATTACTCGTTATTAGTATTTAAAGCTTCTTTCTTATTTTAAGTAAGATGGGTAAAGTATTTCCGTTAGTCATCCGATCAATCAAATGTTATACCTACTTTATATGTCGATATGGATAGCAATCGCCATTGAAATGTCAGTTTGTTACCTACCGGTACGGTGTTTCATAATTTTTTTATCAATAAAAGAACTTTGAATGCTACTCCCTCTGTCTCTAATAAAATGTGTAAATCAGGGACGGATTTATTTGGAAGTTGGGTATGACACGGGCTACATTCAATTTTGAGTCGCAAAATGTATTTTGTTTTCAAAGTGTCGATTGTTAATGCATGCAACCCCCAACAATAATTCTTGTTACTCTATTTCTCTACAATGCAACTTGAGTTTTTGTAAAACCCTAAAAATACGAAGAGTGCTACAAGACTATTTTACCCTTAAAATAGTCAAGATTATAAAATACGTAAAATATAATTAACGCTCATCAATTTAAAATTTAAAACCTAACTTATATTTGTTTGAAAAACCTAACGAGTATGTTTAAATGATCGACATCTTACGACGAAAACTATAAGCCAAGCGTGTAAATGTTTGGGCCTCGATTGTTTTGTGATCCGACTAGCTAAAGCTATGGTCTCGTCCGGTTGGGCTTTTGAACCGAGAACCACACAAGCCCACATGGCCCGATCGGTGTACATGCATGGTATACATACAAACACAAAACATAAAATTTAAACCCTAGCTCAAAGTCTCGGCACAAGGGTTTTGTTTTCCTTCCCTTTTTCTTAACCGATCGATTGCTACTCTTTGGTGTTGGTTCGGTGTGATTTGTTCCGAGTTTACATGTAATCGAATCCTTTCCCCTTTCGTCTAAACTCTTTTGATTCCTTCTTGTGTTACTTAAGCTGCTGTCGTGAATCAAATTCCCACTGGAACGCATGCATGTAGTCGACCAACCATCACATAAAATCATAATCTTGTGCATGAAATCATAAGCCTAAAGTCACGTAAATTATTGGATGGAATAACACGTATTCGACCCTTGTGTAAACCTGTAATCAAACCATGTATATATATAGGTATCATGCATTTGACTTGTGCACCGATTTCAAAAGCTTATATGTAGTTGTCGACATGTAACATGAGTCGCATAATAAGAAACATATACGTCGTCACATGGAATCATAGATTAGATGCAGGATATGTGTAAGTCGATGCGTGAATGGTTAGGTTATGGATTGTGTCGTTATAAGTTAAACGTAAACAAACATGGAACACGACATCTTGATTTCGTTAAGAAGATTATAGGTCAACGAATCACGTTAATTTTATGTTGTAATTTTGTTTGTGCCGATGCATGCATGGTTTGCATTGTGGAAAGCCTTGTTAAAAACAGTTTTAGAAGCCGATGCATGCATGGTTAAAATATAAGTTAACATATCGTGTGAGTAAAATGTGTAAGTGTTTGTATGTGTGTCGAATGGTTTGTGAGTTTGGAAAATAACGTATAGCAAGTTGGGAGTTGCATGTGTGTAGCGTATATATTGAAGCAAGGGAAACGGGTAAAGTTTTAGTCTTGTCAAACGATTTAAATAAGTCAATGTGGTGTGAATTAATTGGGTAAATGCGTATATAAGTATGACTCTTTTCTTTTGGTTTTTCTACGTTCTAGGTCAAGTGTCATTTAAAATCTGTAACATGTCAATTAAATGCGTATTAATATAGTATTAAGAGTAGGGAAAAAACCCTAGGGCATAAATAGTAGTCGATTAGGGTTTTCAATGTGTATTGATTCGTTATTTCGTGTGGAAATAATAGGTTTGGAGGTCATTAATAACCATTGATTAAGTGTATAACGAACTAGTAATAAGTGTGTTGTAAGCATGCGGTGGTGTGATTTTATGTAGGAAACTAAGTGTCATGAATTAAAAGTATTGTATGCATGGTCTCATTAAGGTGGTGTTCGAACAATGTTACGTGTGAGTCTTGGTTAATCATGTAAGTTATGAAGGCTTGTGTAAACTATTTTGAAAGAAAGTCCTAAAATCCATTCTTGATATTTATAAGCCACATTACTTGAAAGGTGATCATATAAGCCTCAAATAAGATATTTATCATATTAAACCCTTAAGTTTACCATTTATTATTTGTAACACAAAAGTTTGGCTAATTAAATGATTAAGACTCTAAAATGTCGTAATTTCGTCCGTCACTAAGAATAAGAATATACTTACAACTCTAAGAGTGTGAATGCGATAAATCCGTTATAACGTAATGATGCTAACAAGTATTAAATAAATCATAATCCGTGTAGATTCGTTGAAGGAGACGCGGCGTTATGTCTTCGTGATTCACTCATTTGTTTGCTCTTCTCTCATTTGCTTTAAGGTACGATATTCGACCTTTTCAGTAAGGTTTCTTATGACGTTTTCTTTCGTTAGCTTTTCTATTTCAATTATTAGGGTTTCCTATGCCATTGCTATGAACCCTTTTTGATTGTTTGATCTGTTGCTTGTTTGAAACACTGTTTTATTGAATCATGCAATATCTGACTTGAACGTTATGTTAGAAAGACTTTGATACGCACATTTGTTGAACCTTGCTATATTTGACTATGAAATTCTGAATTGTGAACATTTGGTTATGAAAGTATGATATGTGACTACGACATTAACTTCTGACTTCTGAACCTTTGAACATGAACCTTATGATATGAATTATATGATATGTTATCTGTTGAACTTTGTGTTTGATTATGATCTGTGTCAATTATGACAATCTGTTTGACCTAAGTTAGTTTGACACCTGAGCCAATATTCTCACTAGTCATGGGGGTTCCATGTCCGTGTCGTGATGCACCTCGACATGACTTTAGGGCATAGAGTGATGTTCGCCACGCGTCCCTTTCCGTTATCTGTTTATTGATAGTATGGCCACTATCATGCTGTTGGGGCGTATGGATGCATCCTAGATCCGATCGTTATCCGATATGTTTCTGGTGAATGATGTCGTGTGTAATACGCGTCTTCACAAAATTCTGGGAGCTAGCTACTCCAATTAGTTTATGAGGTTACCTTCCGAATAAGAAAGATATTTCTGATATGATATGTTCTGGGCTCGTGGTAGTTTAACTAAATCTTTATCCTATTATTTCGTATTAAGTATTGATGTTGATTCGGTATGTTCAAGTGTTTATAATTATGTGCTAGGCTTATTATATGTTATTATATGTGGTTATGCTTTTGTATGTTTAAGTGACTACCGTTTACTATGCTAGGATATGATTAATATGTTTTCAATATGATTCGGTTGTCATCGATATTATGTTAGTTTATCGTTATGTGAATTAGTTGATCTGTGAGATGAATGTGCTAGTGTGAAAGTGAGTATCCTGAAAGTTTATTAAGTATGATTGTTCAGTTAATCTGGTGAACTTTGCCTATCCGTTAGGGTATCTATCTGCTTATGTTTGATTTGCCATGTTTAGACTCTGTTTATATTAAGTTTTGGTTTGGAAAGTGGTTTAATTATGATATCTGTTTTGATAATTTGCTAATTGCTATGCTATGTCTTTTGCTTATTTAGTTATAGTTTTCCTACTATGTTTTCTATTTGCATATGTGACTGCCATGATTTGACTGCTATTCCCGCTGCTACAATATTGGATTAAGTGTGTTAAATGTAGATTAATTGACTTGTATGAATGCCATGTTTACTTTCTAGAAATTGTTTCCGTTAGCCTTTTGATATTTCGTTTGGCTCATTATGTACTCGAACTTCCTGCTTTAGTTAACATTTGGTTATCTTGATGCGTTTGCGTTGGTGCCATCAATATGATATGTGTTTGTTCTTAATTGCTATTTGTTCTTCCGGATTCCTGTATGATTGTGTTTCCACAAAATCCTCAATGATTCATTGATCTCATTCCGTTGTGACTTCGTTATTCGTTTCTTTGTTTTATTTCGTATTTCTATTTTGTTTAGTTTTCGTTTCTGTTATATCTGTTCACTGGGCTTTGTAAGCTCAACCGAATTTTCTTTTCTTGCGGCAGGTATTAAGCATTCAAGATGAGCTTATGGGATAGCTGATGGTCACGGGTTGAGAGTAGAGCTGAGAGCAAGATTGGAAGATAGGGATCTTAGATTTATTTTGATTATTAAGTTATTTATATTTTCTTTTGTAAGTTTTGTAAAGGCTTCCGCTATTGTATAGTATTTTAAGGTTCTGATATGAAGCAGTATTTGTGACATTTTTGCCCTTGTCGGGTTGGGGTGTTACAATTATGGTATCGAGCGTGTTTTAGGACCCTTAGAGCTTAGGCTATGACACGTGAGGATTGGGTAGATTTAGGATTTTCCCTCTCGCAGTACTTTCTTTGCGTCCACTATCGTACTTAGATTTTACTAATAGTTGATTATTCTTTTAGATGGTTATCCCTCGTCGTTCTAGTTCACCTGATAGGAGCTAGCAGGGACCAGCTAGGCAACCTGGGAGAGGAAGAAGTGGATGTTGTTATCGTTAAGGGTTGCAAGAGGATTGGTGGAGCGGACCAACAAGGATACGAGTTCGGCTAGTATGTGGCCATGCACAATTGAGGAGAAGCTAACCTTGGAGAACGTAGATGGAAGAATAGTAGAGAGTACGAG
This sequence comes from Chrysanthemum makinoi, assembly GCA_910596185.1. Lineage (NCBI taxonomy): Eukaryota > Viridiplantae > Streptophyta > Magnoliopsida > Asterales > Asteraceae > Chrysanthemum > Chrysanthemum makinoi. The sequence continues at coordinate 142,124,136 of OU343222.1, read as the reverse complement.
ACTAAAGTCGTTGACAACCAAGGCTTCACCACTAGGTATCATGAAAGATGTCCCGAGTTCTTGGAAGATGGAGGAGTAGTTTGGACTAGGAGTCGCGACTTGTATGCTTTTGTAGATCGTGTCTTAAGAAGAAGAGAGGAATCGGAGAAGTGACTTTGCTAGTCGCCTATTCGAACGCCTTGCGAAGGAAATAGGAACGGATGGATAAGTGAGGAAGAAGAGGAAGAAGAAGAACATGAGGAAGAATACGAGGTGGACTCGGATTTAGAGTCTACGGCTACTAGTAGGTTTAATCTGATACAAGAATAGAAATTAGCTCATGATTAGTTGTCCTCTTTATTAGAAGTTTCTGACATTGGATTTTGATTTTGGGTCCTTTTGTTTTTCATTTAGACGATTGATCTTTGATTATTAAGTTTTGTTTTGGAAGTTTCATCTTATGACAATTCTGCAATTTGTTTGATTAGTAGGAATAAAGCAAAATTTTGAAAGTATAGTTGCTGTTTGTTGTTTCTTTTCTGATAGATTCGTTAAGTTTTCGTTAGTTCTAATAAGTTTCGTTCCCTATTCGATTCTATTGATGATGTTGCTTAATCACAGCTTGAAATAAAGTATGACCATCATGATGGTATACTCATGTGATGCTGGTATTATGACGCCTGATCAACGTGATAATGAGCTCGAGTAACTCGAGCTCTTTTGAGCCGAGAAAATGAGCTCGAAATATTTCACGAGTTGAGCTCGAGCTTATATAGCCTCGACTCGAGTTTTTATCGAAGTTTGAAGTGATACATATGTTTTTTTTATATATATTATCTATATATTTTATTGGTATATTTGTAAGTAAACTAATTCCAGATATTTACTTATGGATGTATTAAGCTTTTCGGGTCGAACTTGAGCGAAATTCATATCTTATCTTACATTTCATTTCTAGTTGGTTTAATGAACAATGATTACAAACAAATCGAGCTTTTCAAGCCGAATTCAACCTTTCTCGAGCGAGCTTGAGCTTCCCTCATGAAGGCTCACTGAGCTTGAGCTAAACATAATATCTTCGAGATGGTCGCTCGCCAATATTCGAATCAGTTCGACTCGTTAAATTTTACACCCTTAGTTACAAAATAATTGTCCATACACAATTTGAAAAAAAAAAAACATAATTTCTTTCTATACTTTTTACATATTGATTGTCTTTTAAACTTTGCAATAATAACTTTTAAGTGGGAATAATACAATAAACTCAATCAAAATTTTATATGTATTTTTGATAGTGGAGACTTAATTTGAGAGGACGTGAAAAAGAAAATATAAACAACAAATTTAGGAATTAGGATTAAAAAGTAATATTTACACACATCTTGACTTTTCGTTTCGAGTATGAAAAGTGTAAAACGCTAATTGGTTTTTCAATATTAAAAGTTGTTTAATGACACCTGAGTTCACAACGTCCCATCAACTTTAAATTTGGCCCAAGACTTCAACTTATTCTCTTTCCATTTCCTGGTATAATCATTAGACAATAACATCATTGATTGATTATGTATATATTTCAGTGCTTTGTTTCTCACTCGACGTATTCATTCACTATTAGAACCCCTTATGATGTTACATCATAGAGGAATATTCTATTTGTCCCTCAATTTTTTCAGTACAACACAGTTTTTTGTCAGTTTATGTTTCGTATTACTGACAGTTTTAAGCGTTTGGCTTATTAAACTTTATATTTACTGTTTCGCATTTTCAGGTTTATAGCTTTTTGATATAAACAAAATTATAAAAATAAAAAAAAAAAATAAAAAAGCAAAAATAGGGGGTCAATCTAAAAATATAGCCACCGTCCTAATAACCCACCCTTAAAAATAATTAAACAGGGGAGGGAGTGAGGTACCCTGTACAATCAGAAATTGTACATCACCTCTATCCAATAAAAACCCTCCAACTCAAAACTACCAAATTCTACCCTAACACTACCCGATTTGGAGGGAGTGGTACCCTAGTACCCGAATTTATTTATTTATTTTTTTTTATTATTTTTTTTTACTTGGTCAAAATACAACTGAGCATAAAGTTGGTCAAAATACAACTGAGCATAAAGTTGTAAAAAGTCACACATGACCATGAAATAGACCCAACAAACACAAGATATTTTTTGCTTCATAATTTCACATCATCAAATCCAATACAACACTCCAACTGAAAATATCAAGAAATAAAAAGAAATGGCTGGAGAAGAGTTCAATGAGGAAGAAGAAGAACATGAGACGCCATTGTTACAGAACTCACCCCATAAATACCTTTGGTTGGTTTCTTTTCTTTGTTTTGATTGATCATATATATTTTGACTATATAATGAACCAATAATGAATATGTATTTGATATGCAATGTAAATACCGATAGGGCTTGGAAGCCGATTTCCTATCCGATTTGTGATACCCGATGCCCAAGGGCGGTGTTACCGTCGGGTTCACCTACCGAAGCCACCCGATGCCCACTCCTCCCTCTTACATACAAATATATATTGTCACCATATCTATTCACTTCAAAATAACCCACCAAACATATCCAACTACCGCAATTTGAGCATTTGGACCGAACACTCGACCCAACAACCGACCAATTCAACCTGAACCAGACACGATTCGACAAAAGTGGTTTTCACTCAAGTTAGGCTTTTCGTGATTTTTCGGTACGGGTCAGGTCGTCGGTTTTGAGCCAAAACCGACTAAAAACCAACAAAACCGACCGGATCGACCCGACCGAAACCGACCCGAGTAGTTTTCGGTTCGGCCCTCGGTTGGGTTTTGGGGAGTTTCATTTTCGGGTTGTCGAGTCGAGTCGGGTGGGTTGGACCGATGCTCACTATCCAACTACACACCTTACCCCCACACACAAACATCACCACCACGTTTGATCAGTGACGGACCCAGAAAAATAAGATGTGAGAGGCAAAAAAAAAAAAATTACAATAGCAATAAAATGCGAAAGAAAAAACTAGAAATGTAATGATAAATCGAGTATTTTTACTTAGACATGAAGGATTTATAAGGCTTCAAATAGTTAAATGTTGGATTTTAGTATGTGAGTAGGGGACAATTTGAGTTTTTGGTGGGGGTCACTTTCGAAAAAAGGTCAAAATTAAATAAAAATTACACTAAAATATCAACTTTTTCGGCTAGCCATAGGGGGCGCCTGCCTCCCCACTCTTACATGCTAGATCCGTCCATGCGTTTGATGGTTTGCTCGACAACTCGTGAAGGTGAGAGGTCTAATGGCCATAACGCGTGGTGGAGGGGAGACCGTTCGTGTTGATTGACACCATCACAGTCGGTATAAGACTAATCGTAATAGTGAAAAATAACTGTGCGCACATGCTATATTATTAAGCGTGATATTTGACATATGATCAAAGGCGGCGAAGGTGTTTTGTTGTAAGTGTATGTGACGTGTAATATTTTTTTTTGTTTGAGTGCAATATGAGATTTGATAGAAAATCGATGACCATTAATTAATGAAGGGCTAATTATACAACGATTACGTGAAAATGGTTATCACTGCCACCACTAGAAACGGTCTAGTTCTCATATGTTTCAACTCTAGAATATTTCGAATACAATCATCGGGGTGTGTTTTGCGGCAGTGACAATAGCGATGGTTGTAAGAGCATTATCATTTTTTTTAATTAAAAAAATAAAAATAAAAATGTTTGATAAAACAACTGTAAGTGTAATCATAATATGTAAAACAACTCTTAAATACATGATGTTTGTCAAACAAGCATTAAAAATTACAACATTCACTACTCACCGCTTATAAATGCTCCTAAATGCTTCACGCCAAACACACCCCTAACCATCAAAATTGTCACTAGCCATCATGCTAATTCTCTTAAAAAAAATATAGACTAGCAAAGTAAAAGTTGATTATTTCTTTTTCTTTCTTTTTAATACTAACTACATACGGAGTAATAAACATGACATAAATTATGATCAACTTAACTGTATACTACAGTACTAATCATCATAAATCTACTTTAATTTGCTTTTCAATTTTATACGGGAAGGTGGGAGCAAAAGCAACTAATACGGAGTATTAAACATCATGATGATTATGATATATAATTATTTTTTTAAAGGCACCTGGAAGGCTGAAACTTTCTGCCATATTTGCACAAATGGCCATCATTTGTAACTTTCTATCGACAAACAATTTGTTATAAGGGCAATTGCATATATGAGGTGAGATCAATACAAAACACATCTAATTTAAAAAACAAATCATAAGATCTCAACCATTCATCTTCTTTTCATCCAATGGATGAGATCAAAGTAAAAATTAACAAAGGAAGGGTAGAAATGTAATTCTATAAAAACCCACTTTTCACATTTTTTTTAAAAAACAACATATCTTTCAAACGGTAAATCTTCAAGCTACAAAAAATACACCATCGCGACGAGAAAAAAATCCTCTTTCTAATGATATGCACTTTTATATACTTTCGACGAATTTTTTTTTTCAAAATTTCCGTCTAGAAAAATCCCACGGGATTCGTAAAAGAGGCAATTTTTTTCAAAGTTTCCGTATAGAAAAATCCCACGGGATTCGTAAAAAAATCCCACGGGATTCGTAAAAACCGAAATTTTTTCAAAATTTTCATCCAGAAAAATCCCACGGATTAGTCAAAAAAATCCCACGATTAAGTAAAAAATCCCACGGGATTCTTAAAAAGACGAACTTTTTTTTTTCAAAATTTCCGTCCAGAAAGATCCCACGGGATTCGTAAAAAAAATCCCAGATTCGTAAAAAGAGCGAACATTTTTTTCAAAATTTCCGTCCAGAAAAATCCCACGGGATTAAGTAAAAAGACGAAATTTTTTTTCAAAATTTCCGTCCCGAGAAAAATCCCACGGGATTATTCAGAAAAAATCCCACGGGATTCGTAAAAATTCATTTGTGATTTGTATAAATCCCATGGGATTTTGTATAAATCCCATGGGATTCTGTATAATCCGATGAGATTACAGGTGGACTTTTACAGGAAGCCATGTTTGAAAGGAATACATCCAGCTTGGTTGATGACTTTCAGAATATTTGCTTATTTCATGCATTCATCATGACATTAATCTTTATTTTTTACCATGAGTTTTAAGTATCTTGTTGGTCATAAAAGTTGCAAGTTCTCTTTAGTTTACTAATTTACCCATATCAAGATTATACTTTTTAAGATGAGTAAGAAAAGAATCTTTTTTAAGGTCAAGATTATACTTTTTCAAAATACATAACTTACTCAAACATTTCTTAACACTTGGATTACACTCTAAATATATATAGAACAATTCACAACATTTTTAAACAAAAAAAAGCAAAAACTCATTCAACATTTCGTCAACACCTCGTGTACGGCGATATATAATATATCAAAATTACAAGTTTATAACTAGTTAGTATGAAGAATCATATCCATATGGCTTCCTTCAATTCTTCCAACCAACCGCATGTGTGCACAACAATTTCCCAACAACCACATACACAATAAAGCATATTCTAAGCCTAACTAGAAAAATCCATAACTAGAAAAATCCAGACTCTGGATCAAACGCATACCTCTTCTATTTCGTTCGATTCATCTCGTATGTCCATTGAATAGTGTTGATTTTGATCAATTTGACATGAATAGCGATTAGGGTTTACGGTGGTTTACACGGCTTCGATGGTGAGAAGCGTTTGAGATCTGATTTGGGGTGAGAGCATTTGAGAGTGAGTGAGTGTGTTTGTGTTATGTGACAGTTGTGGGTGATTAATTTACTTTTAAAAAGACTATAATAACCTTAAGTATATTTTTATTTTAAAAGAGTGATTAATCTAAACCGTTGGATGGAAGGAGGATGGATGGCTGAGATCTTGTGATTTGTTCCTTAGATAAATCTTGTTTCGTATGGAACTTTTCTCTTGCATATATACCCACTAAAACTTGCATATTTGCATATCTATATTTATACTTCTTTATAAAGGGTTTGGGACATTCTAAATATAGTAGTCTTAAAATTTTTGAGACCAAAAACATTTTCATCAAATGAAAGTTACTTTTGCTAAGCATAATAATTAAGCATACATATAAATTTAAAAAATAATTAATGTCTTAAATTCTTATACTTGTAACATCCTCCAATATTGATGCATCTCATTTAAACCATATAAAGACATGTAAAAAAATGTAAAAAATTAAAATACGTAGTTCACCGGAACTTAAAATACGTAAAGTTATTGCTAGAAAAAACATATATATATATATATATATATATATATAAAACATTTGCTCACCTTAAAAATAGTTACCGGGTACCCGCCGCCGCATTGCGCGGGTACCCTTCTAGTATACTCAAAACATGCTTAAATTGCATTGTAAATCGTGCAATAAAAACTTATATTGTGGGGAAATATGCAAGTTTTTAAGTTTTAATATATGCAATTTTGTTATATGCTAGACGATTACTTGCGCATATTAGCGATGGTGTATAATAGTGTTAATTTATGCATATGTGTATTTTGTTTCGCGGATAGATCTCATTTTCATTTTATTGTGTGGGTAGTCACCAACTGGGAATTCGATCACCCGTTTGATCCCCAAAGCCCTGTTATACATAACCTTAGTTAGTTTTACTCGCTAGTTAACTTTCCAACATAAGTATTTTCAAACCAAAACAATTGCATCATTGGTCCTCAATACATAACGCTAGTTAGTTGATTTTGTTATTATTATTATTATTATTATTATTATTATTATTATTATTATTATTATTATTATTATTATTATTATTATTATTAAACTAGTTATTATTATTGAAACATAAAGTTGGATGAGAGTTTAGACACAAGTTGTGCTTCCACTTCATTCTGAATACAAAAGCTTACTCTATGAAAGATAAAAATACCACTCTTAGCATTATTTAACTGACTTAATACGTGAAAGTATGTCCAAAGCCTCCGTATCGAACTCATCGAACGTAGAAAAAGCAAATGGTATGAACTTGTATCCGTTGTCCTCACATTCGGACGCATACTTCCTCTTTTTCTTTTCCACAACATTGTGCAGGCAAGTTACTTTGGGGCCATGAAGTCGCCCAATACCAACAAATTCAGAGATTTCGGTCACATCCAAGCATGCATCTTTACCTTGGAGCCAATTAAATAATAACAAGTCTGCAGGTCGTAGCCCCTCCCATCCTCCGAAAAGAAACCCATTGGAGCCTCTTTTACGCACCATGATCCCAACCTTGAAACATATATCAACAAGAATATCGCGCACCAGATTATGCCTGAACTTCACACCCACTTCACTAGCGCAGTGGACCGTGTGATCTCCCCATTGGTCCATACGATGCACATTGCCACTCGGGCAAAGACTACCTTCAAAGAACATGAGTACAATAAGCCTATAACACAACACAGATTGGAATTGGCGATAGTTCATCCTTTGTCCCAAGTCGTTAATAAGGATGGTGAAAAGAAAATCATGTGCATATGGGACGCATATGCAACTGAGAATAGCCGCCCGACGTGGACTTAGCGAGTATTTAATTTTTATTTTTTTAATAATAAAACTTTACTTATTATAAAATTTTACATAAAGTTGAATATGAGTCTAAACACAAGATGTGCTCCCACTCCTTTCTAGATACAAAAACTTACTTTATGAAAGATAAATACACCACTCTTAAGCATTATCTGAGTGGCTAACAAAAATAGACTTGATACGTGAAAGTGTGTCCAATGCCTCTGTATCGAATTCCCTGAGCGTAGAAAAAGCAAATATTATGAACTCGTATCCATTGTTTTCACATTTGGACGCATACTTCATCTTTTCTTCTTCACCGTGTAGAAAAAGAAATAGACTATATTATTATTATTATTATTATTATTATTATTATTATTATTATTATTATTATTATTATTATTATTATTATTATTATTATTATTATTATTATTATTATTAATTATTATTATTATTATATTATATATTATTATTATTATTATTTTATTTATTTATTTATTATTTTTTTATAAACGTCACTTCATTAGAAAACCAGGATTTACAAGAAGTTGGTGGAAGCAGAGACACTAGTTGAGCTCCCATTCTCAATACAAAACTTAGTCTATGAAAAATAAAAGCACCACTTTTGACATTATTCGAGTGGCTGACAGCAACGGTCTTGATACGTGAAAGTGTATCTAAGGCTTCAGGCCGCTCCCAGTGGAAAGCAAATGGAATGAACTTGTAACCGTTTTCCTCGCATTTGGACACATATTTCTTTTTCTTCTTCTCCACAGTATTATGTAGAGCTACCCCGGAGCCCACAAAGTTGCATCAATACCCGCAAATGGAGAGATCCCAGTTACATCCAAACATGCGTCCTTACCTTGAATCCAATTGAATAATAGCAAGTCTGCATGTCGTAGCTCTTTCCCATCTCTCGAAAGAAACCCCATTTGAGCCCCTTTTTCACCACCACAATCCCTACCTTGGAACATATGTCGACGAGAATATCACGCACCAGGTTATGTCTGAACTTCACACCTACTTCGCTGGAACAGTGAACTGCATGGTCTCCCCATTGGTCCATACGATGGGTATTGCAGCTCGGACAAATACTGCCTTCAGAAAACATAGGTATGGTAAGCCTATAACACAAAACCGAACGGAATTAGCGATAAACATCACTTTATTATTATTATTATTATTATTATTATTATTATTATTATTATTATTATTATTATTATTTGTTATTATTATTATTATAAACATCACTTTATTAAAAACATATAGGATTTACAAGAAATTTGTTGAGGAGCCGAGATACGATCTGAGCCTCCACTTCTTTAACTGTAGCAGCAAATCGAGTTTTAACCAACTAATTGTTCTTAGAAATTATAATTACTATTACATTGCGTTTATAGAAATAACGAGTGGGCTAACTTGGCGCGTTGTTGCGGAGCGTTGTAGTAATGTTTATTTAGATGCAATTGTTGAATGACTACAACCTCAAGTCTTAAAAACCGTTTGTAAAAGTAAAACAATACCATATCATAACTCAAAAATAATGAGGCATCAATCATATTGAAGGTTTAGACACAACTGCATATTTGGCCCAAAAAATTAGAGTTGTGACTCACTAAAATGTTATGCTAAACTCTACCTTTGAGCATACAAATGTTTCATCATATCAAAGATTGGAATGATCTTGCCTTGATAGCCTTTCTCACCTTCATAGCTTCTTACTTGATAATCCATGTTGGGAGCAAAAGAATATGCCATAAGAATCCTAGTTGCTCAATCTTCGAAGCTATCGATATTCTGTATTATTCAAAAAAAAAAATTAAGCATTAGTTGATTTCATTGCTTAGGTATTACCCCAAACATTAGTGGTAAAAAATGGCTTACTGGAGATTTGGAAAACAAAACTGAAACATAACTCTGTTATGTTTCTAAACAATCACCTAAGAGCTTCAAACTTGCATATTTAACTTATTAGAAGATTTAAGTTAATTTTGATTTCAAAGAACGAAAAATGAGGGTCATATCTGCAAATAATAGGAACAACACTTAGCACTCAGCATTGCTGCAACCACGTTTGTGATGCGTTCGCTCCGCCAAGATACATGCCTAAGTGAAATGTGTTCCACAAAATACAACTACAGACAACGATCATCATCGCCTTCATAAAGTTAATAAAATGGTAAGCGACAAAAGCTTCTTCTCATGAACCTGGTACAACAAAGGCTTCCAAGTGCGAAACTCTTTGGCTCAAAACTGCGAGTGCGAAACCGAATAAGAGGGCATCCGACCCGCCATGGCTGCAAACACCGCGCAGGTAGTGCTGCCACTCCAATATACGGGTGGCTTTGACCCGTCATGATCAATAACAGTTTTCCCGCGGTTGCCTCCTGTCTTTCTTTTTCTAAGCACATGTTCAAGATTCCTGTTCAATCAGGTATTCCTATTAAAATGAAAGTGAGAATATAAGCAGACGATCTAAGTGTGAATCAGTATTAAGGACACGGATTTTCCTCTAAATTTGAGACTATTTTGCTATTAACTCAAAATGCCAGAATCACCTAAAACCTAAAGACTCAAAATTGTAGTATAAAGTTTATACCCTCTGAAACATACCTCAATCGCTATTCTACTACTTTACTTCCTAAAAGCATGTTCATTTAGGCACCACGCGACCGCTATCACAACTTACAAACCTTATAACTCAGCATTACACACCTGTTCACAAACAAAATTTCCCACTTCAAGACTAATGAAATTGTGGTTATAGCAACTACTTATTTTTCATGAAAATTTCAAACAAACTCTACCACACTTAAAACTGATTCAACCCCTTTCCACTCTGTCTCTTTAACCTCCAACAACATCCAAAAAACTGAAGATACTAAATAAGCAGATAACCACTTAAAAAAGTTATTCCAGAATACCTTCTTTAGCCACCACTATTAAAGAAACAAAGATATTAACATATAACATCAACAAAAGATTTGTAGCTCGAAAATTAGGAAAAGAAAATATAAACCTCATTAAATCCAAATCACCATCTTATGTACATAAAAAATAAACAATCCAAACGCTCATGATAACCAAATCAAAATAAACAAAGTATATACCTTTTTGATACACAAATCTCCCATGAATCTTGCGGCACCCAATACGTCAGAAAGTCAAAACCATAACTTTCCCCCCAACTGATACTTAATCTCAATGAACTAACAAAACCTCTAGCAATCAAACCTTAAGACCTCCCCGTTTTCATGGACTGACTTGACTGTGTGTGGAAGACGCTGACTTAAGTGTGTGTGGAAAACGCTGGAATATTTTGGAAGTTAACCGCATAAATCGGGGAGCAAAGGAAGTGGATCAGACATCTTTTGGGCAAACACAGAGAGATGATGGTTTGATACGTGAAAGATTTGTGTCAAGATGAATGAGAGTGGAGAAGAAGGGTCTGGAGAAAAGATACACGTTTGGTTTTGTGTATGTGTTTTTAGAATTTTTGTTTTTGTTTGTTTTTTTTATAAAAGGTTTTTATTGTTTAGACACTATAGCAAGCACTGTTCTGCACTGTAGCTGCTAGAGTGCTTTTGCACTCAGATGCCTTCAATGGCTTTTAGTATATACTATAATTGCAATTGTGTGATAATCCTTCCTACATTTCTTTTCGATTTTAAATTTAATGATTTTTTTTTCAATTTTCCTGATCTAACACAAGAGAAAGAATACATTTTCTTTTTGTTGTAGTTAATTTTTGCTTTGATCATACTACCTATTTTCTTTGAAAACGTATATATTGGCTGACAATTGCTATATTTACTACATTCCAACTTAGACCATTACTTTATTTTGTGTTGAACACATTTGAAAAAGAATGATGACCATTTGCTTCCAATACAGCTAGATTATGGCATGAAAAATCACATCCAATAAAACAATAGGTTCTCTACACATATTACATAGTTACAAACATATCTTTTAAAAAGGATGTCACACCACCGTCTAAGAGCACACGGTATCATAACACTTGGTACCGCGTTATGGTGATGTGGAGCGTTTTGAGCTCAAGTTATCATACCCCATCGTCTCGTGTTATATCAAGCGTTACCACAACAATGTGAGAAGCAACGTGCTACAAGACAAAAATACAATTTTTACAATTTGCACCTTAAAGCGGCTATAATTGGGTTTCAAATTAAAAGAAAAAAATTATATATCTCTAGGACGTTATGCAACGGTCGATTTAAAAATAATAATAAATAAATAAATAAAATATAAAACCTTTAAATAATCACTATAAATACCCACTTAATAGTTAATACACAACCATTTCTTACACTTGCACAACTCAAACTCAAATTCATATACTTTCATTTTCTCAAAAAAAAAAATGTCACGATTTCCTAATAATAATGAGAGTTTCTTGAACCTCCTCGGGTTTAATAACTCGAACGCAGGGTCTTCCTCTTCAAACCCGAACGCGAGGTCTTCTTCAAATCCTTTCCATAACCCACTTGGCTTGTCTTCCGAGCAACTTTACCAACAACAACAACAACAACAATTTCTAATGTGGCAACAACACCAAGCGATGTTAAACCAAAATTTCTAAAATCTACAATTCAATCAACAATCACAACCGTCATCCCAATCCTCACGTACACAAATAGAAACAAATGAAGTATCACAGAGGGTTGTTAGTAAACTAGTTCGAGTTAGCATTATGTTAGAGAGTATGGATCAAATGAGAAATAAAAGTAAAATGAGAAGAATGAGAAGTAACCACAGTCACACATTTCAGATGCACATACAATAAAAGATGCATCTTCCATGAATTTCTCCTTCTTCGTTTGAAATGTGTGGCTAATATTTCTCATCATTCTTATTTTATTTTCTATTCTCACTGGATCCTTTCCCGTTTGTTAGATGCAAATTGACTCATTTTTTGACAAATCAATAAACTATTGTCGTATAATTTTAGATGTATTACTTGACATTGTTTTGATCATCCAATCATTTCCTTAAATTTTCATACGTCAATCAAGTTTTATAAAGAAAAATAACTTATTAAGTTTAAGGGTCTTATTAAGTTTAGGGTGATTGTTAACAACTAATTATCGAAGTTTATGTTAATACAATCATAATGTCAAAACAAAATCATTAAAAATCATCAATTACTTCTTATAATTTCTCAAATATAAATACAACTCACTTTCAGCATTGGTCATATAAGCGAAAATAAAGAGTTGGTTGCTAACAATGTCCTAATATCATATAATTTTATGAAAAGTTTTTTTTTACAATTTTTAATAGTGTTGTTAGCAAAACCAAAAAATTTAATAATATAATTGGTCCGGGAACATATTTAGTGAAAGAAATATGTTATTTTAATAAGGCTAACCCCAATGAGGGGTAATCGCTGTCGATCGACCACCCTAGACGATCGAGTGGGTGTCGATCGCCCCACTGCAACACTTGTCGATCGCCTCCTTCTTGAACCAATTAGATCGTCTCCTCGCGATCGACATTTCCAACGGTTTAAATCCAAAACATTTGCTAGTTTACAAGCTGCAATCCAAAAAAAAACATTTTACCCTATAAATACAACTACAATCTCATCACAAATCTCACAACATCTTACACACTAAAACTCAAAAATTTCACAATCATCTCTATCAAAAATCTCACAATCCTCTTTATCAAAAATGTCTAAGAAAACACCACCAACCAAAGGCCGAAAATCCCGTTTGTCACAAAACGTCCCGCATGTTTTAACACCGATCCAATTTCCAACTAACCGTGTCTCACCAATAATCAATTTCCAACCCCCTGGTTTCGAATATCCATCCCAGCAAGCTCCACAACAACACCCTAACAATCCATTTAGTATGAATCGTCCATTTGTTCCACCGCAACAAAACATCCACTACCAACAACAACAACAAAGCTACTCCCGGCGAAGCAACCAATCTATGTAATGGTCACACGAATCGTATGGCCCAACAATGGATTCATCAACGTCTTCATATTCAAATTATCAACAATATTCTCCGGTTAACCGTATCAATCTTGAGGGTTTTGATTTTGATGACCAATTGTACAACAATCCTAATTTTTATGCTGGAACCGGATCGGGTTATCCGCCAAGAGTATCACGGTTCGGGTGCTGGTTCGCATGGATCATGATCGATTCGTTAACCTGATGACGTAGAAGAAGAAGAATGTCGTGAAGAGATCGCCACCGGTCAAACCAAAGAAACGAGCTCTACTAAAGCGAAGAAAGCTGTTGAGAAAGAAGGCAAGAATGATTCATTGCCTTGGACCAAAGAAGATGAGATCGCCAGCCGCAGCGCTTGGTGTGATGTATCCGAGAATAGTATAATCGAAACAACCAAAAATGCTAGAGGATTTTGGCAGAAAGTCATTGCTTACTTTGAGAAGGAGGTTGGTGCAGAAAGAACGTACAACTCTATCGTTACAAAGTGAAAAAATAGGGTTCGTCCTAGAGTTGGTCAATTTTGTGCCATTTACAACAACAATGTCGGGGAATTACTGGAGTGGTGAGAATGACCTCACCGCTTTATACACGGCGTGTGATGAATACCAAGTATTGTGTGGTCATCCGTTTGTTTTGGAGCATTGTTGGCAGATTTTGAGGGACCATTCGCTTGAAGGATAATGAGATTTTGCCGGTTTTTAAGCCAAGATGAGGGTCGAAGCTAAAGGACTTCAACCGACTTCGGATGTGCTCGTTTGTGCCTAATAGACCAACCGGTCGTGATGTCAGCAAAGAAGAATAAAAAAAATCTTCTGAGTCTTCGAAGATAGGATTATGGAAGGTGTTGCCGAGAAGTGGGGCAAGATCAAGTCCGTGGCATTGAAGAAGCTGAAATTCGAGCACCTGCACTATGGTTTGAAGAAGAAAGAGCTAGAACAACGCAGAATCGAAGTTGGACTCTAAGAACAAAGAGAAGCAAGGAAGACAAAAGGTTGGCACTAGAAGAACGAAAAGTTGAATTAGAGGCCAAAAGAAATATGATCGTATCTCATGTTCTGCCGCTAATCGACCCATCTTTGCCCATCGCGATAACGCCAAACAATGCAGAAACTCAAAGAGGCGATCAAGGCACGCCACAACCTTGATTAAGTGTTGTAATGTTTTAATAAGTTTCGTAATGGTGTAATTTTATTTGAATTATTATGTAACGTTTTAATTATTAATGAAATTTTATTTTGTGTTAAAATGTTCTTTTAAAAAAAAAAAAAAAATTTGAACTTCGCCTTTCGCATCAACGCCTCAGCGAATTGTGCGCCGGAGTAGAAAAGGCAGCGTGGCGGGGAAAAGAGGGATTGAATCCCCTCATTGGGGCTAGCCTAAGAGATCTGATATGGTATAAAATATAGAATTATTGATTCTAAGCCTACGGTGTAAATATAAAAAGTAAACATATTAAATGAAAGAAAGAAAATATCTGATTTTTATATAATCCATTATTGTGTACCTGGATCCAAGATTGATGACGTCAGCTCTGAACTCTGAAGTGTCGTTCACTCAGCGGCTGTTGCTAAAGGCGAAAGGAACGGTCCTTCATTTGTCATATTTCAGTCCCTCATCTTACATATTTATAACATTATCACCCCCTATACTTACAGACACTTACATTTTCAGTCCCTAAACTTACAACTACTTAACATTTCCAGTCCCTAAACTTAGATTCTTAAACAAGTCCGAGGATGGAGACTTTAAAGTGAACGAGAACACTCTCAACTCAAAGCCCAACAACAACACAAGTCTTGTTTCAGTCTGTCTGTCGCTGTTGTTTATCTTCCCTTCCTCGTAAGGCAGAATTAACCACAAACAAACATAGACATTTTATTCGCATGAAGAAAATATAATCTTTGTCTCTTTTTTCTTTCATTGGTAAATAAACTCTACCTTAAATCCAGTCACTTGTTTTTTTTTTCTTCTTTCAACTTCACTCAGATCACTTGTTTTTTTGTTTTTTTTAGTACCAATAATGAATCTTGGATCATTTTTTATTTGTTGTTGTTAAAAGTTAGTACTTTTTTCCTATATAAATGTTATTAGATTAGATATCATGATAGGGTTATTTATCTTTGGATGGGCTTGTTACAATTTTGTACCTTGATCTGTTTTTGTTATATATAATTGTGATTTGATTTGTGTAGTTTATAGAAGAAGAAGAATAAGAAAATGAGTGGAGCTGTGCTAGTAGCTGTTGCTGCTGCTGTTGGTAACTTACTTCAAGGATGGGATAATGCTACTATTGCTGGTTTGTTACTTCAAGATCTCTTTTTTATAGATCCATTGTTAAAAAGATCCAAACTTTATTACTTATTAGTACAATTCAACTATAATTCAACTGTTATATATGTTGTTGTTTGTTTTGGTATTTAGGGGCTGTGTTATACATAAAGAAAGAGTTCGAGTTGGAAAGTGAACCAACTATTGAGGGTCTAATTGTGGCTATGTCGTTGATTGGTGCGACTTTGGTTACAACTTGTTCTGGTGGGATAGCGGATTGGCTTGGTCGACGACCCATGCTTATAATCTCTTCGGTTTTGTACTTTGTTAGTGGTCTATTTTTGTTGTGGTCGCCCAATGTTTATGTCCTTCTATTGGCTAGGTTGTTAGATGGTCTTGGGATCGGGTTGGCAGTCACTCTTGTTCCTGTTTATATATCTGAAACAGCGCCTCCTGAAATTAGAGGGTCGCTTAATACTTTGCCTCAGTTTATGGGTTCTGGTGGGATGTTTCTTTCGTATTGTATGGTGTTTGGGATGTCGTTAATGGAGTCGCCAAATTGGAGATTGATGCTTGGTGTTCTCTCTATCCCTTCGCTCGCTTATTTCGTTCTTACCATATTTTTCTTGCCCGAGTCTCCAAGGTGGCTTGTTAGCAAAGGAAGAATGCAGGAAGCCAAGCAAGTTTTGCAGAGGCTACGTGGCAAAGAAGACGTCTCAGGCATGTTTTCTTCTTAACCGTTTCCTTCTTGTACCGATTTGTGGTCAGTTGAGGTGGCAATTTTGATCCATTTACTTATCAATGGGTCAATTTGAATTTTGTTATATCTTAAACTAGCTAAGGACTCGTGTACCACACATATACATTTTTAGCTACAAGCCATATGGGTCAAATTGTTGAAACTCACCCAATTTACATTTGTGTGCATATAACGTCCTAGATCATTGTAATCGTACTAAAACACACCTCAAGTAATTATAAAACTAAAGAAAAATGTGTTCAAGTAGACCCATTGCCCGCCCGCTCACCATGCCACCTTTAGGGATCTATGATCTTATCTATCGATTGATAGAATTATGGAGTTGCCATCCAGAACTGTTCGATTTGTCATTGGATACTTGTATTTGCTCATGTGGGTATCTTGTTCAACTAGACAGGTGAGATGGCGTTACTAGTTGAAGGGCTTGGAGTTGGAGGAGATACATCGATTGAAGAATACATTATCGCTCCTGCAAATGATCTTGAACAAGATCAAGATGAAGCTGCTAAAATTAAGCTGTACGGCCAGGAAGCAGGGGTCTCATGGATCGCGCGACCCGTTACTGGACAAAGTATGCTTGGTATTGCATCTCGTCAAGGAAGTACTATCAACCCGAGTGTACCCCTTATGGACCCACTTGTCACCCTCTTCGGAAGTGTCCACGAGAGGCTTCCAGATGCTGCTGGTAGCAAAGGAAGCATGCTTTTCCCTCACTTCGGAAGCATGTTCAGTGTTACCGGAAATCAAGCTAGACACGAGGACTGGGATGAAGAGAGTGATGGTGGTAGAGAAGGTGATGATTATGGATCTGATGCTGGTGGTGGTAACGATTCTGATGATAATTTGCATTCTCCATTGATATCCCGCCAAACTACGAGTGTAGAAAAAGACATGATTCAGCCCGCTGCACATGGGAGCATTCTAAGCGTTAGAAACAGTAGCGTTGTGCAAAATGCTGGTGAACACGTGAGTAGCACAGGGATTGGAGGTGGTTGGCAGCTTGCATGGCAGTGGACTGAAAGAGAAGGTGAAGATGGCAAAAAGGAAGGAGGGTTTAAAAGAATCTATTTGCATCAAGAAGCTGGTGGCATGGGATCTCAACGCGGGTCTTTGATTTCTGTTGTTGGTGGAGGTGGTGGTGATATGGTTACAGATGGTGATGTCTTCCAGGCTGCAGCTTTAGTTAGTCAACCCGCACTTTACTCTAAGGATCTTGTGGACCAGCACCCAGTTGGACCAGCTATGGTTCACCCATCTGAAGCCGCAATGAAAGGCCCAAGCTGGAGGGATCTTTTTGAACCCGGAGTCAAACATGCCTTGTTTGTTGGTATTGGTCTTCAGATACTTCAACAGGTAATAATTTTTAATTTAAAAAAAAAAAAAAAAATGAAGTATTCGTCTCTCGATATTTGACTTTTTTCTTAATTATATTGGCAGTTCTCTGGCATCAATGGAGTACTTTACTACACACCTCAGATTCTGGAGGAGGCCGGTGTTGGTGTTCTCTTATCAAATCTTGGCATCAGTTCCACATCATCATCTCTTCTTATCAGTTGCATCACAACTTTGTTGATGCTTCCTTGCATTGCTATCGCCATGAGGCTCATGGATATCTCTGGAAGAAGGTAAACATTTGCCATTTTTCTATAATTTCCATATATGTCCTAAATTATCCCTTAATGATCACCATTTTGGTGGATATTGCAGGACTCTGTTGCTGACTACAATTCCGGTCTTGATTTTGACATTGGTAATCTTGGTGGTTGGAAGTTTAATAAACTTTGGGAGCATTGTGAATGCAGCCATCTCAACTGCTAGTGTTGTGGTCTATTTTTGCTGTTTTGTTATGGGATTTGGTCCAATCCCAAACATCCTATGTGCAGAGATTTTCCCAACACGAGTGCGTGGATTGTGCATTGCCATTTGTGCCCTCACATTTTGGATATGCGACATCATTGTGACATACTCTCTACCGGTCTTGCTAACTTCCATCGGTCTCTCCGGTGTATTTGGACTGTATGCCGTTGTGTGCGTCATATCATGGATATTTGTCTTCTTGAAGGTGCCAGAAACTAAAGGAATGCCGCTTGAAGTTATTACAGAGTTCTTTGCTGTCGGTGCAAAACAAGCTGCTGCAGCAAAGAATAATTGACTTGTACCATCGACGGTTTTGCAATGTGTTTTGTTTTTTTTCTTATGATGTTTTTGGTTTTGTTTAAATTTTGTTGTGGATTGGAACAGAAAATTTCAATATATTTAGCGGTTAATCTAGTAATTGTTTGTATCAATTGCCTTAACATTTGTTCGCTATACCTTTTGTTGTCAACTGAAAGACACAGCACAGACGTTTAGGTCCAAAAATGCAAATATCGTTTAAGATAATGTATAAGCAACCTTCCTTCTCAACTTGATCATCCCAAACCAAACATCATGTCTAACACCAGATCTGAATCCTTCAAAGACTAACTGAAAACTTCTATACAAAAACCTTTAACGAATAGACTTGACACATGATCTCAAGATTTATGCTCTCTTTTCTTCACAGTAAAGCTAGAAATGGAAACAAATAGCATAGTTGGTTGGAACCATTGGTGTGCTAAGTTGTGTTAGAATGCATATTATACACGCAAATCACTTCTTAATCATATGAATTCAGTATGGGAATGGTTGATGTACTTAAGGTTAGCCTGCGGAATTTTGATTATAGTCAAATGCCTGTGTTTCCACATACAAAGATTTTCATTGCTTTATGGCGCCATAACCAAAAGCTCACACTGATTTACTAGTGCTTTATGACTTGAAGCCCTTTGTAGGGTACTTTATTACTCTATTAGTTCACTGTAATTGCTATTGAAAACATAATTTAAGACACTGTTGCGCACAAACTGCTGTTGTGTATGAAGAAGATGAGAACTTTACGGTTATTCAAATCACTCCACTGGTAGTCATTAGTCAGTTTTCAGTTTGGCTCATGAGCATGCTCTTCATTTTTAATTTGCCATTATGTCACGGACGTAAACTTTATTTGGTTTTTGTACACTAGCAAAGCCATTGACATCAATCTAATAATCTGGTTGTTTTTAATGCAATGGGCATCTTTTAATCCTCAATATACATCATGTAATATTAAAATCCAACCACCCTAGAACAACTTGGTCATATGCATGAATATGAAATGCAGGATGCATCAGTGATACTTTTGTCTTATGCTTCTTATTTTAACTGATATTTGTTTCATTTCCTACTTCATATACGTTGTAAGCACTACCAAAGTATAGTATAATAACTTGTTGAAAGCTCATCTCCGCAAAGTGGAGTTAGTCAGCACTCAGCAGCAGACTCATTTATATTTCTGAAAGTTCAGTTTTCAAATTTTTGATTCAAAATATCATTCGGCAAAGCTGACTCTTTCCATTTTCCCTATGACTCTATATTTCAGTTTTTTCCGGGTAAACGGATTATACTCTGGCAAAATTTATAAATTTAAGCAATACGCTACACAACCATGTGAAATTAACCACAATGAAAACGTCCCACTAATCGAGTCTGACATGCCATATATGTTCTAGACTTCTAGCCATATAACAGATCCTTTTAACATGCATCAAACATAAACACTCCTTCAAACAAGATTTCTGTTTCATTCTTGTTTTCAATTATATCGTATAACATATGATTGAGTTCAGCTATTCATCTTCACATGCACTAAAATGGTTCTATTAGAAAGTCAAAACAATGTTTGTCACTTCGCGTGTTTTGTCATCTAATCATCTTTCTTTTGTTACCAATAATGGTCATGTATTTCAACTTGTTAGATGTACCATATGGAAATTTCTATATATGTCATGTCGATAAAATATTTGGTAGCAAGTGCATTGGCCTTTTTGACTTACAGACATAGAAGTTTTTGTTTTTGTGTGTGGGCCGTTTGAGTAGAACATGCATTAGTCTCTTATAAAATAAGTTTCCTCCAATTTCATAACTTTACAGGTACTATGACCCCAGCAAACCTTATAAAGAATGCTTACTTTTAGTTTCTTAACTTTAAGCACAATAGCACTGCTATCTATTGGTTTTGTAAATTATGTTGGACTGCAGGATATTACGAGTAAGTCACACATTTTTTTTTTTAAATAAGTAAAGATATTATAATATGGCAAACGCCAAAAGAGACATACAAAAGACAGCTCTAAGCAAGAGCCAAAAAGAAATAAAAAAACAACCAGGCACCAACAGTAGATGAAACAACCAAACACCAACACCAAGCTAAGACGAAACTACAAACTATAAATTATAGTAACCCAGCAGTTACCGAATACCAAGTCTAATGACTAGCATTGTTCTGTTTCCTTCAACTTAAGATCGTATCTAAGATAAAAAAAAAAAAAAAGCCAGATCAAATCACTTACTATCATAAATTGTCATTTTAACACATGAGCTTACCATTATGTCTAGGGTAACCAAAAGCCCGAGTTGAACGGGTCAAAACTAGTTTGGGTCGAGATGGCTTGTTCTAAAAATAAGTCAAACGGGTTTGGTGCGAATGGGTTGGGCTGGCCAGGTTGAGCCACTGCTTTTTCTTGTATTCTTTTGATTGTCATAAACATCAATATGTTATATGGAATTTGAAATGTTATTGTCAGCTGTCGGGTAGTGGGTCAAAACAAGCCTTTCATAATGTGGAAATAAGCATAATCTTCCTTACATATCTGTCACATTTAAGAGCTTTCGGCACACTCAAATAAAGACAACACAGAGATTATTTTGTTCCCCTGGCTGCACTTGTTCGCAGTCTCACAAATCAGAGACCAAAACTCTCATAGCTAGAGGTCACAAAAAAGGGCAGTTCGGGTGACAGGTTAGAATGAGTTCACAGCAAAACACCTTATGATCAAAGTGAACGAAAAAGCTGTGACAAATGGGTCTGGTTGACCCATTAATTCCTACAAAATTTCCTTCAACCTAAATTTCATCATATTTATAGATTTTGTTTGATAATGTTCCTACTGTGATAGATTGCGACTGTTTGTTTACTTTCAATGTATGTTACGGTGTTTGCACCAGACAGGTAAAACACACTAAAAGAAAATTAAGAAAAAATTAGGAAACTAGACTTCCGTTGACTTTATGATCTTGATAATAAGTTACAGTAATAACAAAAATCCTTGGATTGTCAAACCTAAATCTAATGAAGCTTTCCTTTCTTTGTCAAGTATTTTTAGGCGAAATGCAATTTCCATCAGTAAGTTCTATGGCAGTAAAACAAGAAAGCAATATATACCAAGTCCCCAATTTTACTAGCTGAGTATCTTTGTTTTTGGGACCAAAAGACTGCACATCAGTAATTAGTTACTTACTATGGTGTGTTTATATAAATAAACAATCATTGTGTAGTGGTGTTATCTCTACCATTGATATCAGACGTCGTCCTCTTCCTCTTCAATTTGTTCCCCAACACCTCTTGTTTCTCGTCCGCAAATGACAAAAACCTTTGCAGACGTTTTAAACGGTACCCTCTATTCCTTCGTTTCATGAGTTTCGGATGACGTCTTCTGAATCTATGAAGTGTCATACACAAGTGTATAAACAGCGCAAGAGCACAAACTATGCCGAATATTAGAAACAACCCCCAGAAGCTTTCAAAATGAAGTTGGTTGGATACAAAGGACAAGCTTTGTGGGCCACAAGCTTTTCTGTTAAGCCAATGATCTTGAATCTTCTGAAGCTCGCCGGTTTGGGTTAAATTTAGTATTGCATTCGACAGATCAACCGCCAATGGAGAGTCCCTTGGAAATGCCTGAGGAAATTAAGAATCAAATCAACAACTCATAATTTACCACTAAGAAACACCAGTCTATCCATCTGTAATTTCATTACATCTTTTACTTTTTCACACAGCTTACATTAACATTTGTGCACTGGTAGTGAAGTATAATGTAGTAGTTTGTTTGTGAATAAAAGTCAAACATTTAAGTAAGATACTTACAAATCCCAGCCCACTGTTTGTGAGCTCTTGGCCAACAATCTGGAAGCTGCAGTGCTTTGAGAGGAAAAGATCAACATACGGCCTTTCATCAACAATCGCAGCAACTGCTCTTGACAAGAGTTTCTCAGCATATTCTTCTGAGGTTCCAAGAGACACAAGTCTTGATCTTGGGATGTTGAGTTCCTTCACCAAATAATCCTCGATATATGTTCCCTCCGGAAATCCAATAAGCTCGTTGCCCATGATCAGTGATTCAATGCCGCTGATACGAGTTTGTAGTTGTTGCACAGTTAGAATTGATGTCAGGCTTGCAGTGTAGCTTGAATTAACGATTAGAACTACAAATAACAAGATGAAGACAACCACACGACCAAGGGTGCTCACGGTATTTTCTCCTGAAACAATCAACTCAATCATAAACAAGTCACCTAAATTGACTCATTTGATAGCACACAAGTTTTAGAAGATTAAAAGGTTCGGAGGTTTGAAGCTTACTGTGCGCGAAAAACATAGTTAAGGTAGACCTGCAAAAAGTTAACAGCTTTTCTCAAAGTGTGATGATTCAAAGTAAGAACTATCAAGAAAGCAATAAGTTGCCTTAAGTACTCACCACATTACAGTGACAATTTGTTTCCTTGGTGGGCCCCTAAATTCGTCATTGTTCCGGTGTTCGAATAACCACACTAGAGCTCCAACAAAAATGAAGAAAAGAGCAGTGACACCCCACAATGGTGGACTATATGGTTGCAAGTAAACCCAAGAACTTGAGTGTGCTTTATGTATGTTGAGGACTACAACCAGGCCGGACTCTATATACGGCTGTGTGAAGTCAACGGCTTTTGTACGATTACTGACAATTGTGATATCACCAACAGCTGCATCGAACACCTGTAAGAAAACATATGGGTGACCAACTTGTAGCCAATAACGATTTATATCATATTCTTTAAACACGTACATTAGATGAAACCTTATTTACAAGGTCCGAGTAGCTTGGGTTGTTGTGACCGTTCCCAAACTTGATGAACTCGTATGGAAGAGGATATGGAAGCAACTTTATGGCAGCAAGGAATACATCGATGCTAAAACCAGCAACTTGTTTGGTACCATTGACTAGCATAACCATTTCCTTAAAACCAGCTCTTAATGGAACTCCAATCCTCAAAGGTCTCCCATTGTTGGTAAATTCCCATCCACGAGGTTTCTCTTTTGCGTTCTGTTATATGCTTAAAATCACCAGTCACGTGCAAGGCACATGCATGTTTAAATCCTCCTTCCTCCCATCCTCCTTCCTCCCATCCTCTGTTTTTCTACAAACATCACCAGGCCAGATGGCATCTTCTCATTGGTTCAGACACGTCACAACTACTTTTTCCAGCTCTATAAATAGTTTCATCAATTCATTTTCTCATTTAGCTTGAATGAATTTCCCTCTTGTTCTCTCTAGTTTCTTGTAACAAACTCTAGTTTCTTGTAACAAACTCCAACAGAATAATAACAAATCATTTCCACATTTCACTCCAATTTACATTCTGCGCTTGTAAATTCAGTGACTTGTGAGTGTTTGACTACCAATCCTTGTGATTCTAGTTAAGCACGTTACAATTGGCATCAGAGCGGTCTTCCTGGCCTCTAAATCCATTTTCCGATCAAATTCCGGTCAAATCTGACGTTTTCCGGTCAAATTTGACGTTTTCCGGCGAACTTCCGGCGATTATTGCTTATTCCGGTGACGTTTTGGTGTTTGAAGCTGTATAAGATGGTTAACACCAGGAATAATGTTACTGGGGGTCAAATTGATCCTAATATTCAAAATTGGGTGACTAATCATATAGATACTGTTGTTGCTGGCATAACTGAGCAACTAACTACTATGAATGGTACAATCCAACAGTTACTTACATCAAATCAGTATTTTACTACTAGATTGGCTCATGGTGAAGGCAATAACAGATATAGCAGGCTTGGTAAAATGGAATTTCCAAAGTTCTATGGAGATGATGTTAAAGGATGGTTGTATAGAGTCAAGCAGTTTTTCACTATTGACAATGTGGATGAAGCTGAGAAGGTTAAGATAGTTTCAATCCACATGTATGACAGAGCTCTGACTTGGCACTTGCAGTTCATGAGAACTCATGGTGAAAATGTCACTTGGCAAAATTATGAGGAGGCAGTTCTATTGAGGTTTGGGGATGCCAATGAAGATCCTATGGCTGAGCTTAAGAACTTGAGGTATAAGTCCACCATGAAGCAATACCAAAGTGACTTTGAAGCATTGTTGACTCAAGTGAATATTACTGAAGCTCAAGCCATTAGTATGTTCATTGCTGGATTGCCTGCCAGTATTGAAGTGAATGTAAGAATGTTTAAACCAAGGACACTTGCAGATGCATTCAGTTTGTCTAGTTTGCAAGAAACTGCTTTAGTATTGACTAAGCAAAGGTATACTCCTCTTTTACCTACTCCTAAGCCTATTGCTAGTACTTCTTATGCTAATAGGAATGTCAATTATCCTGCAAAGAGTACTAGTACCTTAGCTTTACCTGCTCCTCCTACTCAAACTGTGGCTAAGTATAGTGGTGAGGAAGGCATAAGGCCTAGGAGACAATTGAGTCAAGTTGAGTTGAATGAAAAAAGGGCAAAAGGTTTATGTTTTTATTGTGATAAAAAATACATGCCTGGCCACAAGTGTGAGGGACAAGTGTTCACATTGGAGGTAAGAGGAGTAGATAATGTTGCAGAAGAGAGTTGTTTTGAAGAAGGAGAATGTAGTGGGGAAGAATATGTGTTGCCTGAAGAAACAACACAACCACACATTTCCTTGAATGCTTTATCTGGGGTACCCACATTTAACACCATGCGAGTCAAAGGTCATGTGTTAAAACAGCTGCTCCACATTCTTATGGACTCAGGGAGCACACATAACTTTTTAGATCTTCATACAGCTAAGAAATTGGGGTGTACAATTTCAAAGACTTGTCCACTCTTGGTTTCTGTAGCTGGAGGTTCTAAATTGGTTAGTCAATATATGATTAAGAACTTTCAGTGGAAGATACAAGGGGTTCTTTTTCAAACTGATGTCATGTTGCTTCCTTTGGGAGGATGTGAACTTGTACTTGGCATTCAGTGGTTATCTACCTTGGGAACAATTATGTGGAATTTTCATGATCTTTACATGAAGTTTGTTCACCAAGGGCACAAAGTTGTGCTGAGGGGCACTCATCAATCTGAGATAGCTTGGTTGAGTGGCAAACAAATGAGTAAAGAGATGAGTTTCAGTGGTATTACTCAGTTCTCCTCTTTGTTTTGTATGGAACAAGCTGCTACATTGACATTGGTGCAATGCAATGGTTCAACTACACCATTGAAATCTGATCAGTTACAACCATTACTGGAGGAGTTTGCAGATGTGTTTGCACTACCAACAGATTTGCCACCTTCTAGAAGTTTTGATCACAAGATTCCTTTGGTTTCCACAGATGTCAATGTCAATGTGAGACCTTACAGATATCCTCCTGCTCAAAAAGATACTATTGAGGTTATGGTGAAAGAATTGTTGGATTCTGGGGCAATCAGACCTAGCAATAGTCCTTTCTCTTCTCCAATAGTCATGGTTAAGAAGAAGGATGGGTCATGGAGGTTATGTATTGATTACAGACAGCTAAACAGGCAAACAGTCAAAGACAAGTTTCCAATTCCTGTGATAGAGGAATTAATTGATGAATTGCAGGGAGCACAAGTATTTTCTAAGCTGGATCTCAGATCAGGGTATCATCAAATTAGAATGCAAGAAGAAGATGTTTACAAGACTGCTTTTAAGACTCATGAAGGCCACTATGAGTTTGTTGTGATGCCTTTTGGACTCACCAATGCTCCTTCAACCTTCCAAGCCTTAATGAACTCAGTGTTTAAACCATTCCTGAGGAAATTCACATTGGTGTTCTTTGATGATATCCTTGTTTACAGTCCTTCTATGCAATCACATGTAACTCATCTCAGAATGGTCCTACAAACTATGCGAGATCACTCATTATATGCCAAGCAAAGCAAGTGTGTGTTTGGTACAGATCAAGTGGAATACTTGGGACATGTAATTTCATCACAAGGAGTGACTACAGATCCAAGCAAAGTACAGGCTATGCAAGATTGGCCTATTCCTGTTAATTTGAAACAATTAAGAGGATTCTTGGGCCTCACTGGTTATTACAGAAGATTTATTCAAGGTTATGCAAGCATTAGTCATCCACTTACTGTTCTATTAAAGAAGAATGCTTTCCATTGGAATGTTCATGCTCAAGCAGCTTTTGAGAAGTTGAAGGCAGCTATGATTCACTCACCTGTTCTGGCTTTGCCTAATTTTCAGGAAGAATTTGTTATTGAAACAGATGCTTCAGGAGTTGGCATTGGAGCAGTGTTGCAGCAAAATGATCATCCTATTGCCTATCTAAGTAAAACCTTAGCTCCAAGACATCAAGCTCTTTCTACTTATGAAAAAGAGTTACTTGCAGTGGTGTTAGCTTTACAAAAGTGGAGAGGTTATTTGCTTGATAGGCATTTCAAAATTAGGACTGATCATTTTAGCCTGAAGTATGTGTTGGATCAGAGGATTACTACACCCTTTCAATCCAAGTGGCTTCCTAAGTTGCTTGGTTTTGATTATGAGATAGAGTACAAAAAGGGCAAGGAGAATTTAGCAGCTGATGCTTTGTCTAGAGTTGAAAGACAAGCAGCTTTGTTTACATTGTTGACTGCTGGAATTTCTAATGAGCTCATGGATGCTGTGATGGTTACTTGGATTAATGATCCAGTTATTGCAAAGATAGTGGAAAGTTTGAAGCAAGGTTCCAATATCAACAAGTACACATGGCATAATGAGCAGTTGAAAAGAAAAGGAAAGTGGGTAGTGGGTAATAATATGGAGTTGAAAAAGAAATTGGTTGAGCATTTCCATGGGTCAGCTATTGGTGGTCATTCAGGGGTGTATGCAACCACTCAAAGGCTCACTACTTATTTCTATTGGAAGGGCTTGAGGAAGATGGTTAAAGAGTGGGTGAGAACTTGTGATACATGCCAAAGAAACAAGCCTGATCTTTCTGCTTATCCAGGTTTATTGCAGCCTTTGACTATTTCTAGCAGAGTTTGGGAGGACATCTCAATGGATTTTATAGAGTCTTTGCGATTGTCCCATGGGAAGACAGCTTTGTTAGTGGTGGTGGACAGGCTCTCCAAGTATGCTCACTTCTTGCCTATTGCCCACCCTTTTACAGCTTCACAGGTGGCACAACTCTTTCTTGACAATGTGTATAAGCTTCATGGGTTGCCAAAGTCTATTGTCAGTGACAGAGACAAGGTCTTTATGAGTTTGTTTTGGCAGTCATTGTTTAAGATGTTGCAAGTACAGTTGAAGACTTCTTCTGCCTATCATCCTCAAAGTGATGGCCAAACTGAGATTGTTAACAAGTGTTTGGAAACTTACTTAAGGTGTATGACTGGTGAATCACCTAAGGATTGGCTGAAGTGGATTTCTCTGGCAGAATATTGGTACAACACTAGCTTCCATAGTGCTATCAATACTACACCTTATGAAGTTGTGTATGGACAAGCTCCTCCATTGCATGTTCCTTATATGGCTAGAGATAGTCCAGTGGATGCAGTGGATAGGTCACTTCAAGCTAGAGAAAGAATAATTCAAATGTTGAAATTCAGTTTAAAAAGAGCACAAGATAGGATGAAGAATCAAGCTGACAAGAAGAGGGTTGATAGGGAATTTGAAGTAGGAGCTTGGGTCTATTTGAAGCTCCAACCTTACAGACAATTAACTGTCAGAAATGGAAAGCAAACCAAGCTTTCTTCCAAGTTTTTTGGGCCCTTTCAGGTTATACAAAGAATTGGAAAAGTTGCTTATAAGCTACAGCTTCCAGCTACTGCCAAAGTCCACCCTGTTTTTCATGTGTCACAGCTTAAGCCTTGTTTCTCTGAGTCTGCTTCAATGGGCACTTTTCCTCAATGTAATGATGAGGGCTTGTTAGCTGTTACTCCATTGAAGCTATTGGAAAGGAAGATCCTCAAGCAAAACAATAGAATGATGGTGATGGGACTTATACAATGGACAAATGGCAGTATTGAGGATGCAACTTGGGAAAATTTGGCAGACATTGTCCAGCGGTTTCCTGAGTTTGAGCTGGATCCTTGAGGCCAAGGATCCTTTGAAGGGGAATGGATTGTTATATGCTTAAAATCACCAGTCACGTGCAAGGCACATGCATGTTTAAATCCTCCTTCCTCCCATCCTCCTTCCTCCCATCCTCTGTTTTTCTACAAACATCACCAGGCCAGATGGCATCTTCTCATTGGTTCAGACACGTCACAACTACTTTTTCCAGCTCTATAAATAGTTTCATCAATTCATTTTCTCATTTAGCTTGAATGAATTTCCCTCTTGTTCTCTCTAGTTTCTTGTAACAAACTCTAGTTTCTTGTAACAAACTCCAACAGAATAATAACAAATCATTTCCACATTTCACTCCAATTTACATTCTGCGCTTGTAAATTCAGTGACTTGTGAGTGTTTGACTACCAATCCTTGTGATTCTAGTTAAGCACGTTACACGTTCCCAGGCCAAACCACACTTCCCAATTGTTGGTTAGAAGAAATATTTGATGGTGTCACGTGAAAAGAACTCTTTGGGATTTGAACCGATAGCCCAGAGTAGTTAGACCAGTATCCAACTAATCGACCTTGTGTTTGTATAATGTTGATGACATCAAAAGAAGGATTTCTTAAGGCTCTGTCTTTATTGAACAAAATGGGCCCTGTGAGACCCGTCATATTTGTCAGTAGCATGTTGGCAAGCAACCTCTTTCCCCCATCAAATATGCTAAGTGATTTAAGATTCAATCTAGTAGTTCCCATCAGGTTATTTATAATCGACGCATTGGAGAAAGAAATAATACCGCCTTCTTTTAGAAGCTTGTCCATTGCATTAGCGATTATCCAAACGGTATCATAAGCATATAAAGCATACGGGTTGAGTCCAATGGAGCCCTTACTTAGATTCTTCCACCGTCTTGAGAAAGCTCTTTTCTTGTATGAATATGGTGTATGAGGGCGAAGTGTTAGAACGCCATGTAACTTATTGTTATGAGGAATACTAATAGAATCAACGACAGTTGATAGCCAAGTAGTTGCAATCCACACATATCCTTTTCGCATCATGTTAAGACTATTGGCAATCTCAAGGATGATAAGGCCAGTGTCGAAGTACGTGTGTACAAGAATGACACGAGATTCCATTAACATAACCTTAAGCAATTCATCTCTAATAATCTCTCGAGTAGCTTTTAAGTAACCTGGAAGTGGTACTTTACCAGAGAGCCTGCAATTTTTCTTTGCAAGTTCATAGCCCAACAAGCTTATACTATTACGAAACTGGTCATCATCAGTATAGATTGCAGTTACCTCTCTGTAGTGAAAATAGCTTATTATAGCAGCAACTGCTTTCATCTGATAGAGATCATTTGGGGCTGTCTGGAGGAAGTACGGAAACTGGAGAGGCGAAAGCGTGGGGTCTGAAGCAGTGAATGATAATAATGGGACATGAAGATCAATGGCAATATGTGAAAGCACGTGAGCCATCACAGAACTTTGTGGACCGATTATAGCTACAGTATTAGTCTCCATGTACTTTAATGCTAAAATAAGAATCAAATATGCAACAAGGAACTTGATTACTTATGAGAATCAAACATGCATATATAAATTTTGAATATAACAATCAAGGCAAATGGTAATTTAATCTTACCGCCAACAATGCTGACAAAACCACTAAAGTTTGCATTGAGAATGGAAAGTTTGAGTTGTCTTCCTGGTAGAATTGCAGGATCAGAATTGACATCATCTACAGCAGCCTTCATGGCAATTGTCGAGACTTTTCCATGTATGGTTTGCATTGCAACAATGGAACCAATGTTCACGGTATCACTTTCCGAATAGACAACTGACAAGGCTCCAAAAATCAGAAGAACAAATAACAACAAACTCATCTCTAATTTTTGTCACAAAATGAAAAAATACCTCACAGAATGGATATGAAAAGGCTATGTTAATATTTAATAAGAGAAATGTACAGTAATGTAAACCCTCTCAGATATGTTAAGAATCAAACAAACAATTATATATTAGTACTAAAAGAAAGAAAGAAGCCCTGTTCTCTTCAATATTGTTGTTCTTTTCTCAATTTGCTTTTTATAATTTAAATTTGTTTTGTATAGCGGGAATAGATTAGTTGCCTTCTGTGATATAAATCAAAGATTCTCTCATCATTTCGAATTTAATTAAATACTTATAATATTGGCACGTGAAAAAATGAAAGCCACCACTAATGAAAGAAACAATTTATATGATTACAAATATGAACGATGTTACAGTATTATGCAATTTAACATGTGTCAGTGTGTCAAGCATTTGTCATTCAACAGTGTATAAGTTGGCTCCAGATTCAGGCAAGGATTTGATGCCTTGGCTATCATTTCTGCTTAGCTTATTATATATTACTGAGTACTTTTTTTGGCGTTTGATGCTACTTAAAAATTTAAGTTGTATCTTTCCTTTAAGAAGGTTGTATTTTCAGACTATTTGAGAAAAGTAGCATAGAAATATACATGGCTAACTAACTTCATAAACATGTATTTGGGTAACCTTGGAACCTATGCGCTACGCTACCTCCATAATCTTGGTAAGTTGAACAGCACTGAAACTTAGATAACAATCACACTCAATTTGAATTGTTAAGTTTCAAAATCAAATGATCACACATATAAGGTATCCTGCTGGTAAGATGCCTCGTTTTAGTAATAATAATAATAAGAGGCCCGACCTAAGTAGGGTGTCGAATGATTCCAGTTTTGAGCTTAACTGTTGAGTGTTTACACCTTAAGAGGATGGCAAAGACACTTTCACTGCTTAGGTTTGATCCCTAACTTCTGTGGCTAGTCATCAAGACAGTTTTTATAGGATTGGCTTGTTAAAATTTCTGTAAAAACTGTACCAACCATTGTACTTTTTTTCCGTGTTTGATCTGCAGTCTGTTATGTCTTTAATGTTAAAGGTGGCAATATTGGCCTATTTACATATGAATGGGACGGTTTGGGTTGTGATTCATCTATAACAGGCCAAACGGGATGAATTTCATTAATAGTGTAAGTTTGATATATAATGTTTATATACATTTTTGGATTATATCTGACACATTGACCATTATCAAAATTGTTGGACAAAAAGTGGTCAAAGTTAACCAAAACCGAGCCCAACTAAAACCATACAATATCATTGTTTTGACCCAAGACCGCTACCCAACTTGCATGCCTCCCTTTTTGATACCCTGAAGATGTGTACAAGGAGGTATCATTGCACTTGGTCGTTATTCTATTCTTATCCATATTATAAAAAAATACAGCAAAAAGCTAATTATAGTAAAACCATACAGCTTTTATTGAGTACATCACTACATACATTATCAGGAATTCATGCATAGATTCATTTTATAATAATCATCAGGCAGTGATC
>OU343222.1:142062144-142091912 GCA_910596185.1 Chrysanthemum makinoi | reverse complement strand
GATCAAGATTCCAATGAAGAAAGTGTTTTTTCTTTGAAAAATGATGTGATTCTGACACCCTTTACTGAGAAGAACAAAACCCTTGAACAGAATTTTGAAAAGATTTGTGTTAAAGAAGATCAAGATGAAGATTTTACTACTAGTGATGAAAATGTTTTTATAAAAAATGATGTGAGTTTGACACCCTTTACTGAGAAGAACAAAACCCTGAAACAGGATTTGGAAAAGATTAGTATTAAACAAGTTGAAGATTTTAGTACTAGTCATGAAAATGTTTTGTCTTTAAAAAATGACAAGAATAAGAATAAGAAAAAGATTTGTAATAGGTGTGAAAAGGGTATTAGGTTAAGAGAAAAAGAATGTTGCATTGTTTGTGGGGTGAGATATTGTAGTGATTGTTTGTTAAAAGCGATGGGGTCGATGCCTGAAGGTCGAAAATGTGTGGGTTGTATTGGGAAACCAATTGATGAATCGAGGAGACATAAGTTGGGGAAGTGTTCAAGAATGTTGTATAACGTTTGTAGTGTGTTGGAGGTTGAGCAGATTATGATGGCTGAGAAGGAATGTTATGTGAATCGGATTCGACCCGAGCAGTTTGTTGTTAATGGTAGTGAGTTGAATGGGGAGGAACTGGGTGAGCTTTTGGGGTGTGATGTTCCGCCGTTGAAGTTGAAGCCTGGTAGGTATTGGTATGATAAGGATTCTGGACTTTGGGGGCAGGTATGATTTGCTTGAAGTTGTACTCGCTGTGAATTGTGTTAGTTTATTGCACCAAATTGTAACAAAGTATTATGTTGTGATTGACTGTAATTTTATATTTGAAGTTTTTTTATGTGTTTATAGGAGGGCGATAAGCCGGATAGGATTGTGAGTTCGAAGTTGAATGTGGGTGGTAAGCTTCAGGTGGATGCAAGCAATGGGAACACACAAGTTTATATCAATGGTCGGGAAATCACGAAAGTGGAGTTAAGGGTACTAAAGGTATAGGATAGCATTTTCTATATGTACATGCATATATGCATTGTGTTATGCAACCTACAAAATCGCCTTTGAAACTTCATTAACAAGTGAACACATTTTCAATATGGAATTTTGGGGGTGGGGGCCGGGCCGCCGGTGGGGTTTGCAATTATCAAAATCGTAGAGTCACTTTTACTATCATGTACCTAGATGTATCTCCCTTTTATTCATTTGTATTCATTAGCCTTAAATTATTAGAATTCTAAAAACCGCTTCGAGTAACCAGTTAAACACAAACATTATCTTGTATATCCTGATGTATCACAACTGATTAACCAATTGTGATTATTCAAAGTCACGTAATCACTTTCAAATCGTAAATACAAGAACTCTTTGTATATGAAAGCTAAGATTTATATGTCGATTTCAAATCTGTTGGTCATTTGATGTTGGTTTCAGTTTGTATCCTTTTGTGTTTGTTAGAGTAGTTCGTGTCCAAACCCCGAAATTCTATATGTAGTTTTTTGCAGTGTAAATTAAATGAAAGAAAACTCGTATGACTCTTCCATAATCATATGTAGACTATTTTGTTCTATGACTACTTTGTTTAGTTGTTAGTATTGAACTCGCTCTTCATGGAACACGATCAATTAATGATTTGCATTTCAGTTAGCCAAGGTTCAATGTCAACAAGGAACACATTTCTGGCTCTATGATGATGGATCATACGAGGAAGAGGGTCAAAATAATATTAAAGGAAACATTTGGGGAAAGGTTCTCACGTAGACTCTGGTTAATTCATAATCTTTCCACAACTGAATTTTTGTATGTGGTAATTTTCCGGGAGTTAACTGGTTCTAACTGGTTTTATTACTAGGTAGGCGTCTACTCGTTTTCTTAGTTCATTATTCTGTTTGCCTGTGCCCCATGAACATGCTCATTCTCATGGGTCGAACAATGACGCAAGTACACTCTTAAGTAGTTCTATGGCTCTAAACTCCGATCACTTGGGACTTCAAAAGATTATGCTTTTTGGGTTGGAAGGATCAGGGACAAGCACTATCTTCAAGCAGGTATTAATATGTCTTGATT
Organism: Chrysanthemum makinoi; assembly: GCA_910596185.1. Taxonomy (NCBI): domain Eukaryota; kingdom Viridiplantae; phylum Streptophyta; class Magnoliopsida; order Asterales; family Asteraceae; genus Chrysanthemum; species Chrysanthemum makinoi. The sequence goes on along the minus strand of OU343222.1, from coordinate 142,089,860 downwards.
TTCTACGTTACAGCTTTGGTTAGAGGTGGCAAAGTCGGTGTGTTGGGTTGAATGGGTTGAACCCTTCAATGGGTAATTTCTGCACACAGGCTGAGTTGGCCTAAGACACTTTTTGTCCAATTTTGTCATAAAGCTTTATATGTTAGTATGTTACTTATGAATAAAAAAAGAAAAATCTATTAGAGTGTTGATCTTATATCATGAATTAAAAACTTGGAGGTTTTATACTTTTATGACGTAAAATTTTACTTTGGGCTATTATATGCCTTCGTTTTCAAATAAACTATTTTATTTGGCCTATTTGACATATTAGTAACCCACGCCAAGCCGTTCCTATATATTATCCCAAAGTAATCACCTATAGGATATTTTGAAACATCACCTATAGGCTCTAGCTTTCCAATGCAGATTTTCTTAGCAAAACCTATGGGATATTTTGCTCTTTTCACATGATTCTTAGGATAGTTTTTGTTTCCTAAAATAATTGTCACATGAAATCTAGAGGCAGGTATGTGACATACAATTGAAGTTTAAGTTGTTTAGAGCTAGGGATAGGTATGTAATTTTGGATTGTCTGTTTTCTTGGAGCATATTTTCCCGCCTCGCCAAATCCTATATATTATCCCAAAGTAATCAGAATTTTATTCTTCATTTATATAACCATTTGCAGGTAAGGTTTTTATATGGAGACAAGTTCAATGCTGAGGAGTTGCAGCATCTAAAGCTTAGGATACAAAGTAACACATACAAATATCTTAGTGTCTTGCTTGAATGGCGAGAGCGATTTGAAGAGGAGGCCTTGATGGAAGTTAAACCATCATATTTGGGCAACAAAGAGTCTGTTCATGGTATAATTAGAAACTTACGAAATCTGAAATCTCTTGATATGTTATATTATGTGCTTACTATAGAGGTGACAAATTGGCCTAGTGTGCAGGTTGAAAAACAAGTCAACACTACAAATTTCTTTTTGGTCGAAACACTTTTTTGTCTAAAAGCTTCTGTATAAGTAATTAGTGTTGTGAATATGATTATAAAACTATATGACAATAACAATGTAATTTGTTGAATAAAACGATCCAAGAGGTTATCCTGTATGCATTAGAATTTAGAATATTGGGAGAATTTCTTTAGCTAATTTTCCTGATCCATTTAACAGATTAGGGATGTGATATAATTCAATTAAACCACTTATTAATCTTTATTTACTTTTGTTTTTTTTTTTGCTTGTACTTGTCAAATGTTTTTCCCAGAGTTCCCCAATGGATATTAATCTTTAAATACTTTTGCAGGTGGCTCGGAACTTGATGAAAGTACACAATGTATCTATTCACTAAAATCGAAATTTAAACATTTTTGTGATTGGTTACTGGATATAACAGCAACGGGGAATTTTGACCACTATTTTCCTGCTTCATCACGGGAGTATGCGTCTCTAGTAGACCAGATTTGGAAGGATCCCGCTATTCAGGAAACCTACAAGCGAAGGGACGAGCTGCATTTTCTTCCTGATGTTTCCAAATATTTTCTTGATCAGGTATTCCGTTTATCTCTAACGGGTCAAATGGATTAAGTTAAGAGCTTTAAGTCAGTTAACTAAAGAAGAAACTATTGTAAGTATACAATCTCTTAAATCCCATTTTTTTAAGAAACTTGCATTATTCTTGTAATAATGTCGTTTTTGTAATCATATTTGATGCAAAAGATATAATCAAAAAAAAAAAAAAAAATTGGATAAAAAGTGTTTCGGGTCAACCAGTCCATCCCTACCTCTGCTGATATTATTATGTTTTACAGGTTATAGAGTTGTCAAGAAATGATTATGAACCATCAGAGACAGACATTCTGTATGCTGAAGGAGTAACCCCAAGCAATGGTCTTTCCTGTCTAGATTTCTCGTTCGCTGATCAAAGCCCCATGTCTGAAGTGCATGATGATGACAACGGTCAATCTCCTTCTATCAAGTAAATACCCCAATCTGGCAAATCCATATAAATGATCACTCTGATTCACAGCAGCTACACAAAGTACATCGCGCTTTTTTGTTTATTTTTTTGCTTCATTTGTTTCATCGTAGGTATCAACTAATCCGCATGAGCCTGAAGGGAGAACTCCACAATAGTTGGAAATGGTTAGACATGTTTGAAGACGCACGTGTGGTCATACATTGTGTATCCTTAAGCGACTACGACCAGCTGTCACCACACTATAACAACATTGCAAAAAACAAGATGCTAGCAAACAGAGACACGTTTGAGAGCCTAATAAAACATCCTTCTTTCGTCAACATCCCGTTTGTGCTTTTCCTCAACAAATACGACTCCTTTGAAGACAAAATAGCCCGCACCCCATTGACAGTTTGTGAATGGTTCCATGATTTTGAGCCTGTAAAACCTTATCGCAACCACCAAACGTTAGCAAATCAAGCTTATTATTATGTGGCCATGAAATTTAAAGAGATGTATGTTTCTATAACGGGTAGGAAGCTTTTTGTTTGTCAGAGTATGGCTAAGAAACGTTCATCGGTGGAAGATGGATTGAAGTATATTAGAGAAGTGATTAAATGGGATGAAGAAAGAGAGGAAGATGTTTACGGAATCAATGTATATCAAGAGGATTCATTCTACTCTACTCAAGTTGAATGTAAATAGTTAACTAAAACTTACCACTTTCTTTTTCATATCTTCCCTTATCGATTTTCATGTAAATTAAAATTGATTTAAGTTAATAGTTATGCGTAAACTTATACAGTTTCTTTTATCTCATGGAGTAAGGTGTATATCGAGCTAGTGTTAATTTATATTTATTTACTTGTTTAATTTTTCTTTGAACTATAAAAAAAAACACCCGTTCGTTACAAACCTCTGCAGGATTTCTCGAGCTCAGGAGCCGTTTGTTATGAGGGCGTGGATGCTAAAAAACGGACTTATGATACCTGAGAAAAAAAACTCAAACCATCTCAAAAACAGAAATCTTTACTGAGTGAATACAACGCAAGTGTCCGCACATGGCTCCACAATGGCAGATGCTTGGCCTCTTCCAACTACAGGGATAGAATTGAATTGTGATGTGGCACGATTACATTGCAATGGCCTCTCAGGGTTGCCATTTATAGGGCGTAATCAAGATGGAGTGGTGATCCTTTCAAGTGTGACAAGTGTGGATTATATGGAAGCACGAGTTAGTGTTATGGACCGTCCAAACTAGGGGTGTAATCGAGTCAAGCCGAGCTCGAGCTCGACAAGGCTTGAGCTTGGCTTGGAACAAAAACAGTAGGCTTGAGCTTGGCTTGATAGCTTGTCAAGCTTTAATCATCTAAGCTTGAGCTTGGCTTGAGTAAGTTTCGAGGAAAGCTAAAGCTTGAGCTTAGCTTGAAAAGCTTTGAATGTATAAAAAAATATTGCGTTTGATAAACAAACTCATCAATATATATGTTTGTAAAGTAATACAAACTAAAGCCACATCTAAAAATTAAATTAAATTAATTTAACAGTAATAAAACCAATGATAACATTCTCTTACTAAGTCCAACGTTAGAATGAAACATAAGCCAAAGTACTAATTACTGTTTTTTATCGATAAACAAAGTAGAAACAAAAGCTAAAATTATCTAATAGCAGTATATATTTTGGTCTATTAATATTCACAATTCATAACTAGAAACTTGTATTCGCTTCCTGATACAAAGCAAGTAAGCAACATCACTAGTCTAAGATATCACTGTTATAAATAATACAACGTTATTTACCATATAAAAGTCCTTCAAAAGTATATTAAATAGTCTCTTATGAAGTAAATCCTTATAATTAGAATAATATTCCAATTAGCCCTTAGTTACTTATATAAATTTGATATAAAAAGATATATATACTAAGGCTTGATAAAAGCTTGATAAAAACTCGAGCCAAGCTATTAAAAGCTTAGGTTTGGCTTGTTATATGTTTCGATTCAATTTATTGGGATTAAGCTTGATAAAAGCTTGGCTCGATCGAGTCAAGCTCGAGCAGCTCGAGTTGCTTGATAAAAGTTTGGCTTGATTGCAGCCCTAGTCCAAACCGCTGTTCCTGTCACATTGTGAACATCAGCTTTTATTGCAAATCTCGTCCGTGGACTATTCGTCGTCACATTACAAACTTTCATGCAAATGATACTTAAACAAAAAGAATATGATTTTACTCTCTTTTTTGGTTGCTCGGCCGGACCAGAAGCTACTAAGTTGATTTTCGCGCGGGGGTGTCAACCATCCTATCATGTTATCACATGTTAATTGCATAGCTTCGTTAGTATGCGACTATTGAACGTGTGTGGTGATTTAACCAACACACGCAAACTTTCTTCTAAATCAGAGCTAAATTTCATTAACATTAAATTTCATAAAGCTTAAACATAAACTATAATTTAACATACTTAAATTTTCAATATTTACAATCAATGCCCAAATGAGCACATGATAGCGAAACCCCTAACCAGATATTGGGAGTGGTCATACAGGATATTGCCATCTTTTAGGCAAAATTAGCAATTTAGCATACTTGTAGAAACTGCAAAAACATTGAAATAACTCAAATTCAATCGTTCTCTAATCATATACTCCGTAAATTTCTGTGTTTAAATCACTATCAATTAACTGTGATATGATGAACAAAAAGTTAAAAGGTAAGAGAAAACCATCCCAGCACAACTACTAACAAGACCATCTCAAAACCATTGTCTTTGTACAGGTTATACACAAATACACATGAAACATGTACAACCAGTTAAAAGCATAATGAAATCTGTGTTACTTTTCTTTCAAAAAAAATGTTATAACCCCACAAAGAAATGGCAAACTTGTTTATAACTAGTTTTGCCAAGCCATAGAAGGCTGTGCTGAACGGCCTGAAAACATATCAAGTTCAAACCATAAGAGAAAACATTAGACCATTCACCAGGGCAAAGGAAATCAACAGGAATCAAAAGATAAATGTCAAACCAAACCAGACTCAGATAGCAATCATAGTCGCAATGTTAAGTAACAGATAAAAGTTGACGATAGGAAAAGCATAGTAATTTCCAGTGCACAAGAAACAAAAGACAATAATCCAGCATACCATGCAGAGTATATCATAAAGTACAACAATTCCCAAGGTGAGATGAGATTTTAGCAGTAAAACATGACCCGCTTGACATTCTCCTTGAGGGCAGGAAGTGGTCTAACTGCAGCATTTGCACCTGGTGAACGTGTGCTTCTCTCGCCACCCATTGGCCCACCACGACTTGTCATCGACCCACTGTCTGATGTGTCTGGCTCCATGTAGAATCGTGCATGGAAGGCCGCCAGATGAGCATAGTATGCTGGTGGCACTGTTAACATCATACACCAAAAACAAATTAAGAACAGCAAATTTCAAATAGCAATTTGCCCCTTTTGAATTTAAACTATGCTATCATTTTCTATAATGGTTAAAACTTGATCCTATTTTACCTTTTTTTTAGCAATAATTTGTTGAGACTAAAAAACAATGCTACTACATTTTGGTTAAACCGTGTCAAGTCCTACGTTACAAACTTCCTACATGAAAAATAGGAGCAGGAAGCACTTACCAATGGATACAGACCGAGTGCACCTAGCATATCTGTAAAAGTGAAACATAAAACCAACTTAATTCAAAAAAACAAAAAAAAAACTGAATATCACAGAAGATAATATCATATTATAAACATCAGGAAAAGATCAACAAAAAACTAGATCATAAAAAGAAGTCATACGTGTAGCACAGGTTGTTTGTCAGTGACTGCAGAGCATCAGCTTGAAACTTGTTCTCATCCCACAATACATGGTAATGAGCTGGACGGCTAGTACCCTGTTCAACAATATAATTTGCATTACAATTTGTAAGTACGGATCATGTATGGTTAGTTTGAATCATAAAATCTCCCAGGATTTATATATATAATATCATTTACAAATATTATTCCCCACACGGGCTCTAAACTAGTAATGCATTATTGCATATATGTATCTTACTTGAATTCCTGCATGACTGCAGAGGTAGAAGTCAAACTCTGTGGGATGACATATCTTGGAATCAACCACCGTCCCTGAGGATTACGATATACAAAAGTTAAGTTAAAAATGAAAGAAAGGATGGCATACAAAAATATATTATTAGTTAAAAGCTAAACTACATACCTGGGAGAATATTTCCGCTCCTGTCGGTTGAATTACGATCATTATGGCTGTTAGCGAAAAGTCTGGTGTGATGACGTTTTTGAACCACCACAAATGTTACTGGAGGCTGATAACCTGGCTCCAAAGAATGGCATGCCTGATACAAGTTAAAGGGGACGAATAGGTTAATATTAACGAGATTGCTTTAAATTGAAGAAGCAAAACCATGGCCTGATTTACACTATATTATTATCACCTTGCGAATTGCATCTAGCTCAAAAAGTAGTACTTGATAAAATTGGCCCTCACTCACTCCATCCCTGAATGGACAAGTTCACATCATCAGAAAAGAGAAAACAACTGAAAACAATATTACTTCTAAATGAGTCAGTATATTTTTATTACACATGAAATCTAAAATCTTTTTAAACCTAACTGAGTTACATAACTTTTCTAATCATTAACTGAGAACTTCAGATAAAATTTCTGGTCAAGCCAACCTAACTCGTAACAAAAACAAAATACCTGTAGAAAATAATTCGCTGTGGCTTTTGCCCGGTTGCTCTACGGAATGATATGAGGAGCTCCCTGTTTTTTCAATGCGTAAAAACAGAAAGTTATTATACTAAATGAGCAAGTTAACAATAAAAAAGTCACATGATAAGTGAGGTGGATAGTTTTGTGTAAGGTTGGGAGAAACAAAAAGAACATACTTGATCATGCCACCAGACACTTTGCCTTTATTTGGGTCTTGCCACTCCTTATACAGATCTTGGATAAGTTCTTGACGGTGGGCTTGAGCACAAACCAAGCCAGCATACTTTGTTATCTCTGGCCAATCTTGAGAAGCAACAACCTATATATATGCAGTTCAAACAACAGTTTTCGTCATTACCAAGTTCAAAATCATAGTAAAGTTTATTTAATTGTTTGAAAAAATACACATTAGTAAAAAAAAATGAGTATTATATTGTTACAGTAATATTCCAACAATTTTAACAAAATGATATGTAGCTGCATGCATCAAAAAAACAATCACACAATGTTCCAAACTTTTTCCTTTTTGGCTACATGAAAGTTTATTTACCCATTTGACCCATTATAATAAACCATGACCCTAGCTGATCCATTCATATGTAAATGGGTTGTGGCACATTAAACGAGTAAATGGGTCAAATTCCCACCTCCAATACAAATCGATAAGAAATAACATTAGCATGTTTCACATACCGCTGCAATAGAGGGGCTTGAATCCTCCCCAGGGTGGGGATGAGTAACGTCAGCCCCAAAAATGATGGTAGGGACATCGCTGACATTTGGAATACGCCTTGAAATTGCATCAAGAAGAACTGTGTTCCTTCCTCCAACTTTCACATTGATTTTTAAAGCAACGTTGGCCATGTACTGCTTACTCATCTTAAAGACATGTTTGGTAAGACAGCACTGAGAAACAATTCCAAGATCAGTCTCGCAGATTCGTTTCAAGTCACCTGCGCGTAGAAAAAACAAAGATAAAACCAAAACCTTTTAAGACAACGCATAATCATTCTACGAAACCTAAAACAAGTATAAAAGAAACTAGAAGTGGCATAATGGAGAGGGTCAAGATGGTTAGATAGCAGGTGAAAACAAGTCCAGGTTAGAGCAGGTTTTCCGTTCGTACAGAACACCGAACACTTATCTGTCTTTTTTAATGTTTCGTAACTAGATAATCTGTTAAGTGGTGATGACAAAACAATTACATTACCATGACAATTAAAATCTTTGAATAAAAACTAGATAGTGTGTAAACTCTTGGATAAAGAAATTTTTTAAATTGACCCATAAGTAACAAGACATAACTGCCACCTCAACAAGATTTGGTTGGGTAAAAATTGATACCGTAAAGAGAGCCATTGTTGTCTGGCAGAATGACGATGAGCAGATCAAGTTCCTTCTTTTGAGGCTGGAGCTTAGTCATGGCATCATGAAAACGAGCTTTTAACACTCTCTCAACCTGATCAGGACGACCACTAAATGCTGGAAGCACAGGATCTGGATTAAATGCCTGCATTAACGAAATGTCAAACTTCAAAAAATGGCACATTCAACTAAATGGCATGTATCAAAGAAAAAACACGGAGGGATCTTGACTTACCATGCCAGAAACATTACACATTTGGGCAAGCTCGTGGCAGAAAGTTCGAGCAGTATTATCTTGTACATTGCGGGCAAAATTTATGCAAATCCAGCTAGCGACTCTCCCTCCATTCACCATTTTCTGTAACAAATAAGATGCATCTTAAACTCATTGTTTTAACGGAAAAATACACAAGCTTAAAAATAATAGCAACAATAGTAACATGGAACACAGACACTAGCAAACAGCCAATAAACCATGAGTGTACATACTATGTCCTTAATAATATTAACTACCTTAAAATAGTTCAGGTACCTATATAACTATATAAGTATATAACCATTGTGGCATTGTTCACAAGAAGAAATACAACATATACTAGATACAATCAAGGCATTTCCATTTAACTCATTAACATTTTATCAACACTGGATGTGCATGCACCAAACAATCCATTACCTAAACCAACTTAATAAGATTGGATCAAAATTTCGGAGTACTCATCAAGCAAACTTACAGCACTATTGATAGTAAAGATAACAATTTCAGGTTTCCAACACGTCTAGAAGAAACATGAACTTCATGTTGCATTTAATGATAGCAGGTCAACAAAAGGAAAAAAAATAAAAAAATATAGCAAGAAAACTGGTGATATGACCCTTTTAACTCATTACCAAACCCACCCGACCAGCCCATTTTGCCACCTCTTGTAAAGTATAGACTTTATACAATAACAGATACTGTTATGACACAAAATATATACAATAGCTACCTTGTTCATCATGTTCCATTGACCCACTTGAGGCAAACAGTCCTTCTCACGACCTGTGTCATGGTACTTGAGCTACAAAAGCATAAATATGAATGGTCAGAGAGAATATATTAACAGAGAGTCAATAAAGAAAAGTCAAAAGTGATGGCTATTTACCCAAGGAGGAGGCAATATCCTAGCTTCAACAGATGCTAGCCTTGGACTAATTTTTATTCCAAACTCCTTTGCATACGGGTCATTATCGTAATTGTTGGCTTGCACTGTCTGCAGAAGCATCAGGCATGTAAAGTGAACATTAGCAAACTAAGTGGACAAACCAGTAATATAAACAAAATTTCAAGAGACGTATAAAGAACATCTTCTCAGATTCCTAGCCTATTAACTAAACCAGAAAGGAAGAAGGATGGAACACTTGGTACAAATCAAAACAGGCTGAGCCGCGTTGGGTTGACTAACAAATAACAAATAAATCCATTTTGTAAGAGTTGTGGTTACTTATATTTACAAGTGTGTTCATGAATTTAAAAAAAGTATAGTTTAGATAGTTCATGAATTTAAAAAAAAAAACTCTGGGCAACTTTCAAACCAGTTGAGACTTGAGATGTTCCCAGTTAGCTAAAAAAACCCTATTTCAGCCATTTGTAATAAAGCACAGCGTAAATTAACCTAATCATAAGTAAACTGGTCCGGCTTTGGCCCGGAAGGCCTAAAAAGCCTGCTAAAAACACATGAAAGCCAGGTCCGACCAGTCCCCAGGCTTTAAAAAAGACCATACTTTTTTACAAGTGGTTGGACCGGTCCAAGGCCCGGGCCGGGCTTTGCTCATATCTACTTTAAATATATAAATCCATACTAGCTTAAAAAATTAAAAAATACGATCATAATGATGTACAACAGCCCAACACCACAATGAACAACCAAGTGAGCTGTTCGCAACATTCAAACTATAAAATATGTGCAAGAAGAACATCCAAACCGCAGATTTTTCATAAAAGATGTCTATTGAAATAGACGAGATTTTCCCACCTTTAGGATGTCCTTCTCTCTCTCATGAGGACGTTGACAGGTGACTTTAAGTAAGGCTGTAATTTGTCTTTCATTCAGCCTCTTTGAATACCTCTGACCCTCTACAATCTTGCAGACCTGATGATTTATATAAAACAGATAAAGTTACTTCCCGAACAAATGACAACAAAGAAATAAAGTTATTCAAATGACTAACCTCCATAGGCAAATAATTTGGTCTCTGAGTATTCCCAACTTGTAGGCATGGCCATTGTACGTGTTGAATCGCAAATCCATATGTCTCACGGAAGTATTCAACCACAGATTTCATCGTTCCTCCTTCGTCCACCGGAAAGCTGATGTTTGAAAGGAAAAAAAAAACTATTATTGTTTACACTAGCTATATGAAGGTAAAAACAGATCCATAAAATGAGCTATTATTACTTACTTAAGCTCTCTTGTTGCCTGAGATGTTAACCCAGATATGCGATACTTCCTGCGCATATTTCCACGATGTGTTACTTCAACCTTGACTCCTCTTAGTGCTTTTTTAATCTGTTGAATAGCAAGAGGAAAGTAAGACATAAATTCCTTTACGTAAAATAATCTTTCATCAAAATAGAAACTACATTACGATTTTAAACATGCAAGCATAATTCAGTATCATCTAAATTAGAAGCAAAAGATGTGAGGTCACTTGTTTTCGAACCAATGATGATTCCAAATTATTATATTGACTGCGGAATTAAGAATCTAACCTTCACCCGGTCAGAATCAGATAAAGGTCTTGCTGTAAGGTCCCTGTTCAACAGCTGATTGACAAATTCAATCACAGGCAGTGGCTCAATAAAAGCAGTGGAGGACATATCTGCAGCACCACAACGTCAAACAAACAGGGTTAGGTGATTTCATATATTAAGCATTAACCCCCCACAATTCAATCATTAGGCGCAAAACGCATACGAACCGATATTGAGAGACAGTCCCATCTGAGTCGGGCGAATGCTCTGATAGAAACCACGCCAGCTTTCCAGCCCTTCACCCAATGGTTGCCTTTGACCCAGATTAGGGGAGTAGAACGATCGGCCCACAGGTGTGTACCTACATAAGACCCCACATCAATAATCAGTGAATACACCATAATATATGGTTAATCATCACCGAAAATAGCAAATCAAGACTAAATATCCTTACCGATTAGTGGGCAACTCACGAAGAACAATATCCAGCACTTGAAGTGCTTCTTGTGGAGCATCTGCCTGCCTTCCTTGTAAAAACATTCCTAAGTGATGCAAGTCTGCACGTGAAGCCAGCTTGATAGCAACTTTGAAGTCCCTCTCTCTCCTGAAACGATAATGAAAAATAAAGTCGTCATCAGACACCACCCCGTCATATAGTTAAGCAAAAGCAACTAAACCAATAAGGATGCAAACCTTGCGCCTCCTGTTCCATCATCATCATCGAGCAAAGTAATTTTGAAATCCTTAGAAACAAAAGGGAGAGGCCCAGCCGTATAGAGACTCTTTCTTCCATCATAAGCAGGAAGACGTTTCCCAAGATGAGATTCCTTGTACAGTTTCACCAGCTGTGCCATCACTGCGCGGTTCACACCACGTGAGGTCACTTCAGGTGTGATGGTAACCTGCGCAAATAACAAAAGAATATCAGTGTCAAGTCGAACAATAGATAATTTACAAATATATTTCAACCACAGAAACTCACATCATACTGGTGTAAATCCTTGTCAGGCAGTTCAGCAAAGAAATGGTTGGCCTTAACAATGCAGCGGTGTCCAGAGACACCTTTTCCTGGGCGTAGAGGAAATCTCAGTGCTTTGCTGGATGCGGGTGCAGCCTGAACAGCAGTCTCCTCAGCAGAGGGAGGTTTGAGCTGAGCCATTGCTTCGTGCACAGGCTGATTAGAAGATGAGCCCGCAGATTACTCTTCATAAACAGGTTGCATGGTGACCCCAGGTTTTTGGGGAGACTGTGTTGCTTGGTGCAGCTCGAGTTGGTGCATACACGGGTCCGAACCAGCACCGCTGAGATGGTGCAATTCCTCTTGGAGCCTGCTGTTGTTGCTGAGGCCCTGCACCTCGCCCTTGTTGCTGCTGCTGCGGTTGTCCACCAGGATATTGCTGAGGAGCCACGCCACGTCCTTGTGGTGGTGGTCCCCTTGGAGCCCAGCCTCTTCCTCCTTGTGGAGGTCCGCCTAGTGGTCCTGGACCACCACGCCCTCGGCCTTGATAGCCACCCTGTTGCTGTGGCGGCTGCTGTGCTTGAGGCCTTTGTTGGGGTTGCTGTTGTGCCGGTGGCCGTTGCTGCGGCTGCGGCTGTGGTTGTGGCTGCTGTTGTGCAGGCGGACGTTGGGCACCAGCAGCACCCTGAGGTTCAGAAGTCTCTCCTGCACCGGGAAGTTCAGTTCTCCTCTTCCTTACCATGACGACAACTAAAACAATCACAAAACAAATACTAGTTAGATATCAATAAACGCCAACATATAATAACCAAATTATAACTAGAACATATTAAGCTTTCAAAATATCATGAATAACAAATAAAGTTAGCGTTCGTTTAAGCTTATTCGTAATCTTATGTGATTTCGGCTTTTTTTTCATAAGCCTAAAATTTTCGGCTTACTTTGAGACCTATACTATAATGTAATAAGCCTCAAAATAAGTCCAGAAAATTTTATGTTATGAAAAATAAGCCGAAATCACATAAGCTCATAAGCAGACAAATAACCTTAAACAAACACCCCTATAGTGTACTTTCAACCCACAATTTATACAAATCAAATACATTACATCATCCTTTACACTTAAACCCTAAACAATATCACATCTATACTACATACAACTTGCACACACAAATTAACGCTACTATACACCGTCGCCGCTAAGCGCGAGTAAATTAAACATACCCACAACAGTTGACTTCAAACCCTAAAAACCAAACCCTAAATAATATCACATTTCATTCTATAAAATCATCCACCACAGTTGACTTCAAAAAAACCAAGTCAAAATCATAACAATAATAAACATGCATTACATAAACAGTACCAAAAAAAACCCGAAACCCTAGAAACCCTAAAAAACCAAAATCCGTACAATAATAACAAAATTAAACACAGATCGGAGTATAATAACCAAGAAACAGTACAGATCTAACGGAATTAGAGGTTAATAAGCGTGGTTTATACCTCAATAAAAAAAAGGGTATTTGTTGAGAGAAGAGAGAGTGGGGGATGATGGTGGTGATGATGATTGAACGGTTTGTTTGTTTGTTTGGGTAAAGGGTTATAAAGGGTTAAAAGGGTTAAAAGCCCAATGAGTAAGTGAGGCCCGTTGGTGTGGCAGGTGGGATAATGACTAGTCCTTTTGGTTTTGGGTAATGTAATGGGTCATGTTTTAGATAGTACTTGCTTCTTTTTGTTTTCTTTTGTTGAAAGATGATTTATACTAACAAGTATCTAATACCCGCCGCTCTGCGGCGGGAGTTTTTCTGCACCTCGGGTCTTTGATGTTGTTTCGTTGTCGGTTGTCATCCGCGTCGGCAACCTGAGAAGTATTTGCTGCAGTTCCAACCGCCCGATTCCAACCGCCCAACTTGCACATGCAGAAATTGACCCATCTGCACATTATATTGAGAAGCACCTAACCTGGGAAATTATCGAGATGGCAGAATGTAAAGTTACTCATCATAGTAAACTACAATCTTCTACATAATTTTGCATTTTCAAACCAATTTATAATGTCACCATTGACACCTTGTAGATGACTTTATTACACATTTTCAAACCAATTTATGTTATGCGATTTCGAAATTACCAAAAAAAAAGTGATTTATATAAACCACTTGGGATAAACCTGGGATTTTGTGATTTAAAGTACTAAACATCGTAAAATATTTTAAGAATTCGAGATTCGTAAAAACAATAAGAGTTTCATAAATAAGTACTCACGTGACTAATTTAATCACCATTTTAATTTTTTGTAAAATTTTCTAACATATGCACATTTTTAGCTAATTTACTTTAACGTCCTAAAGGGGTGAATAGATTTCAAAAAGCATCAGATACCTTGCACTTCTTCCCTTACTGTGTCGATCTTTTTGATAGCCTTATAGTTGCAAGGTATCCATAGTTACCATCATGACACTGGTTTCTTTCCACAACCGCATAGTCACCATAATAACCCCCATTCCCCTGCCTTCCCACTCAAACAAACTCATTTACCTTATTTGCACGACTCCTTTTAAAGAACGTAAAGCCCCAAACGTTATCAAAATCCTTGTAACAAAAGAGCAAATATCAAAACTTTTCAAACCAATAACAAAAATTAGATGATGAAAGTTTTCGAAGGATAACAGATAAAGAGCTGAACAATTTAAAAACTTACCTGTCTTTTGTAATATTGCTTGCAGATAAACATGGATATTCAAGAATGATCAATCGAGAATGCAACTTTTTTTACAGACGCTTCGAACATGGAAGAAAACAATACATATTAGTGCTAAATACTCGACACAAACGCGCATGCATTTATAGAGGAATGATACGAACCAGTTCACAAATAGCATTTGAAAATGCACCAAAACTGTAATTCTTTAATCAGGCATACCAACAGATAAACATGGATATCCAAAACTGTAATGCATGATAAACATGGATATCCAAAACTTTCAGATAAACATGGATATTCAAGAATGATCAAACATGGATATCCAAAACTTTTAAGAAAATGCACCAAAACTGTAATTCTTTAATCAAGCATACCAAAACTGTAATGCTTGCAGATAAACATGGATATTCAGAAAACGAATATAGAATTAGAAATCTCATTCCTAGCGCTGCATATGCCAAATGCTATTTGTGAACATGGATAAAAATATTTGTAACAACGTGTGTCAGCGACGAAGGTGCACATACATAATACACTTTTGATTTAGCTTCCGACCCTTGATTAGCGTTCAATATTTCTGGTGTCCTTTCTTCCTGCGATAAAATATAATGATTTCAGTTTAATGAATTACAAACATATGACGATATGAACTTAATGAATTACGATAGTGTGTTAATACTTATTTTGATCAGCTAACCCATTACGGTGCCACGTCTCATTATTGTGGTTAGTTTAAACACGCCAGATGTTTGTTGACCATCCCCATCAAGAGTTGCAACTTTTTCTTGCCCATTTGAAATGTGCTGGTAACCCTTATTTGTATCCGTTTCAATATTGCCTATATCTGCAATGCATAATAAATCAGACAAAGTAAATGTAAATAGAAACATCGATGAGGTCGCCAATTGCTAAATGTTTATTATTAATAACGGAAACTACTGATACTTATATGTAAATTACATTTTTATGCCTCAATCTAGCTGATGCGAACACGCAATCTTTATCATGTATTACCACCGCAAGGACATGAACGCATTTACATCAGGATCACAATATCATCAGCACAAAAAGTCGGTTAGTAAAACATAAATAAAGTAAATTCCCCATTATTAAAAGTATATATGCTTATGTGTCGATTAATTTCCCATGGACCACATTAAAATCTAGTGAGACACCTTGAAGTAATCTCACCTTTGTTAAGTAAAATAAAAAAAGAAATTATGAATTAAAATCATGAGTTTCATCTAACCAAAATAAAAAAAAGTAAGTAACTAAATTGCAACTTGATACTCAATAACCAAAATCATGAGCGTGACCCCTTAAATTAAGCAAAGCGACGAATGCTATAGAACTGAACCGTCGGATGCCCCTTCCATTCCGGTGTCTTTGTAAACAGAATTAAGGAAAATAGGCAACCCCAAACACCCCTTAAATTAAATCCAGTAGAAACAGTAATATAGAACTGAACCGAAGCATGTGCATCTTAACTTCGTAACACATCAATTAGACCTAAAAATTGACATTTGGAAGAATTTTCGAATACAATTATTTACCTTTGTAAGCAGTAGGGCTGACCTGACCCAACCGATCCAGCAACAGAAGACGCATTTATCGCCAACACCCGAGGACTGTTTTCGACTCATTCCCTTTTTGTCTGAGCCAACTATAAAAAGGCACCGATTATCATAAATCGAATTATTAAGTGAAAGTACATATATTAAGAAAATTGTAAATTTTGTCCCTAACAACATACACAGCCACATACAGTATCTCAAAGCGGGCCAACAGTTACTCTGATCCACGGTCTCCTTCAGGACCACCTACACAACATTAACAAATTAGTCGACAAAAAATTTCCTAATTATAATAAAAACAAACACAAAAAATAAAAATAAAAATAAAAGAAGGAAACCTGAAGAAGCAAAAATCGCAGCGTGCTGAACTCCGACCCTTTTAATACCTTCAAATCAACCAAAATGAATATGAAAGTCAATATTCAGATTTGCTTATACAGGTAGTCAGACTGAAGTGATGTGAGACCTTTTTACCCGTATGTTTGGTTGACGTACCATGGTTGACATAATGTGTAATTGTAAAAGGTGTAAGTGAAGATATCCACCTCATCAAAAAGGCTTATGGTGTAGCTACTTATACCTCTGGATGATACTGCATCGCATAAAACCACCTCTCAGCACTCCACACCGATCACAACTTGCAAAATTGAGGGAAAAAAAATAAATAGAACACCCTCAAACCGAATTAACACACATAGATTACTTATTTTATACGCATAGAAATCGATTGACCCAAAACAGAAAAAATAAATCACAATAATTACCTAAATTTTTTCTGGTGTTAGAGATCTGTGGGTTTCTGGATCAAGAGAGAGAGAGAGAAGCGGTGGATGTGATCTACGTGTTTGGTGACTAACCTAATGCATCCGGAGTATATGTATATAAGAAAACGGTTTTCCTTTTTGCCTTGGGCTCCCACGGTTTTACAAACCGGACCAACACCGTTGGCCCAATATTTGGCACCGACAATTTATAATAAAATATGAGAGCGTTGTGCTATTAGTACTTATATAAATTTATTATTTTTAAGCCTAATTTAATGATACTATGATAGTGAGATTGATAAGGTTTTAAAAGGTACCTTTTTGATGGGTCGTTTAAGCCCTTATTTGATCACTTTTGTATCCGTTATTACTTAATATCGTTCCTTTTCACTTTTTAGGTCTCGTGAAGGCAAATTGCTGTAATGGCACTTATTTGACTAAAAAGGCGCAGATATATGAAGAAAATGGCCAAAGTCAAGAATCGAGACACTCCAATGCCGAAAATACAAGGTGACGCGTCAACTGCTTATCTGCGACGCCGTCGGAGGATTTTGTGACGGACAGAAGCCAAAACTCTTATTTTCAAGTGACGAAGTCAAGTTATAAAAGAGAAGGCCGTCGCAACTCAGACGGCCTAGATTCAATCCATCGGCGTCGAAGCGAAGAGGACGGCCACAATCACAAGGTGACGTCGTCGCAAGACTAACGTGGCCAAGACGAAACCCTAATGACGGCGACCCGACGGCGCCACAAAACATAAGGTGACGCCGTCGCATGTGTAATCTTATATATAGAATCCGAATTTTTCAGTATTGGTGTGTAGTCTTTTGGAGTAAAAACCTTGTAGGATCGTATATTTATTGTGTTGATGATTCGGGTGGTCTTGGATGATCAAAATACATGTTTAACATTTTAGAGAGAGAAAGTAGAGAGAGAGGGTGTTCTTGCTAGAGGTTTACTCAAAGGAAATGTTAGATTGAATGAGAAGCACCACCCCTTCCATGGATGGAAGGGGTATTTATAGTTACAAATACACGACCTCCTATCGGCCTGTGGATCAGGGATACAGTGGGTAAAGACCCGTCCTTCCTCCACGGTGTTGCACTAAACTAATCTACGCTACAAACTAACTAATAAACTGCTAAATAACGTAAACAACGACAAATCTACGAGCTAACATATGCTAGACCATTATTGGGGTGACCGACTCTTTAACATGAAATTTCCAATTCCTAACAATCTCCCCCTAAGGGAGGTCACCCCATGGAATATATTTTGCTTCCTAGCATTCTATCTTTGACTTCGTTCTTGAGCTCGTAGACTTGAATTCTTCATTTCTGCAATCTTTGTGCTAAAGTAGCGATTCTTCAAAGTCCGCATAGATTAGTACTTTTAGTGGAGGTCTTTGGTCTGATCCACATCTTTGATGATCTTCGAGCTTTCATTGAGATCATCAGCCACAGTAAATCTCTGGATCACCCTTTATTGTGTTGCCATCATGTGAAGTTGTGACTTTCGGACCGACATGCTCACACTTTGAATCATGACATCTTTCCATCAGAGTAGCGGAAGCCTTACTGGTTCATGATATTTGCAGCAGCGAAGCATAAGCATAGTATGAAATATCGAGCGGTTATGTAGATATGCACTAGTCATGATTTCTTCAAATTAAGTGTGGATGCCGTGAGCATGCGGCTTTGGATTGACACTCAATTCGATCACCGCAACCGTCCCAAATGTACCCGCAAACAACAGTTAGCAATAAAACACACGAAAGTGTCTTTGATCACTTTCGCTGAATTGAGGTACACGGCCCACGGTTCCCCGTTGATCAAGATAAATACCGCCGTGATCGTAGGATTCCTAAGAATCTCCTTGACAGGGTTTCGCAATGTTCTAGCGTTCTCAAACCCGAACGTCTCAAAGAAGACAACACGGAGTGAGTGAACCAACGAATTGAGATTCACCGATTGATGAAAAATGATTTGAAAACAATCGCGTATTGCTTAGAAGAAAGAGTTTTGCAATACGACGAAGGTTTTATGAGAAAGATCAATTTTCAATCAAAAATACTTTTTGTATTTGAAAAGAGTACACATTCGACGTGCTAGAGAAAAGAAGAATTTTGCACATCGAACGGTTTTTCCAAAAGTATTTTTTCAATCAGAGATACTTTTGAATTTGAAAACATAAGTACACATTCGACGTGCTAGAGAAAAGAAAAGATTTGCACATCGAACGGTTTTTCCAAAGCATCCGTCAATCCATTTCCTGGACCAAGGTTGATTCAAGAATGAATCGCCCCATTGTTTCTATCCAGTTGTCACAAGCTTGATCTTTTGCAAGATTTCACATGTCACCCACCAAGAGCTTGTTTGATGTTGGCTCTAGAAGGATTTCCATCTTCATTGTGAATATTTTTACATATCACTCGGATGTTCTGGCAATACCACAAGGATAATGCGTAGGACTCTTAATATATACTTACTTTCCACATTGTGTGAAAAAGCAAGTCTTCAAGAATTTAGTGTCCTAATGAGATATAGTGGATGATATCTTGGCTCTAGACTCAATTAGTGCACATTTGGTTTCCTATGCCGGAGACTAGGGAGAGGGTCTCCTTCTTCAATATCAACAATCACTAAGAGAAAGTCGATAGATTATGTCGGTTCCCCGTGAGAATGAAACAAGCCCTTTTAAGAGGAACTTGAGTGGTTTGGGAAGTTGTAGTGCAGTGCGTCACTGGGTCCATGACGTCTTGTCTTCAATACCGATGTTACCTTAGTAAACACCAATAGCATATGTATTGAACCCGTTACGCCTCTAAGGTTGAATTGATCGAGGGCTATTTCTTTTCACCCTTTTTACATTCAATTCTTTTTCATTCTTCAACCCCTTCAGCGCTTACCGAGACTTCATAACTAGAACCTTGTTGGGTTTATTCCAATACTAGCTCTGTCTCAGTCTGCACTCTTCCCATTCCTCATTTTTCTCCTTTTTTCAATATTCCTAAGGACTCTACACTATCTAGTGGATTGTCCCTGGGAAGATCCCTCCGGTTTTGGCGGATCGTGGGAACGAATACCTAACCTAACCATCCTTATAACTCCATGCATAAAGTAAATTGGTCGGTCTTTTGGTATTGTTCTTTCCTTCATGAAACCAATTGAAAAATCATTTGGAAAAACAATCAAGGTACTTGTGATACGAGATCAAAGCATTTTGTACCTTAATAGTTTTGATCATTTAGAAAATGCTCCCCCTCAACATGTGCATATGATATTGAAATTGATTGGCACATAGAGGCAAGAGTTCTTTGAAATAATTTCTTGATCACATTTTCCTTAGAAAAAGCCATTTGAATTTCTTTGGTAAATTCTCCCCCTCAATATGTGCATAGGATAAGAGAAATCATTTTAACACATAGAGGCAAGAGTTCTTTTGAAGCACATCCACGAATCACAAAAGCCATTAAGAAAACCATTTGAAAACTCAATCAAGGTACTTTATGTTAAATCATAAAAGCATTTGCACCTTGATAGTTTCTTTTCTTTAAAAATGCTCCACCTCAATATATGCTTCGAGATTCGAAAGCTTTTAGCACATATGAGAGAGCAGCGTGCACAATTAAATCAAAACGATCACCTTTTATCAATTTTCATTATTAAATCACAAATTCTCCCCCGATCAAAAATATCAAACCCTTTGAGATTTTGGATCCCAAGTGATTTAATACGGTTTAGAAAACATGGGAGAAAATGTGGCCTTGTTTAAATACTCATCTGGGTTTTGGATAAATCCTCCTCCTCAACATGTGCATTGTGTATTTGAAATCGTTTGGCACATGGAGGCAGGAGTGCCTTTGAAGGACTAAAACCAATTCCATTTAAACAGATAAGAGATTTAACTCACGATCTATACCCCGATCAAAATTTCAAACCTTTTGAGATTTGTGGTCCCAACTGATTTAAATCATTTAGAAAACTTTGGGGAAAGACGTGGCTTGATTTAACTTTTGAAAAATGACAGATAAGGACCATTTTAAGACATTAAAGATTGTTAGTGTCAGGTATGATAGTTTTAAGAGATCTTTAAGTAAAATAAAACAATTTCACAATCAAACAAGAACAGAAAAAATTTCATTTTGAAAGACCTTGATTCAAAAGAAAAATCATACCATGACATAACATTAAATCTTTAGATCACCACATAATTTCGTACAAACGGACTCTTTTGAAGATATATTGTTTGAAAATATTTTAAATTAAATCACTCTCCCCCTCAATCGATGACCGAAGTCGATAATTGAGTGACTTAAATTTTGATAAAATGAAGTCCGGTGATTTTCAAAATTTAGTCCAATATATTTTCAAAACAATATTTTCCATTTTCAAAAACAATTTTTCAAAGTTTTAGAAAAATGGTATCATCACAATTATCCTGCACAAAGATATGTTAGGTGGTTGAGAAGCTTTTGGTTGTTGCTGTAGGGCTTGGAAGAAAAACCGTCTGCTGATGCAGTGAGACTTCTTCTTTCGTTGCATTTTGAATGCCAACTGAGGTCAAATTAAGCTCCGTTTCTTCAATCAATTAGAAGAAAACCATCTCGCCGATGCAAGTGAGACCTCTTACGTTGCATATATGCCAACTCTCCATAAAAGTCCAATTAAGCTCCGTTTCTTCATTTGTCAACCCAAGATATAGTTACCCTTTCCTTTCGGCATCCAAACATCATATTATGTGGGATCCGGATCGGGAACATTCTTATACCAAGATACCGCATAATGCTTAGTGAACACACATACATATATATGGTGGTCGACATTACCCAAACAACAATCGACTAATAAAAGTCAATGCAACATATCAATCAGTTCATGTAAGGCATGGGAATAATGTTCATCAATCTATAATCATCTAAACCTAACAGTCACATCCTATAGACCTAGTCCTTCAACATAGGCAATTATATTTTTCATATAAGCACGTAGGATGATTAAGAAAGTCCGTTAGACGATATAAATTTGAAAATATTCTTCCCTCAATCAATGACTCATTTTCTTGAAAAGTTTTAAAAGTGCCGAAGTCATCGATTGAGTTTTTGCGAATTAATACGAAAACTCTGATCCTGATTGATTTTTTCAAGCAACTCATTTTACCACCATTTTTGAAATACAACAAATATTTTTCTGAAGAATTATAGACGGAAAAACATTTGTGTAGGAACAGCAGTCCTTCGACATACTTTCCTTAAATAGTTTTAGGATAAGTGCACGAAATATTTGAAAATTGTTTAGCGTAACACTTTCCTTTCTTGAAGAGCGGGTTGCTATATGAAGTAATAGCAAACCATAGTTTAAGCACGGGTTACAGTCTGAAGTAACTGCAAGCCATTTTTTGACATGTTTAGAAAACGAATATTTACACCTCCTGCTCGAACTTCATCTAAAGTCCCGTGCCATTATTGAATGACATTTCTAAGACCGTAGATGTTATCGATACCGTAAGACATGTCTTGAGAATACATATTTTTGGTATTTTTCAATTTTCTGATTTTTATGGGCTTTTGTTGATTTTATATTTTTCTATTTGGTTTTTGATAAATATTTACAGATATAGAGAAATAGTTTAAGAGGGTGATGATACAAGTACCGCAATAAGGAAATCGCTCAGACTTCGTAGAAGATAGAAGTCATCATCTCTTAAACTTTCACTACCAAAGCATTCGAGGCTCTTGAATCATCGAAAGAACTTGAGCCTTCAACAAGTGAATCTTTGGTAGCTTCCCCTCAAACCGACAAACCGAGTATAAAGACCATTTTCCAAGAAGTAGAAATGAATGAAAACAGTCTCATTGAATGAAGCTCTGCACCCCGAAGAACACGAGAACACCAAAGTAACAAGTTGAAACATAGATCGACGTGGTTATCAAATCCGAATAATCGATGAATTTCGATCACATGAACCTGTTGTGCGTCCCCGATGTACACATTACTCTTCGAGATTGACCACTTGTCTATTCAGGGGAACAATACATCAACATCTTCATTTTTTCAAATGCATTCCAATTATCTTACATATAACCAATCAGCCCATGATGTACACATGTACCCAACAAGAGTAGAGACGATGACATCCATGTAACATGTTGAGTCACTAATCATCTCGTGGATGTCAACTCAAATAACTCAATTAGCTCGATCAAGTGAACATGTTGTGCATATAACCGTAAGCACTTTATCATAAACCGTATATAAGATGTCGATAGGCAGTATCATCTCACATTCCAAATATTCTTCTCACATTTCTTCCAACTGAACACTGAAGTAACAAAAACCAAAGGTCTCCGTGAGACCACTTCCCCAAATAGTTGGAATAATATATCCTTCCCCCAAATGGTTTTGATACCTCGAATCGGCCAAAACATAATATATCAATAAACTTGAAATCTTGTGAGAAGAACTCAAATAGCCCAAATGAATCCTGTGAGAATCAACTCCTACATAAACTCTCTCTGACTATCTTTATCAACCCATATGTAGACAATTTGAAGTGACCACTGTTGAAGAAAAACCCAATATACCAAACTTGAAATCAAGTCAATTCCGTATTTGTGTCTTAAGCTTGCACTTAAAGATGGAAGAACGGTGTCAAGAATTTATGCACCAAGCAAATCTCTTAAGTACTCAATACTCAATTAAAGTATGAGACATTTACACCTCTTTGCATTATCCACAACGTAATATACGCGTGACACTGAGTAAAACAACGTAACTCCTAATAGTGATAGTTAACCATGTCTTCAACCATCCACCTCGACTGCTGGTAACTAGATAACCCAAGACTTCAACTCTAATTCTTAAGCTCGAACAAGTTATCAAATAAGATCACGCCTTTGTGAACGTCAACTTCAACCTCAAATAAGTGATAAAAGAGTAACTTCGAAGTAATCAACTTGTGTCAAATGCCCAACATGTGAATAAACATACAACCGGATGTACATTCACCCACAATGAACCTAACAAATGATGCCTCAACATCAATGTATTCTTCCTAAAAGTATACATGTAGTGACCGATCCGAAGATTCACCAATAAAGTGTTCGAGCGGATGAGGTAGTCATTTTCCTTAATGTTCATGTGGTTGATTTATAGCATGCACAATGAGAGGAACAATAATCCATGAAGATTTGGTGAAGGAATACCAAAGAGCGGATCATTATTCATGAGTGCAACTACAATATTATGATAATCATTATCAACGCCGAGGAATAACCGAGATTGGGCTTTTGAGTAGTCCGAGTTGTACTTCTTTGATGATCATCAATCATATCTTGAACTCATGAATCACATATTCTTTGATGATCATCAAATATTCGCTAGCGGTTGTAAATACTCATCAAACATATCTTGAACCAATGAATCCCAAACAATAAATCCCATTTATCCTTAGTGAGTGAAACATTAGGCGCTGGAGGAGAGTCATCAAACTTTAAGTCGTATAACCATTATTCAAACATCCATCATCATTTAGTATATTCACTTTTCTCCCCCTCAAAAATTGCATCCGAAGTTGCCATTTTTGATTTAGCAAGTTTAATAAGAATATATGTTAATGAATGTAGATCCACTTGATGACCGAATGAGCATGGGAGAAACATGAAGCTTGTTGATGAAGAATGTCGATGAGAATGGTCATAAACATGAAGATTTCTTCTTCTTCAAGATAAAGCGCACCGAAGCGTACACTTTTCTTTCTTTGAGGAACGCAGGCCTGAATCAAGTGAACAGACGTCATAAGAAGATTTCTCTTCTTTCGAAGATAATGCGCACTGAAACGTACACTTTTCTTTTCTTTAGAGTACGAGGCTTGAACTGTAGTGTTCAAACGTCATAATCTCTCTCTTTTCAAACTCTTTTTGGCAAAACATGTAATCATCACCATTATCATTCAGTAGGCTCTTTGTAGTGACAGCTGATGGAGAAAATCCGATATGATGAATTTGACCCTGAAGTAAACTACCCCAACTCGTGACTTAAACTTGCACATATGAAACAAAGAGCGGTGCCGATTTCCATTAGTATCTCTAAGTACTCTCTATGTACTCTATACTCTTCAACCAACCAACCATCAAGTAATAGACATACATTACCTCTTGAAAATCCACAATTGAATGTGACATTAATGGGCACTACAACGTAACTCCTTAAAGTGATAGTTATTTTGAGGTGGTAAGAGCCCAATTCCCCAAGTGGTAAAAGAAAAAGTAAAAGCCACCCAACAATAACTAGATTTTCAAGTCTTCGTTTTAGATAATAAGCTCGAACAAGGATCATGAAGAATCTTCATCCATCCATCCCCGATACCTTCAGATGCTAAGTACACTTTCCCGTGATATTTCACTTCAACCTCAAATAAATAATAGTGAATTAACTCCGTTGTCACATCTTCTTGGTTAAAAGCTCAAAGCTAGCCTCCTTTGACGTTTTAAGTGAACTCTGATAATGGTTTCATCCCTACCATGGTTTAATGAGCATAACCCCGTAAAACTTTGAAGAAACCAAACCGCCATGACGAATATCCAAACACACATCCAATTCATGAAGTACACCCTTTTATCCCTTCTTCGAAGCAGAAACCGTGGCACCAGCATCAAAAGATCCAGAAGAATTACACTTTCTCTTCTCCAAGATGGTTCCATCATTACGGGATTTTACAACTCTATGGTTTAAACCGAGAAATAGTTTCTTTTCGCGGGATTTTACAAAACCAAGAATAAACCGTAAGATAGATCCGGAAATGCACTTTACTAATACCGGGATGTTTCCATTGTCACGGGATTTTACAAGTCTATGATTTAAACCGAGAAATAGGTTCTTTCGCGGGATTTTACAAAATCAAGACAAAACCGTAAACAATGTCAGCTTGAATGTGTTACGACGACTTTGGTTTTAGAGGATATATGTTTTAGGGGAACATGCAGCGGTTCATCAACGGTCCATAATCCAACATCATCAACCATCCAATCAACACATTGGAAAACACATCAATCACACAATCTGTCGGCTATTTTAATGACCACATGGAGAAGTAAACCCGATATACCAAACTTGATCATGAAGTAGAATTTCCCAGATTTGTTACTTAACCTTGTACTAATCCTTGTGAAGAAGAAACGGTGTACCCAATGTACAAAACCTCTTGACGTATCCTCAACTGCGTGAGACACCGAAGTGAAAGTTACGTTGTGGGTTAACCGAGAACGAATCACAACCGTACCTAAATAGCCAAGTCTTTATCACACTCTATAAATGCCCAAACAAGTCATCTTCGCGGAAGGGTAGAAAGAAAGAAGACGAAATAAGTAAACGTGCCCGGAAAATCTTACTTCAAATCCAAATGAGAAATATCATACAAACAACCCCGTAGTCATTCTAATTCAACATGTAGAAACTAGCCGTGAAATGTGTATTCACCAAGAAGTTTAATGAATAAAATACAACCTTTTAACCAAAATTAATCAAATCATATTAATCCAAAAATTAAATTTGGATTAACACATTTGATACAGTATGAGTTAAAATTTGTATTATATCATTTCGAAACATATACGGATATCATGACTAAACACCAAAGTTAGTAACGCCATTAATCACACTTTTGTTACACCAACGTTAGCATCATTCCGATTCAATCAATGAAATCCATATATCCGTTTTAGTAACGTAAATCTTGATTCAGTAACATTTGATAAACCCGATCAATATATCCATATATCCATATATCCGTTTTATACCTGATCAATTGATAACAATTGATAAACTAACCTGATCAACTCCAAATCCAATCCATCACAAATGCCTACATAGGCCCGGTCCAGCTGAAAAACATATACCCGGTCCACCAAGAGATTACTCGTTAATGTTCCAAATAGTCCCTAGTGAAATCAAAAATCCGGTCCATCAAATGAGATCAAATACCCGGCCCATTCAGAGAGTTAAGTAATAAGATACTTAAACGCTCATATCCCTAAACTTACTCATGCCCTAACCCTAATCACAATCTCATATCCCTCCGCCTCTCTCTTCACATATTCTTTCTCAAACCTGCTACAAAAAAACTCTTCACAATCTCACATAACCAAATTGCATCTCCATCTTACAACCATATGCCTTTCCACATACATGCTTTCCACGATAAGGCAATCAATCATAGGGCTCGCCATAGAGATGGCTTGAGTGACGAGAATGCCACAGGGATGGCAAGAAGGTCTCCGACAAGGGACGGCATCAATATAAAGAATATGATTTCAGGTAGGTTCACTCAAATTCATTATCTTTGACAAAAATCCATGATTCAAAGTAAAAAGGGGTAACATATTTGTTATAACCTTTTCTTTAAGATCATAAATTATCACAAGTATAGATCAATGATGTTTTCCTTGGGGTTTGTATGAATCTGAAAATAAGATCTTTGAAAGGTCTTTTAGCCCATGAAAAGGAAAATCTGAGATCATTCCAAATGTATTTTCGTATGATCTTGAATCTGGTCAGTGATGTAACTTCTTTTGTGGTTTCAACTTTTGATATTTTGTTACACACAAGAGATGACTGAGATCTTATTTATTTAAAACCGAACTGAAAAGAAGATGGAATCGTAGATGATTTTGTCTTTCCCTCATGTACTTCGGATATTATCATATGAGTTTGGTCAGTGATGATATATGTTCCACAAAACAAATCTAACAAAGATGATGACAAACGTGGAACGATTCAGAGATCGCTTCAAAATATTTATCTGTTTTGAGTCATTTTAAAAGTTAGGAGATGGGATAGATGTGTTGTTGTGGTATTCGATGGTGATGGAATCTGATTGTGAGATTGGTGGTTATTAAGTATGTGAATAGGCTGTTCAGATGTCATACTT
>OU343222.1:142041689-142062044 GCA_910596185.1 Chrysanthemum makinoi | reverse complement strand
CCATGTCGTTTTCATTTCCAATTTAGAATGTTGCACTGACGATGGTTAATTAATCTGAGGTCGAGTTGATGTTATGGTATATGGTAATTGTTGTAGGTCTAGTGGTCGTAGTCTCTTCTTCATCCTTTCTGTTTTCAAAGCAAGTCGCTAGTGACAATGGTCTTGAGCCAACTCGCTAGTCAACTCGCTAGCCAACTCGCTAGCCAACTCGCTAGCCAACTCGCTAGCCAAGTCGCTAGCCAAGTCGCTAGCCAAGTCGCTAAGCTAACTCGCTACGACTTGTTAAATAACAAGTCGCTAGGTGACCCAACTCGCTAGGTAGATTCAATGTATTTGGACATCTTGTTCTGACAACTCGCTAGCATGAATATATGAGTTTTCCTGCCACTTCCGATTGATATTCATATGAACCCAGAAAACCAGCTTTTGACCGTGAAGAATGCATAAAAAAACCGCTTGTTTGACTGTATTGACCACAATAAATCGACATAATATGACCAGCTTTTGACATATATTGGTAACAACACAAAAATGTCATAAAAGTTAAACTAATATGTTTGGACAATAATGAACAAAATAACTTTGATGACCAAAAGAGGTTACAAAATAAATGACAAAGTCATAAACCAATACCAGGAATATAAAAAATGTTCCGACCATAAAAAACAGTACACAAACAGTTTTTTTACACGAATCAAAACCACAAAGAATCAACACCACACAATAAACCTTGGCTCTGGTACCAATTGTAGGATCGTTATTTTATTGTGTTGATGATTCGGGTGGTCTTGGATGATCAAAATACATGTTTAACATTTTAGAGAGAAAAAGTAGAGAGAGAGGGTGTTCTTGCTAGAGGTTTACTCAAAGGAAATGTTAGATTGAATGAGAAGCACCACCCCTTCCATGGATGGAAGGGGTATTTATAGTTACAAATACACGACCTCCTATCGCCTCTGGATCGTGGATACAGTGGGTAAAGACCCGTCCTTCCTCCACAGTGTTGCACTAAACTAATCTACGCTACAAACTAACTAATAAACTGCTAAATAACGTAAACAACGACAAATCTACGAGCTAACATATGCTAGACCATTATTGGGGTGACCGACTCTTTAACATGAAATTTCCAATTCCTAACAAACCTAAACCGAACCAAGTCTGTCTTGTACAGTATTTTAGGGTTCCAAACCCTATCTTACATCAAGATAAGTGTTTTACTTCATTAATTCAATTATGTCTTTGATTATTTGTGTGTATGCTTGCATGTTTTCCATATCCGGCTAATTTACTTGTGTGTTTGCTTAGGGAATATGAAACTTAATTATTGAATATTGATTGGTTGTCTCTTATCTTAGTTGATTAATGATCTAGTAATGCGATAGGTCATTCGTTGTGTACTTAATGCTTGATTAAATCTTTGTGAACCTTAGAATATAGCTCCTTGAGTAGTTGTAAGCTAAACCATCCAAAGAGCGCCTTAGAGTAAGAGTTTATTATCCCTAGTGGGTTTTGTAGACTAGACCCTTTGGTAAGTTCAAAGAGTTAGGGAACATACGCATACCCTACGACTTTAATTTTGACACAACTCAACTAAGAATAAGGACGTGACAATTCAACCACCAATAGGAGATAATTAAGGAGTAGTAAAACCTAAGTAAACACATCTTTAAACTATCATACGAGCACACAATAATTAGACATAGACTACATACACCTTAGACTAGATAATTAGATAAGTAGAGTAATCAGTAGTAATACCAACCCCCAAATCCAAACCCCGAGATTCGTACCTTTCAATTTCCTAAAAAACATAAAAAGATAAAAAATAATCTTCCTCAACCCCAACCTTAGCGTAGTAACTTCTTACTAGCATTCCTATTCCCCTAGAGAACGATATTAATACCAAGTGCTTACCCTAATTACTACACTACAACGATTAGGTTCACTGCCTGGGTGTTGAAAAACTTGCTCGACGAAAAGGAAGTTCCTTTGACCCCTAACGACGCCAGTAGCGTTATCAAGTTTTGCGCATGCGGGAATAGAATAGCTAGTAGTAGTCCACCTCGTTTAGGTTTCTTTGCTTGATTCCTATCAAGTAAATTTTTTCTCATTTTTAGCTTTCTCTTAGTCTATCCCCCTTCTTCGTGACCTTTGTTCGTAATCCCATCACTTTTCATCATGGAAGGTGATAACCACCCACCATTCATCAACCCACCACCAATTGACCCGCCAAGAGCCTGTACTCTTGGTGAATACTCGAGACCAAGCCACCTAGGTCAGTAGGAACACCATTGAGCTTCCCGACCAAGCCCAAACTACTACCTGCGATCCGACACCATCCGGTTGGTGCAAAACGGATGTGCATTCCATGAACTTCGTTCAAGATCCAAATCAAGATCTTAGGGATTTCCTCAAAATTGTCGATTCCATCGACCTTGATGCTACTACTCGGGAGACCACGCCCCTGCGTCTCTTCCAATTCTCTCTACGGGACCAAGCTAGTAATTGGCTTGGCGACTTCCCGCCGGATCCATCTCAAGTTGGGATGATCTTACCTCTCGCTTCCTTGCTCAATTTTTCCCACCCGGGAGAACCACTAAACTTAGGAATGACATCTTGATGTTCCAACAACGTCAAAATGAATCTCTCTAAGTATGGACTCGATTCAAGGACTTACTTCATAAAGTCCTCATCACGCATTGATCTTTGGCTTCAAGTCCAAATATTTTATGATCATGTCAACTTCCTCACCAAGCGATCCATTGACCAAGCTGCCGGTGGAAAACTTAGTGATCTCACCGCGGAAGAATCATGGGGTATAATAGAGGACCTTGCTCTCTATGACAACGAAAGTTGGAATGACCCCGTGAGCCAGCCCTTAAAACCGTTAAGGCAATCTCCTTGCCTCCCATTGACTCACAATCTTCCCCAGGATGATTGAACTTGAAGATCAAGTCAAATTCCTAATGAGTTCCTACGAAAACCCTAAGTCTTCACACCATGTGAACAAAGTTTCTTCCTCGTGGTGAACCGTTTTGTGATCCTCATAACACGCCAAGATAGTTAACTAGCATGCATCCCCCTAACATGCTTCCGTTGACTACGCATCCTCGTTATTAATGGAACGGGAGGAAGATTCCCTACTATACCTGGACCTAGGAATTTCAATGAAACCCGAGAAGCATGGAAGGGCAAGCCCGACTTCTATTGGGGACAAACCAAGGAATTCACTTCCAATGATTTTTCATGGCCCCCATCCCACCGGCCCCTAACCAACAAAACATAAAAGGGATGTTGCAAAACCTAGTTGCAACCCAAGAAGCCCAAATAGCTAAGCTCTCGGACCGCTTAACCAACAAGTTTTAAATGGATAGGAAGATAAATAACCTTTTGAAAGCCATAACCAATAGTGATAGGAAGGTTAGTGCTATCTCAACTCCCGAGCCTTCCGGTGTAGAGATTAAGGACCCAAGTAAGCTAGCTAAACACATTCAATTCGTCAATACCATCGCCTTAGTGAAACCTAATGGAACAAATGACGAAGAGGACCATACACTTGTGAATAATGAAACAACCGAGGAAGTAGATGAAGTAGATAACGACTATTTCAATAAGTTCCCTACGGAAGAAGAGCTAACTCGCCACCCTCACTTAGTACGTGACCTCCGTCACATGTATGTTAGAAAAAGCCCTAGAATCAAGTTTGGGAACCCTTGGAATCTTAACATACCATGTTGCATAGGACACCTTTTCGTGGCAAAGCATACATTGACCGCAAATCCCCGATCAACATAATGACTAGCACCTACTACAATTGGGTAGTGAAGAAGCCGATTCCAACTAGGCAAGACCCCGATGATCCTAGTGTTAGTTGCAATTTTCTTGGTAGAGTTAAGGGATTGCCCGTTTATGTAGGTAGTTTCACGTTTCCAACGGACTTCATAATTGTGGATGATATTAGCACGGCCATAGACCCTAGCTTGTCCCACGTTATTCTAGGAAAACCTTTCATAGAAAACACCGGAATGACCTATGATCCTTCGTTAGGAGTAGTGCGATTCAAGGATGAGACCGATGACATAGCTTACCAAATGCCGTTTAAGATTGAGAAGTTTTCATCACTCTCTAATGATGAAAAGGAACTTAAACTATCGGTCTACTATAGGAATGAGGAGGATAAAGAAAAAGGAGTAGATTATGTTATGGCTAAGATTTTCGGATTCTATAAGGATTGTTTGAACCTAGGACCAAATATAGGACCTAATGGGAGAAGACGAACTCTTAGACAAGTGCATCGTAGGGCACTTCTACAACATGGAATCCCCGATAGAGGCCAAGTGAAGAAGGTGGCGGTAATGAAGTCACGTGAGGGCACGACTATGAGTCTAGCTACAAGACTCTTAAATAAAGAAAAGCGCTTCGTGGGAGGCAACCCATGCTTAATTGTTTGCTTGTTAGTGTCATATGTCTTTTATTGATTGTTTATTCTCATGTTTAAATTTGTAAAATTGCTTTATTTTGTTTTTAACCTCGTCTTAATTGCATATAAAGGTATTTTACATAAGGGATAAGTGTGGTAGGATTACACGCTTTCAAAAGAAACGTAAACATGAGAATAACAATTCATTAAAAGATATATATGTGTGTTTGTTCGAGTCAAATGCTTGTATCGAGTCATAATGGATGTTTTGCGGAAATTTTTCCAGATTCTAAAGATGTAAATTTTCCGAAATTTTTCCAGAAAATCGCACCGCTTTTGTCGATTGCAAAACTCGACGTAAGCCGAAGGAGTAAAACAAACGATTACTTTTTTCTCGTTTTCGAGCTACTTATAAATTTTGGAATTTTCCGGTCTTAATTTTCCGAAATTTCAAACATCCATTCCACAAACATTATATCCTAGTTTAAATTGAGTCGTATATATATTATTACCACGCATTTTACGCTAAGGTTTCGTTTGTTATCTTCAAATGTGCAAGTTTAATTTATCAAGAAGAAGTTACATAAGATTGGAAGGAGCTTTTCACGCATAAATTCTTCTTGGAAAGGATTTAACCACTACTTTACACGGATCCTACCGAGCTAATCAGGGGAGTATTAGTTTCTTTCGTTTTTAATTACCTTCAATTATCATAACTTTGATACTTTCGGGGAACATTGGGGACAATGTTCAGTTTAAGTGTAGGGAGGGAAAATAAAACGGGAACTTTGAAACTATGCTTATCCTTGAATATTTGCTTTGTCCAATTGTATTTGTGTAATAAACCATGAGAAAATGTCGGTTAGGGTAATTTTGGCACCAAATTTTTAATTTTTCATGACATATAGGAGTGGGCCATTAGTTTTAACAAAAGCGTCTCACGGATAGGAAGTTGCATGACTAGCACAAAAACCCTTTACCACCTAAATTCCACCCAAAATGTGAGGATCGCCCTTAGATTAGTAGGAATTAAAGCATTCATCTTTAATGCTTAGAGTGTGAACCGGTAGTATATTAGATTCTAGAACTTGTTTTGTGATGCATTCCGAGATCGCTAGTAAGACTACACTTGTGTAGTTAGGAATAACTAAATGATAAGAGGCATTAGGATAACCCTTGTTTGATACCCGTAATATAATTACTTCTTCCACCTCGGTTGAGTAATTCCCCCAAAACCTTTTGCGTTGCACTCATCTTTAGTACACGATACCCCTAGTTAACCCCTCAGAGCCTATCCTTTTCGCTTCTCTGGTGTTTCGTTTTTCCGGAATATCAATGAAGAGCATTGTTTACACCCCACCCCAAATATACACCCAAATCGCCTTAGCCTACCCTTTATGCACTCACTTTTAGTGCATTATTGTTATCACCCTAAACCCTTAGTTCAATTATCTAGTTGCTTGCATGAGTTGCTAAGTCGGGTCATATCCTTTGTACACAGTTTTGGGACGATTGGGATTCATGGGAAAAGTTAAAGTTTATGAAATGACGGGAATGGAACGTTAAATTCAAATTCCCTTTGTTTGCATAATAATGTACCCCAAGTGTTTTGATCTTTTCAATTCGGGTCAAATTAGTGTTAGAGTAATAAAAACTCAAGTGTAGGGATGTCCCTATAAATCCCTATCATTTTGATGTTACCGTAGAGGATGGTAGAGTAAAAGTGTATGAAAAAAAAATAATAAATAAAAAAAAATAGAAAAAGAGAAAAGAAAAAAATAGAGTGATAAAAAAAACAAAACAAAACATACGGGCTACCATCCTACATCTATTCTTTAAATTTATGTTTGTTTGTTTCAGTTAGCTAAAGTCTGGAGTGTCGAGTCTTGGATTAGCAACGCCATTCTTCGTATGCATTTAACATATAGATTTTTGACTTACCACCACTAAAAAGCCTATCCCACCAAACCCTTTGTTTCCCTACCATAAGCCTAACGTTACAACCATTTAAAGACCTCTTTGATAGTCTTTCCTAGGTGCTTACGCCAAAGCGATGGAGGTTTGACCTATTCTCAAGCCTATGGTAATCTATGTACTAGGACCGGTTAATGAGTGTTTATCTTCCATTTCCAACTTGTTATATTTCATATACACCCGAGAGATGTGAGTATCCAAACACCCCATGTGAGGTGCTAGTATGTATTTTCGTGCTTGTTATGACTTTTGCGGGGCTTATATGTGTTGTGGACTGTTTTAAACCAATGCTTCATGACCCCTAACTTATAAATTAATTGGCTAAAAGCACATTTGCTTGAGGACAAGCAAATACCACGTGTAGGATATTTGATAAGGTTTTAAAAGGTACCTTTTGAGGGGTCATTTAAGCCCTTATTTGATCACTTTTGTATCCGTTATTACTTAATATCGTTCCTTTTCACTTTTTAGGTCTCGTGAAGGCAAATTTCGTGAATGGCACTTATTTGGACGAAAAGGCACAGATATACGAAGAAAATGGCCAAAGTCAAGAATCGAGACACTCCAGTACTGCTGAAATAAAGGTGACGGCCATCATGACTGCGACGCCCGCCGAGGATTTTGGACGACGAAGCCAAAACTCTTATTATTTTCAAGTGACGACGTCAAGTTATAAAAGAGAAGGTCGTCGCAACTTGACGCCTAGATTCAATCCGCATCACGCCGGTTAAGAGGACGCGTCACAACACAAGGTGACGCCGTCAGAAGTCTAACGTGGCCAAGTTGAACCCTAATGACGGCGACGACCGGCCGTCACAAACATAAGGTGACGCCGTCGCATGTGTAATCTTATATATAGAATCCGAATTTTTCAAGATGGTGTGTAGTCTTTGGAGTAAAAAACCTAAACCGAACCAAGGCTGTCTTGTACAGGATTTTAGGGTTCCAAACCCTATCTTACATCAAGATAAGTGTTTTACTTCATTAATTCAATTATGTCTTTGATTATTTGTGTGTATGCTTGCATGTTCTCCATGTCCCACTAATTTACTTGTGTGTTTGCTTAGGGAATATGAAACTTAATTATTGAATATTGATTGGTTGTCTCTTATCTTAGTTGATTAATGATCTAGTAATGTGATAGGTCATTCGTGTGTATGTTAATGCTTGATTAAATATTTGTGAACCTTAGAATATAGCTCCTTGAGTAGTTGTAAGCTAAACCATCCAAAGAGTGCCTTAGAGTAAGAGTTTATTATCCTTAGTGGGTTTTGTAGACGAGACCCTTTGGTAAGTTCAAAGAGTTAGGGAACATACGCATACCCTACGACTTTAGACACACAACGCAACTAAGAATAAGGACGAGACAATTCAACCACCAATAGGAGATAATTAAGGAGTAGTAAAACCTAAGTAAACACATCTTTAAACTATCATACGAGCACACAATAATTAGACATAGACTACATACACCTTAGACTAGATAATTAGATAAGTAGAGTAATCGGTAGCAATACCAACCCCCAAATCCAAACCCCGAGATTCGTACCTTTCAATTTCCTAAAAAAACATAAAAAGATAAAAAATAATCTTCCTCAACCCCAACCTTAGCGTAGTAACTTCTTACTAGCATTCCTATTCCCCTAGAGAACGATATTAATACCCGTGGCTTACCCTAATTACTACACTACAACGATTAGGTTCACTGCCTAGGGTGTTGAAAAACTTGCTCGAAGAAAAGGAAGTTCCTTTGACCCCGAACGACGCGTGTAGCGTTATCAGAGATCCATTATTTGGTAGGGAAGTTGTTTAGAGACTCTTGTAACTAGTTAGAACGAGTAGGTTAACCCGCCAAGGTCGGCGGGAAACCTTTTTATTCTAAAAAGTTGTTTAGAGACTCTTGTAACTAGTTAGAACGAAAAGTTAATGATACACATATACGTGACAACATCATGCCAAATGATAAACCATGTGCATTCCAAATGCACCGGCGCAAAGTACCTAAATTTTCCGTTAACCCGCTTCTACTTAAATGGGTGTATTTGGTGTTTGAATATGTTCTAAATAAACCAATGCACGGACACAAACACTATATCTTTACTAAATATATAGATATTCATTTACATCGCTCATAATAAATGTTTCGGGGCATTGTGCAACTTGCTTTTTATCTTGCCTAGTGCAAGATGATGCATGACATGTTCATAATCCTATATTTAATTACATCTCTCGTGAGTCGAGCCTCCATGTTTGACTTTACCTTAAAACCCAATAAGATTTCATATGCTAAACCTTCATGCATTTGTGTAAAATCTTAGGGTATTTCAACGTAAGTAGAGTGTCATTGTGAGTGTCCTAATACGCGGTTGTAAAACTTAGAGCAAAACATGTTCATAAGCTTAAATAACCTACCCAAGATAGACTCATAACTAATCCACCCATTTTGATACCTCTTGATGAAAGTAGCATGGTAATACATTTATTTTGCTATTTCTGTTGGCACAAAGTGGTCTATAAAAAAATATAGATAGATGATAGAGACCATGAGGCTACTTCTTCAAGAGCAAAGAGGATTCCACCGGCAAAGCACGAAAGTGGTCGCAATGACGATGCTACTCCATAGCCGATTAGGTCCCTTCAGCCGGCCCCGGTATCAAGAAGTTGCACGCAATGCTACCGATAACTATTAACAAAACACAATAAGCTCTATTTGTGTTTGTGTTGCCAATGTGTAAATGTTCATACCGTAAGCTTCTCGTTGTTCATTCATATGAGCCAAGATTGTGTTGTTAGTGTCAATGAAAACCTCAAACATCACCAATAAAATCCGACATCTTGCCCCATTGCTCCTCCTCCGTGAATGCAAAGGTGGGTTCAAAGAAACCTTTTCCGTACTGAAACATAAGATAAAGATCATTCAAAGACAATGATCGAAGTAGAACTTAACCGCCATTTTGATATACTTTCGACGCATTTTTACATTAAGACGTATTGTAATAGATTAAGATAAAATAATAGAAATAATATAGGCGTACCCATCTCATCATAATAGGCCATTTTGATATATACTCAAGATTTTTAGTGTAGAGGCTGCCTATCTCATCATAATAGGCCATTTTGAAAGATAAAATATTCCTTATAAGAGATAAAAGTAATTAGCATCAAGCATAAAGAAATGAAGTAAATGATGTGCATATTAGTTAAGAGGTGAGGTATATTTATGTCATTGTGGCAAGTTCCTATCACCAAGTAAGAGTTGGGCAACAAACTAAAATTTATACCTTAAAAAACTTAGCTAGGATATTATGTATAAAATGAATAGTAAAATAGGTCCACGCATTTAAGAGGTCATTAAAGTAAGTCTAATGGGAGTATGTTAGGACGTTGGTTCGAAGAGAGATGTACATTCAAAACAATCAGTGTAATAAAACCGAAGCGAAGAAATATTGGTTGAATCGACAGACGCCAAGAATGGGTTATATTTTGTCAGTAAGCATTATATTTTGAAGCTTATCATCCAAAACTACTTATTTGACCCCTAAAGAATCACATAATCAGAAATATAAGTTTCACATCTGATGACGTATAGTCTATTTCCGGGTCACGAACCCGACTAAAGCCTAATCGATAAGCCCAAGACTAACCGCTACGCTGATAAGTGTTTAGGCTCACGAGGCCCAAATACAAATCTATTTACTGAATAGGTAGAGGATATCTCTAATAAAGGAGATAATTATTCCCCAACCGACTTAGGGATCTGGAAAGAGTTGAGGAACACGGAGCCAACAAGGATTCCGTGTGTATATAAAGGGAATCACATCCCTCGTTAAAGGTACGATTCACAAACCCTAACTCTCCTTTAACCCTAAACCGATTACTTACTCTCACGCCGGAGATAATCGTGGAGACAATCCCACCGTAAGCCTAACTGTTTCGCCTTCTAGTGCGCAGTCTCAAGTAAATATCGCAATTGATACGAGAGCCGGAGCTCCAAACAAGGAACGCCCAACTTTTTTATCAACAAGTGGCGCCATCCGTGGGACCATTCACTAAGAACTAATACTAGAATGACGGCATGGAAATCGCCGACGTGAACGGATCTTAATGAAAAGAAGCCGCACACCGCTAAGTCCCAAACTCGACAACCAACCAACAAGGGACAAATCCCAGCTACTACGGTAGGCACAACTAGCAATGGATTCATCAAGGCAAGATCGTTTACTTCACCTTCAACGGCGGTTAGAGATCGACCTAACAAAAGCAATCTTTATGCACCGATAAAACAAGGACACAACGGTAGAAGCGAATACCCTCGCTCTAGAAGGGGTCGCACTGAATTAACACAAGGATTTCGTATCCTAAAAATACTAAACTTTGATCGCTTCTCATGCAAGAAGAAGCTAGAAAAGGTCGAATCGGCCTACAAACCCGACTCCGTTTTGACTCGAATACTGAAACCTCACCACCGCTACAGGCCGGCGAGGGCGGTAGAGACAAATGTACCGACCCCCGTGTTTAACGTAATCGGAAGAGATTTGAGGATGATGAGACGCCCAACTCACAAAGATCCTGAAGGAAGTGAGAGGATGGACGCGCACAATGTCCACACCGCACTTGGTAGCCGCGAAAATATGCAGGACAAACTTGGGCAACGATATTCCCCAAGTGAAAGCCCTTCAGTACAAACTCGAGGACGTCGGCGAAGTTACCGTAAGAGAGAAAATTGTACTCTGGAAATTCCTCTGACAACGGGATAGCTAAACCGACACCGAAGTCTAGAAATAGATATAATGACCGTGAGGATGAAGATATATCTCTCCCATGGTGCCGCCAAAGGTGGATGCTGCTTCACCGACGCATCGCTGACTTCTCGTGAGAACAAACGGCGCATGCCTGCCAACGTAAAAACCTACGACGGAACAGGTGATCCTGATGATCACCTCAAAAATTTTGAATCAGCCGCTACAATTGAAAACTGGCCACAACCTGTATGGTGCCACATGTTCAACTCCACGCTGGTGGGAAACGCGCGGAACTGGTTCAGCAAGCTTCCACGTAGAAGCATCAATGGCTTTGAGGAATTAAGAAAGGCGTTCCGCCTAAACTTTACTCAGCGGAAGAAGTGCGCTAAAAATCCTGTCGAACTCGCCAGGGTAAAGCAGCGCCAGGGAGAAACTACAAGCGCATTCATGGAACGCTTCAAGGATGAATGCATGCAAGTTAAAGCATGCCCTGAAGTGCTAAAGATCTCTGGTTTCATGAATGGGATAAATAACCCAGAACTCATCAAGAGGTTGAACGACAAGATTCCCGAAACCTTTGATGAACTCATGAAACGTTCTCGGTCCTTCGTCCAGGGAGAAGCCGCCGCGGCGGATAGCAAAAGAAACTACTCGAACTATCGGTCACAGGAACAACCTGGGAGACAATCCACCGACCGGGGTAACAACCGCAATAGGAGCTATCGCAGTCAGGGAAGCGGAAGAGATAACGACAGATACACCCCGCTGACCAAGACTCCTAAGGAAATACTCGCAACAGAAGGCGCAAACTTTCCAAGACCGCCGCAAATGCGCACTCCAGAGGATCGGCGCACCGGGAATGGATACTGTGACTACCACGCACAGAAGGGCCACACTACTAATGAATGTGTCCAACTGCGCCAGCTCATTGACAAAATGGTTAAAGAGGGCAGATTGGACCATTTGGTCAAAAATATCAAGGAGGGAAAGGATAGACAGAAGAGTGGAAACAAGAAGGAGACACCCAAGGACAAGGCCGACACCATCTACATGATACAATCATGGCAGCGGGTCACTAGACAGAAGGTCAGCCAGGAGTTTTCCAGAGGAAGTAAAATCTCTTTCCCCACCTTAACTGCGGACAACGCAGTAATAGAGCCACTCACTATTGAGATCAGTGTGGGGGGTCACGACATCCACCGCATGTACGTTGATGGCGGAGCATCGGCGGACATCATGTATGAGCACTGCTTCAAGCGACTGCGGCCTGAAATACGCAGTCAGTTAAGCCCGGTCAGAACGGCGCTAACTGGTTTTACGGGTGAAAAAATATGGCCTATGGGGCAAATACGACTACTAGTTAGTATTGGAAATGAAGAACACTTCGCGACGGCCTGGATGGAATTCATGGTGATCTAATCTCCCTCGCCATACAACGGCATTATCAGAAGACCAGGGATATCCGCTATGCGCGCAGTACCGTCTACAGCGCATGGAATGCTTAAATTCCCAGTGGAAGGTGGTATTCTTACTCTTTACAATGCCACTGTAACGCATAGAGAATGTAACACGATTACATGCAAAACGACACCGATACTAGAACACTGCGCAACCAAAGTTCCAAATCTGAAGGTCGCAATTCACCCTGAATACCCGGAACAGGAAATATCCATCGGAGGGTCACTGTCGGACACCGGCAAGGCAGCTGTGTGTGCACTCTTACAAAGGAACTTAGATATTTTTGCCTGGGAGCCAAAACACATGACCGGGGTACCACGTTCGATCACAGAACATAAACTGAAAATCCGACAAGGATATTCACCAATACGCCAGAAGAAGCGCGGCCAAGCCCAGAGCGCGCGCAAGCGATTCTGGCAGAAGTACACAAGCTTGTGGATGCGGGGAT
The DNA here is from genome assembly GCA_910596185.1 of Chrysanthemum makinoi. NCBI lineage: Eukaryota > Viridiplantae > Streptophyta > Magnoliopsida > Asterales > Asteraceae > Chrysanthemum > Chrysanthemum makinoi. The sequence continues at coordinate 142,048,999 of OU343222.1, read as the reverse complement.
TATGCGCGAAGTCTACTACCATGACTGGCTTTCTAACCCAGTAATGGTCAAAAAGAGCGACGGTAGCTGGCGCATGTGCGTGGACTTCATAGACCTCAAAAAAGCATGTCCACAAGACTGCTACCCATTACCAGAGATAGACTGGAAAATAGAGTCTTTGTGCGGATATCCATTAAAGTGTTTCCTCGATGCATACAAAGGATATCATCAAATCCAGATGGCTAAGGAGGACGAGGAAAAAACGGCCTTTCACACAAGCCAAGGCGTATACTGTTACACAAAAATGCCCTTTGGCTTGAAGAATGCAGGCGCCACCTATCAGCGGTTAGTAGATAATGCTTTCGAAAAACAGGTGGGCCGCAACCTAGAGGTCTATGTTGATGACCTGGTCATAAAGAGCCATACTGAAGATGAGTTAGTGCGCGATATTGAGGAAACGTTCAAAACTCTACGAGAGATTAACATGAAGCTGAATCCAAAAAAATGTACCTTCGGCGCTACTGAAGGCATGTTTCTCGGATACCTAATTGAGCCTGACGGCATAAAACCATGTCCAGAAAAGACCAAGGCTGTGATCGAACTTCCTTCACCGCGCACATTGAAGGAGGTCCAATCTCTCAATGGAAAGCTAGCCGGTCTTAATAGGTTCCTATCTAAGTCAGCAGACAAATCTCTACCTCTCTTCAACACACTCAAGAAGTGTATAAAAAAGGGAGATTTTCGTTGGACTACGGAGGCAGAAGAAGCCTTGGTACAGCTTAAACAACACCTGGCAACACTCCCTACACTTGTTGCACCCCGACCAGGGGAAGAGTTGATCATGTACTTATCTGCAACTCATGGAGCGGTCAGCGCAGTGTTACTCACGGACAGAAACTCAGTACAAACCCCAGTGTACTTTGTAAGTAAAGCGCTCAAGAAAACAGAGATGAACTATAGCGCAATGGAAAAGTTGGTCCTGGCATTAGTATTCGCCGCCAAACGGCTGCGCAGATACTTCCAAGCGCACCCGATAGCAGTGATCACAGACCAACCGATTAAGCAAATCATCTCCAAGCCTGACGCATCAGGACGACTGCAAAAATGGAGTGTATTGCTAGGTGAGCACAACATCTCTTACAGACCACGTACTGCAATCAAAGGACAGATTCTAGCAGACTTCATCAGCGAAAAGCCAGACACCGATGATATACCCGCACCAACCACGAAGGAACTACAAGATCCATGGATCTTGTTTACAGATGGATCCTCCTGCGTCGATGGGTCAGGTGCAGGCCTCATCCTCACAAATCCAGAAGGGATGGAATTCACTTACGCACTGCGTTTTGAATTTACAGCGACAAACAATGAAGCAGAATATGAAGCTCTAATCGCTGGACTACGCATTGCAGCTCGCATGGGTGTACGTAACCTGGAAGCAAATGTGGATTCCCGGCTAGTAGCCAACCACGTGTTGGGCGAGTACGTGGCTAAAGAGGAGCATATGATTCAGTATCTCGATAAGACCAAGTCATTAATCAATGGCTTTGACAGGTTCACCATCAAGCAAGTTCCTAGAGGGGAAAATCGAAAGGCGGATGCACTGAGCAAGATCGCATCGACAAGCTTTGCACACCTGTCAAAACAAGTGCTGGTGGAAACACTGAAAAGCAAATCCATCTCAGAGATGGAAGTCTCCACGATAATAGAGGAGGAAGGTCCTACATGGATGACACCGATAACGGACTTCCTAAGCAAAGGAGCGTTACCACAAGAGCAGAAGGAAGCTCGCAGGATACGGCGCACCGCACAGAGGTTCGAACTTCGAGACAACATACTGTACCGACGCTCCTTCCTGCAACCATGGCTCCGCTGCGTCGGTCCCCTACAAGCAAATTATGTACTGCGAGAAATCCACGAAGGTTCATGCAGCATGCACTCAGGACCACGGTCTGTGGTGGCACGCGCCTTGAGGTCAGGATACTACTGGCCAACCATGCACCGCGATGCGCGGGACCTAATACGCAAATGCAACGATTGCCAAGTCCATAGACCCGTCCCGCGCCAACCACAGCACGAGCTAACACCAATTACAGCACCATGGCCATTCTATAAGTGGGGTATCGATATCGCAGGCCCTTTCCCCGTTGCAGCAGGAGGATTAAAGTTCCTCATAGTCGCCATAGACTACTTCACCAAGTGGATAGAAGCAAAAGCAGTGGTAACAATCACTGGCAACCAGGTAAAACGCTTTGTCTGGGAAAATATTGTATGCCGCTTCGGGCTACCTGGTGAAATCATCTCGGACAACGGGAAACAGTTCTGCGACAACCCTTTTAAAGACTGGTGCGAGAAGCTGAAAATCACACAGCACTTCGCGTCAGTTAAACACCCACAAACCAACGGCTTAGTAGAGCGCGCAAATCGAAGCCTAGGCGAGGGAATTAAGGCACGTCTGGACAAGCACAAAGGAAGGTGGGTGGAAGAACTATCACATGTTTTGTGGGCACATCGCACCTCAATAAAAACCAGCACGGGAGACACTCCCTTTTCTCTAGTCTACGGGACAGAAGCCGTCATACCAGCAGAAATTGGAATGCCTACTATCCGCACTGCTGAAATCAATGTGGCAACCAATGACGACGAGCGACGTATCGACTTAGACCTGCTAGAAGAAAGGCGCGAACGCGCAGCTATACGTGAAGCAAAATCAAAGTCAAGGATGAAGGGATACTACGACGCTAAAGTACGGAGTGTTTCATTCAGCCCAGGAGACTTCGTTTACCGCGCCAATGATGCGAGCCACGCAGAAGACACAGGTAAGCTTGGACCAAAGTGGGAAGGACCCTATGAGGTTACTGAAGCATTGGGAACAGGCGCGTACAAGCTACGAGGCTTGGATGGTCGTGAACTGCCTCGTACATGGAACATCTGCAACCTTAAGAGGTGCTACCTATAGGAACGGCTACGGCCCAGCGCACAAGCGCTCCGACACTTTATGAAAGTGCCCAATAACTATCTATGTATTTACTTTTGTTTCATTAGTATAATGTCTCATTTACTTCTCATAAAAAACTTGCAAGTATCAATAAAACGCCGCGGTTTCTAGCTAACTCCGCGACATATTTTCATTTGTTATTTTCATATACCGTATGTCTTAACAATTTTTTATTTCTAGCCTACATGGCGTGCATGCACTAAATACACCCACGATGGTAAAAGGATAAGTTAACCTACTAAACAACTTGTTGAGTAAGAGGGTTGCAAACCCATCAACATTGGATCACGTATCCTTGTTAAACACCTTGTTCTTAAGACGTTGGGATAAGTTTGTGCGCCTCCCACGACGGATGCGCAACTATGCATATGGTGCGCGTTTAACAACATAAGGATTCAACACGCTTGGTTCTTTAAGATGATATTTACAGTACGCTGTATATCACATCATACACGACTATGACACTATTACTTAGAAACTATGTTTAAGTATACTATGATCTTCATACATGACTATGAATTTCTCATATTATTTGCGCTCGTGTACAACTGGACAAATATATCTTTTACGCAAAGATAGACAAATAAATACGCATGTCACAAGCGGCAATAAATATTAACATACATTTAGCAAAAGGAGATTTTTATTAAAGACTATGTTATTACAAAGGATATAAAATCCTATATACTATTAGATCGCTCCAGTAATGAGGTCCCTACGCGGCTTGTAGTATCTACACTCTCGCTAAGCCTCTTCAACAAGTCCGCGTCTTGGAGAGACACGGTGGCGACACTCACTGGCACCCCATCAGACCTTGGAAGATGAGCGGCACCAACCCCGCACAAAGTTGCTTTACCCTTAATACCTTCCTTTTTAGCAAGTCTGGTCGCATGCGCTTCCAATACTTCCTTCAAGGACATTTCTTTATCTAAAGCAAAGGGATTCAGAATGTCCCTAGGGCGAGCAAAAACAGGCACTTGCAGCTGAGAGACATCGGGCTTCAAAAAATAGTCCGGTTGTGCTTCTGCATCATCAGTACGATGGCGCGCTAAGGTCAATCCTTCCATAATAACAGTTATAGGATAATCCTGGTCGCGCTCCATTTCAGCAATCATGGGAAGCTCTAAGGTCTTCATCCTATTCATCGCAGCAACCAGGTTATCATAAGACTGCGCATCATACCCAGGAACATTTTCAGCAGGTACCTTCAGCAAGTTAGCTTCCTGTAGCGCTTCTATAGCCTCTGATTTTCCTCGCGCCAAAGCACACTGGACTACCCCACCGAATTTGTCCACTACCTCCTTGGACTCAAGAGTACTCAGAGCAGCAAGACGCAGACCATGGCTGATAAGCCACCTGCGCTCAGAGATGGCAGACATTAGATGAGGATATAATTCCTCATCATACTCCAAACTAAGCTTACGCAGCTTCATCTCTTGTGTCTCCAGAGCACTGCTCACAGTGGCACCAAACTCTTCCAACTGCGCGGTCAAGGTGTCCTTACTCTTCTCCAGATATTTTAGGGCCCAGAGGCACGAAGCCTTGTACCCTGATGACTCTGTGCGCTCTTGGCTTATTTGGCCCATCAGCGCCAGTTTCTCCTCAGCCTGCCTCTGTGCGTACACGCTCAAACTCTCTACCTCAGCCCTGGCACTAGCCAACTGCGCTTCCAGCAAAGAAATTTTCTCATCTTTTTGAGCACTTTGGCTGCCTTCACCAGCAATACGCACCCTTAGCTTCTCAACTATTGCAGCTTGGTGCGCAGACACCTGTGCCAACTCCTCAACCATTTGACCCACTGATGCATCCCAGTAGATAAGTCTTCATCTTTTTGGCTGTATGGCTCAGACTGCATAGGACTATCCTTGGGGGGAGACTCCGCAGCCTGTTCAAACCTGCATACACAGACAGAGCATTATTAGTTTCCCATATAAATAGTTGGTGCGCAAAAAAAAATGAAGAAGGCATTCACGATATTACTTACTGTGGGCCGGCAACATCAGCAGATGGTTGAGATGACGCAACATCACTGGTGGATGATTCCACAGTGAGGATCACAGTGCGTTTTTTCCTCGAGGTGCTCACGCCATCCTCTTCGCGGGATCTTTTGCGCTTTAACCCAGATTCTGGCTCTTCCTCTTCTTCTTCCATAGGTTGCGCCACGGCTACAGGTGGTGGCTGCGCTACGGGAGAGGGCACCCGGGGGTTTGGCACGCTCTGCAGCGGTGTCGCTTCCACTGCGACAGAGGAGCTAGTACCTGTTCCCCCTATGTTCATCTCCAGGGTATGACCTGCAGTGGCCGCTAGTATGGCCTCCTCTCCTTCCTTCAGGGGCCGCGTCCCTACCTTCACCTCAATTGGCTTCGCTAAGTGCACAACGGTGAAAAGATCCATCTCTGCGCAATAGAAGACAACAAATAACACAGGTTATATAATGCGCGAAAAGGACAGAAAGCTCTTACATTAATTATAAAAGGGGTTGCGAGGAACGAGTACCCACCCTGGCCATTGGCGCCTAAGAAGATTGGCATCTCATCCGGCATACCAAAATAATTACGGCTGATGCCCATATGCACCAAAAATTCCTCAGGATAGGAACTAATGGGGATGCGGTTAGCGTTTATCAGTTCCGCATCCTCAGCGACATATGATCCAGGCACGGGGCACTCATCCCTCGGCAACGTTCCCCGGGTATAAAAGTCATAGTGCCACGGAAAGCATGTGTCGTCTACCCAGAAAAATGACTCCCTCCAATTTCTAAGCGCATCTAGTTTCTCAGTATAACACTGAAATCTACCGGCGCGCTTAGCAAAGGATACCCACCCATGTGACCATGTCGTGTGATAAAAGGCACGGAATAGATGGATGGTTGGGTTAACCGCCAGCAAACGGCAGTTCACCTCAAAATTGGTAATTTTAGCCGCACCGATGCAGTGCAGCTGGGATATGTGCAGCTCGTAATAATTTAAAACATCGCACAAAAATCGGGATAGGGGCACACGTTGATTCGCGAACTCAAAAAATCGTGTGTATACCCCTATTTTCCCTTCGGGGAAATCCGCAATAGATGCCCGCGCACCCGGAACAACCGGATGCACGTCAAGAGGTATAAAGTAATCCGAAGTGAATTCTAGAAGATCGCTTTCGGTGAGGTCGGAGGTGAAATCAGACAATTGTTTGACCATGGTGTTGTTTTTCCAAAGCGCACGCGCGGTTACCTTTTGAACACAGTGTTTTCCTGGGTTGTAGTTTGAAGCTTTGTTAGCAATGGCGGATGAACGTTTTTTTTTACTGTGAGAAACAAAGTGGAAATGAAGCGATGGGTTATATACTTTTTCTCAACCACACGATGAGTGACACGTGGACCCCACTAACACTAACTGTGTGGCTGAGATTGCTTGATGGGACGTTCCTGCAGTTACTTTCCCCCGACTTACGAGGCGCCAATTTTTTAATCCCATGTCTAGATACAATGTACTGGAGGGCATCTTCTTTTAACTTCTTGGCTACGCTTCGACATTTTTTCATTGACTACGGTTATTAGTCTAGCATCCGCAGTCATTCACTGCGCATACTAGACTGGGGGGACATGATGACGTATAGTCTATATCCGGGTCACGAACCCGACCAAAGCCCAATACTGATAAGCCCAGCACGAACTGGGCTACGCTGATAAGCGTTTAGGCCCACGAAGGCCCAAATACAAATCTATTTACGGAATAGATAGAGGATATCTCTTAATAAAGGAGATAATCATTCGCCAACCGACTTAGGCGGGATACGCCGAAGGTTGAGGAACACGGAACCAAGGATTCCGTGTGTATATAAAGGGAATCACATCCCTCGTTAAAGGTACGATTGACAAACCCTAACTCTCCTTTAACCCGAAACCGATTACTTACTCTCACACCGGAGGATAATCGTGGGAGACAATCCCACGGTAAGCCTAACGGTGTTTTCTGTCTCTTAGTGCGCAGGTCTCAAGTAACAATCAGCAATTGGTACGAGAGCCGGAGCCCCAAACAAGGAACGCCCAACTTTTGTATCAACAATCAAGATTGTGACAACTGGATAGAAACGATGGGGAGATTCATTCTTGAATCAACCTTGGTCCAGGAATGGAATTGACGAATACTTTTGGAAAAACCATTCGATGTGCAAACCTTCTTTTCTCTAGCACGTCGAATGTGTACTCATGTTTTCAAACACAAAAAGTATCTCTGATTGAAAAATACTTTTGGAAAAACCGTTCGATGTGCAAATCTCTTCTTTTCTCTAGCACATCGAATGTGTACTCTCATTCAAATACAAAAGGTATTTTTGATTAAAAATT
>OU343222.1:141998163-142041589 GCA_910596185.1 Chrysanthemum makinoi | reverse complement strand
AACCCTAAATCTTCGGGTATTTACTACCACATAACACACATAGATTAACCCTAATAAGTCTCACAAACCCTAACATCTCTCAATATTCATCCGTCTTTCTCTGCTTCTGCTTAAAGACCAGGAAACAAAAGAAACGCATAATCACAAAACGTTCCCAATAATCATCTTACTCAACCCTAATTTCACTCAATGATTTTTTCTTTCCTAACTTCTAACTCGTCTTTGTATAACCAAACGCATCAACACCCACTGATCAAGAAGGGATTACCTCACCACATGGATGGCATGGAGGTATTTTTCGTCTTAGCCACAGGGTTGGCTTGATGGATTAGATGGCCAGAGGGATGGCAAGAATCTGATTAGTTCAATGATTCCTTCGGATGCATAAGGTAAGTCCGGATAGTTCTTTGTTGATTTTGAGTCTTAATCGAGCCAAGGAAATGAGTTGACATAATTGTTAAACTCATTACTTTATTTTGAATATTATCAAGTGTGGATTAATGACCCAACGAGTTTGTTTATTTGTTTTCGAGTAAGAGATCGAACCAGGAATGGATAATAACAAGTTTGTTATAAGCCATTTTCCTTTTAGTTCAGATATGTCACAGACTTTTGGATCTGTGATGATATGGTAACGTGTGATAGACCCCATGATGGTCTTAGATGATAAACTTAATTAAACACACCCAATCTAAGATCATTCTTGTTTTTCATATTATGTAATGGTTGTATGAGTCAAGATCAGTGATGAAATGATGTTGATAAGACCTTATCAGATTTGATGTTTGAAAATAGATTGATAGTAGTAGATGGTGTTTGATATGTTTGTTGATGTAGAAGGGTAGTTTGTTGTAGTCCTTACTTTTTCGTAGTCATTTCTTAAACAAATCGCTCATTTATCTTCATCTAATTCTTACAAACCTCAAAAAGCTTGAAACAAGTCGCTTGCTTCAAACCAATGACAATAGACCAATATCAAGTCGCTATTGACCAATGTCAAGTCGCTTCCAGTATTTGTGATAGACAAACTGCATAGTACCATTTTAGTTAGACAAGTCGCTATAGAACATTATTGGACAAGTCGCTGCGGGACATTCATTGAATCCGGACAACAAAAAGGGACAAGTCGCTAGGCAGATTTAGACACAAATGATAAGTCGCTTTCATAAAGGACCATAAGTCACTTCGCCTTTGACCTTTTGACCATACAATGAATCGGACAATACTAAGGACAAGTCTACCAAGAATCGACCACAAACACATTAAGAATAGCGGCACCAGCAGTTTTGCCATCTATGACCAATAATTAGTTTAACAAAGCGGCCTGCAGTTTTACAACAATGAGAACCACAAATATTGGACAGTTATACAAGAACAATTTGAAACCAACAATGATTCAATTTAACATTCAAGTTTCAAAATAGCAAAATTTTGTAAAAATCAGTTAAGACATAAGCTTTTAAAAACAGATTATTACAACAACAAACTTCATCAAAACCATATTAAACTCATTTAAACATCACCAAAAATGAATCAAACCGTATCAACCATACACAAACCGCATATAAGAAAGCCGCTAAAACCCATACGAATCATTCAAACAACACAACCTAGGCTCTGGTACCATTTGAAGGATCGTAAATATTGTGTTGTTTAATGATTCGGGTGATCTTGGATGATGGAAATACATGTTAGCCATTTAAAGAGAGAAAGATAAGAGATGGGTGTTCTTGTTAGAGAGTTGCTTTACAAAAATGAAAGGTTAGATTCAAGGAAGCACCACCCCTTCCAAGGATGGAAGGGGTATTTATAGTTACAAATAATACTCTGTTTTGTGGATCAGGCATACTGTGGGTAAAGACCCGTCCTTCCTCCACGGTGTTGCACTAAACTAAACTACGCTAATAACTAACTAATAAACTAACAAATAACGTAACTAACGATATGTCTACGAGCTAACATATGCTAGATAATATTTGGGGTGACCGACTCTTCACTATGGAATTTCTAATTCCTAACAGGACCACTCAGGGATCATGGTAGATCAAACGAAATATCGTAGTATGATTGGATCCCTGATGTACCTCATAGCCAGTAGATCTGATATTCTGTTCGCTCTATGCATGTGTGCTAGATACCAGGCTAAGCCTACCAAAAAGCACCTTGAAGCGGTTAAGCGGGTCTTTCGGTATCTCCAAGGTACCATTAACATGGGACTTTGGTATCCGAAGGACACCAACATGTCTCTAACGGCATATGCGGTCAGCACCATGCGAGGTGTCAAGATACGTCGAAGCACATGGTGGTGCTCAATTCTTGGGAGAAAAACTTGTGCAGTGTTCTAAGAAAATGAGTATGCGTCGATATCCTCTACAAAGGCTGAATATATATGCCATCATCTTGTTGTGCTAAAATCCTATGGATGAGATCCCAACTATCTGACTATGGCTTTGACTTCAACAAAATTCCTCTGTATTGTGATAACAAAAGTGCCATTGCTCTCTCCTGCAACAACGTTCAACATTCAAGAGCAAAGCACATCGACATTCGACATCATTTCATTCGGGAACAAGTGGAAAAGGTGTGGTAGAACTCTATTTTGTGAGAACTGAATATCAGCTAGCATACATCTTCACTAAAGCACTCCCTCGAGAACGTTTCGAGTTTATTCTTCCACGTCTTGGACTCAAGAGTCCTCAACCTGAAAAACTCAAACGTCTTCAAGAGGAAGAAGAGGAGTAAAGGCATCTATTCATCTATTCTTTGTACATATTTTCTTCAAAAACAAAATACAACATTATAAAACCATCAAAAGAAAATAGAAAAATATAAAACTTTCAAAAAATCCATAAAAATTTCAAAATCTTAAAAATTTCAAAAAATATTGTCACTTTTGTCTTGATCTTTTTATTCGATTTCATCTACGGTCTTTGTGTTGTCATTCAAAGAGTGACACGGGTCTTTAGATGAAGTTCGAATGTACATAAATTGTTTAAAAAAATGAGATGGAGAAAAATGGTGGCTTACTGTTATTTCAGACAGTAACCTGTGTTTAAAAAGAAAGAACAGAGCCATGCATTATCTAACTTTTAAAATCTCATGCTCTGACTCTAAAAATCAAATGTTTGTCGGCAAAAAGACAAATGTTTCCTTCACAAATATTTTTCCTTCTAAATATTCTTCTGAAAAATATTTATCATCTAATGAAAACAAATTGCTTTGAAAAAAACTTGGACCATATTTTTGAAAATCATCTGGGCTTATTCTTTGACAAAATCTCTAACTCTCAATCAACAACTCATATCATTGATTGAGGGGGAGAATGATTTCACTATCACAAAAAGTTATTTTTTCAATCAATTGGCACCTACTCATGTAGGGTCTAAGTTTGAATAATCAAAATGAACAAATGTTCTTTATCAAATGGATCTAGACCAAGGCTAATGTCATGTTTTCAAAGGATACTCAAGCATGTTGAATCATTGGAGTTTAAAGTCTCAGATTTGACCCTTATCGGTTAAAAGTTTTCACAAGCAAGTCACAACTCTCCTCAAAAGCTTTCAAAAATAATTTAAATCAATAGAGATCACAAATCTCAAATTACTTGAAAATTGTGATCGGGGGAGAATTTGTGATGATTTAAACTAATAACTCAATAAATGGTTGTGAAAAGTGTTTAACAAGGTGTCCCTTCTACATATGTCAAAAAATTTCAAATTTTCCATGCATATGTTAAGGGGGAGCGCATCTTTCTTATACCATAAAGGGTTAAAACGTGATTATTTGTCTCAAAGTGAAAGCTCCATCTAATATGTGCTAAACTCATTTCGAATCTCGAAGCACATATTGAGGAGGAGCATTTTAAAAGGAAAATAAACCTTCAAGGTACAAATATTCATATGTTTCAACATAATGTACCTTGATTGATTTTCTAATGGTTTTCGTATGGCTATATGATCGTGAAAAGTGCTTCTAAGAACTCCTTCCTCTTTGTGCAAAACAATTTCAGAATTATATGCACATGTTGAGGGGGAGCAATTCTTTTGAAACCCACATCCTTTCCCAAAAATATCTTTAACTGAAGTATGAAAAATACTAATTTTGATCGGGAAAGTGATGTTGATATCTTTTAGAAATTGTTGATCAAAGAATCGAATTTTTCGTTCTTAAATCTGAGATTTTCAAGTCCTCTTGCCTCCATGTGCTAAAACCAGTTCAAATATATATGATGCACATGTTGAAGGGGAGCTTTTTCTAAACATATCAAAAACAATTCAAGTACAAAATATTTTGATCATGTATCACAAGTACTTGGATTGATTTTCAAATGGTTTTCAATTGGTTCCAATGGAAGAAGAACAATACCAAAAGTCTGACCAAATTTACTTTATGTATGGAGTTATAAGGATGGTTAGGTTAGGTATTCGTTCCCACGATCCCGTCAGAGCCGGAGGGATCTACCCAGGGACAATCCACTAGATAGTGTAGAGTCCTTAGGTATGATGAAAAAAAAAGGAGAAAATGAGAATATGGGAAGAGTGTGGATTGAGATAGAGCTAGAACTAGAATAAACCCAAAAAGGTTCTAGTAATGAAGTCTCGGCAAGCACTAAAGGGGTTGAAGAATGAAAAAGAATTGAATGTTAAAAAGGGTGAAAAGAAATAGCCCTCCATTATTTCAACCTTAGGGCAGAAACCGGGTTCAATTCATATGCTACTGGTGTTACTAAGGTAACACCGGTATTGAAGACAAGACGTCATGGACCCAGTGAAGCACTGCACTACATCTTCCCAAGCTACTCAAGTTCCTCGTAAAAGGACTTGTTTCATTCTCATGGGGAACCTACATTATCTATCGACTTTCTCTTAGAGATTGTTGATATTGAAGAAGGAGGCTCTCTCCCTAGTCTCCGGCATAGGAACCAAATGTGCGCAATTGAGTCTAGAGCCATGAGATCATCAATAAATCTCATTAGGACACTGTCTATGAAGACTCTCTGTTTCACACTATGTGGAAAGAGAGAATATATTTTAAGAGTCCTACGCATTATCCTTGTGGTATTGCCAGAACATCTGAGTGATATGCAAACATATTCACAATAAAGATGGAAAGCCTTCTAGAGCCAACATCAAACAAGCTCTTGGTAGGTGTCATGTGAGATCTATCCAATAGATCAACCATGTGACAACTGAACAGAAACAATGGGGTGATTCAAAATTATGAATCAATCCTGGTTCAGGTTATGGATTGACGGATACCTTTGAAAAACCAGTCGTTGTGCACAAAAATCATTTTTCTATGGCACATCGACTGTGTATCACATTTTCAAATATCAAAAGGTGTTTATGATTGAAAACTGATTTTTCATAATAAAACCTTCGTTGTATTGCGAAAATTCTTCCTGATAAGCAATACGCGATTGTTTTCAAATCAATTTTTCATCAATCAGTGAATCTCAATTCGCTGGTTCACTCACTCCGTGTTGTCTTCTTTGAGACGTTCCGGTTTGAGAACGGCTAGAGCAGCTGTGAAACCCTGTCAAGGAGATTCTTCGGAATTATACCTGATCACAGGCAGTACTTGTACTGTTCAACTGGGAACCGTGGGCTGTGTACCTCAATTCAACGAAAGTGATCAAAGACACTTTCATGTACTTTATTGCTAATTGTTGTATGCAGGTACACCAGACGTTTGCAGCTGATCAGAATTAAGAGGTCAATCCATAGCCGCATGCTCACACAACACATTTACATCTATAGAAATCATGATGAAAGCATCAACAACTCTGATATTTTCACTCCATGCTTCTGCTACGCTGCTGCAAATATCATGATTCAATAAAAGCTTCCGCAACTCTGATGAGAAGACATCATGATCCAGAATGTGAGCATGTCGGTCCAAATGTCACAACATCACATGATGGAAACTATGCAAAGGAGGAGCCAGAGATATATGGTGGCTGATGATCTCAAAACTGGCTCAACAATTATCATCACGTGGATCAGATGAAGACCTCCACTTGAAGTTTCAAACATGCGGAACATGAAGAATCTAAGACTACGGACTACAGGGCGAAGAACATAATCAAGAAACCAAGAACAATCAAAATGTAATATATCTTTTTGTATTCAATGTAATTTGAGGTGGCCTCCCTTAGAGGGAGATTTTTAGGATTTGGGAAATCCATGAGTTAAAGAGTCGGTCACCTCAAATATATGTACTCGTTAGAAAGCTCGTAGTCGTAGTTTTGTTATGTTAATAAGTAGTCTAATATGTAACACCGTGGAGGACGGACGGGTCTTTACCTACTGTATGCCTGATCCACAGCCCGTAGGAGGCGTATTTTGTAAGACACTATAAATACCATCTACCTCCCAAGGTAGAGGGTTGGAGCTTCAATACCATTTTTCCTTGTTTCATATAGTTCCCAACTCTCTTCTCTTTCTCTTTCTAAAACTTTCTCTCTCTAAACCTCTTATACGCCCACTTTGAATCATGGTGTGATGTGTTTGTGAAATCCAATAGCTTACAGATATGCTCCATGGGTATGGGTCATGGGTTGTGGTTTTTACCCATCCTAATAAACTATTACAATAAATGAATTATTACAATAATTTATATTAAATGACTATATATGTAGATGCTTTACAAAAATAATATGTATCCTTATAATTTTACTTATGATAACATTATATTTGTTATCAACAAAACACAAAGAGATCGCTAAATATTAATAAACATTTTTTACGGTTTATTTGTATTAACAGCAATAACATGTAAGATCCGAAAAATCCTTTAAAGAGTCTTCCCCAACTCTTGGAGTAATCAAAGGCCCCTACTTGTTGTTGATAAATCTAGACAAGTAGACCACATACATCGAGAAACTCGATTTCAGAGACCTTGATTATCAGAAAAGTCTATTAGTATTAGTATAAGTATTGGCCCATTGTATATTCGGCCCATTATATATCCTATATAATCTTGATGTACCAAACATATTATTCATTCAATATACACAAACTTATATGGTATCAACCCTAACCGATCCACAGTCTGCTTCCGCAAAAAAAAATTCGTTTAGTATTATTGTTTCTCGACCTTGTGTGTTGTCGAGGTGGGTTTGATTGTTTATCGACCAAGTGTGTTGTCGACCTTCCTTGTTTCACGATTCCCTAAACCCTTAAAACATTTGATTACCCAACCTATTTTTATTTGACCTTCAGTTCCTTGTTTTTTATTCGACCGTTTCGTGTCTACCAGTATTTTATTCAATTCATTAAATCACTTTGTTACCCAACTTGTTTTTATTCGACCACTTACTACAAAGTTTTGTGTTGACCAGTATTTTATTCGATCCATTAAATCACTTTGTTATCAATTTTGTTTTTTTTAGTATTCAATCAGTTTGTTAACCAAGGACGATTTATTAAACCCTAAACGTTCACTACAATGACTATGGATACAACTCCCCCCCCCCCACCTGTCCTCACCTTATCGGATAAACTTATGGCGATGAATCACATGACTACTTTTGTTCCGATTAAGCTTGATGTTGATGAGATGAATTACTCATCATGGGTATATTATTTTTCTCACCTTTGTCATGGATATGGCATCTTGGATCATCTCGTTGATCCATTGGATCATCTCGTTGATCCACCGGCGTCCTCATCTACTACACCTCCTCCACCCCCGACTAAGGATGCGGAATGGCTCAAGGTTGACTTCATCATTAGGTCTTGGATCTTCTCTACACTTGCCTCGAATCTTCAAAAACAGTTGGTTGCTCTTAATCCCAAATCTGCCAAAGAAGCATGGGTGTGTCTTGAGGGGATTTTTCAAGACAATAAATGCCCTTGAGCTATGGCTTTGAAGGCGAAGTTACATAATTTAAAGCTTGGGGACTTAACAATTGATGCATACTTTCAGAAAATTGAGTCAATTGCATTGGTTTTGAATGGTCTTGGTTCTCCTCTTAGTAACGATGATATTGTTACGTTTGCACTTGACGGCTTACCTAACACGTATGATGTGATTTCAACCGTTATTGCTAGTCGGGAACCCTTTTCCGATCTCAAGACGATTCGTTCTTTGTTGACCACGCAAGAGATGCGCATGAAGTCTAAAGTTCAAGACTCGCTTGTGGATGCTACATCTGCTTCTCCTATGGTCTTGTTGGCAAATAATACTCCTCGGCGTCCGTCTAATCCGTTGGAAAAAGTAAACAAACCTTGTTTTTTGTTTGCTAAAGGTCATTGTCGTTTTGGCGAGGCGTGTTGGTATCTTCACAATGGTGTTCATGGTAAGTCTACACTACTTCCTCGCAGTTCCGGTTCTGTGGATATGGATACCTTGCAAAATTTATTGGCTAAATTGGGTTTTACTACTTCACAAAATACCACTTATGCTACTGTTCATGTTGCATACCATGCAGAAGCCTACCCAACACCGGCCCAACCTCCTAGCTATCCCACGCAATCATTCCACTTGGCCTATTTGTATCCAAGCCCACAGTCGGCCCAGGTGTATCCAACGTAACAGCAGCAGTTCACCATTTCACCATGGGGTTTCAATACCTATGGCCTGTCACCAGGAGGAGGTTCATACGTTCCAGGTTCACCGCAACAGCAGGTTCACTATGCTGCTAGTCCATAACAGGGGTTCTCTTTTGCGCAGGGGGTTCACCATCAGGTCACCAGCGGAGGTTCATTAATGCCAGGAGGTTCACCAGCAGGTCCACCAACAACCAGTTCACCACAGCAGCCTGGGGTTCCGCAAGGGACTTCGACAGGTCCAGCTTTTGGTTCAGTTTTTAACCTGGGTCAACTACTTGCGTCAGGTTCACAGGGTTCGGGTCAAGCAACTCTCTTGCCACATGATTTTGCTACTAAAACTCTTCAGGACCCGTCTGCTGGAAATTGGAATATGGATACAGGTGCGAGCTCTCATCTTAATGATTCTGTGCATTGTCTTAGTGATATTCTTAATGAATGCATTTATCCATCTGTCGCGGTTGGTGATGGGCTTTTCATTCCCGTTACCAACTCCGGTCATAGTATCTTGTCTACACCTTTTCGTCCTCTTCGTTTAAATAATATTTTAATTACCCCTGATATCGTCAAAAATCTTATTTCTGAGCGTCAATTTGTTCATGATAATTATTGCCTTTGTTGAATTTGATCTTTTTGGTATTTCTGTGAAGGACTTCATAACTCGACGGGTACTCCTCCGTTGTGATAGCACGGGTGATCTTTACCCTGTTACGAAGCCTTCTCCAATTCCTCAAGCATATCTTACCAGTCAGTATACGTGGCATCAACGACTTGGACATCCAGAAAGTGAAGTGTTGTGGCGTCTTGTGTCTAGTGATTCTATTTCTTGTAATAAAGAGAAGCTTCCCATTCTTTGCCATGCTTGTCAGCTTGGTAAACACCTGAAGCTTCCGTTTGTTACTTCGTCTAGTACTGTTACTTCTTGTTTTGACATTGTTCACTCGGATTTGTGGACTTCCCCAATTCCGAGTCTTTCTGGTTTTAAGTATTATGTTTTGTTTCTTGATCATTATTCTCAATATGTTTGGGTTTATCCATTAATGAATAAATCTGATGTTTTGTCTAAATTTTAGATGTTTCGTAGTTATGTTCGTACTCAGTTTAAGTGTGAAATTTAGTCGTTTCAATGTGATCATGGTGGTGAGTTTGATAATACTGCCTTTCATAAATTATTTTCAACCCATGGCATCCAATGTAGATTTTCTTGCCCCCGCACCTCTCAAAAAAATGGAAAATCTAAACGCATGATTCATACCATCAATAACCTTATTCGTACTTTATTGTTTCAAGCACATTTACCACCCAATTATTGGACTGAAGCTCTTAATATGGCTGTTTATTTATTAAATATCCTACCTTCTCGTGCCATTAACAATGACATACCCTTTACCCGCCTTTTTGGTGCTACACCTGATTATAGTGTCCTTCGTATTTTTGGATGCCTTTGTTACCCATATATTGATACCAACCATAAATTAGGACCTCGCGCTACACCTACCATATTTTTGGGACATGCTGCCAATCATTTTGGCTATCGTTGTCTTGATCTAAATACCAACAAAATTATTATCTCTCGTCATGTTACCTTTGATGAAACAGTTTTTCCGTTTCAAACCCATCCGTCCAAACCCACCCCTTCCTATGATTTTTTGAAAGATTCTTCCAATCTCATTTCAACCATTATCAACACCACCCCAATTGGTCCTACTTTAAACCCGATTCCTATACCACCAATTGATTTATCTACACCTCACGAACCAGTCAACATACCTACCTCCCCTGCCCCACCTACACCAACGCCAACGCCACATGTCCCTAACCTGTCCCTGACCCACCAACGCCACCACATGTTGTATCTATACATCCCATGGTCACACGTTCTCGTGTCGAGACTGCTCGTCCTAATCCTAAGTATTTTGGTCATGTGTCCACTGTTTCTCCGTCACCTAGGTCGTATAAGGATGCTCTTGATGATCCAAATTGGCGAAATGCTATGTTTGATGAATATAATGCGCTTATTAGGAATAAAACTTGGACTTGTCTACCTCGTCCTACGGGTGTCAATGTTGTTAGGTGTATGTGGTTATTTCGCCATAAGTATTTGGTTGATGGCACTCTTAGTCGGTATAAGGCACGTCTTGTTGCCAATGGTAGCACACAGGTGGAGGGCGTAGATGTTGATGAGACTTTTAGTCCGGTTGTTAAGCCGGGCACCATTTGGACTGTTCTTAGTTTAGCTATTTCTTGACATTATCTTGTTCATCAGCTTGATGTCAAGAATGCATTTTTGCATGGTGATTTGGCTGAAACTGTTTATATGCATCAGCCACCTGGTTTTCGATATCCTGAGCATCCGGATTATGTTTGTTTATTACACCGTTCTCTTTATGGTCTTAAGCAGGCGCCTCGGGCATGGTTTCAGCGGTTTGCTGCTTATATTCTTACTGTTGGGTTTACTTCGTGTCGGTGTGATTCTTCTTTATTTATTTACCGACAGGGTGATGATACTGCTTTTCTGCTACTATATGTGGATGATATTGTGCTTACTGCTTCCTCTGATAGTTTATTACGGCGGATTATTGCTTCTTTGCATAAGGAGTTCTCTATGACAGATTTGGGTGCTCTTAATTATTTTTTGGGTGTGTCAGTTACGCGTGACTCTTCTGGGATGTTTTTGTCATAGCGTAAGTATGCTATGGAGATTTTGGAGCGTGCACATATGGTTGGTTGTAACCCTTCTCGGACTCCTGTTGACGCTGAGTCTAAGTTGGGTGCTGATGGTGATCCGGTTTCTGATCCTACGTTATATCGGAGTCTTGCAGGTTCTCTTCAGTATCTCACTTTCACTAGACCTAATATTACTTATGTTGTGCAGCAGGTTTTTTTATATATGCATGATCCTCGTGAGCCTCATTTCACTGCTCTCAAGCAGATCTTACGGTATGTTCAGGGGACTTTGGCTTATGGTTTACAGTTATTTTCTTCTACTACTGAGTCATTGGTTGCTTATTCGGATGCTGATTGGGCTGGTTGCCCTACTACTCGCCGGTCTACATCAGGTTATTGTGTTTTTCTTGGCAACAACTTACTTTCATGGTCCTCTAAACGTCAGCCGACGATTTCTCGTTCCAGTGCTGAGGCTGAGTATCGGGGTGTTGCCAATGCTGTTTCTGAGATATGTTGGCTTCAGAATTTACTACGTGAGCTTCATACACCATTTTCATCTGATACTATTGTTTATTGTGATAATGTGAGTGCAGTGTACTTGTCTTCTAACCCTGTCCAGCATCAGCGTACCAAGCATATTGAGATTGATATTCATTTTGTTCGTGATTTGGTTGGTATTGGTCAAGTTTGAGTTCTACATGTTCCTTCGCGGTTTCAGTATGCTGATAATTTTACCAAGGGGTTACCATCTGCCTTGTTTACTGATTTTCGTGACAGCTTGAGTGTTCGGTCCCCTCCCGCTCAAACTGCGGGGGAGTGTTAGTCTATTAGTATTAGTATAAGTATTGGCCCATTGTATATTCGGCCCATTATGTATCCTATATAATCTTGATGTACCAAACATTATTATTTATTCAATATACACAAACTTACAAAGTCCACCTTAAATGATTAACAAATTAATGAATGTGTCAAAAACAAGATTCTTGGCTTATCATTCATGACAAGTATGCATGTACTTGACATGGATTATTATAGCTAATAACAAAAAAAAGAGCCAAAACATCAAAGAATTGTAACATGTAAAAATTCTTTGATTTTAAACAAGTAAATCCAAGACCTAGGATTTCAAAAGACTAAATTTTAAGACCCTTAGGGTCGAATTTTTGCAAGAAAAAAAAATGCCCCAAGGGCTTATAAAATTCAGATTAAGAAAACTAAAAAAACAAGTTTTTAGGTCAATTTTACGTTTTTTAAGGGGTATAACCTCTGTTGCAAAAATCGGTCTAGGCGGCCGATTAATCGCCGATTAATCGCTAGGCGGTGATTAGCCGTTCCGATTTTCATTAATCGGCCTTATTAATCGGTTACTGACAAAAATCGGATAAAAATCGGATTAATCGGCCTAGGCGGCCGATTAATCGGCCAAATCAGAAAAAATCGGATAAATCGGAAAAATCAGTTACGGGTAAAAATCGGCAAAATCGGAAAAATTCGGCCAAATCGAAAAAAAATCGGCTAGATCGGCCAAATCGGGCATATAGTTTCAAAATTTTATAATTTTATATATATAAAATCCAATCCGATTAATCCCCGCCTAACCGATTAATCGCTAGGCCCTACCTGGCCGCCCAGCTACCGCCTAGCGATTTTTGCAACCTTGGGTATAACCCATAACATCAAACGATTGGCTTATGATGCCACTATTGGGATTAACAAACTAATAACCATTATTACCATGAGTACGCAGCGGATGGATCTAGTTTGATGAATATGGATTAACAAATAATTAACACGTAGTCACTAACCTCATATTACTTGAGTTGCTAGAACAAGTAATGTTCTTGAATATTTCTTGGATCGAAACAAAATAACAGCTATAATTAGTTTTTCTCTATTTTTGCACACACTAAAAGTTAACCAAGAACAAGAACGTTAGGATGCTATTACTTGCTTCACGATTGAACAAACGAGGCTACTTGGCTTTGTTCTTGGATCGGTGATCGAATCCCTAAAGATCTAGGGGTTGCCGATCGGTTTTAGTCAGAACGAGAGAGGGTCGGTTTTTGTTAGTGTTTTAGAGATTTCAAGGATTATTAAATACTGAACCAAGAGGTTCATTATATACTAAAAACCTAACTTGCACTCCAAGTCAAACACAACACCACCTTTTTCACCTATTCGGCCGACCCAACCCACCATGGGTTTCATGGGTTTGTTTTGGAATTTTACTAATTAACTAAGTCCATTACTTAGTAATTAGTTTAGCACAATAGTTAAATATGCTTCTAACGACCGTTAAATCATTTCGTGAAACATTACTTAATATAATTAATACTTCTAATATATTAATTACATTAACTAAAAGTTCTCTAAGTGTATACGTGTGTGCCTCCAATAGGCTCACATTGTTCTGGCTGTATAGTTACGGATATGACTAGAGCAAAGCCAATAGTTGTAGCTTGCCCTCATTGACATGCATATAAGCTAGAGACAGATACATTCTCAAATTAGAGTAATTAGCACGAAAGTCTGATCGAACTTCCTCTAGAGTCTCAAAACAAGAGGAGCGCAAGGAGATCGATTGATTATGTACGTAACAAGTAGTTGATAGTCCTTTAGCCCAAAAATCAAGTGCAAGGCTAACATCTTGATCATACATCGAGCTCTCTCCAAAAGATTACGATTCATACTCTCAGCTATACCATTTTTTGAGATGTCATCCTCACAGTGCGATGTTAGGCAATTCTTCGTTCTTGCAAAATTGTTAAATTCGCTTCCACAAAGCTCCATGTCTTTATCAACCTCTTGATTTGTTTTTTCAACACCCCGATGTTCATATTAATGAATATGAATAATTTATATAGTTTGAAAGTTATTTTGGATTGTATCTTGCACGTATTTCTTAACTAGAAGGACCGTGGAAATGACTTAACGAAAAAAGGACCTTGCATGCACTAGAATGACTAATGAGGATTAACTATGCCACGTGATGAAAGTTATATGAAATGATAAACATGCCCTTTAGTGTGAGTTTGATAAACACAGGATGGTCATTTCCCTCCCATAACAACATGTTACTAGTGTGTTACATGATATAAAGCTAAATGTTAAATAAACACTTTGCTTTTATTTATGTTTCAAATATGAACATTTGACCAAAATCTAAAAATTATAAGTTCTTAAAAATCAAAAATTATATTTTAAATAGTTTAACGCGTATGATAGTTATATATTTAGCTTAATGTTCTACCTAACTTTAAAATCAAAAAGTGTTTCATGTGTTGTTATAAACTTTCAGATTTTGCCCTTATACACACGAACTTTTTGTTTAACCAACAAAAAATTGTTTATTAACCGATATTAACATAATTTTCAACACTAATCTATTGTTACAAGTTTTGAATGCCATTTTCATGAAGAAAATTGGTTTTTATGATAGAGCTAAAATAAGAGTTAGATGAAGCGTTAAATAAAATGACTCGTATGTATAAAAACGACGTACCTACTAATGACAACTCATATTAAGATGTGGAAACGACATAAGCAAAAGAATGACTTGGACCTATCTATTTTGAAATCCAAATAACCTGATCAAAATAATCTAAGACTAAGTGTAATAACTCGTTCAACTCTCGGTCAGTCGGAGGTGCAACGTGTCGGCCCTTACTACGACGACCAATAGGGACGCGTCCCCTAGGGATGAAATAGAGATGTTGATCGCAAAAGCAACCGGCTTGTGTGCTTATTTGTGTGTGTTGGTATTTAATCTATCTATTTTAACTAATAAAACAGAGTTTTTTTCAAGCATTCTAATTAATTTTTTCATAAATATTTTCCATAAGTAACTTTCAACCTCACTTGTCAACTAAAAATTCATCTTTATTTTCAAATTAAAATATATTTTTATCTACTTATTTATATTATAATCTAATTTCACCATTTTTCTAAAATTTTATGCTCTTTAATTCAACATCTATTTTAATATATTTTTATGAGTTTTAGTTTTTATATTTTTAATGGGTTTATTTATTTTAATTCAAATTTTTACAACTTTAACCTTTATTTCATTTATTCCAAATCATCATATTATAATTAAATTCATTTGCCCGCCGCAAACAACTGTTGATTGCCGGGATCTAGTCTTAATAAACCGTATTATGTTACATGCACACAGTTTTCAGCATCCATGGTGATTATTTCATGGCATGGGTGAGGAGTCACGAACATGCCTAGCCTGATAAGCTTTGGAGTTAGTCAAGAAAAGTTTTCTTGCATGCGTAGTTGTAGTTTCATGCTTTCATTTTGTTATTTTCCCTTAATTATATTTTGTGTATTATATTTCTTTTTTAATTTCCAATAAATGATAAACACGTCAATTTGTTAATTGACTAACCAATTGATGCTGATCGACAATAGATGTTAGGGTCTTATGACCAAAAATTTATCTCGTGGTTAACCGATATTATAAACGAAATATATATAATCACATATTCGAGCCCACGGTTTGGGAACCTATCGAATTGATAAGATCCTAGGTCAGGCGCATATCGAAACGATGAAAAAAATCTCAGGCTAGAACTCTAAATTTGAGATCATTTATAATAAAAGAAGTATCATAATTTTCTTACTTGCAACTGTTACTAACTGAGTCCGAGTTCTTTGACCTACTCCCGACTTTTTCAATCGAGAAATGGATTTGATACGCTTCCCATGTATATGTTCAAATCGACATATCTTTGATGAACAGAATCATGCATCTGTACATGTGGTTCAAGCTAAGAATGTACATGTACCCTAAGGTGCTTAATATTAGAATGGGTAAAAGCCCTCACAAAGCCTTAATAATTAGAACTACCGTGAAAACTCATTGTATGCTTTAACTTTTTATAGAAATGTACTTAACGTTGTTTCCATTTTCGACTCATTATGCTTAATTACTTTTTTATGTATAATGACAATAAAAAAAGTTGAGAAAGCATAATAAGGTGGATTTTCACGAGAAGTTCATAGAGTATAATGGGTAGCTTTTATTGAGATAACAAAATGTTTGATCAGTTTATGTGTGTATTCACAAGTAATCACATTTTGTCTTATACATGTTTTACAATGGCATCGTCATGTTATTTTGGGTTTAGGATTTCCAGCTCTGATGGCGTCGACACCTTGCTTGTAGGTGAATTAATGCTTTTCAATGGATCCAATCTCCAATATGTTTACTTCATCCACGTTTTGCATAAAACTTTCTAGTAAGCAAAAGTACAAAGTTTGCCGGGTCGGCACCGTTTTGGTTAAAGTCGGGTTGAAACGTGATTTTTAGTATGTGTCGATATGAGTAAGTCATTACGCTAGCAAAAGTTGCCTTTTTATATGCACTTTTATTCTATCTGAACATTGAGGTTGTATTTACGGTAGGGTCAACTTTTAACCCGTTCAACAAGTGCCTATACAACAGGAGCATAACCAATTAAAATGAAAATGGTTATGTATAATGACAATATTTGAAGTACATAGAGCATAATGAGTTTTTGGGGAAAGTACGTTAAGCATTTATAGCTTTTTTCCTATTAGAATTACCCTCACAAAGCCTTAATAATTAGAATGTACATGTGTACCTTAACTTTTTTATATGAGAATGTACATGTACATTCTAAATATTATATATATAAAAAAAAAATAAGGTGGTAGCTCAAGCTAAGGATGCAATAAGGTGGATCATGAAAAAGTTCCAGTTTGTTGCAGTAGCTTTTATGTTGAGATGCACAAAAATGTTATTACAAGTCTTTACATTATCACAACAAATCAAAGTGAACTACCATAAACTACAATATGTTTATATTTATTTTTTTATGTTCCATTTGAGTTATTTAACGATTGGTTGGATTGTCCTGTGTGTTAACATTTGCAAATAATTTATTTTCTATCCGAAATACTCATTTATTTTGCTCTCATGTTTTAACGCATAATATATATCAACTTTATTTATTGGGAGGTGATTTGCACAGTCCTAAATATGATTGGGACACTAAAATTTTGAGTGTTTAGACATTTATATCTTCACATTATTTTTAGTTATGTTTATCATGTAAGGATATAAATGTCTAAACACTTAAAATTAGAATGTACCAATCATTTATAAGAATGTGCAAATCACCTCTCTTATTTATTTTGCTCTCCTGTTTGTCAATATTGTTACAACTTATCCAATTATAAGTTTTTTTAATCGGCGAGCCAAACGACGTCGTTTGCTACAGTGTAAACCCGATCTCAACCCGGTTGCATGTGAGTGGAAGCTACAGTGCTTATTCCATTTTCCTGTCGTTTTGAGTGTTACAAAAAGTGGTTCTTTGTCGTTTCGGGTAAGCAAAACCCGGATTACAAGAACACCGCCTCACTCTTGCTTCTTATTATACCAACGTTAAAAAAACCCAAAAGCCCAGAAACTTCAAGAAATAACTCCGGGTTCAGATTTGACCACTTGCATTTACACCTCTCCAACCATCAACTCTATCCAAATAAGGTACACGAATTACTGAATTTATTTTTATTTAGGGGTTTATGGGATTGCCTGATTAAGGTTGTTATCAAGTATTGATTGAGTCACTCCGTTCATCAACTATGATTGAGTCACTCCTTTTGCTTTTGTGGGTATGCTTTTTCTATACATACCTGATATCTAATTTCTGTTGGTTTATGTTACTTGGTGGCAGGTTGGATGATGCCCATAAACTGTTTGATGAAATGTAAAAAAATATTTGTTGGTCTTAATTGTATGTCCCATATGAAATGATTATAATGGGTAATTGAGTTTTACCACTTTCTTTTTGGTAATGCAGGAGAAGGAGCTATTCAGTAGAAGTGCGCCGATTACAAAGATCTTCAAGTGCTCAATCTGTATGAGTGGATTATGTGTTTGGCGGCTTTTAAGCGGTGTCTTGGTAAGCTTATTTAAGGGCCTATTAATTTTGTGTGTTTGCTGTTAGGATCAGCATTAGTAAAGTGAGTGGATTTGGTTGTTTATGTGATTAAGGGGCGTTTGGGAACTGGGATTGGTTATTAAAACTTAAGTTGCTATATGTGCCTGATGATGGATGCTTGATGAAGGGTGCGACAAGTATTTAATGAAATGGGTTAGAGAAAAAAAAAACAATTAGAGGTATGCTATAATCTATTAATAAGCTCTTTACTTTGTTTTTGATTATGGTGTAAACAAGATATCTTACGGGTAAAAATATGATTACAATAGTACCTAGACTAATTGGCAGTGAACCCTTTATTAGAAAATGTGATATTTTTAGCCTAAGCACATATTTTGTTTTGTCATATTCATTAATGTCATAGTTACATTTTGTAAAACCATCTTTGTATTCCCATGTAAACCATTTTCTCACTCTTTTAGCGGTTAACGTTATTTTTAGAGTTATTCAATGTGAGTATTGGGCCATTGGCCAGTTAAACTCATATCGTTTATCCCTTTTGACCGGTGATTCAGTTTGTCCATTTGGTCACTAATACTTGAAAAGGTTATAAAATTGTCCTGTAGCTTACTTGGTTTTCTGATTGCACCTGTAGAGGTTCGATCTTGGCAGGGTAACCAGGTAAGGTTGCAGCCATGGCGGGTGGATCCTCTTTTTCGATCCTTAATCTTCTGAGCCTCAGTTATACATAATAGTAATGGGTTTATTGGCTTTGATTGAGTTGAATATGATTCCATTTTCTTTTGGTTTCTTAGAGGATAATGATGATGTCCTTGTTTGCAAGAGGTTGTTGTGGCAAGTTTGGGCCTGTTCGATTGGAGCTGAGATTGTCTACGCCTTGGCTAGGCAACTTATTATAGTTGCATCCATGGGGGATGTATCATGTTTGTCCATTTTTTGGCCAAAATATAGGCTCATCTGCCAAGTTGTAGCACACTCACATTCTCCCGGGTTGAAATCGGGTCTTCACTGTAGCATACGACGTCGTTTCTGACATCGATTAAAAAAGATTATAATTTATGTTTATGAGATGCAATTGATGGTGATAAAGGTTGTAGTAGGCTGTCATAAGTCTGAGTACATTCGATAAAGCTGAGATTATCCGCATCTTGGTATGGCAACTTATTATGGTTGCAACCATGGCGTATTAATCCTCTTTAGTCGATTGTTCACACGTATCAGGCGATAGTGGGTTTGGAATGCATACTAATCCCAATAATGTTTTCCGGATAGGCTGTGATGATTGTTGTGAACTGAGCGACATTAAATGTGTCGATCAAGATCCGACTGTAACTTGGCAAGGCAATGACCGGATGCCATAGCATATATATATGCCGTGCAACCGGGTCTATTTGCAGCCGTTGCGGAATTCGGACATTTCAGTCACTTGACCACTATATACATATCTAAGCCTAATCATTTGTTGCACCACAATTAGGTGTGTCCGGGATTATGTTTGCAAAACTGAACATACGTTTGGAAAATGGAGTTATTAAAAAAATTAACGGCTTATCCCACTAAAAAAATGATATTGAACTTGATTACAATGTGCATCTTAACATGTCACTTACAGTTGCTTTCATTTTTTTCCCAAAAGGTTATACATAATTCATGCCGATGTTCCTCAATGGTCACAAGGTACTTTCTTTCCCTTGATATAAATTCTACCTTTGTTATGTTGCTCAGAAGATTTTACGCACTTGCTGATTTTAGGTAATAAGGACGCTAATGTGATGTGACGCAATTTATCCAGAAATTAACAGGTAAAATGCATATTAGTCAGTCAAAATGTTTATTATTTTTTTTCTTGAATCTTAGACTGTTTTGAGCATCTTGAGCTACAACTGCTTGAGCTTTTTCGCCTATGATCTTATCAAATATCAAGTTGAGCTAATGGAATTGGATGAGCCATATGGTCATCAACTTTTTTAGATTAAGATTAGCTCATGAGACAGTTGAATAAGCTTGACCCTAACAGCCCCATAGATATCAGATGTGCATTTTCGGTACCTTCTATGATACATGGTTGCTTTCTATTTGAATACAGGTTTGTTGATACACGTGACCGTTATTAACAGTGAAATTGAGCAAAAGGATAGTAACAACGATAGTGAATAGTGAGGTTTACAGATGAAGAATGTCCCTGCAAAAGCTTGATTTTCTTTATACTTTTTGTTTTTTACAGAAGGTACATACGGTGTTTGCAGGGTAGGTCACGAAATATGGTCAAAGGTGCTGCACGTTTGGTGGTTATCTTCGGCATCTGAGAATCGACCATAAAGAGGTTGCAAGGATCCTCATCATTTCGGTTTGTGGTCTGATGGTTATGCCCTATTCTGGACAAAGCGGTATGCATAGAATACTTTTAAAGTCACTTTTTAACTCCTATAGGTTGAAAATTGTTGGTTTGCTTTTATTTAAAGAAAAAAGGCACCTGAAAATAAGCAACCCAAAACACACCCATATAGAGTAATGTGCCCCGCAAAGCAAGTGCATATGGTCAATATATGCTTCTAAGAAGAATTGTAACATTTGCATAATTGATCGTCATTTTCTTAATTAATCTTAGCCTTCCAGAAGTTCGAAAACTCAATTATATAGAACTCATTTTTGATTATACTGAATTCTTGAAATGCGTCGGTATTATATGTATGCAAACTGTTTGATACAATCCATCCAGCCGAAAAAAGAATATCAGTTCTAAAAAAAGTGGGCGCCGTTGTGTGTGTGTGGTTTTCGGCAAAGCGTGCACAGTAGTCTTCATGGGTGTCACTCCGGTTCGGTATGTCACTATCTGCTGATTTGATGTAAGTTCACATTAACAAGTTGCATCCTTTATGATGTTAATGTTTTGTGCAGGTTTTATTGAGGAATCGAATGTTGTGGACTCATGTATTACAGGTACTTCCATGTTTTTTTTAGAAGTGTTTATGTTACATTTTGGTTGGTGATATAGGTGTTTTTGCATAGGTTGTTACATTTTTGGGTGGATGTAGTTCCAAGGTTTGTCTATCACAAGTATGACTAATGAGCTTTTACATTATATGATATATCTCAGCCTAAAAAGGGCAGTCACGCTAAAGCTTTAACTTCGATCTAAAAGTTTTTGTGAATGTTTATCGATTTGATGATTGAATGAAACAGGCAAACACATTGTATCAAACAAGAAAGTCTTAGCTTCGATCTTAAAGGTTTTGTAACTGTATCGATTTGATGATTGAATGAAACAGGCGAACAAGGTGTATTAAACAAGAAAGTCCATCTCAAGAATGTAATGTTTCCTGATGATTTGACATTCCTGATGAAGTCAAGAGCATGTGAAATCAAGTTTCACAAAAAAGGGGTAACCCAAGTACATATTGAAATGTCAAATTACATGAACAGGTTATATGATAACATGTTACTTAGTCAACTTTGTCAATTACCTGTCTTTTTACAATGAAAAGTGTGTTACAATTCTGTGTCCTACGATGTTTGTGTGGTTCACATATAAGTTGCCAAGCCCTCGCGTCTGCCTCTTAGAACATGTAAACGCGCAGCCATGATGTAACCGAGCCTACTTTCTTACGTGCGAAGTACCCCAAAATGTGTCACATTTTGCAAAACCGATCCTATTTTATACGTTTAGCATAAAAATTAAACAAAAAACCCGCCGTAACGCGTGGTGCATCATTCTCGTTATATATCATTTCACATGTTTTTTAATCAAGCTTACCCTTCTTCTCTTTTACTTATACAATACTTTGATCGACGACCTTTTCGAGTACAAGAACTATCATGCATTGTTACAGGGTGCAAAATCTAAAAGAGGGATTGCAAGCATACACATTGTTTTCTATAGTCAAACTTATTTGTTTAAAGTTTCTAAATCCAATATACATATGGCAAATAGTTGATAGAAACTCCATGTATCTAATTGGTTATTAACTATCAATCAAAAGACGTCGAAAAGTAAATAAACACACCTTTGGATCCCGCAACAAAAACAAGTTCATCAAAACCAAAAACTAAGTTATGCACTTATGCAACTTTATTTATATATGTTTATTTGACTATTTGTCTCATTACACATATGTTTCATTTGTACTAACTTTGTGTTTCTAACTGCGTATAATCTATGTGTTACTTTGTAACGGCTAATTACATAATAATTAAGTCATTATTTATTTTTTTGACCTCTCTTTGAAATCTCTTTAAAATACACGTGAATTTCACGGGTCTTTTAGCTAGTTTAAAATATATTGTTGTGGGGTATGTTTTTGTGGTGTAGATCTCCTTGTTACACTAACTTGGTCACTAAGTGGTCTTGAAAAGAGAAAACTAAGGTGGCATAGGGGATTTCGCTCTCTTCATGATCCTTAGACTAAAGATAGTAGTGGTCACACCTTCTCACATTTCACATCACGTCACCTCAGTTTTTCTATCTCTATTCACCTCCCTCACCTTCCTCTTACCTTTGACCCTAGTAGTCACCACTCCCTCCCCTTTCAACCTTTTTTTCAATTAAAAACTTTTATTCATAAATTAAAAATATTACATAGATAATTAAAAACGTAAATATACGAAATTAAAAACATTACATAGATTATTAAAAACGTAAACGTACAAAATAAAAAACATCATAAATTTAAAAAAACTGAATTAAAACATCACGAGAAAGGTGTTCCACCAAATCAGCACAAAGGTTTTGATGCACTTGTGACAATCTTATTTGTCTGATAACTTATAGCACTTGTTCTTGGGGTCATAAGAGATCGCCCGGTTGATGTGCTTCCTCCGGATACCAATCGGGAGATATCGCCTTCCCTTTGTCTTTTTCGAATCATATTATGTAATATGATGCATATATACATCATATTCCTTATTCTTTCCGGACGTGTCAGTCGAACACGATTGGCTAATGTGTAACCACCCGCATTTTTAGGTTACTTTTCATTTTCGAGAATTTCCTATTCACATTTACTATTCACATTCACTATTCATCTTGTAAAATTTTTAATCCACATTCTCGTAAGATAAATTATTTTAGTAATAACCTGAGAGTTCGACCATCGTTAGATCATTTTCGCAAAAGTTATTAAGTAAAGATCGTTTTAAAGTTTCGTTTTAGACGGTCCACTGTTTAAACATCACACGTATAACGAAAATCAACTCTGACAATTTTCCTCGCATCAGATAAATTTTTAGATCACTCATGATTAATTTGAGAATTTTTAAGATTTAATATTTTTAATATTACCAAATAAGCCCAGCGCAGAACAAAACTAGGGATTCCTGCACTATGTTTCTAATGTTTTTGAGACATCATTATGGTAACCTTATACGGCATCATTTTAAAGTTCCTAACCATGGTTCATTTATATCTTTACAAGTGTCCTAACCTAACCATGGTTAATAATTAACCCAATATATGGTTAACCAAACTTACCCTCCTATAAATAGCAAGTGATATGCATCCTAAGAACCCTCACAATCTGTTTTGGGTCGTTCATATCACAAATCATACATATCTTCCATCATTTGATCCATAAACTCCAAGTTTATGCAAGGAAGTTCCAAAGATCAAGCTTCTACATCAAATCTCTAGCAAGTTTAAGTGATCTTCTTGAGTTTAAATCCACTCAAGTCACTTAGTACTTCATCACCAACTCTTCAAGTTTGCAAGGGTGCCAAGGTGTGGAAAGCTAGCTCAATCCAAAGTCTTAAGCGATCAATCAAAGTCCGATCCTTACTAAGTTACTCCATTCTTATTGAAAGCCAAAAGTTGTAAGCAACTTATCACCACCATCATCTCATCTTTATTATTCATAATCTTAACTATTTCATGCTATATATATAGTTACTATGTTGATTCATGATGTACATATACTCAACCACTTGTTTTAATTCACATATTGTCATAAAGGTAACAAACTAGTAAACTAGTCATATTCTACACATGTGAGACCATTAAAAACAGTAACATAAGGACTTTCTAACTTACATAATATGGTAGACAAGATAAAAAGGTAAAAATAGCAATTTGAATCACCCGAAACGGACAAACAAGTCAAAAGTTATAAGTAAAAGAATTTAGCGAAACCTAAACGCCAAAACTACCATGTACAAAATTTGCTTTTGTTCGTCTTTTTAAAGTGGTACTTATGGTCCGAATCATCAAAAAGTTAAAACACGAAAGTTGTCCGGAACGACGTTTTCCTATCATGCTAAAGAAGCTCGGGGCTTGAAAACGCATAAATAGGCCAAAATCTTTCAAAAACAGAAACTGCCGTAAATATAGTCTCACAACTATACTTTTGTCACAACTAAAAGCAAACCAAGAGGCCTAATGGCCATAAGCCAAGACCACGGCTACGGCTAAGGTCAATGTTGAGTCTCAAGACCATGGTAGTCAAGACCAAAGTCACGGCGAGGCCATGGCTAAAGCCTCAAGGCTTGTTTGCCCAAGACCGTTAACTAAGGTAATCATATTTATGAAACGACGAGAACTTGTAAGAACATGATAAACTTATTTATATAACAATCTTCACTCAAAACATATATTATATCTACTAAGTGCTACAATAGTAGGGAGCTTCATGTGAGGGGTTTCATTTGAGTAAAACGTATCGACGAGTTCTTGGATTTACGATTTAAAGTGTCCTAGCTCCTCGAACGTTTGCTGCATGACCTCTGAATTATGATGGCCCGAACGGTAGTACGATATCTATAAACTAAATACGTTTTCACAACTAGACCATTTCTATAAATGACATACACAAATACCATGTACTACATCATGATCAACATAGAGACGTATATAGGATGGTTTATGTTTTCCTAAACATTGTTCCAAACCTAAGTCGCAACATCCTATTTTAGGTTGCTCGTAGAAGTTCTCACGGCATATCCATCATGCTCATTATACATTTGATATCATTTACTCTGAGGTGAGTTCATAGCCCCACTTTCTATTACTTAATTGTTTTACAAACCCTTGGGGGAGATACATGCTTTATTTTAAATCGAACACATTGCTTTCAAACTGTATGCTTATCTGAATGTATTATTTGCACTAAGTACCACTATTGCCAATCTTAAGTCCTACTATCATGAACCATTGGGCGTGGGCGAATCACTTGTGAGTGACCGCGAATATTGTGGATAGGCCTATGGGATTGACGAATCCGTTTGTGTTGACCGGGTAGGCGTGTGTTTGGTGAAACAAACGCACTATATTTGAGCATCTATAGGTTTATTGGCAAATTACCTATTAGGGCAATTGTTACTATTATATCAATTTCTATTGACAATCTGTTAACGTTTTCCATATAAATCAATCAAAGTATCATGAGCTTAGTGCAATAATATCTCTTTGGTTTCAAACCATTTTGTAATTTATAACTCACATTATAAACATTATGTGTTCAACTGATTTCCAAAACTCTATGAATTTCACTCAACCTTTGTGTTGGCGTGGCTACAGTTTTAAGCATGTGTTCTTATTTCAGGTCCATAATGTTCGGTGGCACGATCTTATCAATCAGAAGAGCAAGGATCTGAAAGGCTATAAATTTTATTATCATTCGAAAACCTATTTAATGTATTTTGTTTTTTTTGTTGCGTTTGTAGGAGTAAATGTTCACAATGGAACCAAAGTTGCTGGGACCTCATTTTTGTAAACTACGATATTTATATAAATCGAATGATAAATCTTTTAAAACGACTCCATTAGAGTTCGTTTTCTATTGTTATGACTGTTGTGCCATGAAGTAACACCCAGTTTGAATTCCGCTTGCGTATCACGAAATTTTATAAAAGGGGGTGTTCATAAACATTCTTTCCGATTGGTATCGAGCCACATTATAAGAAACGGGTCTAATCGAGACTTAAACTATAACTACTTTTACAAACAAAACATTTTATAGCCTTCCGTTCTCCGTGCTTCCATCCTCTGGACGATTATGTAACTTTTAGGCTTTTAAGCTACTACATGAACATACTAGTATATTGATATATACACTCGACATAATTTCAATCATAAACAAAACTTGAACATATCTGCGTATTCCTATTCTAAGGCATTACGGCACAATCATATTTTCCCAATCTCCCAATCATGCATCTACTCATACATTTTAGGATTACGAAACTTCCTCCAAGACATTTAACTGGCTTACAATGGTCTTTCCTACTTCCCAGACATTGTGAGATACAATGGTCTCATTCACTTTTCTCGAACCTTTGTAAATCCTACATGATGGTCTCTATTACATTCTCGAGATCTGTAAATCCTACAGGTGGTCTCTATTACATTCTCAGAACTTGTAAATCCTCAGTGGTCTCATTTATTTCTCAAGACATTGTGAGTACTCAATGATCTCTCCATCATTTCTCAAGACATTGTGAGTTACACAATGATCTCTCCATCATTTCTCAAGACATTGTAAGTTACACAATGGTCTCTTCATCATTTCTCAAGACATTGTGAGTTACACAATGGTCTCTCCATCTTTTCTCAAGACATTGTGAGTTACACAATGGTTTAATTTACTTCACAGACATTGTAAGTTATACAAAGTCTCTAAAAATTATCTTATAAACATTATATGATATTGTTTTACATGAAACCCTTTAGGTTATCACAGTCTATCAATTTCCCTTATGGAAATACAAGAAATAGGATTTCTAAAGGACAAAGTGACTCATCATCTACAAAAGCTGAGTCTGAGTTCACAACTTTCTCTACATTCATAAAAATTCTCTTTTGAAACCTTCATTGTTAAAGGTCCGTGATGCTAGCCAAGTATGGACTATTTTAGAAGTACTTAAAATTTCCTTTCCACACGTATCTACCCATACTATCTTCTATGCAATGGAATGTGAAAACATAGGTTACAAGTCTTTTATGACCAGGACTTGCAACTGGATGGTTTGATATCGCCTTTGCTTAGTAGACAATTTCTCAAAAGCTTTGGACATATCACAAGTATACCTAATTTAGGTATTTGAAAATTTTATCGAACATTGGCTAAATATAGCCTAATCACCTATATTTAACCTAGGGATAGTGGAACAAAGTCTGATTAACTATGTTCGACTTAAATTTTTCAAACACAAATAACAGTTATACAAGGGTTATATTCAGGTTAATTTCCTACTTAAACTCGATAAACCACCAGAATTCATTAAAAAGATCTAGAGACACGATAGTGTCTTACCACTCAGCAAAATCTTAACATCTTATTTATACTACCTAATTTTATTCTTGAAATTTTCATACATGAGATAATCCTAACTACTATCTTGGGATTGTCATCAAATCTTCTCGTCATTTCTTAAAAGTACTAGCCTGATTAGGTTTCAAGGATATCATTCCGCCATATTTCTTTAAAAAATCACTTTTGATTTTAAAAACAAACTTGACATCTCTACCTAAGAATAATGGTAAGCATACGCTACACTCTTCTAATCATCAACATATCAGTTCATTATCTGAACCCCATTGAAATCCATTATGTAAAACTTCACTGTACCATGTTTCTTTCAAACACTCGTAGACAGAAACACTATAGCCTTCATCCCGAAACCACCTAAGACATGATCAACTTTGGAAATGGTTTGGATAACCACTTGCCACTAGCAAGACTTTCCTACAACAATTATCACATAATTATAAACTATTTCACATCAACAATATCTTACACCTTTGATTAACAACAGTTACCCTAACAACAACAAAACTATTCCATTTTGAGGCACTATATAGACGAAAGTGTTAGTTACCATTTGCTGAACTAAGGTGTCAGAGATCACCCACGAAACAACTAAGGAAACCATACAAATACAAATTAGGCTCCATGCCGCACACTATCACCAAAAAACTCCATGTTAGAAATTAAGGTTTTATTGATAGCTTCGATACAATAAGATATGATTCGTTTTGAGAATCGGGAAAAACCAAACTTTAGGTATATAGAACTCTATAAGATTTTAACAAAACCCTTTAGGTTATCAACTTAAGCCACATGGTACATAATACATTCTATGACCAAAAACTTGAGAACATAAAGATTAGAATTCGGCGCATACATCCACATTTCCCTAGACAATTCAACATCGAGTAACACACCCTGAATTCCGGGACGGAATTCCCATTAAGGGGGTGAGACTGTAACCACCCGCATTTTTAGGTTACTTTTCATTTTCGAGAATTTACTATTCACATTCACTATTCATCTTGTAAAATTTTTAATCCACATTCTCGTAAGATAAATTATTTTAGTAATAACCTGAGAGTTCGACCATCTTTAGATCATTTTCGCAAAAGTTATTAAGTAAACATCGTTTTAAAGTTTCGTTTTAGACGGTC
Source organism: Chrysanthemum makinoi (assembly GCA_910596185.1). Lineage (NCBI taxonomy): Eukaryota > Viridiplantae > Streptophyta > Magnoliopsida > Asterales > Asteraceae > Chrysanthemum > Chrysanthemum makinoi. Next base: position 142,013,042 of record OU343222.1, on the reverse strand, counting down.
CACCGTTTAAACATCACACGCATAACGAAAATCAACTCTGACAATTTTCCTCGCATCAGATAAATTTTTAGATCACTCATGATTAATTTGAGAATTTTTAAGATTTATTATTTTTAATATTACCAAATAAGCCCAGCGCAGAACAAAACTAAACTTGCGTTTTAAACAATTTTACTTACATCCAGACTTAACGATTCCTGCACTATGTTTCTAATATGTTTTTGACACTTTTACATTTTTTGTAAAAGTCAAACATATTTCCCTCCTCCTTTGACCATAAAGGAACTAACTTTATACGTTCTACATTTTTGCATAAATCGCGTAACTTTTAAAGTTCACAAATAACTGTTAAGTTATCCCGCGTATGAATAAAACCACATTTTGACATCTCATATCATTTTTAGACTAATTTTAGTCTACTCTAAATAAATTCACGGTCGTTTCCCTGAAATTTCGTTCTTTTCCGATAAACTGCGAATTACGCGTTTTTGACCCGTATTTCTAGCTTTAAGCAGCGTTTTTGCACCCAATGAGACTTATCACCCATTTTATATTTTTATATGGAGTATAATGATGAGTTTCATCATTCCTACAAGTTTCGTATTTTTACGATACCCGGTTTTACGTTTTATGGCTTAACGACTTACGGTTGGCATTTAACGAAACCAAAACTTACTCTAAACTCAAGATAAGATCAAAAATAACCACCTAAGTCATCTTATCATGTCTTGGCCGACTTAGGGGGGGGAGTCATCATTATGGTGGCATCATCCTAACCATGGTTCATTTAGATCTTTACAAGTGTCATAACCTAACCATGGTTAATAATTAACCCAATATATGGTTAACCAAACTTACCCTCCTATAAATAGCAAGTGATATGCATCCTAAGAACCCTCACAATCTGTTTTGGGTCGTTCATATCACAAATCATACATATCTTCCATCATTTGATCCATAAACTCCAAGTTTATGCAAGGAAGTTCCAAAGATCAAGCTTCTACATCAAATCTCTAGCAAGTTTAAGTGATCTTCTTGAGTTTAAATCCACTCAAGTCACTTAGTACTTCATCACCAACTCTTCAAGTTTGCAAGGGTGCCAAGGTGTGGAAAGCTAGCTCAATCCAAAGTCTTAAGCGATCAATCAAAGTCCGATCCTTACTAAGTTACTCCATTCTTATTGAAAGCCAAAAGTTGTAAGCAACTTATCACCACCATCATCTCATCTTTATTATTCATAATCTTAACTATTTCATGCTATATATATAGTTACTATGTTGATTCATGATGTACATATACTCAACCACTTGTTTTAATTCACATATTGTCATAAAGGTAACAAACTAGTAAACTAGTCATATTCTACACATGTGAGACCATTAAAAACAGTAACATAAGGACTTTCTAACTTACATAATATGGTAGACAAGATAAAAAGGTAAAAATAGCAATTTGAATCACCCAAAACGGACAAACAAGTCAAAAGTTATAAGTAAAAGAAGTTAGCGAAACCTAAACGCCAAAACTACCATGTACAAAATTTGTTTTCGTCTTTTTAAAAGTGCTACTTCTGGTCCGAATCATCAAAAAGTTAAAACACGAAAGTTGTCCGGAACGACGTTTTCCTTTCATGCTAAAGAAGCTCGGGGCTTGAAAACGCATAAATAGGCCAAAATCTTTCAAAAACAGAAACTGCCGTAAATATAGTCTCACAACTATACTTTTGTCACAACTAAAAGCAAACCAAGAGGCCTAATGGCCATAAGCCAAGACCACGGCTACGGCTAAGGTCAAGGTTGAGTCTCAAGACCATGGTAGTCAAGACCAAAGTCACGGCGAGGCCATGGCTAAAGCCTCAAGGCTTGTTTGCCCAAGACCATTAACTAAGGTAATCATATTTATGAAACGACGAGAACTTGTAAGAACATGATAAACTTATTTATATAACAATCTTCACTCAAAACATATATTATATCTACTAAGTGCTACAATAGTAGGGAGCTTCATGTGAGGGATTTCATTTGAGTAAAACGTATCGACGAGTTGTTGGATTTACGATTTAAAGTGTCCTAGCTCCTCGAACGTTCTTGCATGACCTCTGAATCATGATGGCCCGAACGGTAGTACGATATCTATAAACTAAATACGTTTTCACAACTAGACCATTTCTATAAATGACATACACAAATACCATGTACTACATCATGATCAACATAGAGACGCATATAGGATGGTTTATGTTTTCCTAAACATTGTTCCAAACCTAAGTCGCAACATCCTATTTTAGGTTGCTCGTAGAAGTTCTCACGGCATATCCATCATGCTCATTATACATTTGATATCATTTACTCTGAGGTGAGTTCATAGCCCCACTTTCTATTACTTAATTGTTTTACAAACCCTTGGGGGAGATACATGCTTTATTTTAAATCGAACACATTGCTTTCAAACTGTATGCTTATCTGAATGTATTATTTGCACTAAGTACCACTATTGCCAATCTTAAGTCCCTACTATCATGAACCATTAATCACTTGTGAGTGAACGCGAATATTGTGGATAGGCCTATTGGGATTGACGAATCCCGTTTGTGTTGACCGGGTAGGCAAACAAACGCACTATATTTGAACATCTATAGGTTTATTGGCAAATTACCTATTAGGGCAACTGTTACTATTATATCAATTTCTATTGACAATCTGTTAACGTTTTCGGTATCATGAGCTTAGTGCAATAATATCTCTTTTGGTTTTCAAACCATTGGTGTGAATTTATAACTCACACTACAAACATTATGTGTTCAACTGATTTCCTAAACTCTATGAATTTCACTCAACCTTTGTGTTGACAGTTTTAAGCATGTATTTCAGGTCCATAATGTCGGAAGCTGGCACGGAAGAGCAAGGATACTGAAGAAGGCTATAAATTTTATTATCATTCGAAAACCTATTTAATGTATTTTGTACACAATGGAACCAACTGGGACCTCATTTTTGTAAACTTTGATATTTATATAAATCGAATGATAAATCTTTTAAAACGACTCCATTAGAGTTCGTTTTCTATTGTTATGACTGTTGTGCCATGAAGTAACACCCAGTTTGAATTCCGCTGCGTATCACGAAATTGGGGGTGTTACAGATTAGTATCAGAGCCACAGTTATAGAGAAACGGGTCTAATCGAGACTTAAACTATAACTACTTTTACAAACAAAAACATTTTATAGCCTTCCGTTCTCCGTGCCTTCCATCCTCTGGACGATTATGTGACTTTTAGGCTTTTTAAGCTATACAAACATACTAGTATATTGATATATACACTCGACATAATTTCAATCATAAACAAAGTACTCAACATATCTGCGTATGCCTATTCTAAGGCATTACGGCACAATCATATTTTCCCAATCTCCCAATCATGCATCTACTCATACATTTTAGGATTACGAAACTTCCTCCAAGACATTGTAACTGACTACAATGGTCTTTCCTACTTCCCAGACATTGTGAGATACAATGGTCTCATTCACTTTTCTCAGACACTGTAAATCCTACAGTGGTCTCTATTACATTCTCAGATACTGTAAATCCTACAGTGGTCTCTATTACATTCTCAGACACTGTAAATCCTACAGTGGTCTCATTTATTTCTCAAGACATTGTGAGTACTCAATGATCTCTCCATCATTTCTCAAGACATTGTGAGTTACACAATGATCTCTCCATCATTTCTCAAGACATTGTAAGTTACACAATGGTCTCTCTATCATTTCTCAAGACATTGTGAGTTACACAATGGTCTCTCCATCTTTTCTCAAGACATTGTGAGTTACACAATGGTTTAATTTACTTCACAGACATTGTAAGTTATAAAAAGTCTCTAAAAATTATCTTATAAACATTATATGATATTGTTTTACATGAAACCCGTCACAGTCTATCAATTTCCTTTATGGAAATACAAGAAATAGGATTTCTAAAGGACAAAGTGACTCATCATCTACAAAAGCTGAAGTTCAGCAACTTTCTCTACATTCATCAAAATTCTCTTCTGAAACCTTCATTGTTAAAGGTCCGTGATGCTAGCCAAGTATGGACTATTTTAGAAGTACTTAAAATTTCCTTTCCACACGTATCTACCCATACTATCTTCTATGCAATGGAATGTGAAAACATAGGTTACAAGTCTTTTATGACCAGAACTTGCAACTGGATGGTTTGATATCGCCTTTGCTTAGTGGACAATTTCTCAAAAACTTTGGACATATCACAAGTATACCTAATTTAGGTATTTGAAAATTTTATCGAACATCGGCTAAATATAGCCTAATCACCTATATTTAACCTAGGGATAGTGGAACAAAGTCTGATTAACTATGTTCGACTTAAATTTTTCAAACACAAATAACAGTTATACAAGGGTTATATTCAGGTTAATTTCCTACTTAAACTCCGATAAACCACCGGAATTCATTAAAAGATCTAGAACACGATAGTGTCTTACCACTCAACAAAATCTTAACATCTTATTTATACTACCTAATTTTATTCTTGAAATTTTCATACATGAGATAATCCTAACTATTGTCTTGGGATTGTCATCAAATCTTCTCGTCATTTCTTAGAGGTACTAGCCTGATTAGGTTTCAAGGCTATCATTTCGCCATATTCCTTTAAAAATCACTTTTGATTTTAAAACAAACTTGACATCTCTACCTAAGAATAATGGTAAGCATACGCTACACTCTTCTAATCATCAACATATCAGTTCATTATCTGAACCCCATTGAAATCCATTATGTAAAACTTCACTGTACCATGTTTCTTTCAAACACTAGTAGACAGAAACACTATAGCCTTCATCCCGAAACCACCTAAGACATGATCAACTTTGGAAATGGTTTGGATAACCACTTGCCACTAGCAAGACTTTCCTACAACAATTATCACATAATTATAAACTATTTCACATCAACAATATCTTACACCTTTGATTAACAACAGTTACCCTAACAACAACAAAACTATTCCATTTTGAGGCACTATATAGACGAAAGTGTTAGTTACCATTTGCTGAACTAAGGTGTCAGAGATCACCCACGAAACAACTAAGGAAACCATACAAATACAAATTAGGCTCCATGCCGCACACTATCACCAAAAAACTCCATGTTAGAAATTAAGGTTTTATTGATAGCCTCGATACAATAAGATATGATTCGTTTTGAGAATCGGGAAAAACCAAACTTTAGGTATATAGAACTCTATAAGATTTTAACAAAACCCTTTAGGTTATCAACTTAAGCCACATGGTACAAAATACATTCTATGACCAAAAACTTGAGAACATAAAGATTAGAATTCGGCGCATACATCCACATTTCCCTAGACAATTCAACATCGAGTAACACACCCTGAATTCCGGGACGGAATTCCCATTAAGGGTGAGGCTGTAACCACCCGCATTTTTAGGTTACTTTTCATTTTCGAGAATTTACTATTCACATTCACTATTCATCTTGTAAAATTTTTAATCCACATTCTCGTAAGATAAATTATTTTAGTAATAACATGAGAGTTCGACCATCGTTAGATCATTTTCGCAAAAGTTATTAAGTAAACATCGTTTTAAAGTTTCGTTTTAGACGGTCCACCGTTTAAACATCACCGCATAACGAAAATCAACTCTGACAATTTTCCTCGCATAAGATAAATTTTTAGATCACTCATGATTAATTTGAGAATTTTTAAGATTTATTATTTTTAATATTACCAAATAAGCCCAGTATGAGAACAAAACTAAACTTACGTTTTAAACAATTTTACTTACATCCAGGACTTAACGATTCACACTATGTTTCTAATATGTTTTTGACACTTTTACATTTTTGTAAAAGTCAAACATATTTCCCTCCTCCTTTGACCATAAAGGAACTAACTTTATACGTTCTACATTTTTGCATAAATCGCGTAACTTTTAAAGTTCACAAATAACTGTTAAGTTATCCCGCGTATGAAGAAAACCACATTTTGACATCTCATATCATTTTTAGACTAATTTTAGTCTACTCTAAATAAATTCACGGTCGTTTCCCTGAAATTTCGTTCTTTTCGATAAACTAGTGCGATTACGCGTTTTTGACCCGTATTTCTAGCTTTAAGCGCGTTTTGCACCCAATGAGACTTATCACCCATTTTATATTTTTAGATGGAGTATAATTATGAGTTTCATCATTCCTACAAGTTTCGTATTTTTACGATACCCGGTTTACGTTTTATGGCTTAACGACTTACGGTTGGCATTTAACGGAACCAAAACTTACTCTAAACTCAAGATAAGATCAAAAATAACCACCTAAGTCATCTTATCATGTCTTGGCCGACTTAGGGGGGGGAGTCATCATTATGGTGGCATCATCCTAACCATGGTTCATTTAGATCTTTACAAGTGTCCTAACCTAACCATGGTTAATAATTAACCCAATATATGGTTAACCAAACTTAACCTCCTATAAATAGCAAGTGATATGCATCCTAAGAACCCTCACAATCTGTTTTGGGTCGTTCATATCACAAATCATACATATCTTCCATCATTTGATCCATAAACTCCAAGTTTATGCAAGGAAGTTCCAAAGATCAAGCTTCTACATCAAATCTCTAGCAAGTTTAAGTGATCTTCTTGAGTTTAAATCCACTCAAGTCACTTAGTACTTCATCACCAACTCTTCAAATTTGCAAGGGTGCCAAGGTGTGGAAAGCTAGCTCAATCCAAAGTCTTAAGCGATCAATCAAAGTCCGATCCTTACTAAGTTACTCCTTTCTTATTGAAAGCCAAAAGTTGTAAGCAACTTATCACCACCATCATCTCATCTTTATTATTCATAATCTTAACTATTTCATGCTATATATATAGTTACTATGTTGATTCATGATGTACATATACTCAACCACTAGTTTTAATTCACATATTGTCATAAAGGTAACAAACTAGTAAACTAGTCATATTCTACACATGTGAGACCATTAAAACAGTAACATAAGGACTTTCTAAATTACATAATATGGTAGACAAGATAAAAAGGTAAACATAACAATTTGAATCACCCGAAACGGACAAACAAGTCAAAAGTTATAAGTAAAAGAAGTTAGCGAAACCTAAACGCCAAAACTACCATGTACAAGCTGTTTTCAGTTATGTCTTTTTAAAAGTGGTACTTGATCCGAATCATCAAAAGTTAAAACACGAAAGTTTTTCGGAACGGACGTTTTCCTTCAATATTAATGAAAGCTCGGGGCTTGAAAACGCATAAATAGGCAAAAATCTTTCAAAAAGAAACTGCTTCGTAAATATAGTCTCATCATAACTATACTTTTGTCACAACTAAAAGCAAACCAAGAGGCCTAATGGCCATAAGCCAAGACCACGGCTACGGCTAAGGTCAAGGTTGAGTCTCAAGACCATGGTAGTCAAGACCAAAGTCACGGCGAGGCCATGGCTAAAGCCTCAAGGCTTGTTTGCCCAAGACCATTAACTAAGGTAATCATATTTATGAAACGACGAGAACTTGTAAGAACATGATAAACTTATTTATATAACAATCTTCACTCAAAACATATATTATATCTACTAAGTGCTACAATAGTAGGGAGCTTCATGTGAGGGGTTTCATTTGAGTAAACGTATCGACGAGTTCTGGATTTACGATTTAAAGTGTCCTAGCTCCTCGAACGTTTACTGCATGACCTCTGAATTATGATGGCCCGAACAGGTAGTGCGATATCTATAAATTAAATACGTTTTCACAACTAGACCATTTCTATAAATGACATACACAAATACCATGTACTACATCATGATCAACATAGAGACGTATATAGGATGGTTTATGTTTTCCTAAACATTGTTCCAAACCTAAGTCGCAACATCCTATTTTAGGTTGCTCGTAGAAGTTCTCACGGCATATCCATCATGCTCATTATACATTTGATATCATTTACTCTGAGGTGAGTTCATAGCCCCACTTTCTATTACTTAATTGTTTTACAAACCCTTGGGGGAGATACATGCTTTATTTTAAATCGAACACATTGCTTTCAAATTGTATGCTTATCTGAATGTATTATTTGCACTAAGTACCACTATTGCCAATCTTAAGTCCCTACTATCATGAACCATTAATCACTTGTGAGTGAACGCGAATATTGTGGATAGGCCTATTGGGATTGACGAATCTCGTTTGTGTTGACCGGGTAGGCAAACAAACGCACTATATTTGAACATCTATAGGTTTATTGGCAAATTACCTATTAGGGCAACTGTTACTATTATATCAATTTCTATTGACAATCAGTTAACGTTTTACGTATCATGAGCTTAGTGCAATAATATCTCTTTTGGTTTTCAAACCATTGGTGTGAATTTATAACTCACACTACAAACATTATGTGTTCAACCGATTTCCAAAACTCTATGAATTTCACTCAACCTTTGTGTTGACAGTTTTAAGCATGTATTTCAGTTCCATAATGTCGGAAGCTGGCACGGAAGAGCAAGGAATCTTGAAGGCTATAAATTTTATTATCATTCGAAAACCTATTTAATGTATTTTGTAAACAATTGAACCAACTGGGACCTCATTTTTGTAAACTCTGATATTTATATAAATCGAATGATAAATCTTTTAAAACAACTCCATTAGAGTTCGTTTTCTATTGTTATGACTGTTGTGCCATGAAGTAACACCCAGTTTGAATTCCGCTGCGTATCACGAAATTGGGGGTGTTACATAATGTAGCCCATTTTTTCTTCAAAACACCAAACGCTCGTTCCACATCTTTCCTTGCCGCTTCATGCATTCACTTTACCGTATTAAGCTTATGGTCATCGTCGTCTGGTTCTAAAATCAACTTAACAAGTGTCACCTATTCCTAATATATCCTGTCAACAAGATAATATCCCAATCTATAAGTTACGTCGTCGCCACAAAGCGGAATCTCGGTGCTTTTCCTTCTTTGAGATCATTGAATAAAGGGGATTGATGTATAACGTTGATGTCGTTGTTCGACCCATAAACACCAAAGAAAGCATGCCATATCCATAAGTCTTATTATGCAACTTCTTTCAGCAAGATGAATGATTTGTACCATGATCACGTCTGCGATATTGCGCTTTATATGCGTACGGACAACAAAACCACGACCAATCTATACAATCAAGGCTTCCTAACATTCCCGGAAACCCATGCTTTTCTTTGTAAAGCCGATAAAGCTTTTCAACATCAGTGATAGTGTGTTTTCGCAAATACTCTGCTCCAAAATTTCCAAAACAGAAGTACAAAATGATCAATAGATAGGCGAAGTTCTCGCCCATTTTCAAATATTCATCAAGGGCGTCGAAAGCGTATGGTATGTCAATTGACGAATCGCGGAGGTGGACTTTATGAATGGAGAAATGCCTTCTCTTCCGGTATAGTCAATATTGTCACAAAAGTATGCAGAATGAATATTTACTTCTTCAACTATCCTTGTGAATAGCTCTCGACTCATTCAAAACCTCTTCCGAAAACGATATGCATCGTACATTGGATTCGCACTAAAATAGGTGGCAACTAAACGATCATGAGCATCATAACGATCTCGATTTACTATGTTTCTCGTCAATCGATTCGCCAGTCGTCTATTCTTAATAAACGACAACACTCTTCTAAAAATATCAAGTCCGACTAGTAACTTCTTCTTCTGATGAGTTTGTGAACATGAACGTTTCGGAATTCATTTGGATAATGATGAATAACAGATATTTTATTTGAGTAAGATTATGTTTGAAGTTGTATATAAAAATGATGGGGGTATGTGGGTATTTATTGGTAAAATGTTGATTATTATTCTTTTCATACAAATGGCCATTGGCCTCATCGCTCGTCCTTGTTTCTAGCTTATGTCACGCGTGAGGTGACCCTCACATAGTGAGGTGGTGCGTGAGATATACCCTCACTAGTGAGGGTTCCCCCCTCCTTTCTTCCTTCTAGTCTTATTACACTTAAGGGGTGTTTGATTGTAAAAAAGAAATCGCCTTGGTAATAGGAATGAAAATAGGTTTTGAAACCCACCATGCTTGGTGAGTTTAGAAGATAGCTATGTTTGGGGTTTTGATACCCATATTTTGTTATTAAAGTGCAGTTTGGTATAAGGGTGTGAGTGGGTATGGTTTGAAAGATTCTTTAAATAATATGTTTGATACATATATACTACCGTCAAATCATGGTTTCAAGGACTAAAAGCCATACCATATTAAAATGAGAAGAAAGAAATGAATCCACTGACACAAACTTCATCCACCACACAATTTATTATTTTAAAATTTTTAATTGCCAAAAGTATTAAAATTTTAATTTAATTTATAAAATAATATATCAATAATTTATTTTTCCCTCTCCTCATTTAATTCAAAACCTATACAAAATCTAAGGTTCCGTTTGGTTTGTTAAGGGTTTTGGATTAGGATTAGGATTAAGAACGGATGAAGACTTAAAAAACAGACGAAAACGTAAAAAAAAGCGTAAACGTAAAAAACGTCGAAAACGGCCGAAACTAAAAAGCGGGGCGAAAACATAAAAAAAGCAGAAAACGTAAAAAATGAAAACGAACATAAAAAACGAAAGTAACGTAAAAGGACTAGCGGTGCAAATACGTTAACCCAGAGGATTAACAGTGTAAACATTATCTATCTCGTTAAAAGATAACGGAGAAATAATTTGCACCGTTAGTCCTTATTTTAACTGAGGGATGTATATAGGTTAACTTTTACTAATGGAGTGATGTATCTGTTGAAACTTTTGCGAGAGGGATGTATGGTGCGAAACGAGGTAAACCACATGGATGTATTTTGAAGTTTACTCTTAAGATTTGGATTTTTATTTGATAGAAATAAAGTAGGAGAGAGAAAATATATAAATAATATTATATTTTTATTTTAAAATTCATTAAACTTTTTATTACTAGTATAAATTAAGTTTTAAAATATAATGAGCGGTGTATATGTAATGGAGGCCCACATTTTAGGAAAAAGACAAAAAAATGCCATACTATTTTTTTGCAATCCTGCCTTGGTGCCTTGGTGCACCGGTTTCTTGTATGGTTGAATATTTGGCATTGAAGCCATTATCTGGCCCCACCATTTTATACCAAACAAAGTTTCTTGAGAGTCCCAAATCCGAATCCAAATCTTACACCCTCCTGCAAACCAAACGGGCCCTAAATCCAATAACCAAATATTATGTATTGAGAATGAAAGTCATTACCTTGTTTCAAACCCTTGAACCAAACGCACCCTTAGTCTAAGAGCACAAGGTATCGCAATGACGGATAACACGTTATTGGTATGCCACCTCAGCGCCACATCATTCACCTCCCAATAACACACCAATAACTAAAACACCCTCCCTCATGCTGTACACTAACTTGTTATTGGGTCCCACAAAATACCCCACTAAAAATACTCACTCACTCACAATAAAAAAAAAAAAAAACACAAAATAAACAAATGGCTTGAGCCATTTCACTAAATCATATGTGTTTGGCTCACCAATGGCACAAAATGACGGTACCATTTGGCTCACCAACGGCACAAAAATGAAACTAAAATGGCATGTTAAATCCAACTGAACTAATCCGTCTTAGGTGGTCGGATGAAACATCATCAAGTCAAATACGTAGCACCAAAGAGACACCCGAACACTCCAAAAAGTCAAACACAACAACAAACTGAAAAACACTTGAATAACAATGGCTGCGAAGATTTGGCATCATCAACCACCATCATCATTCCCTTCATCTTCATTCATTAATAATAATAATCTTTCAAAACAACACCTTCATTTTCAAACCCTATCATTCAAATGCAACAACAACCTTTCATCATCATCAGTTATTACAACATCAGAACCCTCACCCGTATTCACCTCCGTCAAGACCTTCGCACCCGCCACAGTTGCCAACTTGGGACCCGGGTTTGACTTCTTGGGCTGCGCTGTTGACGGCATAGGCGATTACGTCACTCTCCAAGTGGACCCCACTGTCCACCCTGGCCAAATCTCCATCTCCGACATCACCGGCACTAACAACCTCTCCAAAAACCCACTTTACAACTGTGCAGGTATTCTATCTCCATCGGGTCGGGTCGGGTCGTGAGTTTAGATGGGTTTCTGTCAGATGGATCTCTAGTTGGGTTCTTAAAAAAAAAATTAGGAGGTGTTTGTGTAAGCTTATTTGTTGGTTTACGAGTTGATGTGTTTTCCGCTTATATTTTCGTAAGCTTAAATTTTTATATACACTAATTATATCATTGTAAACTTATATAAGCTCATAAGTCTCAAAATAAGCCAAAAAATTTAAGCTTATGAAATATAAGCCGGAACAATATAAGCTCATAAGCTCACATAGGATTGTAAATGAACTGAACGTTGAAGCATCATTTATGTGCGTTTATTTATTAAATGAACTAACATGAACAAGATTTTATATGCATTTAGTTAAATGAAGCGAACATGAACAGAAGTGTTGTTAGTTCACTTATGTTCGTGCACGTCCAAGTATACCCCCGTTAACTTTTGTTTATGTTCCTTATGTGTTTATGGTCCTATATCGTATATTTTATTACATAATTTCAAAATCGGTAACTTAAACAAATATACACACATAAAACACAATATTTTGTATATTATATATTTTTTTTGTCTTGATATGTTCATTTATGTTCTTTCTTTTACTTTTGATTTAATCTCTTAGTGAACGAACACGAACAATCTCATTTTTTAATGAACGAACATGAACAAGAATATTCGTCCGTTTATGTGTTCGTGTGTTCATTTGTCCGGTTAAAATTAAACGAATGAACATGAACAAGGCTCCGTTCGTGTTCGTCCGGGTCGTTTACAACCCACATATACCTTTTTTGAGTGAAAAATGAAAAGAGGTGTTCAAATTATTTTTACCCACCTTAGACCCGTTGTTATGTAATTGGATGTTATATCATGTACCCATCTAAAATATAGGGTATATATTAGCCAACCTAACCCATAAATAACTAATGGGTCTAAAATTGCTACCTCTCTGTGCAGGTATAGCCGCCATTGCAGTTATGAAGATGCTGAATGTTAAATCAGTGGGGTTGTCTTTGAGTTTGGAAAAAGGGTTGCCTTTGGGTAGTGGGTTAGGATCTAGTGCTGCTAGTGCTGCTGCTGCTGCTGTGGCGGTTAATGAGATTTTTGGTGGGGGTTTGGGGGAGTTGGATTTGGTGCTTGCGGGTTTGGAGAGTGAGGCCAAGGTGTCGGGTTATCATGCTGATAATATTGCTCCTGCTATTATGGGTGGGTTTGTGTTGGTGAGAAGTTATGACCCGCTAGAGTTGGTTAATTTGAGGTTTCCGGAAAGTAAGGAGCTTTGTTTTGTGCTGTGTAATCCGGAGTTTGAGGCGCCTACAAAGAAGATGAGGGCTGTGTTGCCGAAGGAAATAACGATGTCTCATCATGTGTGGAATAGTAGTCAGGCGGGAGCTTTAGTGGCTGCGGTTTTGCAAGGGGATTGTGTTGGGTTAGGGAAGGCGTTGTCTTCAGATAAGATTGTGGAGCCGAGGAGGGCGCCTTTGATACCTGGGATGGAGGATGTGAAGAAGGCGGCGATTAAAGCAGGGGCGTTTGGGTGTACGATTAGTGGAGCTGGCCCGACTGCTGTGGCGATTACGGATAATGAGGAGAAAGGGAGGGAGATTGGGGAGAAAATGGTGGAGGCGTTTATGGTTGGAGGAAATTTGAAAGCTAGGGCTTCGGTTAAGAAGCTGGATAGAGTTGGTGCTCGGCTGGTTAGTAGCGTTTCAAGTTGATAATTACAGTGAGATTGTATGATGAACAACTTGGGGTAAGTTTTTCTTTTGTTTGGAATAAAATTTGACCAATTAAATCGGATTTTGGTCTTTTAATGTTGAAACTGCTAGAGGGAAAAGTATGAATGTGTAGTTTTGTTAGAAGATGGAATGTCATTGTTTTAAGATTTGTACGGCTTGTTTGATATTGGATGCTTTTAGTCACTTTCATGAAATAAAAACATCATATTTGCTTTCTTGCTTTCTTTCTTCGTGCTTAAATCTATATGGCTTTGTTCTTACTTTGTTCTTTCCTTAGAATCTGGGGAAAAATGATGATTAATCGGATAAAAGTTTTTATTGCACCCAGTGGCGGATCAAATCACGGGGATTAATATAATTTGTATAAACTGAAAGGCTAAGTTAAAGTTAAATAAAAGTAAATGGCAAAAAGTATATATACGAAATGAATAGTAACTTCATTTTTGATAATTGATAGTAAGGTAAGATAAGATGACCCGGCTATTAAACATCACCTATACAAGGTACTACAGCAATTTGATTTTAAAAAAAGTACTGTTCCAGTTACAACATTAAGGTTATAATCTCATATTTCGTCACTACAGAATTTTAATTAAACTGAAAGTAGAAAAAGTTGGTAACTTCTAGGGCTAATGAACTTGTAACAAACTCTGAATTCAATCCAAGTAGTTTAACATACACAAGCTCGATACTAAAATGATTTAAGGGTTCAGATCCTAAGATAAGGGCAATCAAGTCTATTTTTACTATTAACGTTATACAAGATATGTTCAGCCACCCATTTGGATGATTAATATAGCCACTTTGCAGTATGAGGACAGTCTCGCTTATCTTGTTTGACTGTGATACCGTTTTCAGTATATAAAAACATCTTTTGGGTAAGTTTCTTCCTCACATTGTCATTAAGAATCTTTTAAGATCAGCAGGACACCCAAGTACTCACCATAAGCCACATAATAGGGTTAGACAGGTAACG
>OU343222.1:141938807-141998063 GCA_910596185.1 Chrysanthemum makinoi | reverse complement strand
GACTACAGGGAATGAAGAACATAATCAAGAAACCAAGAACAATCAAAATGTAATATCTTTTTGTATTCAATGTAATTTGAGGTGGCTCCACTTAGGAGATTTTTAGGATTTGGGAAATCCATGAGGTTAAAGAAATCGGTCACCTCAAATATATGTATCTAGTTAGAAGCTTCGTAGTAAATTAGTTTTGTTATGTTAATAAGTAGTATAATATGTAACACCTTGGAGGACGGACGGGTCTTTACCCTTTGTATGCACGATCCACAGCCGTAGGAGGCGTATTTTGTAAGACACTATAAATACCCTCTACCTCCCAAGGTAGAGGGTTGGAGCTTCAATACCATTTTTCCTTGTTTCATATAGTTCCCAACTCTCTTCTCTTTCTCTTTCTAAAACTTTCTCTCTCTAAACCTCTTATACGCCCACTTTGAATCATGGTGTGATGTGTTTGTGAAATCCAATAGCTTACAGATATGCTCCATGGGTATGGGTCATGGGTTGTGGTTTTTACCCATCCTAATAAACTATTACAATAAATGAATTATTACAATAATTTATATTAAGTGACTATATATGTAGATGCTTTACAAAAATAATATGTATCCTTATAATTTTACTTATGATAACATTATATTTGTTATCAACAAAACACAAAGAGAACGCTAAATATTAATAAACATTTTTTACTGTTTATTTGTATTAACAGCAATAACATGTAAGATCCGAAAAATCCTTTAAAGAGTCTTCCCCAACTCTTGGAGTAATCAAAGGCCCCTACTTGTTGTTGATAAATCTAGACAAGTAGACCACATACATCGAGAAACTCGATTTCAGAGACCTTGATTATCAGAAAAGTCTATTAGTATTAGTATAAGTATTGGCCCATTGTATATTCGGCCCATTATATATCCTATATAATCTTGATGTACCAAACATATTATTCATTCAATATACACAAACTTATATGGTATCAACCCTAACCGATCCACGATGCTTCCCAAAAAAAATTCGTTTAGTATTATTGTTTCTCGACCTTGTGTGTTGTCGAGGTGGGTTTGATTGTTTATCGACCAAGTGTGTTGTCGACCTTCCTTGTTTCGATTCCCTAAACCTTAAAACATTTGATTACCCAACCTATTTTTATTTGACCTTCAGTTCCTTGTTTTTTATTCGACCGTTTAAATTGTCTACCGTATTTTATTCAATTCATTAAATCACTTTGTTACCCAACTTGTTTTTATTCGACCACTTACTACAAAGTTTTGTGTTGACCAGTATTTTATTCGATCCATTAAATCACTTTGTTATCAATTTTGTTTTTTTTAGTATTCAATCAGTTTGTTAACCAAGGACGATTTATTAAACCCTAAACGTTCACTACAATGACTATGGATACAACTCCCCCCACGTCCTCACCTTATCGGATAAACTTATGGCGATGAATCACATGACTACTTTTGTTCCGATTAAGCTTGATGTTGATGAGATGAATTACTCATCATGGGTATATTATTTTTCTCACCTTTGTCATGGATATGGCATCTTGGATCATCTCGTTGATCCATTGGATCATCTCGTTGATCCACCTGCGTCCTCATCTACTACACCTCCTCCACCCCCGACTAAGGATGCGGAATGGCTCAAGGTTGACTTCATCATTAGGTCTTGGATCTTCTCTACACTTGCCTCGAATCTTCAAAAACGGTTGGTTGCTCTTAATCCCAAATCTGCCAAAGAAGCGTGGGTGTGTCTTGAGGGGATTTTTCAAGACAATAAATGCCCTTGAGCAATGGCTTTGAAGGCGGAGTTACATAATTTAAAGCTTGGGGACTTAACAATTGATGCATACTTTCAGAAAATTGAGTCAATTGCATTGGTTTTGAATGGTCTTGGTTCTCCTCTTAGTAACGATGATATTCGTTTGCACTGACGGCTTACCTAACACATTATGATGTGATTTCAACCGTTATTGCTAGTCGGGAACCCTTTTCAGATCTCAAGACGGTCCGTTCTTTGTTGACCACGCAAGAGATGCGCATGAAGTCTAAAGTTCAAGACTCGCTTGTGGATGCTACATCTGCTTCTCCTATGGTCTTGTTGGCAAATAATACTCCTTGGTGTCCGTCTAATCCGTTGGAAAAAGTAAACAAACCTTGTTTTTTGTTTGCTAAAGGTCATTGCCGTTTTGGCAAGGCGTGTCGATATCTTCACAATGGCGTTCATGGTAAGTCTACACTACTTCCTCGCAGTTCTGGTTCTGTGGATATGGATACCTTGCAAAATTTATTGGCTAAATTGGGTTTTACTACTTCACAAAATACCACTTTGCTCTTGTTCATATTTGCATACCATGCGAAGCCTACCCACACCGGCCCAACCTCCTAGCTATCCCACGCAGTCATTCCACTTGGCCTATTTGTATCCAAGCCCATCGGCCAGTGTATCCAAGCGTGCAGCAGCAGTTCACCATTTCACCATGGGGGTTCAATACCTATGGCCTGTCACCAGGAAGAGGTTCATACGTTCCAGGTTCACCGCAATAGCAGGTTCACTATGCTGCTAGTCCATAACAGGGGTTCTCTTTTGCGCAGGGGGTTCACCATCAGGTCACCAGCGGTGGTTCATTAATGCCAGGAGGTTCACCAGCAGGTCCACCAACGACCAGTTCACCACAGCAGCCTGGGGTTCCGCAAGGGACTTCGACAGGTCCAGCTTTTGGTTCAGTTTTTAACCTGGGTCAACTACTTGCGTCAGGTTCACAGGGTTCGGGTCAAGCAACTCTCTTGCCACATGATTTTGCTACTAACACTCTTCAGGACCCGTCTGCTGGAAATTGGAATATGGATACAGGTGCGAGCTCTCATCTTAATGATTTTGTGCATTGTCTTAGTGATATTCTTAATGAGTGCATTTATCCATCTGTCGCGGTTGGTGATGGGCGTTTCATTCCCGTTACCAACTTCGGTCATAGTATCTTGTCTACACCTTTTCGTCCTCTTCGTTTAAATAATATTTTAATACCCTGATATCGTCAAAAATCTTATTTCGGCGTCAATTTGTTCGTGATAATTATTGCCTTTGTTGAATTTGATCTTTTTGGTATTTCGTGAAGGACTTCATAACTCGACGGGTACTCCTCCGTTGTGATAGCACGGGTGATCTTTACCCTGTTACGAAGCCTTCTCCAATTCCTCAAGCATATCTTACCAGTCAGTATACGTGGCATCAACGACTTGGACATCCAGAAAGTGAAGTGTTGTGGCGTCTTGTGTCTAGTGATTCTATTTCTTGTAATAAAGAGAAGCTTCCCATTCTTTGCCATGCTTGTCACTTGGTAAACACCGAAGCTTCCGTTTGTTACTTCGTCTAGTCTTGTTACTTCTTGTTTTGACATTGTTCACTCGGATTTGTGGACTTCCCAATCAAGTCTTCTGGTTTAAGTATTATGTTTGTTTCTTGATCATTATTCTCAATATGTTTGGGTTTATCCATTAATGAATAAATCTGATGTTTTGTCTAAATTTTAGACTGTTTTAGTAGTTATGTTTGTACTCAGTTTAAGTGTGAAATTAAGTCGTTTCAATGTGATCATGGTGGTGAGTTTGATAATACTGCCTTTCATAAATTATTTTCAACCCATGGCATCCAATGTAGATTTTCTTGCCCCCGCACCTCTCAAAAAAATGGAAAATCTGAACGCATGATTCATACCATCAATAACCTTATTCGTACTTTATTGTTCCAAGCACATTTACCACCCATTATTGATTGAAACTCTTAATATGGCATTTATTTATTGAATATCCTACCTTCTCGTGCCATTAACAATGACATACCCTTTACCCTCCTTTTGGTGCTACACGATTATAGTGTCCTTCGTATTTTTGGATGCCTTTGTTACCCACATCTTGATACCAACCATAAATTAGGACCTGCGCACACCTGCATATTTTTGGGACATGCTGCCAATCATTTTGGCTATCGTTGTCTTGATCTAAATACCAACAAAATTATTATCTCTCGTCATGTTACCTTTGAT
Source organism: Chrysanthemum makinoi (assembly GCA_910596185.1). Taxonomy (NCBI): domain Eukaryota; kingdom Viridiplantae; phylum Streptophyta; class Magnoliopsida; order Asterales; family Asteraceae; genus Chrysanthemum; species Chrysanthemum makinoi. The sequence continues at coordinate 141,994,024 of OU343222.1, read as the reverse complement.
GAAACAGTTTTTCCGTTTCAAACCCATCCGTCCAAACCCACCCCCTCCTATGATTTTTTGAAAGATTCTTCCAATCTCATTTTAACCATTATCAACACCACCCCAATTGGTCCTACTTTAAACCCGATTCCTATACCACCAATTGATTTATCTACACCTCACGAACCAGTCAACATACCTACCTCCCCTGCCCCACCTACACCAACGCCAACGCCACATCCCCTAACCTGTCACACGACCAACGCAACGCCACCACATGTTGTATCTATACATCCCATGGTCACACGTTCTCGTGTCGAGACTACTCGTCCTAATCCTAAGTATTTTGGTCATGTGTCCACTGTTTCTCCGTCACCTAGGTCGTATAAGGATGATGATCCAAATTGGCGAAATGCTATGTTTGATGAATATAATGCGCTTATTAGGAATAAAACTTGGACTTGTCTACCTCGTCCTGCGGGTGTCAATGTTGTTCGGTGTATGTGGTTATTTCGCCATAAGTATTTGGTTGATGGCACTCTTAGTCGGTATAAGGCACGTCTTGTTGCCAATGGTAGCACAGGTGGAGGCGTAGATGTTGATGAGACTTTTAGTCCGGTTGTTAAGCCGGGCACCATTTGGACTGTTCTTAGTTTAGCTATTTCTTGACATTATCTTGTTCATCAGCTTGATGTCAAGAATGCATTTTTGCATGGTGATTTGGCTGAAACTGTTTATATGCATCACCACCGGTTTTCGAGATCTGAGCATCCGGATTATGTTTGTTTATTACACCGTTCTATTTATGGTCTTAAGCAGGCGCCTCGGGCATGGTTTCAGCATTTGTGCTTATATTCTTCTGTTGGGTTTACTTCGTGTGGTGTGATTCTTCTTTATTTATTTACGACAGGGTGATGATCTGCTTTTCTGCTACTATGTGGATGATATTGTGCTACTGCTTCCTCGATAGTTTATTACGGATTATTGCTTCTTTGCATAAGGAGTTCTCTATATGACAATTTGGGTGCTCTTAATTATTTTTTGGGTGTTTGATTCGCGTGACTCTTCGGGATGTTTTGTCATAGCGTAAGTATGCTATGGAGATTTTGGAGCGTGCACATATGGTTGGTTGTAACCCTTCTCGGACTCCTGCTGATGCTGAGTCTAAGTTGGAGTCTGATGATGATCGGTTTTGATCCTACGTTATATCGGAGTCTTGCAGGTTCTCTTCAGTATCTCACATTCACTAGACCTAATATTACTTATGCTGTGCATCAGGGTTGTTTATATATGCATGATCCTCGTGAGCCTCATTTCACTGCTCTCAAGCAGGATCTTATGGTATTCAGGACTTTGGCTTATGGTTTACAGTTATTTTCTTCTACTCTTGAGTCATTGGTTGCTTATTGGATGCTAATGGGTGGTTGCCCTACTACTGCCGGTATACATCAGGTTATTGCTGCTTGGCAACAACTTACTTTCATGGTCCTCTAAATGTCAGCCGACGATTTCTCGTTCCAGTCTTTGAGTATCGGGGTGTTGCCAATGCTGTTTTCGAGATATGTTGGCTTCAGAATTTACTACGTGAGCTTCATACACCATTTTCATCTGATACTATTGTTTATTGTGATAATGTGAGTGCAGTGTACTTGTCTTCTAACCTGTCCACATCAGCGTACCAAGCATATTGAGATTGATATTCATTTTGTTCGTGATTTGGTTGGTATTGGTCAAGTTTGAGTTCTACATGTTCCTTCGCGGTTTCAGTATGCTGATAATTTTACCAAGGGGTTACCATCTGCCTTGTTTACTGATTTTCGTGACAGCTTGAGTGTTCGGTCTCCTCCGCTCAAACTGCGGGGGGAGTGTTAGTCTATTAGTATTAGTATAAGTATTGGCCCATTGTATATTCGGCCCATTATGTATCCTATATAATCTTGATGTACCAAACATTATTATTTATTCAATATACACAAACTTACAAAGTCCACCTTAAATGATTAACAAATTAATGAATGTGTCAAAAACAAGATTCTTGGCTTATCATTCATGACAAGTATGCATGTACTTGACATGGATTATTATAGCTAATAACAAAAAAAAGAGCCAAAACATCAAAGAATTGTAACATGTAAAAATTCTTTGATTTTAAACAAGTAAATCCAAGACCTAGGATTTCAAAAGACTAAATTTTAAGACCCTTAGGGTCGAATTTTTGCAAGAAAAAAAAATGCCCCAAGGGCTTATAAAATTCAGATTAAGAAAACTAAAAAACAAGTTTTTAGGTCAATTTTACGTTTTTAAGGGGTATAACCTCTGTTGCAAAATCGGCCTAGGCCGATTAATCGCTAGGCGGTGATTAGCCGTTCGATTTTCATTAATCGGCCTTATTAATCGATTCTGACAAAATCGGATAAAAATCGGATTAATCGGCCTGGCGGCGATTAATCGGCAAAATCGAAGAAAATCGGATAAATCGGAAAAATCATTACGGTAAAATCGGCAAAATCGGAAAAAATCGGCAAAATCGGAAAAATTCGGCAAATCGAAAAAATCGGCTAGATCGGCCAAATCGGGCATATAGTTTCAAAATTTTATAATTTTATATATAAAAATTCCAATCCGATTAATCCCGATTAATCCCCTAACGATTAATCGCTAGGCCCTACCCGGCCGCCGGCTACCGCCTAGCGATTTTGCAACCTTGGGTATAACCCATAACATCAAACGATTGGCTTATGATGCCACTATTGGGATTAACAAACTAATAACCATTATTACCATGAGTACGCAGCGGATGGATCTAGTTTGATGAATATGGATTAACAAATAATTAACACGTAGTCACTAACCTCATATTACTTGAGTTGCTAGAACAAGTAATGTTCTTGAATATTTCTTGGATCGAAACAAAATAACAGCTATAATTAGTTTTTCTCTATTTTTGCACACACTAAAAGTTAACCAAGAACAAGAACGTTAGGATGCTATTACTTGCTTCACGATTGAACAAACGAGGCTACTTGGCTTTGTTCTTGGATCGGTGATCGAATCCCTAAAGATCTAGGGGTTGCCGATCGGTTTTAGTCAACGAGAGAGGGGTTTTTTGTTAGTGTTTTAGAGATTTCAAGGATTATTAAATACTGAACCAAGAGGTTCATTATATACTAAAAACCTAACTTGCACTCCAAGTCAAACACACCACCTTTTTCACCTATTCGGCCACCCACCCACCATGGGTTTCATGGGTTTGTTTTGGAATTTTACTAATTAACTAAGTCCATTACTTAGTAATTAGTTTAGCACAATAGTTAAATATGCTTCTAACGACCGTTAAATCATTTCGTGAAACATTACTTAATATAATTAATACTTCTAATATATTAATTACATTAACTAAAAGTTCTCTAAGTGTATACGTGTGTGCCTCCAATAGGCTCACATTGTTCTGGCTGTATAGTTACGGATATGACTAGAGCAAAGCCAATAGTTGTAGCTTGCCCTCATTGACATGCATATAAGCTAGAGACAGATACATTCTCAAATTAGAGTAATTAGCACGAAAGTCTGATCGAACTTCCTCTAGAGTCTCAAAACAAGAGGAGCGCAAGGAGATCGATTGATTATGTACGTAACAAGTAGTTGATAGTCCTTTAGCCCAAAAATCAAGTGCAAGGCTAACATCTAGATCATACATCGAGCTCTCTCCAAAAGATTACGATTCATACTCTCAGCTATACCATTTTTTGAGATGTCATCCTCACAGTGCGATGTTAGGCAATTCTTCGTTCTTGCAAAATTGTTAAATTCGCTTCCACAAAGCTCCATGTCTTTATCAACCTCTTGATTTGTTTTTTCAACACCTCGATGTTCATATTAATGAATATGAATAATTTATATAGTTTGAAAGTTATTTTGGATTGTATCTTGCACGTATTTCTTAACTAGAAGGACCGTGGAAATGACTTAACGAAAAAAGGACCTTGCATGCACTAGAATGACTAATGAGGATTAACTATGCCACGTGATGAAAGTTATATGAAATGATAAACATGCCCTTTAGTGTGAGTTTGATAAACACAGGATGGTCATTTCCCTCCCATAACAACATGTTACTAGTGTGTTACATGATATAAAGCTAAATGTTAAATAAACACTTTGCTTTTATTTATGTTTCAAATATGAACATTTGACCAAAATCTAAAAATTATAAGTTCTTAAAAATCAAAAATTATATTTTAAATAGTTTAACGCGTATGATAGTTATATATTTAGCTTAATGTTCTACCTAACTTTAAAATCAAAAAGTGTTTCATGTGTTGTTATAAACTTTCAGATTTTGCCCTTATACACACGAACTTTTTGTTTAACCAACAAAAAATTGTTTATTAACCGATATTAACATAATTTTCAACACTAATCTATTGTTACAAGTTTTGAATGCCATTTTCATGAAGAAAATTGGTTTTTATGATAGAGCTAAAATAAGAGTTAGATGAAGCGTTAAATAAAATGACTCGTATGTATATAAAAGCGCGTACCTACTAATGACAACTCATATTAAGATGTGGAAACGACATAAGCAAAAGAATGACTTGGACCTATCTATTTTGAAATCCAAATAACCTGATCAAAATAATCTAAGACTAAGTGTAATAACTCGTTCAACTCTCGGTCAGTCGGAGGTGCAACGTGTCGGCCCTTACTACGACGACCAATAGGGACGCGTCCCCTAGGGATGAAATAGAGATGTTGATCGCAAAAGCAACCGGCTTGTGTGCTTATTTGTGTGTGTTGGTATTTAACCTATTTTAACTAATAAAACAGAGTTTTTTTCAAGCATTCTAATTAATTTTTTCATAAATATTTTTCATAAGTAACTTTCAACCTCATGCTGACACGTGGATGCACTCTTTGTTTTGAAATCCTTCGCTAAAAACGTTTTGTGTTAATGCTAGCATACAGCTAATTATCGCAAGATAAGTTATAATTGAAAATTTTGTTACTCATTAATCAACCCATTCATTGTGCATGTTTGACCAGCAATTAATCTATCTTTGAAACCATATATAATAAACGAAATTTGAATAAGAGTTTATGATAATGATGTTATCAAGCCAGTAAACGCGTATTTGTTTATGGAATAAATCAAAACCAATTTCAACACTCACCCTAATTAGGGGACTCAACTAATGTGCCTCAATTTAAAATTCGAACTACGATATAATTTGTTATAAGTGATTCATTTGAAGAGCCATTTAGCAACGTACTCATTCTTCTACTCATGCATGTTCATGATGATGATCAATCTTCAATCATGCGATTTCACAATTCGGTGACATAATCATTCTTCTACTCACTTATGTATCGATACTAATTTTTCTTTTGAATCATTAGTAATTCGTTTACTTTGTTTGTGACATATGTAGTAACTTATTATCACAAATGGTTCAAGGTAAAATGTCGATGTTATTTGATTCTTCATTTCTAAATAGATGAAAAATATAGTATATTTCATTTGAATCTTCATTTCGAAAACACCAAACAACTTTTTGATGAAACCTAAATAATTAGGTTACATGAAAATCTTGATATTCATATATCTTAATAAACCGTATTATGTTACATGCACACAGTTTTCATCATACATGGTGATTATTTCATGGCATGGGTGAGGAGTCACGAACATGCCTAGCCTGATAAGCTTTGGAGTTAGTCAAGAAAAGTTTTCTTGCATGCGTAGTTGTAGTTTCATGCTTTCATTTTGTTATTTTCCCTTAATGATATTTTGTGTATTATATTTCTTTTTTAATTTCCAATAAATGATAAACACGTCAATTTGTTAATTGACTAACCAATTGATGCTGATCGACAATAGATGTTAGGGTCTTATGACCAAAAATTTATCTCGTGGTTAACCGATATTATAAACGAAATATATATAATCACATATTCGAGCCCACGGTTTGGGAACCTATCGAATTGATAAGATCCTAGGTCAGGCGCATATCGAAACGATGAAAAAAATCTCAGGCTAGAACTCTAAATTTGAGATCATTTATAATAAAAGAAGTATCATAATTTTCTTACTTGCAACTGTTACTAACTGAGTCCGAGTTCTTTGACCTACTCCCGACTTTTTCAATCGAGAAATGGATTTGATACGCTTCCCATGTATATGTTCAAATCGACATATCTTTGATGAACAGAATCATGCATCTGTACATGTGGTTCAAGCTAAGAATGTACATGTACCCTAAGGTGCTTAATATTAGAATTACCCTCACAAAGCCTTAATAATTAGAATGTACATGTGTACCTTAACTTTTTTATATGAGAATGTACATGTACATTCTAAATATTATATATATATAAAAAATTTAAGGTGGTAGCTCAAGCTAAGGATGCAATAAGGTGGATCATGAAAAAGTTCCAGTTTGTTGCAGTAGCTTTTATGTTGAGATGCACAACAAATGCTTATTACAAGTCTTTACATTATCACAACAAATCAAAGTGAACTACCATAAACTACAATATGTTTATATTTATTTTTTTATGTTCCATTTGAGTTATTTAACGATTGGTTGGATGGCAAAAGTTCAATATAGAACCAAAATTTACCATAGATCCAATCAACCAATAATAGCCATTCATTTTTTTATTATGATAAACTTTCACCCTTTTTTAAAAAATTAAATATCTCGCAAACCGTTAATCGTTAGCGATAAAATTATACCATCGTGACGAGAATTAAATTATCTTTCTATAGATATGCACTACTATATATTTTTAACAAATTTTTTCAAAATTTCGTCAACAAAAATCATATATGATTTGTGAAAATCATATATGATTCGATTTTTACGAATCATATATGATTTTTGAGAATCATATATGATTGTAAAAATCATATATGATTCGTAAAAATTGAATCATACATGATTTTTTAAAATCATATATGATTCGTAAAAATCATATATGATTTTTTCGAACGGAATTTTTGAAAAAATGTTTGTCGAAAATATGTAAAAGTGCATATCTATAGAAAGATAATTTAATTCTCGTCACGATGATGTATTTTTTATATTTTGAAGATTTACCGTTTGTAAGATATGTTGTTTTAAAAAAAAATGTGGAAAATGATTTTGTATTAATTTAAATAAAAAATAAAGGGTTATGATTGGTTCATTTGTTCTATGACAAATATGAGTTCTATATTGATCTCAACTCTTGGTTGGATTGTCCTGTGTGTTAACATTTGCAAATAATTTATTTTCTATCCGAAATATATACTCATTTATTTTGCTCTCATGTTTTAACGCATAATATATATCAACTTTATTTATTGGGAGGTGATTTGCACAGTCCTAAATATGATTGGGACACTAAAATTTTGAGTGTTTAGACATTTATATCTTCACATTATTTTTAGTTATGTTTATCATGTAAGGATATAAATGTCTAAACACTTAAAATTAGAATGTACCAATCATTTATAAGAATGTGCAAATCACCTCTCTTATTTATTTTGCTCTCATGTTTGTCAATATTGTTACGACTTATCCAATTATAAGTTTTTTTAATCGGCGAGCCAAACGACGACGTTTGCTACAGTGTAAACCCGATCTCAACCCGGTTGCATGTGAGTGGAAGCTACAGTGCTTATTCCATTTTCCTGTCGTTTTGAGTGTTACAAAAAGTGGTTCTTTGTCGTTTCGGGTAAGCAAAACCCGGATTACAAGAACACCGCCTCACTCTTGCTTCTTATTATACCAACGTTAAAAAAACCCAAAAGCCCAGAAACTTCAAGAAATAACTCCGGGTTCAGATTTGACCACTTGCATTTACACCTCTCCAACCATCAACTCTATCCAAATAAGGTACACGAATTACTGAATTTATTTTTATTTAGGGGTTTATGGAATTGCCTGATTAAGGTTGTTATCAAGTATTGATTGAGTCACTCCGTTCATCAACTATGATTGAGTCACTCCTTTTGCTTTTATGGGTATGCTTTTTCTATACATACCTGATATCTAATTTCTGTTGGTTTATGTTACTTGGTGGCAGGTTGGATGATGCCCATAAACTGTTTGATGAAATGTAAAAAAATATTTGTTGGTCTTAATTGTATGTCCCATATGAAATGATTATAATGGGTAATTGAGTTTTACCACTTTCTTTTTGGTAATGCAGGAGAAGGAGCTATTCAGTAGAAGTGCGCCGATTACAAAGATCTTCAAGTGCTCAATCTGTATGAGTGGATTATGTGTTTGGCGGCTTTTAAGCGGTGTCTTGGTAAGCTTATTTAAGGGCCTATTAATTTTGTGTGTTTGCTGTTAGGATCAGCATTAGTAAAGTGAGTGGATTTGGTTGTTTATGTGATTAAGGGGCGTTTGGGAACTGGGATTGGTTATTAAAACTTAAGCTGCTATATGTGCCTGATGATGGATGCTTGATGAAGGGTGCGACAAGTATTTAATGAAATGGGTTAGAGAAAAAAAACAATTAGAGGTATGCTATAATCTATTAATAAGCTCCTTACTTTGTTTTTGATTATGGTGTAAACAAGATATCTTACGGGTAAAAATATGATTACAATGGTACCTAGACTAATTGGCAGTGAACCCTTTATTAGAAAATGTGATATTTTTAGCCTAAGCACATATTTTGTTTAGTCATATTCATCAATGTCATAGTTACATTTTGTAAAACCATCTTTGTATTCCCATGTAAACCATTTTCTCACTCTTTTAGCGGTTAACGTTATTTTTAGAGTTATTCAATGTGAGTATTGGGCCATTGGCCAGTTAAACTCATATCGTTTATCCCTTTTGACCGGTGATTCAGTTTGTCCATTTGGTCACTAATACTTGAAAAGGTTTTAAAATTGTCCTGTAGCTTACTTGGTTTTCTGATTGCACCTGTAGAGGTTCGATCTTGGCAGGGTAACCAGGTAAGGTTGCAGCCATGGCGGGTGGATCCTCTTTTTCGATCCTTAATCTTCGAGCCTCGAGTTATACATAATAGTAATGGGTTTATTGGCTTTGATTGAGTTGAATATGATTCCATTTTCTTTTGGTTTCTTAGAGGATAATGATGATGTCGTTGTTTGCAAGAGGTTGTTGTGGCAAGTTTGGGCCTGTTCGATTGGAGCTGAGATTGTCTACGCCTTGGCTAGGCAACTTATTATAGTTGCATCCATGGGGGATGTATCATGTTTGTCCGTTTTTTGGCCAAAATATAGGCTCATCTGCCAAGTTGTAGCACACTCACATTCTCCCGGGTTGAAATCGGGTCTTCACTGTAGCATACGACGTCGTTTCTGACATCGATTAAAAAAGATTATAATTTATGTTTATGAGATGCAATTGATGGTGATAAAGGTTGTAGTAGGCTGTCATAAGTCTGAGTACATTCGATAAAGCTGAGATTATCCGCATCTTGGTATGGCAACTTATTATGGTTGCAACCATGGCGTATTAATCCTCTTTAGTCGATTGTTCACACGTATCAGGCGATAGTGGGTTTGGAATGCATACTAATCCCAATAATGTTTTCTGGATAGGCTGTGATGATTGTTGTGAACTGAGCGACATTAAATGTGTCGATCAAGATCCGACTGTAACTAGGCAAGGCAATGACCGGATGCCATAGCATATATATATGCCGTGCAACCGGGTCTATTTGTAGCCGTTGCGGAATTCGGACATTTCAGTCACTTGACCACTATATACATATCTGAGCCTAATCATTTGTTGCACCACAATTAGGTGTGTCCGGGATTATGTTTGCAAAACTGAACATACGTTTGGAAAATGGAGTTATTAAAAAAATTAACAGCTTATCCCACTAAAAAAATGATATTGAACTTGATTACAATGTGCATCTTAACATGTCACTTACAGTTTCTTTCATTTTTTTCCCAAAAGGTTATACATAATTCATGCCGATGTTCCTCAATGGTCACAAGGTACTTTCTTTCCCTTGATATAAATTCTACCTTTGTTATGTTGCTCAGAAGATTTTACGCACTTGCTGATTTTAGGTAATAAGGACGCTAATGTGATGTGAAGCAATTTATCCGGAAATTAACAGGTAAAATGCATATTAGTCAGTCAAAATGTTTATTATTTTTTTTCTTGAATCTTAGACTGTTTTGAGCATCTTGAGCTACAACTGCTTGAGCTTTTTCGCCTATGAGCTTATCAAATATCAAGTTGAGCTAATGGAATTGGATGAGCCATATGGTCATCAACTTTTTTAGATTAAGATTAGCTCATGAGACAGTTGAATAAGCTTGACCCAAACAGCCCCATAGATATCAGATGTGCATTTTCGGTACCTTCTATGATACATGGTTGCTTTCTATTTGAATACAGGTTTGTTGATACACGTGACCGTTATTAACAGTGAAATTGAGCAAAAGGATAGTAACAACGATAGTGAATAGTGAGGTTTACAGATGAAGAATGTCCCTGCAAAAGCTTGATTTTCTTTATCTGTTTTGTTTTTTACAGAAGGTACATACGGTGTTTGCAGGGTAGGTCACGAAATATGGTCAAAGGTGCTGCACGTTTGGTGGTTATCTTCGGCATACAGAATCGACCATAAAGAGACTGCAAGGATCCTCATCATTTCGGTTTGTGGTCTGATGGTTATGCCCTATTCTGGACAAAGCGGTATGCATAGAATACTTTTAAAGTCACTTTTTAACTCCTATAGGTTGAAAATTGTTGGTTTGCTTTTATTTAAAGAAAAAAGGCACCTGAAAATAAGCAACCCAAAACACACCCATATAGAGTAATGTGCCCCGCAAAGCAAGTGCATATGGTCAATATATGCTTCTAAGAAGAATTGTAACATTTGCATAATTGATCGTCATTTTCTTAATTAATCTTAGCCTTCCAGAAGTTCAAAAACTCAATTATATAGAACTCATTTTTGATTATACTGAATTCTTGAAATGCGTCGGTATTATATGTATGCAAACTGTTTGATACAATCCATCCAGTCGAAAAAAGAATATCAGTTCTAAAAAAAGTGGGCGTCGTTGTGTGTGTGTGGTTTCCGGCAAAGCGTGCACGGTAGTCTTCATGGGTGTCACTCCGGTTCGGTATGTCACTATCTGTTGATTTGATGTAAGTTCACATTAACAAGTTGCATCCTTTATGATGTTAATGTTTTGTGCAGGTTTTATTGAGGAATCGAATATTGTGGACTCATGTATTACAGGTACTTCCATGTTTTTTTTAGAAGTGTTTAAGTTACATTTTGGTTGGTGATATAGGTGTTTTTGCATAGGTTGTTACATTTTTGGGTGGATGTAGTTCCAAGGTTTGTCTATCACAAGTATGACTAATGAGCTTTTACATTATATGATATATCTCAGCCTAAAAAGGGCAGTCACGCTAAAGTTTTAACTTCGATCTAAAAGTTTTTGTGAATGTTTATCGATTTGATGATTGAATGAAACAGGCAAACACATTGTATCAAACAAGAAAGTCTTAGCTTCGATCTTAAAGGTTTTGTAACTGTATCGATTTGATGATTGAATGAAACAGGCGAACAAGGTGTATTAAACAAGAAAGTCCATCTCAAGAATGTAATGTTTCCTGCTGATTTGACATTCCTGATGAAGTCAAGAGCATGTGAAATCAAGTTTCACAAAAAAGGGGTAACCCAAGTACATATTGAAATGTCAAATTACATGAACAGGTTATATGATAACATGTTACTTAGTCAACTTTGTCAATTACCTGCCTTTTTATAATGAAAAGTGTGTTACAATTCTGTGTCCTACGATGTTTGTGTGGTTCACATATAAGTTGCCAAGCCCTCGCGTCTGCCTCTTAGGCTGTAAACAGCAGCAGCCATGATGTAACCGAGCCTACTTTCTTACGGCGAAGTACCCCCAAAATGTGTCACATTTTGCAAAACCGATCCTATTTTATACGTTTAGCATAAAAATTAAACGCAAAAAACCCGCCGCAACGCGTGGGTGCATCATTCTCGTTATATATCATTTCACATGTTTTTTAATCAAGCTTACCCTTCTTCTCTTTTACTTATATAATACTTCGATCGACGACCTAACTTTCGAGTACAAGAACTATCATGCATTGTTACAGGGCGCAAAATCTAAAAAAGGGGTTGCAAGCATACACATTGTTTTTCTATAGTCAAACTTATTTGTTTAAAGTTTCTAAATCCAATATACATATGGCAAATAGTTGATAGAAACTCCATGTATCTAATTGGTTATTAACTATCAATCAAAAGACGTCGAAAAGTAAATAAACACACCTTTGGATCCCGCAACAAAAACAAGTTCATCAAAACCAAAAACTAAGTTATGCACTTATGCAACTTTATTTATATATGTTTATTTGACTATTTGTCTCATTACACATATGTTTCATTTGTACTAACTTTGTGTTTCTAACTGCGTATAATCTATGTGTTATCTTGTAACGGCTAATTACATAATAATTAAGTCATTATTTATTTTTTTTTACCTCTCTTTGAAATCTCTTTAAAATACCCGTGAATTTCACGGGTCTTTTAGCTAGTTTAAAATATATTGTTGTGGGGTATGTTTTTGTGGTGTAGATCTCCTTGTTACACTAACTTGGTCACTAAGTGGTCTTGAAAAGAGAAAACTAAGGTGGCATAGGGGATTTCGCTCTCTTCATGATCCTTAGACTAGAGATAGTAGTGGTCACACCTTCTCACATTTCACATCAGCGTCACCTCAGTTTTCTATCTCTATTCACCTCCCTCACCTTCCTCTTACCTTTGACCCCAGTAGTCACCACTCCCTCCCCTTTCAACCTTTTTTTCAATTAAAAACTTTTATTCATAAATTAAAAATATTACATAGATAATTAAAAACGTAAATATACGAAATTAAAAACATTACATAGATTATTAAAAACGTAAACGTACAAAATAAAAAACATCATAAATTTAAAAAAACTGAATTAAAACATCACGAGAAAGGTGTTCCACCAAATCAACACGAAGGTTTTGATGCACTTGTGACAATCTTATTTGTCTGATAACTTATAGCACTTGTTCTTGGGGTCATAAGAGATCGCCCGGTTGATGTGCTTCCTCCGGATACCAATCGGGAGATATTGCCTTCCCTTTGTCTTTTTCGAATCATATTATGTAATATGATGCATATATACATCATATTCCTTATTCTTTCCGGACGTGTCAGTCGAACATGATTGGCTAATGTGTAACCACCCGCATTTTTAGGTTACTTTTCATTTTCGAGAATTTACTATTCACATTTACTATTCACATTCACTATTCATCTTGTAAAATTTTTAATCCACATTCTCGTAAGATAAATTATTTTAGTAATAACCTGAGAGTTCGACCATCGTTAGATCATTTTCGCAAAAGTTATTAAGTAAACATCGTTTTAAAGTTTCGTTTTAGACGGTCCACCGTTTAAACATCACACGCATAACGAAAATCAACTCTGACAATTTTCCTCGCATCAGATAAATTTTTAGATCACTCATGATTAATTTGAGAATTTTTAAGATTTATTATTTTTAATATTACCAAATAGGCCCAGCGCAGAACAAAACTAAACTTACGTTTTAAACAATTTTACTTACATCCAGACTTAACGATTCCTGCACTATGTTTCTAATATGTTTTTGACACTTTTACATTTTTTGTAAAAGTCAAACATATTTCCCTCCTCCTTTGACCATAAAGGAACTAACCTTATACGTTCTACATTTTTGCATAAATCGCGTAACTTTTAAAGTTCACAAATAACTGTTAAGTTATCCCGCGTATGAATAAAACCACATTTTGACATCTCATATAATTTTTAGACTAATTTTAGTCTACTCTAAATAAATTCACAGTCGTTTCCCTGAAATTTCGTTCTTTTCCGATAAACTGCGAATTACGCGTTTTTGACCCGTATTTCTAGCTTTAAGCAGCGTTTTTGCACCCAATGAGACTTATCACCCATTTTATATTTTTATATGGAGTATAATGATGAGTTTCATCATTCCTACAAGTTTCGTATTTTTACGATACCCGGTTTTACGTTTTATGGCTTAACGACTTACGGTTGGCATTTAACGGAACCAAAACTTACTCTAAACTCAAGATAAGATCAAAAATAACCACCTAAATCATCTTATCATGTCTTGGCGACTTAGGGGGATTCATCATTTTGGTGGCATCATCCTAACCATGGTTCATTTAGATCTTTACAAGTGTCCTAACCTAACCATGGTTAATAATTAACCCAATATATGGTTAACCAAACTTACCCTCCTATAAATAGCAAGTGATATGAATCCTAAGAACCCTCACAATCTTTTTTGGGTCTTTCATATCACAAATCATACATATCTTCCATCATTTGATCCATAAACTCCAAGTTTATGCAAGGAAGTTCCAAAGATCAAGCTTCTACATCAAATCTCTAGCAAGTTTAAGTGATCTTCTTGAGTTTAAATCCACTCAAGTCACTTAGTACTTCATCACCAACTCTTCAAGTTTGCAAGGGTGCCAAGGTGTGGAAAGCTAGCTCAATCCAAAGTCTTAAGCGATCAATCAAAGTCCGATCCTTACTAAGTTACTCCATTCTTATTGAAAGCCAAAAGTTGTAAGCAACTTATCACCACCATCATCTCATCTTTATTATTCATAATCTTAACTATTTCATGCTATATATATAGTTACTATGTTGATTTATGATGTACATATACTCAACCACTTGTTTTAATTCACATAATGTCATAAAGGTAACAAACTAGTAAACTAGTCATATTCTACACATGTGAGACCATTAAAAACAGTAACATAAGGACTTTCTAACTTACATAATATGGTAGACAAGATAAAAAGGTAAACATAGCAATTTGAATCACCCGAAACGGACAAACAAGTCAAAAGTTATAAGTAAAAGAAGTTAGCGAAACCTAAACGCCAAAACTACCATGTACAAGCTGTTTTCAGTTCTGTCTTTTTAAAAGTGGTACTTCTGGTCCGAATCATCAAAACGTTAAAACACGAAAGTTTTCCGTAACGACGTTTTCCTTCACTTTCAAAGAAGCTCGGGCCTTGAAAACGCATAAATAGGCCAAAATATTTCAAAAACAGAAACTGCCGTAAATATAGTCTCACAACTATACTTTTGTCACAACTAAAAGCAAACCAAGAGGCCTAATGGCCATAAGCCAAGACCACGGCTACGGCTAAGGTCAAGATTGAGTCTCAAGACCATGGTAGTCAAGACCAAAGTCACGGCGAGGCCATGGCTAAAGCCTCAAGGCTTGTTTGCCCAAGACCGTTAACTAAGGTAATCATATTTATGAAACGACGAGAACTTGTAAGAACATGATAAACTTATTTATATAACAATCTTCACTCAAAACATATATTATATCTACTAAGTGCTACAATAGTAGGGAGCTTCATGTGAGGGGTTCATTTGAGTAAAATGTATCGACGAGTGCTCGGATTTACGATTTAAAGTGTCCTAGCTCCTCGAACGTTTACTGCATGACCTCTGAATTATGATGGCCCGAACAGAGATACGATATCTATAAACTAAATACGTTTTCACAACTAGACCATTTCTATAAATGACATACACAAATACCATGTACTACATCATGATCAACATAGAGACGTATATAGGATGGTTTATGTTTTCCTAAACATTGTTCCAAACCTAAGTCGCAACATCCTATTTTAGGTTGCTCGTAGAAGTTCTCACAGCATATCCATCATGCTCATTATACATTTGATATCATTTACTCTGAGGTGAGTTCATAGCCCCACTTTCTATTACTTAATTGTTTTACAAACCCTTGGGGGAGATACATGCTTTATTTTAAGAGAAAATTTCTTAAACGAACAAATTCTACTGTTACTTTACATATATGAACCTTGCGTATACACTTTTCTAAAATGAACTTTTCAATATTATCCATTAGATTCCTATCGTAATACTTTTTAAACCGTACACGTGTACAAGGAATTCTTGGGCGTGGGCGAGGCGAGAACCTAGGCGAATGAGTGTCTAGGGCGAGAAGTTTGGGCGTGGTACAAACTAGGGCGTGTACAACTACTTCTGATCGTGCCCTGGGCGAGAGACTAGTGGCCTTGGCGTGTGTGTGGGCGTGTGCCTAGGCGTGTGTTTGGTGAAATCATTTTTCTACTCCCACACGTGAATATCATTGTATTAAAAGTAATCTTATCCATAGCAATCACCGACTTCAACATCTCAGCAAACACATCAGCCGCATCTTTCAATCTCCCAGCTTTTCCATATAAATCAATCAAAGTATTATAAGTAGCAGTCAACCGAGGCTTTTGAACATAGCCTTCAACATCAGGTTTCACCACACTCTTCGTATGATCTCGTCCACCAGTCCTAAAAAGCTCAGTCCACAAAAACCTTGTCAAACTAATCGGTTCCAAACACAAATCCACCATAGATTCCAAATCCAAATCACCCAACTCAAAAACCTAGGCGTGGCCTGGGCGAGAGCCTGGGCATGGACCTGGGCGTGGGCTAGGGCGAGGATTTGATGTGTATCAGATGTGTTCTTAACTTTCGTAAATAATTGTTGCACCTTCAATGGCTTCAACCAGATCTTATCAATCAGGAAAACTGAATTGAGTAATGGATGAAAGTGTTGTGGGTAATGATAATCTTCCTAATCTATATCTATTTGAGATCTTAATTAATTAAATCTTGGGTGATTTAGGATTTGTTGGGTTTTATATTATAATTTTAATGTTTTTTTTGTTGCGTTTGTAGGAGTAAATGTTCAAAGTGGAGAAGAAGTTGCTGTTAAGTTGGTATGTTTGTTTATGCGAGTAGATATTTGATGTTATACTTATAATCTACTTGTTGTTACTTTGTGTTTTGTGGAAACTGTTTATATCAAGTTATCAGTCGTAAATGTGACTTTTGGTGTTTGTTGGAGTATAATGGTTTCATAGAGTATCTTTGTTTAAGGCTATAGGGAGTTAAAAGATATGATCGCTAAAGCCAACATGTTTGAGGCTGCATATTTCAAGAAGAAAACCATGATAAAAGAATGTTTATAAAAGTGTTGTGGGGCAATTGGAAAAGGAGTCTCATAAAACATTCTTTCCGCATATGGTATGATTGTGACATGTTTATAAAAGTGGTATATGGTATGATTGTGACATGTTTATAAAAGTGTGGGGCAATGAAAAACAAAAATGACATGTTTTGGTCATTTTGGTAAAGTGTAAGAAAAAAGTTCACTTTAGCATAATCACTATATATATGGTTCATTTTCGTAATTTGCTTTTATTTTAAATCGAACACATTGCTTTCAAACTGTATGCTTATCTGAATGTATTATTTGCACTAAGTACCACTATTGCCAATCTTAAGTCCCTACTATCATGAACCATTAATCACTTGTGAGTGAAGGCGAATATTGTGGATAGGCCTATTGGGATTGACGAATCCCGTTTTTGTTGACCGGGTAGGCAAACAAACGCACTATATTTGAACATCTATAGGTTTATTGGCAAATTACCTATTAGGGCAACTGTTACTATTATATCAATTTATATTGACAATCTGTTAACGTTTTCGGTATCATGAGCTTAGTGCAATAATATCTCTTTTGGTTTTCAAACCATTGGTGTGAATTTATAACATCGGCTAAATATAGCCTAATCACCTATATTTAACCTAGGGATAGTGGAACAAAGTCTGATTAACTATGTTCGACTTAAATTTTTCAAACACAAATAACAGTTATACAAGGGTTATATTCAGGTTAATTTCCTACTTAAACTCGATAAACCACCAGAATTCATTAAAAAGATCTAGAGACACGATATTGTCTTACCACTCAGCAAAATCTTAACATCTTATTTATACTACCTAATTTTATTCTTGAAATTTTCATACATGGGATAATCCTAACTACTATCTTGGGATTGTCATCAAATCTTCTCGTCATTTCTTAGAAGTACTAGCCTGATTAGGTTTCAAGGATATCATTCCGCCATATTTCTTTAAAAAATCACTTTTGATTTTAAAAACAAACTTGACATCTCTACCTAAGAATAATGGTAAGCATACGCTACACTCTTCTAATCATCAACATATCAGTTCATTATCTGAACCCCATTGAAATCCATTATGTAAAACTTCACTGTACCATGTTTCTTTCAAACACTCGTAGACAGAAACACTATAGCCTTCATCCCGAAACCACCTAAGACATGATCAACTTTGGAAATGGTTTGGATAACCACTTGCCACTAGCAAGACTTTCCTACAACAATTATCACATAATTATAAACTATTTCACATCAACAATATCTTACACCTTTGATTAACAACAGTTACCCTAACAACAACAAAACTATTCCATTTTGAGGCACTATATAGACGAAAGTGTTAGTTACCATTTGCTGAACTAAGGTGTCAGAGATCACCCACGAAACAACTAAGGAAACCATACAAATACAAATTACGCTCCATGCCGCACACTATCACCAAAAAACTCCATGTTAGAAATTAAGGTTTTATTGATAGCCTCGATACAATAAGATATGATTCGTTTTGAGAATCGGGAAAAACCAAACTTTAGGTATATAGAACTCTATAAGATTTTAACAAAACCCTTTAGGTTATCAACTTAAGCCACATGGTACATGATATGTGCAAAAACACATACCTTTTCTTTATCAAAATAGACCCAAAATAACCAAGAAAAAGCCGTTTATGCTTAATATTTGCGTGTTTCTTGAGTTTATGCATGTGCAGGTACGGATATGACAAAACAGACAAAAGAAAGCCAAAACCTAAGAAAACTGACGAGAGAAAGAAGAGTGCAAAAGCCGATCTTAGGGATGCTATCTCTGGGATTTGGATGATCAAAAGTGTAAACTACGGAGTTCTGATCACTATTTGGGAGTTTTTCACAATTTACCCTTCATTTTACCATTTTACACGAATACCCCTCTTTTATCCCATTATGTCACTTTACACCCTTCAACTTTCACAAAATTACACATGTCACCCCTCATACATTTGTACTTAAACCTTTTCACAAATACACCTTTGGTCCTTGGTGATTTTTAAATTACATGAAGGGTCCTTGTGATCTAGTATGTTTATGTTAATAATCCAAAGTCCAAACCATTACTTTGGCCCAACATTTATCCCAAGTCCAAAGCCTATCCACCCTTAAATAATCCCACCCGTATTCCACTTATCTAACCGGTCATAGTCCAATCCCCAAGTCAAATAAATAAATAAAATACCAAACCCAGTATACCCAAGGCGCCAAAAAAAAGCAAGGGTAAAACCCATTTCTTGTTACCATCCCAATCACCCAATTACCCTGATTAACCCGTACACTTAAGTGATGTTCTAGAAGGGTCGACACGTTGTCGAGTGTGTGACGATGGGATAGCCAGCATGGCAGTTTAGAGGCTCCTGATTGGTTTTGCCACATCACACTATTGATCAAACGGCCAAGAATGCTTTGGATGACAAGATGATGAGATCAATGGACTAAAATCAAAGTACCAGAACCTTCCCAAGCCTCAGCTCTGCTATTTATACCCTCCTTCAGTCACAAAGAAGCTTGTCCAGTTTTTCATGCTTTTAGATTAACTGTTACCATTTTAATTTTCTGTCTTGTTCATTATTTTTCAAGTTAGTTGTAATTTCACTATTGTAATTTCATTTGGATTTATAAAATTTCAGTTTTCCTTTTCAATTCAAGTATAATTTGTAATTTACATTGGATTTCAATTCTGTTTTATGATTAAGAGTCTTAGATTTCTGCTAATGGAAGCTCACATAAGCTTTAAAGAGCTTTTGTGAGCTTATTGTGGATTTAAATTGTCCTTAATTCATGTTTTTGTAAAAAGTCAACGAAAGTCAACTTTTAGAGTCAAAATCCATTTAAGCTTAAATTCTGTTTTGAGGATGTTAAGTTGATGAGTTTCAAGTTAATTTGAATTTATGGATTGAGTTGAGTGAGTTTTCATTGATTTTCATATGTAAATCTGTAATGTGTCGTTTTTAAGGGGCGTTTGGATTTAGAGATTAGAGGCATACTTAGTTCCATTCTTATATGATTTAGTTCTGAGTAATTGTGCGATTTGGCTTTAGTTCTTTGGTTTAAGGTTTGCAAGCGCAATTTCTGTCCATTATTTCTGCTGCACACAACTTCTCAATATCAGGTTTCACTTTCTACTTTGTAGGTTGATATTTGGTATAGAGTTGAATTTAAGTTGATGTTGTTCATTGATAGAGTAACTCACTGTATTGGATTCTAGTTTAGATTGCTATGTTAAGTTTTTATAATGCTTAATTTGATGCTAAGTTGTACTCTCGCCACTTCAGTTCATAGATGCATTAGCTAGTCCATATCACTTAAAGCTAGCCGTTTGTCCTCTTGATGATATGATTTAAATTCTTATATTCCTTTAAGCTTATTGCCATTTGCCGTTTATGTTCTTTTGAGAGCTTATTCAGATTGTTTAGGTAGCTTAATGCAGCTTGTCATAGCCTGCACCTAGTCTTATATTTTTGCCTCAGTTTCATTGTGTCCCATAGAGCTCTTAGTTTTGATTTTTAATTTCTTCATAGATAATCCTTTTAGGCTGAAATTTTAGACTTAAGTTCTTTGGTTGGTTGTGGACTCCATGGCCATTTTAGTTTATTTTTAGGAATTTCTCTAGCTATCTTAATCTAGGCTTAAAGTAGGTGATTAAGGGCCGTTTGGCATAGTAGATTTAGAACTTGCTTTTGTGCTTAAATGCTTATAGATTGTGCTTTTAAGGTTGAAAACAGTTGCAATAGCTTAATTCCAGTTAGTGTAGGTTAGTTTTAGGAGTAGGTAGCTTATAGTGGCTTATTGTTGCTTCTTGCTTATTTTTAAGTGTTTATTCTCATCAGTAGTGTGCCCAAATCATATCTCCTATACTCCATAGTTGTTTCTGTTAGTATTTTATAATTGACTGGAAGTTTTCATAATTTTCCAAGCTTATTTGCTATTTTTCTGCATTTAATTTCATTTTCTAGCATTTTTAAATAGCTTTTAATCCAAATAATTCAGAAAAAGGTCAGAAAAATAAAATTTCAATTTTCTCAGTTTTAGAAAAATAAAAAAGTCATAAAAAGTATTTTTCCTGAATTTTCTTAGTTAAAATAGATTTTCTAGCATTTTAATTAGTTTTAAATAGTATTAAATTCATAATAAATAGAGAAAAAGTCAGAAAAATGTGATTCCAGTTTCTAAAATTCTTTTTAGTTATATTAAATTTTTTAAAAATAGTTTTATAAATTTCTTGCAAGTTTTCCTAATTTCTAGCATTTTAGCTCTATTTTAAATGTTAAAAGTTAGTTTTTAATTCAAAATAAATCAAGAAAAAACTAAAAAAAATTAGTTTTAAATTTCAAATAATTTTTAAATAACATTTTTAGCTGTAGAAAAATAATAGTTCATTTTCATGGGTTAAAAATAGATTAGTTTGCATTTTATTCACGTTTTATTAATTACGTATTTTACGTTTTTAGTTATAATTTGCATAATTAGTCGTAATTACTTGTTTTCATCATAGATTCTGTAGTTTTAATTGTTTTCCCTTATTATTCCTTGCACCATAGTTTAGATATCCCCAAATTTCCTTTTTACCCATTCGAATCCCGAATCACGCGACGTGAGTTGTTAAACTCCATTCATCCCTCGTTGGGAAAACGACCCGGGAAATACATACCTTTGTATTTCTTCGGAATATATCTATGTACTGAAAACGACAAATCAGTACATAATACATTCTATGACCAAAAACTTGAGAACATAAAGATTAGAATTCGGCGCATACATCCACATTTCCCTAGACAATTCAACATCGAGTAACACACCCTGAATTCCGGGACGGAATTCCCATTAAGGGGGTGAGACTGTAACCACCCGCATTTTTAGGTTACTTTTCATTTTCGAGAATTTACTATTCACATTCACTATTCATCTTGTAAAATTTTTAATCCACATTCTCGTAAGATAAATTATTTTAGTAATAACCTGAGAGTTCGACCATCGTTAGATCATTTTCGCAAAAGTTATTAAGTAAACATCGTTTTAAAGTTTCGTTTTAGACGGTCCACCGTTTAAACATCACGCGGATAACGAAAATCAACTCGACAATTTTCCTCGATCGGATAAATTTTTAGATCACTCATGATTAATTTGAGAATTTTTAAGATTTATTATTTTTAATATTACCAAATAAGCCCAGCGCAAACAAAACTAAACTTACGTTTTAAACAATTTTACTTACATCCGACTTACGATTCTGCACTATGTTTCTAATATGTTTTTGACACTTTTACATTTTTGTAAAAGTCAAACATATTTCCCTCCTCCTTTGACCATAAAGGAACTAACCTTATACGTTCTACATTTTTGCATAAATCGCGTAACTTTTAAAGTTCACAAATAACTGTTAAGTTATCCCGCGTATGAAGAAAACCACATTTTGACATCTCATATCATTTTTAGACTAATTTTAGTCTACTCTAAATAAATTCACGGTCGTTTCCCTGAAATTTCGTTCTTTTCCGATAAACTGCGAATTACGTGTTTTTGACCCGTATTTCTAGCTTTAAGCAGCGTTTTTGCACCCAATGAGACTTATCACCCATTTTATATTTTTAGATGGAGTATAATGATGAGTTTCATCATTCCTACAAGTTTCGTATTTTTACGATACCCGGTTTTACGTTTTATGGCTTAACGACTTACGGTTGGCATTTAACGGAACCAAAACTTACTCTAAACACAAGATAAGATCAAAAATAACCACCTAAGTCATCTTATCATGTCTTGGCGACTTAGGAGTCATCATTTTGGTGGCATCATCCTAACCATGGTTCATTTAGATCTTTACAAGTGTCCTAACCTAACCATGGTTAATAATTAACCCAATATATGGTTAACCAAACTTACCCTCCTATAAATAGCAAGTGATATGCATCCTAAGAACCCTCACAATCTGTTTGGGTCGTTCATATCACAAATCATACATATCTTCCATCATTTGATCCATAAACTCCAAGTTTATGCAAGGAAGTTCCAAAGATCAAGCTTCTACATCAAATCTCTAGCAAGTTTAAGTGATCTTATTGAGTTTAAATCCACTCAAGTCACTTAGTACTTCATCACCAACTCTTCAAATTTGCAAGGGTGCCAATGTGTGGAAAGCTAGCTCAATCCAAAGTCTTAAGCGATCAATCAAAGTCCGATCCTTACTAAGTTACTCCATTCTTATTGAAAGCCAAAAGTTGTAAGCAAATTATCACCACCATCATCTCATCTTTATTATTCATAATCTTAACTATTTCATGCTATATATATAGTTACTATGTTGATTCATGATGTACATATACTCAACCACTTGTTTTAATTCACATATTGTCATAAAGGTAACAAACTAGTAAACTAGTCATATTCTACATATGTGAGACCATTAAAAACAGTAACATAAGGACTTTGTAACTTACATAATATGGTAGACAAGATAAAAAGGTAAACATAGCAATTTGAATCACCCGAAATGGACAAACAAGTCAAAAGTTATAAGTAAAAGAAGTTAGCGAAACCTAAACGCCAAAACTACCATGTACAAGCTGTTTTCAGTTCTGTCTTTTTAAAAGTGGTACTTCTGGTCCGAATCATCAAAACGTTAAAACACGAAAGTTTTCCGTAACGACGTTTTCCTTCACTTTCAAAGAAGCTCGGGCCTTGAAAACGCATAAATAGGCCAAAATCTTTCAAAAACAGAAACTGCCGTAAATATAGTCTCACAACTATACTTTTGTCACAACTAAAAGCAAACCAAGAGGCCTAATGGCCATAAGCCAAGACCACGGCTACGGATAAGGTCAAGGTTGAGTCTCAAGACCATGGTAGTCAAGACCAAAGTCACGGCGAGGCCATGGCTAAAGCCTCAAGGCTTGTTTGCCCAAGACCGTTAACTAAGGTAATCATATTTATGAAACGACGAGAACTTGTAAGAACATGATAAACTTATTTATATAACAATCTTCACTCAAAACATATATTATATCTACTAAGTGCTACAATAGTAGGGAGCTTCATGTGAGGGGTTTCATTTGAGTAAAACGTATCGACGAGTTGCTGGATTTACGATTTAAAGTGTATTAGCTCCTCGAACGTTCTTGCATGACCTCTGAATTATGATGGCCCGAACAAGAGTAATGCGATATCTATAAACTAAATACGTTTTCACAACTAGACCATTTCTATAAATGACATACACAAATACCATGTACTACATCATGATCAACATAGAGACGTATATAGGATGGTTTATGTTTTCCTAAACATTGTTCCAAACCTAAGTCGCAACATCCTATTTTAGGTTGCTCGTAGAAGTTCTCACGGCATATCCATCATGCTCATTATACATTTGATATCATTTACTCTGAGGTGAGTTCATAGCCCCACTTTCTATTACTTAATTGTTTTACAAACCCTTGGGGGAGAACACATTTACTTAATTGTTTTGAAAACCATTGGTGTGAATTTATAACTCACACTACAAACATTATGTGTTCAACTGATTTCCAAAACTCTATGAATTTCACTCAACCTTTGTGTTGACAGTTTTAAGCATGTATTTCAGGTCCATAATGTCGGAAGCTGGCACGGAAGAGCAAGGATACTGAAGAAGGCTATAAATTTTATTATCATTCGAAAACCTATTTAATGTATTTTGTAAACAATGGAACCAACTGGGACCTCATTTTTGTAAACTCTGATATTTATATAAATCGAATGATAAATCTTTTAAAACGACTCCATTAGAGTTCGTTTTCTATTGTTATGACTGTTGTGCCATGAAGTAACACCCAGTTTAAATTCCGCTGCGTATCACGAAATTGGGGGTGTTACATAATGTAGCCCATTTTTTCTTCAAAACACCAAACGCTCGTTCCACATCTTTCCTTGCCGCTTCATGCATTCACTTTACCGTATTCGCTTATGGTCATCGTCGTCTGGTTCTAAAATCAACTTAACAAGTGTCACCTATTCCTAATATATCCTGTCAACAAGATAATATCCCAATCTATAAGTTACGTCGTCAGCCACAAACGGAATCTCTGGTGCTCTTCCGTCTTTGAGATTGTTAAATAAAGCGGATTGATGTATAACGTTGATGTCGTTGTTCGCCCCATAAACACCAAAGAAAGCATGCTATATCCGTAAGTCTTGTGACGCAACAGCTTCCAGCAAAATGAATGGATTTGGACCATGATCACGTCTACAATATTGCCCTTTATATGAGTTCAAACAACCAAACCACGACCAATCTATACAATCAAGGCTTCCTAACATTCCCGGAAACCCATGCTTTTCTTTGTAAAGCCGATAAAGCTTTTCAACATCAGTGACAATGGGTTTTCGCAAAAACTCTGCTCCGAAAATTTCCAAAACAGAAGTACAAAAATGATCAATAGATATACGAGAAGTTCTCTCGCCCATTTTCAAATATTCATCAAGGGGCGTCAGGAAACTGTGTCGTATGTCAATTGACGAATCGCGGAGGTGGACTTTATGAATGGAGAAATGCCTTCTCTTCCGGTATAGTCAATATTGTCACAAAAGTATGCAGAATGAATATTTACTTCTTCAACTATCCTTGTGAATAGCTCTCGACTCATTCAAAACCTCTTCCGAAAATGATATGCATCGTACATTGGATTCGCACTAAAATAGGTGGCAACTAAACGATCATGAGCATCATAACGATCTCGATTTACTATGTTTCTCGTCGATCGATTTGCTCGTCGTCTATTCTTAATAAACGACAACACTCTTCTAAAAATATCAAGTCCGACTAGTAACTTCTTCTTCTGATGAGTTTGTGAACATGAACGTTTCGGAATTCATTTGGATAATGATGAATAACAGATATTTTATTTGAGTAAGATTATGTTTGAAGTTGTATATAAAAATGATGGGGGTATGTGGGTATTTATTGGTAAAATGTTGATTATTATTCTTTTCATACAAATGGCCATTGGCCTCATCGCTCGTCCTTGTTTCTAGCTTATGTCACGCGTGAGGTGACCCTCACATAGTGAGGTGGTGCGTGAGATATACCCTCACTAGTGAGGTTCCCCCTCCTTTCTTCCTTCTAGTCTTATTACACTTAAGGGGTGTTTGATTGTAAAAAAGAAATCGCCTTGGTAATAGGAATGAAAATAGGTTTTGAAACCCACCATGCTTGGTGAGTTTAGAAGATAGCTATGTTTGGGGTTTTGATACCCATATTTTGTTATTAAAGTGCAGTTTGGTATAAGGGTGTGAGTGGGTATGGTTTGAAAGATTCTTTAAATAATATGTTTGATACATATATACTACCGTCAAATCATGGTTTCAAGGACTAAAAGCCATACCATATTAAAATGAGAAGAAAGAAATGAATCCACTGACACAAACTTCATCCACCACACAATTTATTATTTTAAAATTTTTAATTGCCAAAAAGTATTAAAAATTTTAATTTTATTTATAAAATAATATATCAATCATTTATTTTTCTCTCTACTCATTTAATTCAAAACCTATACAAAATCTAAGGTTCCGTTTGGTTTGTTAAGGGTTTTGGATTAGGATTAGGATTATGATTAGGATTAAGAACGGATGAAGTGTTAGGAATTAGAAATTCCAGGTATTAAAGAGTCGGTCACCTCAAGTATATGTAATCGTTAGAAAGCTCGTAGTCATAGTACTTTTATGTTAAGTAGTATTTAATTTTGTAACACCGTGGAGGACGGATGGGTCTTTACCCACTGTATGCCTGATCCACAGCCCGTTGTGTGGCGTTTTATTGTAAGATTATAAATACTCTCTACCTTCCAAGGTAGAGAGTTGGAGCTCATAATAATATTTTCTTTCTCTCACTATAGTTCCCAACTCTCTTCCTTTCTCTCACTAGAACTCTCTCTCTAAAACACTCTTGTACGCCCACTAGTGTTAATGGTTTGATGTGTTTGTGAAATCCAATATCCTACAATTGGTATCAAGAGCCATGGTTTGATCACTCATCTTTCATGTTCTTTGTTTTGGTGGATTTCATAAGGTTTTTGGAGTATTAAGGGTTTAGGAGAGTTTGATTCATTTGGACAAATTCTAGTGTTAAAGTTTGAATTTTGCTTGTACTTTTGTGTTTAGGATCATCATATGTGTTTATGTTTTGAATTGGAAGCCTTAAATCATTATGGTTTGGTTGTTTAGGATTGATAAAGTGGTTATTTTTGAAAAAAGGACTAAGCGAGTTGGGTCTCGGACTTGTGTTTCTTCAAAGCGAGTTGCTTTGTTATTTAAAGCGAGTTGGTACATGCGACTTAGCTTTTTAGCGAGTTAATATTTATGCTACTTGGGTTCTAAGCAAGTTGTTTCTTTAAGCGACTTGAGATCTAAAGCGACTTGCTACTTAGCGAGTTGTAACGTTAGCGAGTTAACTTAAGCGACTTAGTGTTCAAGCGAGTTGATTGTGTTGCGAGTTGAGACTAAAGCGAGTTGGCTATTTAGCGACTTGATTAATTAAGCGAGTTGACTGCTTATGCGAGTTGTGTGTTTAGCGACTTGTTCATTTAGACCTTTTCTTCTTCGGTGTTACGTTCTTACGGTTGTTCTTTTGGTTTAGTAAAATCCCGTGAAAGAATCAATTTCCCGGTTTAATCAAAGAATTGCAAAATTCCGTAGAGCTTGAAACATGTCTACAAACGTTCCTACTATCATCTCCACTGTTGCCGAGGATGTTCAAGCAGCTGGTTCGGATACTCGTCCACCCATGCTTGACAGAACAGACTACGATTCTTGGGCTCAACGAATCGATTATGCTGCCTTGGAAAGGAAAATGGTGTCAACATTCTCAAATCCATTGATGAAGGACCGGATCGAGTTGAGACGACTAGAGATGTACTTGATACTGCTGAAGATGGAACTTCGATTTACGGAATGGACAGACCAAAGATGTATGATGAGCTTGACGATAAGGATAAAAAGAGATTCGATGTCGATATCGGGCTTCAAACATTGTTCTTCAAGGTCTTCCTAAAGACATCTACAAGCTGATCAATCACAACACCGAAGCAAAGGCGGTATGGGATAATGTCAAGATGCTTCTCTCAGGTTCAGAATTAACTATAGAAGACAGAGAATCACAACTCTATGACGAATTTGAACACTTCAAGATGAAACCAAATGAGAGTGTCTATGAGTACTATGTGAGATTTCATAAGTTGGTGAATGACATGAGGAACATCAGAATGACTATGCCTAACATTCAGCTAAACTCAAAATTTGTGAACAACATGAATCCCGAATGGCACAAGTTTGTCACCTCCGTGAAGCTCACTAAAGGATTGAAGAATACAAACTATGAGCAACTCTATGCCTTCCTCCTTCAGAATGAGAGACATGCTATGTTTGAAAAATTGGTTCTTAATCGGTTCAAAACCAACCAGGGAGAGACAAGCTCGTCTAATGACTCAACCGCCTTCTACTCAAACATCGGAATCACAACCAAAGCCTCACAAGTCATACCCATGGGAAATGGTAATCACAAACTAATTCATGATCCTATGTTCAAACAAGGCGTCGATGCACACGTGGGTAATTTCATTAATCAACTAGCTCTTCTGATTAGTCAAAACATGAATTCTCTCCCACACACCAATAACAACCTCGAACGACATCTAACCCACACAATCAAGCTATTGTTAAAGATGGGAGGATCGTGGTGCAACCAGTTCAGGAAAGACAGTATGATCAGGGAAGAGGTGGAGCCGGTAGAGGTTATGTTGGTAATCAGAATCGAGGAAGGAATGGTAATCAAGGTCAAGCTAAGCCGATCAAATGTTATAATTGTGGTGGTGAGGGACACATTGCAAGGAACTGCACAGCTCCAAAGCGTCCACGAATGCTTCGATTACAGAGATAAGATCTGCTTGTGCAAGCTCGGGATAATGGTG
This sequence comes from Chrysanthemum makinoi, assembly GCA_910596185.1. NCBI lineage: Eukaryota > Viridiplantae > Streptophyta > Magnoliopsida > Asterales > Asteraceae > Chrysanthemum > Chrysanthemum makinoi. The sequence goes on along the minus strand of OU343222.1, from coordinate 141,964,968 downwards.
CTACTTTGGATGAAGAGGAATTGTTGTTTCTAGCTGAGGGCAATGCCAAGACCTATGATGCGATGTGGATGAGCAGCCTATTCAGGAGATAGGTCACAATCATCGAATGCCTTTCAAGTCATTGATTGTGATGCATCGACTCGATGTGGATGATGGACCTACCGCACACACAATCTTTATGGCTAGCATTTCTCCAATGGTTTCTCCCAAGGTCTCCTCTTCACCACAAGCTGGCCCATCCAAAGACAAACTCATCTCCGAGGTACTAAAACTATACGATGATGCTGATGTGCAAAAGATGCATGACAAAGTACTATCAACTGAAACTTATGTATCAAATATTGAAAATATGGGTAATATCAATGTTGTCCCATATGATCAATATGTGAAACAAAGTGAAAGTGAAGTTGTACCAAGTGATGCATCTCCTGCGGTCAACAATGACTATATTTTTGATGAATACACGCATGTGCCCCGATGAGTCTGTAATCTCACGAACTTAATGCCTATAAAGAACGTGTTGCTATTTATGAACAACATGTTAAATTTGAGTTGACCACTGTGGCGGAAATGGATGACCAAATGCGTACAACTATTAGAAAAAGTAGGTTTAGAGAAGAAGTATTAAAACAAGAGTTAAATTCCTTGCAAGAAAAGCTTTCTAAAACCGCTAAGCAAAAACAAGAACTTCAAGAAAATGTTAAAATGCTTAAGCAAGAATTTAATGCAAAGGAATCAAAACTTTTGAATGATTTTTCTAATCTAAAACTTTGAAAAACAAACTTGAAAACAAGTTGTACATACAAGGAAACACCATTCAGATTGCTCACATGATCACTAAGCATAGAGTCCTAAGCGATAAGCATAGCATTCCCCTTATTGAGGAACCAAATCCAGAGGTCATTAAAAGGCTAGAAATGCTCATAAGGTTCTTTATGATGGCAATGAAATCCTTAAACCTAAACAGAAACCTAGTTGTTGAGTGCAGAGAGGAAGATAAGAAATCAGATGAAATCACTAGGGAAAAGATGAACAAGAAACTAGATGATCCTAAATGTAAAGAAAAGAAAGTAATTATCTCACCCCATGATTACAAAAGGAAATGGATTGCCTTGAACATGTTTAAGCCTCGGACATTGTTAACTCCGAACAAGTGTTCGGAAAATGGATTTAGATAAGCGAAAATATTGTTGAAACCAAACCCTCTTTGGAAAATGCCTAGAGCGAGTGTGTATCCTCCTAATACACCAATGCATCTTGTTCCTAGAACAATTGCCACTAAAAGCAAGACCTTAATTAGCCAATATGTTATATTTCAACTATTTGTTGATTTTGAGAAAACTTGCAAGAAAAGGATCACACCCACTGGTATAGCGGAAGGAGAAAGGGGTTTTGAGCAAATGAAAGAATGTTATTTAACCGAGGTCATGCCTTTCTTTAAACTTCTAAAAGATCACTTTGAGAGTCTTAAAAAGGGGATAGAAACCGATATTAAGGGAATGGAAAAGGAATTTGATGCAATGATAGTTGAAGTTAGTGACTATGAGCGAGCACTAAAATATAATGAGATTGAGAGGAAGAACTTGCATACACTAAATGAGAATATGATTTCTGAATGTATTGCTCAAGATGTGTTTTTCACTGCTACAAATTGTTCTATTAATGCTTCTCAATTTCATGAATTATCTGTGGCCCTGAAAGTCTCCCATGATCGTGTCATTGAGCTTGAAAAACTAATTCTAAACTAAACGAGAAAATTGAACCGGATGATCACGACAATTTGGTTAAACATTTTTCTAAACTAGAAGTTGAGCATTTTAATTTACAACTAAAATATCAACATCTTAAAGAAAATGTCAAAACTTCAAATATCAAGACATCCTCGGATGCTCGAGTTTGATGCAGTTTTTCAAATTAACAAACGTGATGAACAGATTCAAGCTCATTGTAACACGATCAGAAAGTTGAAAGCCCAAATCTCTCAATTAAAGGGTCAAACGAACAATATGACAGGCTCCCAAATGCCTCCTCCTTTAGATTCTCCGAATTCTCAAACTTTTCATCTTCAAAACTTAGTTGATGCCTTACAAAAGGAAAACACGAGTTTTCTAGAAGAAAATGAAAAAGTTAAACGACATTTTAAAGAGTTATATGATTCAATAAAAGTCACCCGTGACCAAAACAACGAAAAATAACGTCTTTACAAAAGGAAATTGAGAATCTGAAGTCGGGAAATGGGAAACCGCCACTTGTTTTCAATAAGAATGTTGTCTCAAAGTCACCCTTAGACTGCAAATACACTGTGAGAGTTAAATATATTCCTCCTCATCTTAGGAATAATGAACATGCTTTTCATGAATCTTGTGCTCACCTTAAGGATAGTCTAGAATGTCTCCGTGAGATTGTCGAAGAGGATTTCATTAACAAACCTCTTGATAGTGAAATTAGGTTTGCTTGCCTCCAGGCCAAACGATCTCAAGAGTTGCTAGAATGTGTAATTGCAACATGTCCCAAATCCTTAACCTTAGGTGCAAAAGGCAAAGCTGTGATGCCTTGTTCTATGCCTAGTGCCGAGCCTTCAAACATTCTAGGCCCGAGTTTTAAGAAAGTATACATCAATGTGTCGTCTAGTATACTGATCCTTGCATCTAGTTGAGGAATGCAAAAAGTAGATCAACCAACTAATGTTCCCATAATTCCCTCTACAGATCAATGACATTAAAGCGAAAGCGGTCAAAGTCTCAAGACAATACAAGGAATGATAGGACCTCGCAAGCTAAAATGTGCATTGGAAGAGAGTAGAAGACCAACCTAGGAACTTTAAGCTTGAGTTGAATAAATCGAATCGTGTTGATTCTAGTATTAGCCTTAGCGCTTGTAATTAATTAATTACGATACTATTTGCAAACCTTGTAATGATGTCTGCTTGAATTCTATTGCTAATCATGAATGTGGTGTGAATGCTTTGTCTAATGTTGTCAAATGCCCAGTTAAAATTGTTAATGCTAATAATCGTGCAAATAAGGCAAAAAGGCAAAAGCGAAGATTGTTAGAAAACAGTGGAAACCCACGGGAAGAACTTTTATAAAGATAGGTTATTATTGGATACCTTTTGGCCATAAGAATAATCGGTTTTGTTCTCAATTGCTAAGATTATGCCCACTAGAAAATGGATGCCTCTTGGTAGAACTATTCCCTTAAGAAGTGAACATACTTTGAATAGGTCAAATCGAGACACCAAAGACATTGCATCTATTCCCAATGATTCCATTGCTTCTACTTCTGATATGGATGTTTCTATTTTCGATGTGGGTGTTCCAATTACTGTTACTAACCAAGTGGAACCCATTCTTGCATGGGGATCCCAATTATCCAGATATATCCATTCTTGTCTGCGGTTCAAGCAGATCGTTCAAATCGTTACGTGGTACGGACTCAGTTTTTCCAAGCATATGACCGAGACCGGTCGCGGCTCATGAACCGTGAGCAAATTCATCGGAGACAGTTAGATTGGTAATGATCATTTCGGTGCAATTATGGGTTATGGTGATTATGTTGTTGGTGATAGTGTTATCTCTAGAGTATACTATGTGGAAGGTCTTTGTCATAATCTGTTCTCTCTTGGTCAATTCACGTGATTCACGATCTAGAAGTAGCCTTCTGAAAACATACTTGTTTTGTTAGAGAACTTGATGGTAAGGAACTTTTAAGAGGAACTCGTGGTTCAAATCTTTACACCATCTCTATAGAAGATATGATGAAGTCTTCTCCAATTTGCTTGTTGTCAAAGGCTTCAAAACAAAGTCATGGTTATGGCATCGTCGTCTCAATCACTTGAACTTCGGCACCATCAATGATCTCTCCCGAAAGGACTTAGTTGTAGGTTTACCTCGACTAAAGTATGAAAAGGATCATCTTTGTTCAACATGTCAATTGGGAAAAAGCAAGAAGTATGCCCATAAACCCAAACCTACTAACTCGTCACGAAGTTCTTCATACAATTCATATGGATTTATGTGGACCAATGAGAGTGCAGAATATCTTTGGGAAGAAATATGTGTTAGTTGTAGTTGATGATTACTCTAGATTCACCTAGGTCAAGTTCTTAAGGACAAAGGATGAAACTCCCGATATCATCATCAAACTCATCAAACAGCTGCAGGTTCGACTTAACAAAACCGTCAGAATTATCCGGACGGACAATGGGCTGAGTTTGTTAACAAACAACTTAGTGAATTTTATGAAAGCATTGGAATCAGCCATCAAAGAAGTGTTCCACGAACTCCTCAACAGAGCGGTGTAGTTGAAAGACGAAATCGAACTCTTGTAGAAGCCGCTAGAACAATGCTGATTTACTCAAAGTTCCAATGTTTCTCTGGGCTGAAGCTATTGCCATTGCATGCTACACACAAAATCGTTCCCCGATTCACACTGTTCATGGAAAGACACCATATGAACTTGTCCACAACAGAAAACCTAATCTCTCTTTCCTTCGTGTGTTTGGAGCATTGTGCTATCCAACTAATGAGGGTCAAGACTTAGGCAAACTTAGAGCTAAAGCAGAAATTGGAGTATTTGTAGGGTATGCACCAAACAAAAAGGGATACCGAATCTACAACAAAAGAACCCGAAATATCATGGAAACAATTCAAGTTACGTTTGATGAGTCGACCGGTCAAATGGCTCTGAACAATTCAGCTTCGGACCGCACTTCAAATCATCCAATTGGTTCATCCCTTGTTCCAAACTCTTCTCAAGAAACTCCATATGTACCTCCATCCGAAGATGATTTAAAGAAATTGTTTGATCCTATGTTTGATGAACTTTATGATCCGAATACTAATGAGGTGTTGATCCCTACAACAGAGGCTGCTCATATTCCAGTGAATGAAGTCAATCCCTCAGGCTCAATATCTTTAAGTCAAGAAGCGCTTCTGGCTGATCCTTCCGTCTCATCAACAAATCATCATTCTTCAAATGTACATCATGGAACTGTTTCTGGCATCAATGATGAAGTTAATCCCTTTGCTACTTCTGAAGATGCTCCATTTGAAAACATGTTTGCTCCTGAATCTTCTTCAGAAACCATCTTCGCTTCGGAGACATCAACTCTGCTACTTCAGTCCCTCAACAACTACCACATGAACACCTCGGAAAATGGACTCACGATCATCCATTAGACAACATCATTGGAAATCCCTCTCGTCCAGTATCCACACGGAAACAACTTGCAACCGATGCCTTATGGTGCTTCTTCAACTCCGTACTCTCTAAGATCGAACCAAAAGATGTTAAAACCGCCATGAATGAAGATAGCTGGTTCAATGCTATGCAAGATGAAATTCATGAGTTTGATCGACTAGATGTATGGGAGTTAGTACCTGCTCAGATTGTGCTATGATTATTGCTCTAAAATGGATCTTCAAAGTGAAACTTGATGAGCATGGTGATGTGTTGAAGAACAAGGCTCGATTAGTTGCTAAAGGATACCGTCAAGAGGAGGGTATTGACTTTGAAGAATCTTTTGCTCCAGTTGCTCGAATCGAGGCAATCGGAATCTTTCTTGGCTAATCTGCTAGTAAGAACATGGTAGTCTATCGATGGATGTGAAGACGGCATTTCAAGCGGAGATCTTAAAGAAGTCGTCTCACGTCCACCAACCTGAAGGATTTGTAAATCAAGAGCATCCTACTCACGTTTATCGTTTGAAGAAGGCCTCTACGGTTTAAAGCAAGCTCCAAGGGCATGGTATGATACCCTGTCAAAGTTTCTTCTATCAACCGGATTTAGCAAAGGAGCACTTGATCCAACATTGTTCACCGGAAGTGCAAACATTTAATTCATGTTCAAATTTATGTTGATGATATTATTTTTGCCTCGACAGACCCAATGGAATGTGATCGTTTTTCTAATGAAATGAGTTCAAAATTTCAAATGTCAATGATGGGACAAATGTCATTTTTCTTGGGATTACAAATTTCACAAAGTCCCGGAGGCATTTTCATAAATCAATCTAAATATGCAACTGAGATCTTAAAGAAATTTGGATTTGATTCAAGTGACCCTGTTGACACTCCCATGATTGATCGAACCAAACTAGATGAGGACCACTCGGGGATCATGATTGACCAAACAAAATATCGTAGTATGATTGGATCCCTCGATGTACCTCCGCTAGTAGACCGAGACATCTTGTTCTCTGTTTGCATGTGTGCTAGATACCGGGCTAAGCCTACTAAAAAGCACCTTGAAGCGGTTAAACGGGTCTTTCGGTATCTCCAAGGAACCATCAATATGGGACTTTGGTACCGAAGGACACCGGTATGTCACTAACAGCCTATGCAGATGTTGATCATGCAGTATGTCAAGATACACGTCGAAGTACATCGGAGGTGCTCTCGCTTTTGGGTGATAAGCTTGTGAGCTGGTCTTCAAAGAAGCAAATGAGTACTTCTATTTCCTCTACAGAGGCTGAATACATAGCCATGTCATCTTGTTGTGCTCAAATCTTATGGATGAGATCTCAATTATCTTACTATGGCTTTGAATTCAACAAAATCCTCTCAGTATCTGGATAATAAAAGTGCTATTGCTCTCTCATGCAACAACGTTCAACACTCAAGAGCAAAGCATATCGACATCGACATCATTTCATCAGGGAACAAGTGGAAAATGGTGTGGTGGAACTCTATTTTGTGAGGTCTCAATATCAGTTAGCGACATCTTCACCAAAGCTCTTCCAAGAGAACGTTTTGAGTTTATTCTTCCACGACTTGGCTTGAAAAGCCTTCAACTAGAAACACTCAAACGCTCTTCAGGAGGAAGACGAGGAGTAAAGGTCTATCTTCATCTATCTCTTGTAAATATTTATTCGAAAAACAAAATACAAAATTATAAAACCTTCAAAAACCATAAAAATCTAAAAAATTCAAAAAATCTTCAAAAATATTGTCAATTTGTCATGTTTTTTTTTCTCGGTTCGTAATATCTACGGTCTTTGTGTTGTCATTCAAAGAATGACACGGGACTTTAGATGCTGTTCGAACTCTTAAAATAATATATATAATAAATATATATAATATATATATATATTTGGGAGAAAGAGAAACAATGGTTTATTGTCATTTCAGGCAGTAACCCGCTTTTCAAAGAAAGAACAGAGCCATACTTTATCATGTTTTCAAAATTCCATGCTCTGATTCTTTAAACATTTATCTGCTGAAAACTAACTGCTTTGAAAAATAACTCAGCCTCTATTTTTGATAATCATCTGACTTATTTGTCAAAATATCAATCTCTCAATCAACAACCTATGTCATTGATTGAGGGGAGAATGATTTCAATTAAATTAAAAAGTTATTTGGCATTCAATTGTTTTCAAAAGATATTCATGCATGTTTTATCAATGGAGTTTAAAGTCTTAAAAATCGATCCTTATCGCTAAAACGCTTTCATAATCAAGTCACAATTCTCCTTAAAAGCTTTCAAAATCAATTTAAATCTATAAGAGATCACAAATCTCAAATGATTTGATAATTGTGATCGGGGAGAATGTGTGATTTAAATTGGATTTAAACTGATAATTCTGTAAATGGTTTTATAAGGATGTACAAGCTCTCCTTCCCACATGTGACAAACGATTTCAAATTTTCCATGCACATGTTGAGGGGAGCATCTATCTTAAACCTATGATTTGAAACGTGATAACTTATCTCAAGGTGCAGGTTTCCTCTAGTATGTGCAAAACTCTTTTCAAATCTCGAGGCACATATTGAGGGGAGCAAAATCATGAAAACCTCATCCTTCCCCAAAATGCTTTATCTACTTGATTCGATTAGGGAAGTGATGTTGATATTTTTGAAAATGGTAATCAAAGAAGTTAATTCTTTCTCTTGCCTCCGTGTGGAAAACTATTTCAAATACTTGATTCACATGTTGATGGGTAGTTCTTCTTCTAAAAATATCAAAACAATTCTGTACAAAATGCTTTGATAAAATATCATAAGTATCCGGATTGATTTTCAAATGGTTTTCAATTGGTTCCTATGGCCGATGAACAATACCAAAAAGACCGACCAACTTTACATTATGTATGGTGATATAAGGACGATAAGGTTAGGTATGTGTTCCCATGATCCGCCAGAACCGAGGGATCTACCTGTGGACTATCCACTAGTTAGTGTAGAGTTCTTAGGTATGATGATAAAAGGAGAAAAATGAGATATGGGAAGAGGCGGACTAAGACCGAGCTAGTAATCGAATAAACCCAACAAGGTTGTTGCTATGAAGTCTCGGTAAGCACTGAAGGGGTTGAAGAATGAAAAGAATTGAATGAGAAAAGGGTGAAAACAAATAGCCCTCCATATATTCAACCTTAGGGCGTAAACCGTTCACTTCAAACCCGACGATCAAGACTTCAACTTTCCAAACCACTCAAGTTCCTCTTAAAAGGACTTGTTTCATTCTCACGGGAACCGACATTATCTATCAACTTTTTCTTAGAGATTGTTGATATTGAAGGAGGAGACCCTCTCCCTAGTCTCCGATATAGGATCCAAATATGCACAAATTGAGTCTAGTGCCACGAGATCATCAATAAATCTCATTAGGACACTTTCAATGAAGACTCTCTGCTTCACACAATGTGGAAAGAGAGATTATATCTTGAGTCCTACACATTTATCCTTGTGGTATTGCTGTAACATCTGAAAGTGATGTGTTTACATTCACCGTGAAGATGGAAAGCCTTCTCGAGCCAACATCTAACAAGCTCCTGGTAGGTGGCATGTGAGATCTATTATACAGTTCAACCATGTGACAATCAACGTAAACAATGGGCGATTCAATCTTTTGAATCAATCCTGGTTCAAGTTATGGATTGACGGATACCTTTGAAAAACCGGTCTTTGTGCTTTAAAACTCTTTTCATTAGCACGTCGAGCGTGTACTAATTTTTCAAATCAAAAGGTGTTTTATGATTGATAATTGATTTTCATTAAAACCTTCATTATATTGCAAAAACAATTTCTATTGAGAAATACACGATTGTTTTTCAAATCTCTTTCATCAATCGCTGGACGTAAATTACCGTTCACTCATTCGGTTGTCTTCTTTGAGACGCCCGCTTGAGAGAACAAATAGAGCAACAAACCCTCGCAAGGAAATTCTTCGAATTATACCCGATCATGCAAAGACTTGTAATGATCAACGGGAACCGTCGCGGTACCTCAATTCATCGAAAGTGATCAAAGACACTTTCGCGCTTTATTGCTAACTGCCTTATGCGTGTACACCCCGACGCTTGCGTACTGATCGTAATGAAGCGGTCAATCCATAGCCGCATGCTCACCTAACACATTCATCTCAAAAGAAATCATGATTAGTGCATCAATGACTCTGATATTTTCACTCATGCTTCTCGCCACGCCAATATCATGAATCAACTAAAGCTTCCGCACACTCGATGAGAAGATATCATGATCCGAATGTGAGCATGTCGGTCCAAATGTCACAACATCACATAATACCAACACCACAATGGATGTATCAGAGATTTTCTATTTGTTGATGATCTCAAAAGTCGGCTCAACATTATTATCACGGATCAAGAAAGACCTCCACTTGGATTAACCAAACATGCAATGAGTGGAATCAATGACTACGAAGCCGAGCAAAGTACTACATCAAGAATGCAAGATCAATTGTTAATGTAATATCCGATTGTATTCAATGTCATTTTAGTATATGTTTGAGGTGACCTCCCTTAGTGGGAGATTGTTAGGAATTAGAAATTCCATGTATTAAAGAGTCGGTCACCTCAAGTATATGTAATCGCTAGAAAGCTCGTAGTCATAGTACTTTTATGTTAAGTAGTATTTAGTTTAGTAACACCGTGGAGGACGGACGGTCTTTACCCATCTGATGCCCATCCACGTACTGCAGGTGTATGCTTTTATTGTAAGACTATAAATACTCTCTACCTTCCAAGGTAGAGAGTTGGAGCTCATAATAATATTTTCATTTTCTCTCACTAAGTTCTCCAACCTCTTAACTTTCTCTCACTAGAACTCTCTCTAAAACACTTTCTACTTTGTGTTAATGGTTTGATGTGTTTGTGAAATCCAATATCCTACATGAAGTTCCCTAAAAACTAATTTTAAAACGAAAAGGCAACCCAAAACCACCCAAAACAAAAAAACATTCAGTTACAAAACAAAATACTCTAAAAACGAAAAACAAAACGAATATAAAACAAAATCTTAAAAAGGGACTTGACCCAGTAAATACCGTTAACCCTGAGGATTAACAGTTGTAACATTATTCATTCATAAAAGATACCCCAGAAATAATTGCAGGTAACCGTTAGTCCTTATTTTAACCTAGGGATGTATATAGGTTAACTTTTACTTAATGGAGTGATGTATCCTTGGAAACTTTTGGCGGTATGACAGATTGGCCATTTAAACGGTGAAACCATTACTGACAGATTTTGAAGTTTACTCTAAGATTTTGGATTTTTATTTGATAGAAATAAAAAGAGAGTAAAATATATAAATAATATTATATTTTTATTTTTTAAAATCTAATAAACTTTTTATTACTAGTATAAATTAAGTTTTAAAATATAAATGAAAGAATAGATATGTGAATGGAGCCCACATTTTAGGAAAAAGACAAAAAATGCATACTATTTTTTTTGCAATCCTACCTTGGTGCACCTAAGCTTTGTATGGTTGAATATTTGCATTGAAGCCATTATCTGCCCCACCATTTTATACCAAACAAGCTTTGGAGCCTCAACCAATCCAAATCTTACACCCTCCAAGAAACCAAACCCCAAATCCAATAACCAAATATTATGTATTGAGAATGAAAGTCATTACCTTGTTTCAAACCCTTGAACCAAACGCACCCTTAGTCTAAGAAGCACAAGGTATCGCGACCATTTTATAAATTGTTACAAAGATGCCACCTCGCCACCACATCATTCACCTCCCAATAACACACCAATAACTAAAACACCCTCCCTCATAACACACCACTAACTTGTTATTGGGTCCCACAAAATACCCCACTAAAAATACTCACTCACTCACAATGAAAAAACTAAAAACACAAAATAAATAAATGGCTTAAGCCATTTCACTAACTCATATGTGTTTGGCTCACCAATGGCACAAAATGACGGTACCATTTGGCTCATCAACGGCACAAAAATGGAACTAATGGCATGTTAAATGTCTTGCTCTAAAAAAATCCAACTGAACTAATCCGTCTTAGGTGGTCGGATGAAACATCATCAAGTCAAATACGTAGCACCAAAGAGACACCCGAACACTCCAAAAAGTCAAACACAACAACAAACTGAAAAACACTTGAATAACAATGGCTGCGAAGATTTGGCATCATCAACCACCATCATCATTCCCTTCATCTTCATTCATTAATAATAATAATCTTTCAAAACAACACCTTCATTTTCAAACCCTATCATTCAAATGCAACAACAACCTTTCATCATCATCAGTTATTACAACATCAGAACCCTCACCCGTATTCACCTCCGTCAAGACCTTCGCACCCGCCACAGTTGCCAACTTGGGACCCGGGTTTGACTTCTTGGGCTGCGCTGTTGACGGCATAGGCGATTACGTCACTCTCCAAGTGGACCCCACTGTCCACCCTGGCCAAATCTCCATCTCCGACATCACCGGCACTAACAACCTCTCCAAAAACCCACTTTACAACTGTGCAGGTATTCTATCTCCATCGGGTCGGGTCGGGTCGTGAGTTTAGATGGGTTTCTGTCAGATGGATCTCTAGTTGGGTTCTTAAAAAAAAAATTAGGAGGTGTTTGTGTAAGCTTATTTGTTGGTTTACGAGTTGATGTGTTTTCCGCTTATATTTTCGTAAGCTTAAATTTTTATATACACTAATTATATCATTGTAAACTTATATAAGCTCATAAGTCTCAAAATAAGCCAAAAAATTTAAGCTTATGAAATATAAGCCGGAACAATATAAGCTCATAAGCTCACATAGGATTGTAAATGAACTGAACGTTGAAGCATCATTTATGTGCGTTTATTTATTAAATGAACTAACATGAACAAGATTTTATGTCCGTTTAGTTAAATGAACGAACATGAACAGAAGTGTTGTTAGTTCACTTATGTTCGTGCATGTCCAAGTATACCCCCGTTAACTTTTGTTTATGTTCCTTATGTGTTTATGGTCCTATATCGTATATTTTATTACATAATTTCAAAATCGGTAACTTAAACAAATATACACACATAAAACACAATATTTTGTATATTATATATTTTTTTTGTCTTGATATGTTCATTTATGTTCTTTCTTTTACTTTTGATTTAATCTCTTAGTGAACGAACACGAACAATCTCATTTTTTAATGAACGAACATGAACAAGAATATTCGTCCCTATGTGTTCGTGGTGTTCATTTGTCCGTTAAAATTAAACGAATGAACATGAACAAGGCGTCTGTTCGTCCGGTCAAGCATAACCCACATATACCTTTTTTGAGTGAAAAATGAAAAGAGGTGTTCAAATTATTTTTACCCACCTTAGACCCGTTGTTATGTAATTGGATGTTATATCATGTACCCATCTAAATATATAGGTATATATTAGCCAACCTAACCCATAAATAACTAATGGGTCTAAAATTGCTACCTCTCTGTGCAGGTATAGCCGCCATTGCAGTTATGAAGATGCTGAATGTTAAATCAGTGGGGTTGTCTTTGAGTTTGGAAAAAGGGTTGCCTTTGGGTAGTGGGTTAGGATCTAGTGCTGCTAGTGCTGCTGCTGCTGCTGTGGCGGTTAATGAGATTTTTGGTGGGGGTTTGGGGGAGTTGGATTTGGTGCTTGCGGGTTTGGAGAGTGAGGCCAAGGTGTCGGGTTATCATGCTGATAATATTGCTCCTGCTATTATGGGTGGGTTTGTGTTGGTGAGAAGTTATGACCCGCTAGAGTTGGTTAATTTGAGGTTTCCGGAAAGTAAGGAGCTTTGTTTTGTGCTGTGTAATCCGGAGTTTGAGGCGCCTACAAAGAAGATGAGGGCTGTGTTGCCGAAGGAAATAACGATGTCTCATCATGTGTGGAATAGTAGTCAGGCGGGAGCTTTAGTGGCTGCGGTTTTGCAAGGGGATTGTGTTGGGTTAGGGAAGGCGTTGTCTTCAGATAAGATTGTGGAGCCGAGGAGGGCGCCTTTGATACCTGGGATGGAGGATGTGAAGAAGGCGGCGATTAAAGCAGGGGCGTTTGGGTGTACGATTAGTGGAGCTGGCCCGACGGCTGTATGATACGGATAATGAGGAGAAAGGGAGGGAGATTGGGGAGAAAATGGTGGAGGCGTTTATGGTTGGAGGAAATTTGAAAGCTAGGGCTTCGGTTAAGAAGCTGGATAGAGTTGGTGCTCGGCTGGTTAGTAGCGTTTCAAGTTGATAATTACAGTGAGATTGTATGATGAACAACTTGGGGTAAGTTTTTCTTTTGTTTGGAATAAAATTTGACCAATTAAATCGGATTTTGGTCTTTTAATGTTGAAACTGCTAGAGGGAAAAGTATGAATGTGTAGTTTTGTTAGAAGATGGAATGTCATTGTTTTAAGATTTGTACGGCTTGTTTGATATTGGATGCTTTTAGTCACTTTCATGAAATAAAAACATCATATTTGCTTTCTTGCTTTCTTTCTTCGTGCTTAAATCTATATGGCTTTGTTCTTACTTTGTTCTTTCCTTAGAATCTGGGGAAAAATGATGATTAATCGGATAAAAGTTTTTATTGCACCCAGTGGCGGATCAAATCACGGGGATTAATATAATTTGTATAAACTGAAAGGCTAAGTTAAAGTTAAATAAAAGTAAATGGCAAAAAGTATATATACGAAATGAATAGTAACTTCATTTTTGATAATTGATAGTAAGGTAAGATAAGATGACCCGGCTATTAAACATCACCTATACAAGGTACTACAGCAATTTGATTTTAAAAAAAGTACTGTTCCAGTTACAACATTAAGGTTATAATCTCATATTTCGTCACTACAGAATTTTAATTAAACTGAAAGTAGAAAAAGTTGGTAACTTCTAGGGCTAATGAACTTGTAACAAACTCTGAATTCAATCCAAGTAGTTTAACATACACAAGCTCGATACTAAAATGATTTAAGGGTTCAGATCCTAAGATAAGGGCAATCAAGTCTATTTTTACTATTAACGTTATACAAGATATGTTCAGCCACCCATTTGGATGATTAATATAGCCACTTTGCAGTATGAGGACAGTCTCGCTTATCTTGTTTGACTGTGATACCGTTTTCAGTATATAAAAACATCTTTTGGGTAAGTTTCTTCCTCACATTGTCATTAAGAATCTTTTAAGATCAGCAGGACACCCAAGTACTCACCATAAGCCACATAATAGGGTTAGACAGGTAACGGATCACTGCCTGATGATTATTATAAAATGAATCTATGCATGAATTCCTGATATAATGTAGTGATGTACTCAATAAAAGCTGTATGGTTTTACTATAATTAGCTTTTTGCTGTATTTTTTTATAATATGGATAAGAATAGAATAACGACCAAGTGCAATGATACCTCCTTGTACACATCTTCAGGGTATCAAAAAGGGAGACATGCAAGTTGGGTAGCGGTGCGGGTCAAAACAATGATATTGTATGGTTTTAGTTGGGCTCGGTTTTGGTTAACTTTGACCACTTTTTGTCCAACAATTTTGATAATGGTCAATGTGTCAGATATAATCCAAAAATGTATATAAACATTATATATCAAACTTACACTATTAATGAAATTCATCCCGTTTGGCCTGTTATAGATGAATCACAACCCAAACCGTCCCATTCATATGTAAATAGGCCAATATTGCCACCTTTAACATTAAAGACATAACAGACTGCAGATCAAACACGGAAAAAAAGTACAATGGTTGGTACAGTTTTTACAGAAATTTTAACAAGCCAATCCTATAAAAACTGTCTTGATGACTAGCCACAGAAGTTAGGGATCAAACCTAAGCAGTGAAAGTGTCTTTGCCATCCTCTTAAGGTGTAAACACTCAACAGTTAAGCTCAAAACTGGAATCATTCGACACCCTACTTAGGTCGGGCCTCTTATTATTATTATTACTAAAACGAGGCATCTTACCAGCAGGATACCTTATATGTGTGATCATTTGATTTTGAAACTTAACAATTCAAATTGAGTGTGATTGTTATCTAAGTTTCAGTGCTGTTCAACTTACCAAGATTATGGAGGTAGCGTAGCGCATAGGTTCCAAGGTTACCCAAATACATGTTTATGAAGTTAGTTAGCCATGTATATTTCTATGCTACTTTTCTCAAATAGTCTGAAAATACAACCTTCTTAAAGGAAAGATACAACTTAAATTTTTAAGTAGCATCAAACGCCAAAAAAAGTACTCAGTAATATATAATAAGCTAAGCAGAAATGATAGCCAAGGCATCAAATCCTTGCCTGAATCTGGAGCCAACTTATACACTGTTGAATGACAAATGCTTGACACACTGACACATGTTAAATTGCATAATACTGTAACATCGTTCATATTTGTAATCATATAAATTGTTTCTTTCATTAGTGGTGGCTTTCATTTTTTCACGTGCCAATATTATAAGTATTTAATTAAATTCGAAATGATGAGAGAATCTTTGATTTATATCACAGAAGGCAACTAATCTATTCCCGCTATACAAAACAAATTTAAATTATAAAAAGCAAATTGAGAAAAGAACAACAATATTGAAGAGAACAGGGCTTCTTTCTTTCTTTTAATACTAATATATAATTGTTTGTTTGATTCTTAACATATCTGAGAGGGTTTACATTACTGTACATTTCTCTTATTAAATATTAACATAGCCTTTTCATATCCATTCTGTGAGGTATTTTTTCATTTTGTGACAAAAATTAGAGATGAGTTTGTTGTTATTTGTTCTTCTGATTTTTGGAGCCTTGTCAGTTGTCTATTCGAAAGTGATACGAACATTGGTTCCATTGTTGCAATGCAAACCATACATGGAAAAGTCTCGACAATTGCCATGAAGGCTGCTGTAGATGATGTCAATTCTGATCCTGCAATTCTACCAGGAAGACAACTCAAACTTTCCATTCTCAATGCAAACTTTAGTGGTTTTGTCAGCATTGTTGGCGGTAAGATTAAATTACCATTTGCCTTGATTGTTATATTCAAAATTTATATATGCATGTTTGATTCTCATAAGTAATCAAGTTCCTTGTTGCATATTTGATTCTTATTTTAGCATTAAAGTACATGGAGACTAATACTGTAGCTATAATCGGTCCACAAAGTTCTGTGATGGCTCACGTGCTTTCACATATTGCCAATGATCTTCATGTCCCATTATTATCATTCACTGCTTCAGACCCCACGCCGCTTCCAGTTTCTCGGATTCCTCCAGACAGCCCCAAATGATCTCTATCAGATGAAAGCAGTTGCTGCTATAATAAGCTATTTTCACTACAGAGAGGTAACTGCAATCTATACTGATGATGACCAGTTTCGTAATAGTATAAGCTTGTTGGGCTATGAACTTGCAAAGAAAAATTGCAGGCTCTCTGGTAAAGTACCACTTCCAGGTTACTTAAAAGCTACTCGAGAGATTATTAGAGATGAATTGCTTAAGGTTATGTTAATGGAATCTCGTGTCATTCTTGTACACACGTACTTCGACACTGGCCTTATCATCCTTGAGATTGCCAATAGTCTTAACATGATGCGAAAAGGATATGTGTGGATTGCAACTACTTGGCTATCAACTGTCGTTGATTCTATTAGTATTCCTCATAACAATAAGTTACATGGCGTTCTAACACTTCTCCCTCATACCATATTCATACAAGAAAAGAGCTTTCTCAAGACGGTGGAAGAATCTAAGTAAGGGCTCCATTGGACTCAACCCGTATGCTTTATATGCTTATGATACCGTTTGGATAATCGCTAATGCAATGGACAAGCTTCTAAAAGAAGGCGGTATTATTTCTTTCTCCAATGCGTCGATTATAAATAACCTGATGGGAACTACTAGATTGAATCTTAAATCACTTAGCATATTTGATGGGGGAAAGAGGTTGCTTGCCAACATGCTACTGACAAATATGACGGTCTCTCACAGGGCCCATTTTGTTCAATAAAGACAGAGCCTTAAGAAATCCTTCTTTTGATGTCATCAACATTATACAAACACAAGGTCGATTAGTTGGATACTGGTCTAACTACTCTGGGCTATCGGTTCAAATCCCAAAGAGTTCTTTTCACGTGACACCATCAAATATTTCTTCTAACCAACAATTGGGAAGTGTGGTTTGGCCTGGGAACGCAAAAGAGAAACCTCGTGGATGGGAATTTACCAACAATGGGAGACCTTTGAGGATTGGAGTTCCATTAAGAGCTGGTTTTAAGGAAATGGTTATGCTAGTCAATGGTACCAAACAAGTTGCTGGTTTTAGCATCGATGTATTCCTTGCTGCCATAAAGTTGCTTCCATATCCTCTTCCATACGAGTTCATCAAGTTTGGGAACGGTCACAACAACCCAAGCTACTCGACCTTGCAATAAGGTTTCATCTAATGTGCGTGTTTAAAGAATATGATATAAATCGTTGTGGCTACAAGTTGGTCACCCATATGTTTTCTTACAGGTGTTCGATGCAGCTGTTGGTGATATCACAATTGTCAGTAATCTTACAAAAGCCGTTGACTTCACACAGCCGTATATAGAGTCCGGCCTGGTTGTAGTCCTCAACATACATAAAGCACACTCAAGTTCTTGGGTTTACTTGCAACCATATAGTCCACCATTGTGGGGTGTCACTGCTCTTTTCTTCATTTTTGTTGGAGCTCTAGTGTGGTTATTCGAACACCGGCACAATGACGAATTTAGGGGCCCACCAAGGAAACAAATTGTCACTGTAATGTGGTGAGTACTTAAGGCAACTTATTGCTTTCTTGATAGTTCTTACTTTGAATCATCACACTTTGAGAAAAGCTGTTAACTTTTTGCAGGTCTACCTTAACTATGTTTTTTTGCGCACAGTAAGCTTCAAACCTCCGAACCTTTTAATCTTCTAAAACTTGTGTGCTATCAAATGAGTCAATTTAGGTGACTTGTTTATGATTGAGTTGATTGTTTCAGGAGAAAATACCGTGAGCACCCTTGGTCGTGTGGTTGTCTTCATCTGGTTATTTGTAGTTCTAATCGTTAATTCAAGCTACACTGCAAGCCTGACATCAATTCTAACTGTGCAACAACTACAAACTCGTATCAGCGGCATTGAATCACTGATCATGGGCAACGAGCTTATTGGATTTCGGAGGGAACATATATCGAGGATTATTGGGTGAAGGAACTCAACATCCCAAGATCAAGACTTGCGTCTCTTGGAACCTCAGAAGAATATGATGAGAAACTCTTGTCAAGAGCAGTTGCTGCGATTGTTGATGAAAGGCCAGATGTTGATCTTTTCCTCTCAAAGCACTGCAGCTTCCAGATTGTTGGCCAAGAGCTCACAAACAGTGGGCTGGGATTTGTAAGTATCTTACTTAAATGTTTGACTTTTATTCACAAACAAACTACTACATTATACTTCACTACCAGTGCACAAATGTTAATGTAAGCTGTGTGAAAAAGTAAAAGATGTAATGAAATTACAGATGGATAGACTGGTGTTTCTTAGTGGTAAATTATGAGTTGTTGATTTGATTCTTAATTTCCTCAGGCATTTCCAAGGGACTCTCCATTGGCGGTTGATCTGTCGAATGCAATACTAAATTTAACCCAAACCGTGAGCTTCAGAAGATTCAAGATCATTGGCTTAACAGAAAAGCTTGTGGCCCACAAAGCTTGTCCTTTGTATCCAACCAACTTCATTTTGAAAGCTTCTGGGGGTTGTTTCTAATATTCGGCATAGTTTGTGCTCTTGCGCTGTTTATACACTTGTGTATGACACTTCATAGATTCAGAAGACGTCATCCGAAACTCATGAAACGAAGGAATAGAGGGTACCGTTTAAAACGTCTGCAAAGGTTTTTGTCATTTGCGGACGAGAAACAAGAGGTGTTGGGGAACAAATTGAAGAGGAAGGGCGACGTCTGATATCAATGGTAGAGATAACACCACTACACAATGATTGTTTATTTATATAAACACACCATAGTAAGTAACTAATTACTGATGTGCAGTCTTTTGGTCCCAAAAACAAAGAGACTCAGCTAGTAAAATTGGGGACTTGGTATATATTGCTTTCTTGTTTTACTGCCATAGAACTTACTGATGGAAATTGCATTTCGCCTAAAAATACTTGACAAAGAAAGGAAAGCTTCATTAGATTTAGGTTTGACAATCCAAGGATTTTTGTTATTACTGTAACTTATTATCAAGATCATAAAGTCAACGGAAGTCTAGTTTCCTAATTTTTTCTTAATTTTCTTTTAGTGTGTTTTACCTGTCTGGTGCAAACACCGTAACATACATTGAAAGTAAACAAACAGTCGCAATCTATCACAGTAGGAACATTATCAAACAAAATCTATAAATATGATGAAATTTAGGTTGAAGGAAATTTTGTAGGAATTAATGGGTCAACCAGACCCATTTGTCACAGCTTTTTCGTTCACTTTGATCATAAGGTGTTTTGCTGTGAACTCATTCTAACCTGTCACCCGAACTGCCCTTTTTTGTGACCTCTAGCTATGAGAGTTTTGGTCTCTGATTTGTGAGACTGCGAACAAGTGCAGCCAGGGGAACAAAATAATCTCTGTGTTGTCTTTATTTGAGTGTGCCGAAAGCTCTTAAATGTGACAGATATGTAAGGAAGATTATGCTTATTTCCACATTATGAAAGGCTTGTTTTGACCCACTACCCGACAGCTGACAATAACATTTCAAATTCCATATAACATATTGATGTTTATGACAATCAAAAGAACACAAGAAAAAGCAGTGGCTCAACCTGGCCAGCCCAACCCATTCGCACCAAACCCGTTTGACTTATTTTTAGAACAAGCCATCTCGACCCAAACTAGTTTTGACCCGTTCAACTCGGGCTTTTGGTTACCCTAGACATAATGGTAAGCTCATGTGTTAAAATGACAATTTATGATAGTAAGTGATTTGATCTGGCTTTTTTTTTTTTTTAATCTTAGATACGATCTTAAGTTGAAGGAAACAGAACAATGCTAGTCATTAGACTTGGTATTCGGTAACTGCTGGGTTACTATATTTAAATGAAGCAGTCAACCGCCAAAGTCATCAAGGTGCGACTTACTTATAGTGGCTAATTTATAGTTTGTAGTTTCGTCTTAGCTTGGTGTTGGTGTTTGGTTGTTTCATCTACTGTTGGTGCCTGGTTGTTTTTTTATTTCTTTTTGGCTCTTGCTTAGAGCTGTCTTTTGTATGTCTCTTTTGGCGTTTGCCATATTATAATATCTTTACTTATTTTAAAAAAAAAAAATGTGTGACTTACTCGTAATATCCTGCAGTCCAACATAATTTACCAAACCAATAGATAGCAGTGCTATTGTGCTTAAAGTTAAGAAACTAAAAGTAAGCATTCTTTATAAGGTTTGCTGGGGTCATAGTACCTGTAAAGTTATGAAATTGGAGGAAACTTATTTTATAAGAGACTAATGCATGTTCTACTCAAACGGCCCACACACAAAAACAAAAACTTCTATGTCTGTAAGTCAAAAAGGCCAATGCACTTGCTACCAAATATTTTATCGACATGACATATATAGAAATTTCCATATGGTACATCTAACAAGTTGAAATACATGACCATTATTGGTAACAAAAGAAAGATGATTAGATGACAAAACACGCGAAGTGACAAACATTGTTTTGACTTTCTAATAGAACCATTTTAGTGCATGTGAAGATGAATAGCTGAACTCAATCATATGTTATATATATATAAGAAAACAAGAATGAAACAGAAATCTTGTTTGAAAGAGTGTTTATGTTTGATGCATGTTAAAAGGATCTGTTATATGGCTAGAAGTCTAGAACATATATGGCATGTCAGACTCGATTAGTGGGACGTTTTCATTGTGGTTAATTTCACATGGTTGTGTAGCGTATTGCTTAAATTTATAAATTTTGCCAGAGTATAATCCGTTTACCCGGAAAAAACTGAAATATAGAGTCATAGGGAAAATGGAAAGAGTCAACTTTGCCGAATGATATTTTGAATCAAAAATTTGAAAACTGAACTTTCAGAAATATAAATGAGTCTGCTGCTGAGTGCTGACTAACTCCACTTTGCGGAGATGAGCTTTCAACAAGTTATTATACTATACTTTGGTAGTGCTTACAACGTATATGAAGTAGGAAATGAAACAAATATCAGTTAAAATAAGAAGCATAAGACAAAAGTATCACTGATGCATCCTGCATTTCATATTCATGCATATGACCAAGTTGTTCTAGGGTGGTTGGATTTTAATATTACATGATGTATATTGAGGATTAAAAGATGCCCATTGCATTAAAAACAACCAGATTATTAGATTGATGTCAATGGCTTTGCTAGTGTACAAAAACCAAATAAAGTTTACGTCCGTGACATAATGGCAAATTAAAAATGAAGAGCATGCTCATGAGCCAAACTGAAAACTGACTAATGACTACCAGTGGAGTGATTTGAATAACCGTAAAGTTCTCATCTTCTTCATACACAACAGCAGTTTGTGCGCAACAGTGTCTTAAATTATGTTTTCAATAGCAATTACAGTGAACTAATAGAGTAATAAAGTACCCTACAAAGGGCTTCAAGTCATAAAGCACTAGTAAATCAGTGTGAGCTTTTGGTTATGGCGCCATAAAGCAATGAAAATCTTTGTATGTGGAAACACAGGCATTTGACTATAATCAAAATTCCGCAGGCTAACCTTAAGTACATCAACCATTCCCATACTGAATTCATATGATTAAGAAGTGATTTGCGTGTATAATATGCATTCTAACACAACTTAGCACACCAATGGTTCCAACCAACTATGCTATTTGTTTCCATTTCTAGCTTTACTGTCAAGAAAAGAGAGCATAAATCTTGAGATCATGTGTCAAGTCTATTTGTTAAAGGTTTTTGTATAGAAGTTTTCAGTTAGTCTTTGAAGGATTCAGATCTGGTGTTAGACATGATGTTTGGTTTGGGATGATCAAGTTGAGAAGGAAGGTTGCTTATACATTATCTTAAACGATATTTGCATTTTTGGACCTAAACGTCTGTGCTGTGTCTTTCAGTTGACAACAAAAGGTATAGCGAACAAATGTTAAGGCAATTGATACAAACAATTACTAGATTAACCGCTAAATATATTGAAATTTTCTGTTCCAATCCACAACAAAATTTAAACAAAACCAAAAACATCATAAGAAAAAAAACAAAACACATTGCAAAACCGTCGATGGTACAAGTCAATTATTCTTTGCTGCAGCAGCTTGTTTTGCACCGACAGCAAAGAACTCTGTAATAACTTCAAGCGGCATTCCTTTAGTTTCTGGCACCTTCAAGAAGACAAATATCCATGATATGACGCACACAACGGCATACAGTCCAAATACACCGGAGAGACCGATGGAAGTTAGCAAGACCGGTAGAGAGTATGTCACAATGATGTCGCATATCCAAAATGTGAGGGCACAAATGGCAATGCACAATCCACGCACTCGTGTTGGGAAAATCTCTGCACATAGGATGTTTGGGATTGGACCAAATCCCATAACAAAACAGCAAAAATAGACCACAACACTAGCAGTTGAGATGGCTGCATTCACAATGCTCCCAAAGTTTATTAAACTTCCAACCACCAAGATTACCAATGTCAAAATCAAGACCGGAATTGTAGTCAGCAACAGAGTCCTGCAATATCCACCAAAATGGTGATCATTAAGGGATAATTTAGGACATATATGGAAATTATAGAAAAATGGCAAATGTTTACCTTCTTCCAGAGATATCCATGAGCCTCATCCTTAAGCGATGCTTGTCAAGGCCATCAAGCAGTTGTGATGCAACTGATAAAGAAGAGAGAGATGATGATGTGGAACTGATGCCAAGATTTGATAAAGAGAACGCAACACCGGCCTCCTCAGAATCTGAGGTGTGTAGTAAAGTACTCCATTGATGCCAGAGAACTGCCAATATAATTAAGAAAAAAGTCAAATATCGAGAGACGAATACTTCATTTTTTTTTTTTTTTTTTTAAATTAAAAATTATTACCTGTTGAAGTATCTGAAGACCAATACCAACAAACAAGGCATGTTTGACTCCGGGTTCAAAAAGATCCCTCCAGCTTGGGCCTTTCATTGCGGCTTCAGATGGGTGAACCATAGCTGGTCCAACTGGGTGCTGGTCCACAAGATCCTTAGAGTAAAGTGCGGGTTGACTAACTAAAGCTGCAGCCTGGAAGACATCACCATCTGTAACCATATCACCACCACCTCCACCAACAACAGAAATCAAAGACCCGCGTTGAGATCCCATGCCACCAGCTTCTTGATGCAAATAGATTCTTTTAAACCCTCCTTCCTTTTTGCCATCTTCACCTTCTCTTTCAGTCCACTGCCATGCAAGCTGCCAACCACCTCCAATCCCTGTGCTACTCACGTGTTCACCAGCATTTTGCACAACGCTACTGTTTCTAACGCTTAGAATGCTCCCATGTGCAGCGGGCTGAATCATGTCTTTTTCTACACTCGTAGTTTGGCGGGATATCAATGGAGAATGCAAATTATCATCAGAATCGTTACCACCACCAGCATCAGATCCATAATCATCACCTTCTCTACCACCATCACTCTCTTCATCCCAGTCCTCGTGTCTAGCTTGATTTCCGGTAACACTGAACATGCTTCCGAAGTGAGGGAAAAGCATGCTTCCTTTGCTACCAGCAGCATCTGGAAGCCTCTCGTGGACACTTCCGAAGAGGGTGACAAGTGGGTCCATAAGGGGTACACTCGGGTTGATAGTACTTCCTTGACGAGATGCAATACCAAGCATACTTTGTCCAGTAACGGGTCGCGCGATCCATGAGACCCCTGCTTCCTGGCCGTACAGCTTAATTTTAGCAGCTTCATCTTGATCTTGTTCAAGATCATTTGCAGGAGCGATAATGTATTCTTCAATCGATGTATCTCCTCCAACTCCAAGCCCTTCAACTAGTAACGCCATCTCACCTGTCTAGTTGAACAAGATACCCACATGAGCAAATACAAGTATCCAATGACAAATCGAACAGTTCTGGATGGCAACTCCATAATTCTATCAATCGATAGATAAGATCATAGATCCCTAAAGGTGGCATGGTGAGTGGCCGGCAATGGGTCTACTTGAACACATTTTTCTTTAGTTTTATAATTACTTGAGGTGTGTTTTAGTACGATTACAATGATCTAGGACGTTATATGCACACAAATGTAAATTGGGTGAGTTTCAACAATTTGACCCATATGGCTTGTAGCTAAAAATGTATATGTGTGGTACACGAGTCCTTAGCTAGTTTAAGATATAACAAAATTCAAATTGACCCATTGATAAGTAAATGGATCAAAATTGCCACCTCAACTGACCACAAATCGGTACAAGAAGGAAACGGTTAAGAAGAAAACATGCCTGAGACGTCTTCTTTGCCACGTAGCCTCTGCAAAACTTGCTTGGCTTCCTGCATTCTTCCTTTGCTAACAAGCCACCTTGGAGACTCGGGCAAGAAAAATATGGTAAGAACGAAATAAGCGAGCGAAGGGATAGAGAGAACACCAAGCATCAATCTCCAATTTGGCGACTCCATTAACGACATCCCAAACACCATACAATACGAAAGAAACATCCCACCAGAACCCATAAACTGAGGCAAAGTATTAAGCGACCCTCTAATTTCAGGAGGCGCTGTTTCAGATATATAAACAGGAACAAGAGTGACTGCCAACCCGATCCCAAGACCATCTAACAACCTAGCCAATAGAAGGACATAAACATTGGGCGACCACAACAAAAATAGACCACTAACAAAGTACAAAACCGAAGAGATTATAAGCATGGGTCGTCGACCAAGCCAATCCGCTATCCCACCAGAACAAGTTGTAACCAAAGTCGCACCAATCAACGACATAGCCACAATTAGACCCTCAATAGTTGGTTCACTTTCCAACTCGAACTCTTTCTCTTTATATAACACAGCCCTAAATACCAAAACAAACAACAACATATATAACAGTTGAATTATAGTTGAATTGTACTAATAAGTAATAAAGTTTGGATCTTTTTAACAATGGATCTATAAAAAAGAGATCTTGAAGTAACAAACCAGCAATAGTAGCATTATCCCATCCTTGAAGTAAGTTACCAACAGCAGCAGCAACAGCTACTAGCACAGCTCCACTCATTTTCTTATTCTTCTTCTTCTATAAACTACACAAATCAAATCACAATTATATATAACAAAAACAGATCAAGGTACAAAATTGTAACAAGCCCATCTAAAGATAAATAACCCTATCATGATATCTAATCTAATAACATTTATATAGGAAAAAAGTACTAACTTTTAACAACAACAAATAAAAAATGATCCAAGATTCATTATCGGTACTAAAAAAAACAAAAAAACAAATGATCTGAGTGAAGTTGAAAGAAGAAAAAAAAAACAAGTGACTGGATTTAAGGTAGAGTTTATTTACCAATGAAATAAAAAAGAGACAAAGATTATATTTGCTTCATGCGAATAAAATGTCTATGTTTGTTTGTGGTTAAGTCTGCCTTACGAGGAAGGGAAGATAAACAACAGCGACAGACAGACTGAAACAAGACTTGTGTTGTTGTTGGGCTTTGAGTTGAGAGTGTTCTCGTTCACTTTAAAGTCTCCATCCTCGGACTTGTTTAAGAATCTAAGTTTAGGGACTGGAAATGTTAAGTAGTTGTAAGTTTAGGGACTGAAAATGTAAGTGTCTGTAAGTATAGGGGGTGATAATGTTATAAATATGTAAGTTGAGGGACTGAAACATGACAAATGAAGGACCGTTCCTTTCGCCTTTAGCAACAGCCGCTGAGTGAACGACACTTCAGAGTTCA
>OU343222.1:141840760-141938707 GCA_910596185.1 Chrysanthemum makinoi | reverse complement strand
CTACACGTAATATTTACGTACAAGTAGTTAGATCCTACGCAGAAGCTTCGCCACGCATATAATATCATCATTGGCTCAGTTTCTGATAACTTTACCAATCCTACCATAAGCCCCGATTACTATATACCTTCAAGTATGTGACTGTTACGTGTACAAACTTTGTAAATAAACTAATCATATCATCATCAATCCAATAATGTCACTAATAAACTTAAATCGCTTGACATTATGTTGTGAACAATTAAGATAAAATAAACTTTAAACTTAAAGTTAACTAACTCACGAAACATTTCACGACGCCATTGGAACTATTGAACATACAAGTGACTTAGGACTAGAATCATTGATACCGCATATCCAACAACTAGACAATGTCCTTACCGCGACTCAACATTATGTCCCTTCGATTATGTTGTTTTGTCTAATGTTTCGAGATCAAGACATACACAACAACAAATGAATAGGGATGCATCCGGTCTCTCCATTATCATTTCTATCCTTATGGTCCGATGAGTGTCTAAATACTAATCATTTTTTGTACCATTTAAATCAAGAAAACATTCGAAAAACACTCGCAATGCATCAAAAATGATAAAAATATCACAAATAAGTGTTTTATGTGTTTTAAATGCAAAATATCAAAATCAGTGAAAACGATCAAGTTTGCATAATTGGCGCTTTTAGTCCCCAAGTTTCAAAAGTTGTCAAAAATAGTCCCTGGTAAAACAAAATAAAGAAAAATATCATTTCAAGTCCCTAGGAATTCATGAGTTGTCAAAATTGGTCCTTGAGATTTAAATTTGCAAAATTACAACTTAGGTCCCTAAACTTTGTAAATTGTCACAAAATGGTCCTTTGAAGTTTGAAAATGTCAAAATGGTCCTTGTACTATTAAAACTTGTCAAAGTGACTCTTGAAACAACTTTGAAAATGATGCAAGTGGTCCTTCAAGATTGTAAATTGCAAAACAAGTCCTTATCATTAATAACTGCCATGACCGCCAAAACCATTGAACTCCCCGCCATTCCCTTGACCCTCCTTTTTTGAACCCCCTCGCCTATAATACACAACAAGTCAAACCCCGCTTGACCTCACCCCTTCCTCCACCACTGCCTTTATCATTCCTCGCACCACTTGCCCCTAAGAACTCAGCATCTCACCCATCACCTCACCTTATCCCTCCCTCATCATCATATCTACCAACTTCATACACACCACAATTAATGCCACCCTCTAGTTGCAAATTCAAGCCCAATCGCAAATATACTCCTTTCCGCCAAAATTGAATCAATGGCCAAAAATGACCTCAACTCATCCAATGGCCCAAATTGAAGATGGATTACCATCGGAGGGACATGGGAAGATTTTTGAGTATAAATGAGAGAGAAAGAAGCAAAAGAGAACAAAGAGTACTTAGTTTTTATTTCCTTTTGTATGTCGCTTTTCATTAAATTATCTTAATTAGTGTTTTAAAATGTAATCTTAAGTTTTATTGTATTCAAACTAAGCCACTTAGTCATTGTAATTCATTTTAAGTCTTAATTGCTAGATTTCACTAAGTTTCATGTTTTGATGTTCACTGCTTCAAAATTTAGTTAAAACTCTACATTCAAGCTTCAAATAGCTTATTGTTAATTCAAACAAGCTTAAGCTTATTATAGCTTTTGTAAGCTTGGAATTCGCCAAGCAACATTGAAATTGGCCAACAAAGTCAATCAAGCATCAAATGGGTTGGAAATGGATATTCGTAGATGCAAATGCTGGATTGGGTTGGATTAGACTAATTATAGTGTGTAGGATTGGTTCGCTTGAGCTAAATAAGTGGATAGCTTGTGAGTACTTTATTTGTTTTCACATTAGTGTATTTTGCATAATTTTTATCTGCCTTGATTCACTATTAGCTTTAGTTTAGATATGTTCATTTAACGTTATTAGGATTAAAGTGATTCAGCCAAAGGATAGTAGAACCTAGATAATCCGCCAAGTAGAAGTATTTGCAAATCGTGCATAAATGGTGTTTGGATCGGGCTTGCTTTTGAGCTTGAGCTAAGTGTTTGTGCTTATATCCGCTTCACTAATCTTAATATAGGTCCTTTGAATCATTCTAGTCATAATAATTTGCATCCGCATAGGCTTAAAGTCAACATCACCTAGAATCGCCTATTTCCATATCTGCGGAAAATTTGTAAAACCAAAGATTAATCGTTCAAAATCATAGGTATAGCTTGATTCAGTTTCATTTCACCATATAACATCAATCTTAGTTCATAAATTGGCTTCAAATCTCAAATAAGTCAACATATCATTTCTTCTTCAAAAGTCAAAAAAAGATGAAAAACCCAGCTGGACCTAACCCCGAGATGTTTTCATTGATTCGCTTTGGGCCAAATCAAGTAAAACTGGTTTTATAAGTTCACCGTCTAGTTTCTTATTATGATTTTTGTAGATTTTTAGAAATTTTGTACAAGCTTCAAAATGGCTTGTCAAAGGCTTATCCGCCTGCTCTCACAAACCTGAATACCGATTTTTTCTCTTCTTATGCAGCTTGTCCAGTCCGTCCTTGGTTTACAAGTAGCTAACCAAAGTTCATTTTAGCCCCAACCTCTCGTTTTAGTTTTTGCTTATCCAAGAGCTTATTTTTAAGCCACGCAGTAGTGACTAAAACTGCTTTTGGCATTTAAGTCCAAAACATCAAACTGTTTAAGTTTGTATTTCGAGAGTAAGGTCTAGTTGTATTTGGTTTCTTTTGAGTAGTTATAGCCATTATAGCTCGCTTTCATTTGGTGCTTATATGTGGTTTAGCTTAATTCAAGTGTTATTTATAAGCACTTTGCATTGCGCTTCATTTCTACACAATGCCACTGTTTCATATTTTTCTTAGATTCATAATATTATTTTAGAGTTTTTTTCGAATTTTTCATAATTTTCCAACACTCGTTTGCTATTTTTCTTCATTTAAAACAGCTTTTAGGCATTTTAAATAGCTTTTAATACAATTAATTCATAAAGGTTTCAAAAAAATAAGTTTTCATTTTTCCTAGGTTAAGATAAATATAAAAAGTCAAAAAATATTTTTCCAGATTTTTCATAGTTTAATTTGTAATTTTTAGTAATTTAATTAGTTTTAAGTAGTATTTAATTCATAGAAAATAGAAAATAATCGTAAAAAAATATAAAATTATTTTTGAAAATTCTCTTTAGTTATTTTAGATTTTTCTAAGTCATAATTTCATTTTTCTAGCTTTATTTCATAATTTGTATTTTAGGTATTATTAAATAAGTAAAAATAGTTTTTATTAATACAATTAGATAAATAGTTTTAAAACAATTTTATTTTTCTAAAATTTTTATCATTAGGTTTAAAAATGTCATTTTTATATTTTAGGATTAATATTGCACAATATCACATTTTCTTTTGTATCGCCAATGTAGTTTTAATTTAAGATTTATAAAAGAAAAATCAAAAACATCATTGTAAAAATAGTGATAGCGTTATAATATAATTTTAGCTTTTAATTTTTCTTTAATTTGCATTTAAGCCCTGTAATTTATATACTTTTTCTTAGGTATAATCAATCACAATCCTTTCCGCTCAAATCCTCCCGATCAATATTCGTTTGATTATTCTCGCAATACGTTGGGACATAACGACTGGGAAACACTATACTCGACTTCATTGCATTGGTGTCCGAACCGCTTTTATGTTTCACGGTTGGCCATTCACTGTGTTCTGGCTACCAGGTGAGATAACTTGACGGTTTGCCACCAATCAAATTTTGCCACGCTGAGTGTAAGCTAATTATCTTACGCTAGCAGATAGTAATTTGAATATTCACTCTTTGTCATACCATCTATCTATATCTATATATTTTTATAAAAAATCCAAAACCCCAAAAACATCCTTAAAACGTATAAAACACCAAAATATTTTTCTTTTGTTTCTATATATATATCAAAGATAAAAATACAAAAAGATTTGTCGCTTTCTTTGTTTAATAATAACAAATATCAATACCATCAACAAGCAAAGGCAAGCACTACCAACTGGGTAATGGAACCATAATAAGTTCCCCAACCAAAGATTAAAACTTGCCTTTGTGTCCCGGGAGAGTGAAAAAATTTTTCAAAGAAGCCATTCATCTTGTGATTATTGGTTTAAGTTCAATGTTGTTTTGCCTCGATATTGTTTTAATTGGATTTGTTGTTATATCTACTTTTCAAAACCGTAAAACTCAAAAAGATTTTCTTCTTACCCCATTTTCATAATTCATTTCTATATCCCCTTCCTTAACTCGCAGATCTCTTGGAGTTAACTCTTAAAGTGTAATGCGCGCTCTTCTAGGTTCAGAAGCCCATTTCGTGAGCTTGTCAAGATTCCAAGAAGGCGCAAGTCCCGTGACTTTCGCCCATCGTCCGGATCGAGATCCAATGCCACACTACTTCCGCTATCATGGCGAAGAACGCTTATGTGTGAGCTTCTCCGTGCACCCATCGACGGGTATGGAGATGCTATTGTTATCCCGACCATTGTGTCGAAAATTTGAGCTCAAAACCGGTTATCAATCTTGTAACCTCAAGTCAATTCTATGGTTTTGAGAGGGATGATCCTCATGCTCATATTCTATGGTTTAACAAGATTGCATCTACCATCAAATACAAGAATGTCCCTACAGATGCCGTCAAGCTTCTTCTCGCTCCCATTTTCCTGAGGGCAAGCTCGATTTGGCTTGAAAACAACCCCTAAATCATTGAAACATGGGAAGACTCGGTGAAGAAATTGTGAACGAGTTTTATCCACCTTCCAAAACTACGAGTCTTAAAAATGAAATCATCAAATTCACACAAAAGTTTGATGAACCCTTCAGTGAATCATGGGATCGTTTTAAGGAATTGCTCAGAAATGTCCTCACCACAGTTTCTCCGAGTTGATGCAACTCGATACTTTCTATAATGGAGTGAGTCAATCGATCAAGATTCTTCAATTCCTCCGCCGAGGGTTCTTTTGAAAGCAAAATCACAAAAGAAGCTTTTAACCATATGAAAACAAGTCTAAAGTCCGCGATTGCACTAAGCAAGCCGGTTGTTTCCCAAGTCGCTGTTGGTCCTTCTTCTTCGTCGCCCGTGAGTCAATCTAGCACCGATGCTAAGATTGACAAACTCACGAAGTCAAGCTTTGTCTCTTCCAACCAAAAGAAAGTTTTTTCCACAAACTTCACCTCCTCGGTTAAGAAAGTGGAAGTTCTGTGTTACTTGGCACCCTATGCCTATTACAACTGTATGCCACCGTGGTAACCCCTTTTGAAGCAAATGATGTGGGCGGATTTCCAATCTTCAGAGGCAACCAATATCGCGTTCTATGGACACCAACCACCGTCCTCTAACATTACCCTGGACCACCCGTTTCAACCAAAACTAAAACCGTAATCAAAATCAATAGACTAAACCAAGGTTTTCAAAACCAAGGTAATTTCACCAAAATAACGTTTTCAAAATCAAAGTCAAACTTCCAACACCAAGGAAATTTTAATAGAAACCAAGGTCGTGGAAATTTCAACCCCGGGTACTTTCATGGCAATAATCAAGGAAATTTTCAAAATCAAGGTCCTAATCCAAACAATAGAGGCCTAATTTTCCTTCGTGTAAAATCAAGCCATTGTTCCAATCGACCATCATCCGATGAGTTGTTGAAGCATTCATGAAATCCCAAGAGAAATGAATGTTGTTGGTTAGCCGATTTCTAACATTAAGAAGTCTTTAAATGATCGACCGGGCTCGTGTGTACTTTACCTAGCAACACGATCGCTAACCGAGGGCGTATGCAAAGGCGATCACAACCAGAAGTGGTGTCATGATGGACCCGCTATTCCTACTACTCCTTTCTTCTTCTCCGGTTGTAGTGGAAGGTGAACCTCGAGGCTACAAAGGACAAGGAACTTCCTACTAATAACGGAGGTACCAATGTCCACCATCCTCAAGTGTCCCAAAACCAAAGACTAAACCCCGAGTTGTTTTGAACCTCCGCTTGACAACCCTAAATCCAAAACTTCTATTCCTTACCCCTCACATTTAAATGAGCAAATGCTCCGAAAAAGCTGTCCATCAAATGGAGAAATTCTTTCAAATTTTCCAAGAACTACATTTGACATAAGCTTTATGATGCTATCATGCCGATGCCCAAGTTTGCATCAACTCTCAAACACATGTTAAGCAACAAGGAAAACTGTTTGAAATGGCTAAAACCTTGAACGAGAACTTCTCGCCAGCTTCATAAAGAAGCTTCCCGAGAAGCTAGAGATCCCTGTGAAAATTTCTTCTCCCTTGTGTCTTTCCAGGAATGATTGAATACTTTGCCCTTGCCGATCTTGGTAAGCATCAATTGATGCCTTATTCAAGATGGAAGAAACTTTCTTCCGAACTTATTCTACCTGCATGACTCTTGAGCTTGCGATCGTTTCTATATCGCCCCTCTGGCACTGAGGATGTATTTGTAAAAGTAGGAAAGTTCCATTTTCCAGCTGACTTTGTGGTTGTTGATTTCGATGCCGCATCCTCGAAGTTCCTCTATTGTTGGAAGAGGATTCCTCGAGAACGGGCGCGGCTCTCATTGATGTATTTGAGCAAGAAATCAATAACATGTGGGTAATGAAGTCGTTACCTTTAACCTTGATCAAACTCAGGTACTCAAATTATGATGCCGAATCTGTTAATCAATCGATTAATTGATATTGCTCGTGAGGAGTACTCTCAAGAGTTTCTGGTTATTTTCATAATTGCGTGAGTGGGGATTCCACCACATCTTCAACCAATCATTGTTCCACTTTCCCCTTCTCTCCGCTTTTTGAGGGAGGTGACTTTTCTCAAGAGATCGATGAGTTTCTTGTTATGATGAATCAATCCAGCCGGAATTGATGATGTTTTTGATTCTAGGGGATATCCTTTATCTTAAGCAATTGTTAAATGAAGATCCATTACCTTCACTCCCTCCAAAAGAGATCACAATTGAGGAAATCAAGTCAGCTCAAACATCTATCAAGAATTTCAGGTTGAACTTAAGGACCTACCTCCTCATCTCAGTATGCATTCTTGGAGGGTGATGATAAATACCGTCATAATTGCTAAAGACTTAACCGAGGAGGAAAAGATCTTCTCATAAAGGTCTTGAAGTCACACAAGCAAGCAATTGCTTGAAACCTCCTATTAAGGGTATCAACCCCGAAGTTTTGTACTCACAAAATCTTAATGGAGGATGACTTCGCCGCCAGCCCAACACCGAGAAGGGTGAACTAAGATTCATGAGGTTATCAAACAAGAGGTTCTCAAACTTCTTGATGCCGTTTTAATTTACCCGATCTCTCGACACTGGTAAGTCCCATCCATCGGTTCCAAAAAGGGTGGCATTCCTGTTGTCACAAATGAAGAAAACGAGTTAATTCCAACTCGATTGGTTACGGATGGCGCAGGTATTGATCGCAAGTTAAACGAAGCCACCCGTGAAAGACCATTTTCCTCTACCTTCATGGACCATGCTTGAGAGATTAGCAGTGAACGCAGTACTATTGTTTTCCTAGATGGTTTCTCACTTATATTTCAGATCCCCATTGATCCACGGATCAAGAAAGACCACATTCACCCGACCATACGGAACTTTTTGCCTACAGACGATGCCTTTTGGCCTATGTAATTCCCCGCACGCTCCAACGATGTATGATGGCAATTTTCCACGACATACGATCGGGAAACAATGGAGTTGTTTATGGATGACTTCTGGTCATTGGGGACTCATTTCATACATGTTCTCCCATTTAGAAAATGCTAAAACGTGTGTGAAGACACCAATCTTTGTCTAAATTAGGAGAAGAGCCAATTTATGGTCAAAGAAGGCATAGTCCTTGGCCATAAGATTTCCAAAAACGGATTGAGGTAGATAGAGCAAAAGTTGATGTTATTGCTAAATTGCCTCATCCTACTACCGCCAAAGGTATTAGGAGTTTTCTAGGTCATGCCGGTTTTTATCGCAGATTCATACAAGATTTTTCTAAAATCGCCGGGCCTATGACCCATCTTCTTGAAAAGATGCTCCTTTATCTTCTCATCACCTTAGTGCATCGCTTTTGAAACACTAAAAAAAAAGCTTACGAAGCACCCATTTTAGTTGCTCCCCAATCGATTTACCCTTTGAGCTCATGTGCGATGCAAGTGATTTTGCTATCGGTGCAGCCTTGGGGCAACGAAAACCAAGCATTTTCACCTATCCACTACGCGAGCAAGACTATGACAAGCTCAAACCCATTACACCACTACGTAAAAAGAATTATTAGTCGGGTGTATGCGCTTGAGAAATTTCGCCATACCTTATATTGACCAAATGCGGTGTATACGGATCCTCTGCTCTCAAATATCTCTTTGCAAAACAAGATGCAAATCCAGATTGTTCGCTAGTTCTCCTCCTCGCAAGAATTTGATATCATTATATGTGATAAAAAAGGAGCCGAGAACCTGGTCGGCCGATCATCCGCTCCGCCTAGAAAACCCTCACCAAGATGTGTTCGAAAAGGAAATAAATGAAACATTTCCTCTAAACACTCAATGTGGTTTCGTGGAGACTCTCTACCCCATGGTTTGTCGACTTTGCAAATTACCATGCGGGTAACTTTGGGTGAAAGGGATGTCGCCCCAAATGTAAAAAACAAATTTTTAAAGATGTAAAACATTACTTCGACGACTCCCTACTTATTCAAAATTCATGCGGATCAAGTCATCGTGATGTGTATGGTCGTGAAGCACATTGACATTCTCAAGGCTTGCCATTCTAGACCTACTGGGGGACATCATAGCCCCAACTACACCGCCAAGAAGGTGTTTGATTCCGAATTCTATTGGCCCACGATTTACAAGGATGCCTAATAATTTAATAAAACCTCGTGACGCTTGTCAACGCCACGAAATATTCACAAAGAAATGAAATGCCGCAAAAACGCCATTCAAGTGTGTGAGATTTTTGACATCTGAGGCATTGACTTTATGGGGCCATTTCTTCCTCGCTGTAAACAAATACATACTGCGGGCCGCTGACTATTTGTCAAAATGGGTTGAAGCTTAAAGATTTTACCTACCAACGATGCCCGGTTGTTGTGCAATTCTAAAATCTCTTTTGCTAGGTTTGAACTCCACGAGCTATAATCGCTGATCGTATACGCATTTTGCAATGACTAATTTGATAGAGTCATGCAAAAGTATGGTGTAACTCACCGCCTCTCATCACAAAAGCACTCACCCCCAAAACAAGTGGCAAGTGGAAGTTTCCAACCCAGGGATTAAGTTAATCGGAGAGGACGCACATAAAAACCGTGCTCTTGGTCGATAAGCTAGATGACGCGACTCGCCTCCGTGCATAGCCTTATAAAAAACACCCATCGGGTGTACTCCATACAAGCTTGTATACGGAAGGCATGTCATCTCCGCCGTTGAGTTTGAGCACAAGGCATACCGGCCTTGAAGCATGCCACCGATATTCGACATACCGGTGATCACCGAAAGTTCAAATGAATGAATTAAATGAACTTCGCGGATCAAGCATACGAGAGAACTCTTTGATCTACAAAGAAAAGACAAAGAAGATTCATGACTCAAAATCAAGAACTCAAGGCTAACGCCGGTGATCGGAGTCCTTCTTTTCAATTCAAGATTGAAGATTTTCTTGAAAAACTAAAAATCCCACGGGTTCCGACCATTCACCATCACTAAAGTATTTCCATATGAAACCATTGAGTTATCTCAACCCGATGGTCCAAACTTTAAAGTGAATGGTCATCGGTTGAAGCATTATTTTGAAGAGGACATTCCTCCCGTGGTTGTCCCCATCTACAAACTTTCCCCATGAACCAATGAATGCGGGATCGAGTCAAGCTAGCGACTCTGAATCAAAAAATAGTAGCATGCCATATGGGTTTTCACCCATATTTCTGACTTCTTTCTACTTTCTACCACCCTAGTGTGAGGGAGTTGCCCCACATGTTGTGTATATATATAAGATTCAAAAAAAATAATAATAAAATAAAAATATATATATATATATATATATATATATATATATATATATATATATAAAATCTTGCTAAATAATGGCCGTAGTATTTCCTTTTACGCTTCTATGTTTCGCATAACCGCCGTACTTTGAATATTGAGGGCAATATTCATTTCTAGTGTGGGGAATTCTTACCAATTTTATCATGTAATTATACCACCCAATTTCCATTTTGGCCAAAATTTTTTAGAGCAAGTGTTTTTCACTTACCGCATTATGGTTATCAACCGCCATGTCTAATAAACAAAAGATTGGCTAATCCAGAGCAAACGTTTGGTAAAGATATCTCAAATCCGCTGACGCTTGCACCCAAAATTGTATGGTGTTCCATATCTTTAATTAGTGAAGAGTTGGCTAGCCCGCAAGTTTATGGCTTGTGGTAAAGGAAGTTGGAAAACCATAATTGGTAATCACCACCAAAGATATATTATCTAAGAGTTGGCTAGTCCAAAAGCAAACGGCTTCCGTAAAGATAAATCAAAACCGCTGGAAAGCCGGTGGTTTGCTCAAAAATCACATGGTTATCGCTGTACCAAGGTTCTTACTTGAACTCAAAAACATTTGGCTACCCGTATAATGGCTTTTGGTAAAGAGATGAAATCCATTAATTTTTTCAAAAACATTGCTAAGGGACTAGCAATATCTTTAGTGTGATTAACTGAATATCAAAATGATTAAAATATTGCAAATAAGTGTTTTATGTGTTTTAAATGCAAAATATCAAAATCGTGAAAACGTATCAAGTTTGCATAATTGGCGCTTTAGTCCCCCAAGTTTCAAAAGTTGTCAAAAAACAGTCCCCTCGTAAAACAAAATAAAGAAAAATATCATTTCAAGTTCCTAGGAATTCATGAGTTGTCAAAATTGGTCCTTGAGATTTAAATTTGCAAAATTACAACTTAGGTCCCTAAACTTTGTAAATTGTCATAAATGGTCCTTGGAAGTTTGAAAATGTCAAAAATGGTCCTGTACTTTATTAAAACTTGTCAAAAGTGACCCTTGAAACAACTTTGAAAATGACGTATGGTCCTTCAGACTCTAAATTGCAAAACAAGTCCTTATCATTAATAACCCTTCTCATGACTCGCCAAAACCATTGGACTCTTCCATTCCCTGACCTCCCTTTTGAACCCCCTCGGCCAGCCAATAATACTCCCAAGTCAAACCCCGCTTGACTCTCACCCTTTCTCCACTCCACGCTTTATTATTCTCCTCCTCTCCCCCACTACCAAGCATCTCACCCATCACTACCTTATCCCTCATCATCATATCTTCTACCAACTTTACACACCACCACCATGCCACCCCTAGTTGCAAATTCAGTAGCCCAATCGCAAATATACCCTTTCCCGCCAAAATTGAATCAATGGCCAAAATGACCTCAACTCATCCAATGGCCCAAATTGAAGATGGGATTTACTCAGAGGACACGGGGAAGCTTTATATAAATGAGAGAAGAGAAGCAAGAGAACAAAGAGTACTTAGTTTTTAATTTCCTTGTATGTCGTTTTTCATTAAATTATCTTAATTAGTGTTTTAAAATGTAATCTTAAGTTTTATTGTATTCAAACTAAGCCACTTAGTCATTGTAATTCATTTCAAGTCTTAATTCAAGATTTCATTTAAGTTTCATGTTTTGATGTTCAATGCTTGCAAAATTTAGTTTCAAATCTCTACATTCAAGCTTCAAATAGCTTATTGTTAAATTCAAACAAGCTTACTTAAGCTTATTATAGCTTTTGTAAGCTTGGAATTCGCCAAGCAAATATTGAATTCGTCAACAAAAGTCAAATCAAGCATCAAATGGGTTTGGAAATGGATATTGGTAGATGCAAAGGTTTGGATTGGGTTGATTAGACTCATTAATTTAGTGTAGGATTGGTTCCTCGCTCGTTGCTAATAAGTCGATAGCATTTTTAAGTAGTACTTTATTTTTGTTTTCAATATTAGTATTTTTGCATAATCTTTTATCTGCCTTGATTCACTATTAGCTTTAGTTTAGATATATGTTCATTTAATCAAGTATTAGATTAGAGTGATTCAGCCAAAGGATAGTAGAACCTAGATAATCACAAGTAGAAGTATTTTTGCAAAATCAAAGGTGCATAAATGGTGTTTGGATCGCTAAGCTTACTTTTGAGCTTGAGCTCTTGTTTGTGCTTGATATCCGCCTACCAATCTTAATATAGGTCCTTTGAATCATTCTAGTCATCAATTTGCATCCAGATAGGCTCAAAGTCAACATCACCTGGAACCGCCTATTTCCATATTTGTGAAAAATTTGTAAAACCAAAAAGATTAATCAGGTTCAAAAAATCATAGGTAGCTTGATTCAGCCATTTCACCATATAACATCAATCTAGTTCATAAAATTGGCTTTTCAAATTCAAATAAGTCAACATATCATTTCTTCTTCAAAAGCCAAAAGATGAAAAACCGCTTTGACCCAACCTCGAGATGATTTTTCATTGATTCAGCTTTGGGCCAAATCAAGTAAAACTCGGTTTTATAAGTTCTACCGTCTAGTTTCTTATTATGATTTTTATAGATTTTTAGAAATTTTGTACAAGCCAAAAATGGTTGTCAAACAGGGCTTGCCCCGCCGTTCACAAACTGAATAGTCGAAGTTTTCTCAGCCTCTGTGTAGCTTGTCACAAGCTCATAAGAGCTTGTCCAAACCGTCCTTGGTTTACAAGTAGCTAACCAGGTCTACTTTTAGCCCCAACCTCCTGTTTTAGTTTCTTGCTTATCAAGTAGCTTTATTTTGCCAGCCAAAGTAGTGACTAAAACTGCTAGCATTTAAGTCTAAAACATCAAATCGCTTAAGTTTGTATTTGCAGGTTAAGGTCTATTGTATTGGTTTCTTTTGAGTAGTTATAGTATTATAGCCGCTTTCATTTGGTGCTTATTTGTGTCTTAGTTAACTTAAGTGCTTATTTATAAAGCACTGTACTGCGTTCTCTCATACTCTTTTTTACAATGTAATTCCAATGCTTTCATATTTTTCTTTTTTTTTGTATTAATTTTCATTTTCCAACATCAAGCATTATTTCATTTAAAAATGCTTTTAGGCATTTTTAACAGCTTTTAATACAATTAATTCATAAAGGTTTCAAAAAAATAAGTTTTCATTTTTCCTAGGTTAAGATAAATATAAAAAAGTCAAAAAAATATTTTTCCAGATTTTTCATAGTTTAATTTGTAATTTTTAGTAATTTAATTAGTTTTAAGTAGTATTTAATTCATAGAAAATAGAAAAAAAATAATCTAAAAATATGTAAAATAGTTTTGAAAAATTTTTAGTTATTTTAGATTTTTCTAAGTCATAATTTTCATTTTTCTAGCTTTATTTTATGCTAATTTCTTGTATTTTAGGTATTATTGTAAGTAAAAATAGTTTTTTAATTAATAACAATTAGATAAATAGTTTTAAAAATAATTTTCTGTAAGATATGACTTTTCACATACACATCAAACCATAACACAAAGTAGCATATAGATGGAATTCTAGAGAGAGAAAGTTAGAGGTTTAGGGAACTTAGTGAGAGAAAGTGAAAGATATTATTATGAGCTCCAACTCTCTACCTTGGGAGGTAGAGAGTATTTATAGTCTTACATAAATCGCCACACAACGGCCGTGGATCGTGCATACGGGTAAAGACCCGTCCGTCCTCCACGGTGTTACTTAACTAAATACTACTTAACTAAATAATACTATGACTACGAGCTTTCTAACGATTACATATACTTGAGGTGACCGACTCTTTAATACCGGAATTTCTAATTCCTAACAATCTCCCCCTAAGGGAGGTCACCTCAACATATACTAAAATGACATTGAATACAATCAGATATTACATTAACAATTGATCTTGCATTCTTGATGTAGTACTTTGTCAAGCTCGTAGTCATTGATTCCACTCATTGCATGTTTGGTTAATCCAAGTGGAGGTCTTTTATCGATCCACGGATAATAATGTTGAGCCGCCTTTTGAGATCATCACTAATAAAAATCTCCGATACATCCATTGTGGTGTTGGTATTATGTGATGTTGTGACATTCGGACCGACATGCTCACATTCTCGGATCATGATATCTTCTTATCGAGAAGAAGCTATTAGTTGATTCATGATATTGGCGCAAAAAGCGTAAGCATGGAGTGAAAATATCAGAGACATTGATGCACTAATCATGATTTCTTTTGAGATGAATGTGTTAAGTGAGCATGCGGCTATGGATTGACCGCTTCATCTCATCACCAGAACGCGCGCCGGGTGTACCGCATAAGACGTTAGCAATAAAGCACTCTAAAGTGTCTTTGATCACTTTCGATGAATTGAGGTACACGCCCACGCTGATCGCTACAAGTACCGCTCGTGATCGTATAATTCAAGAATTTCTTGACAGTTTCAAGTACCGCCTAGTCGTTTCAAACCGAACGCCTCAAAGAAGACAACACGGAGTGAGTGAACCATGAATTTAGCCCATCGATTGATGAAAAGATATTTGAAAAACAATCATGTATTGCTCAATAGAAATTGTTTTTGCAATATAACGAAGGTTTTAATGAAAATCAATTATCAATCATAAAACACCTTTTGATTTGAAAATTAGTACACGTCGACGCGCTTAATGAAAAGAGTTTTAAAGCACAAAGACGGTTTTTCAAAGGTAGTCCAATCCATAACTGAACCGTGATTGATTCAAAGAATTGAATCGCCCCATTGTTTCGCTCGCTTGTCACATGGTTGATATGTATAATAGATCTCACATGCCACCTACCAGGAGCTTGTTAGATGTTGGCTCCGAAGCTTTCCATCTTCATTGTGAGTATGTTTGCATATCACTCGGATGTTCCGCAATACCAAAGGATAATGCGACTCAAGATATAATCTCTCTTTCCACATGTGTGAAACAGAGAGTCTTCATTGAAAGTGTCCTAATGAGATTTATTGATGATCTCGTGGCTCTAGACTCAATTTGTGCATATTTGGATCCTATGTCGAAGACTAGGGAGAGGGTCTCCTTCTTCAATATCAACAATCTCTAAGAGAAAGTCGATAGATAATGTCTGTTCCCCGTGAGAATGAAACAAGTCCTTTTAAGAGGAACTTGAGTGGTTTGGAAGTTGAAGTGCAAGGCCATCGGGTCCATGACGCCTTGTCTTCAATACCATGTTACCATCAAGAGTATGAATTGAACCGTTTCTCGCCTCTAAGGTTGAATAAATAGAGGGCTATTTGTTTTCACCCTTTTCTCATTCAATTTTTAATTCTTCAACCCCTTCAGTGCTTACCGAGACTTCATAACTAGAACCTTGTTGGGTTTATTCCAGATTAGCTCGCCTTAGTCAGCACTCTTCCCATATCTCATTTTTCTCCTTTTATCATCATACCTAAGAACTCTACACTAACTAGTGGATAGTCCTCGGTAGATCCCTCCGCTCGCGGATCATGGGAACTAATACATAACCTTATCATCCTTATATTACCATACATAATGTAAAGTTGGTCTTTTGGTATTGTTCATCTGCCATAGGAACCAATTGAAAACCATTTGAAAATCAATCCAGATACTTGTGATATATTATCAAAGCATTTTGTACTTGAATTGTTTTGATATTTTTAGAAGAAGAACTCCCCCTCAACATGTGCATCAAGTATTTGAAAAATGTTTTGCACACGGAGGCAAGAGAAAGAATTAACTTCTTTGATTACCATTTTCTAAAAATATCAACATCACTTCCCAAATCGAATCAAGTAGATAAAGCATTTTGGGGAAGGATGAGGTTTTCATGATTTTGCTCCCTCAATATGTGCTTCTAGGTTTGAAAAGAGTTTTACACATACTAGAGGGAACCGCATTGAGATAAATGATCACGCTTCAAATCAGGTTTAAGATAGATGCTCCCTCAACATGTGCATGAAAAATTTGAAATCGCTTTGTCACATGGGAGGACAGCATGTACATTTTATAAAACCATTTACCGAATTATCGCTTTAAATCCAATTTAAATCACACATTCTCCCCGATCACAATTATCAAATCATTTGAGATTTGTGATCTCTTATAGATTTAAATTGATTTTGAAAGCTTTTAAGGAGAATTGTGACTTGATTATGAAAGCGCTTTAACTGATAAGGATCGGATTTTAAGACTTTAAACTCCATTGATAAAACATGCATGTACATCTTTTGAAAACAATTTAATGCCAAATAACTTTTAATTTAATTGAAATCATTCTCCCCCTCAATCAATGACATAGGTTGTTGATTGAGAGATGGAGATTTTGACAAATAAGTCCTGATGATTATCAAAAATAGAGACCGAGTTATTTTTCAAAGCATTTAGTTTTCAGAGATAAATGTTTATAGAATCGAGCATGGAATTTGAAAACATGGTAAAACATGGCTCGTTTTCTTTTTAAAACCGGTTATTGCCTGAAAATGACAATAAACCATTGCTCTTTTCTCAAACATAATTTTTATTTTTTTTTTTATTTATTTATTTTTTTTTTTTGAATTGAACAACATCTAAAGTCCCTGTCATTTTTGAATGACAAAGACAAAGACCGTAGATAATATCGAACCGAGAAAACGCATGACAAAAAGACAATATTTTTGAAGATTTTTCGAATTTTTCGATTTTTATGGATTTTGAAGGTTTTATAATTTTGTATTTTGATTTTTGAATAGATATATACAAGAGATAGATGAAGATAGACCTTTACTCCTCGCCTTCCTCCCCGAAGACTGAGAGTACTGTTGAAGGCTTTTCAAGCAAAGACGTGGAAGAATAAACTCAAAACGTTCTCTTGGAAGAGCTTTGGTGAAGATGTCTCCGCTAACCGATATTCGGACCACAAAAATATAGTTCCACTACACCTTTTTCCACTTGTTCCCTGATGAAATGATGTCGAATGTCGATATGCTTTGCTCTTGAGTGTTGAACGTTGTTGCATGAGAGAGCAATAGCACTTTTATTATCACAATATAGAGGGATTTTGTTGAATACAAAGCCATAGTCAGATAATTGAGATCTCATCCATAAGATTTGAGCACAACAAGATGACATGGCTATGTATTCACCTCTGTAGAGGAAATAGAAGTACTCATTTGCTTCTTTGAAGACCAGCCCACAAGCTTATCACCCAAAAACCGAGCACCTCCGCATGTACTTCGACGTATCTTGACAACCCGCATGATCAAGATTCCATAGGCCGTTAGTGACATAACGGTGTCCTTCGGGTACCATAGTCCCATATTGATGGTTCCTTGGAGATACCGAAGACCCGTTTAACCGCTTCAAGGTGCTTTTTAA
Source organism: Chrysanthemum makinoi (assembly GCA_910596185.1). Taxonomy (NCBI): domain Eukaryota; kingdom Viridiplantae; phylum Streptophyta; class Magnoliopsida; order Asterales; family Asteraceae; genus Chrysanthemum; species Chrysanthemum makinoi. The sequence goes on along the minus strand of OU343222.1, from coordinate 141,921,302 downwards.
TAGGCTTAGCCTGGTATCTAGCACACATGCAAACAAATAACAAGATGTCGGTCTACTAGCGCGGAGGTACATCGTGGATCCAATCATACTACATATTTCTTTGGTCAATCATGATTCCTGAGTGGTCCTCATCTAGTTTGGTTCGATCAATCATGGGGTGTCAACAGGGTCACTTGAATCAAATCCAAATTTCTTTAAAATCTCTGTTGCATATTTAGATTGATTTATGAAAATGCCTCTCGGGACTTTGTGAAATTTGTAATCCCAAGAAAAATGACATTTGTCCCATCATTGACATTTGAAACTTTGAACTCATTTCATTAGAAAACCGATCACATTCCATTGGGTCAGTCGAGGCAAAAATAATATCATCAACATAAATTTGAACATGAGTTAAATGTTTGCCCGACTTCCTGGTGAACAATGTAGGATCAATCGCTCCTTTGCTCAATCCGTTGATAGAAGAAACTTTGATAATGTATCATACCATGCCCTTGGAGCTTGCTTTAAACCGTAAAGAGCCTTCTTTAGACGATAAACGTGAGTAGGATGCTCTTGATTCACAAATCCTTCCGGTTGGCCGACGTAGACGACTTCTTTAAGATCTCCTCGTCAAATGCCGCTTCACATCCATCGATAGACTACCATGTTCTTACTAGCAAAGATTAGCCGAAGATTCGATTGCCTCGATTCGAGCAACCGAGCAAAAGATTCTTCAAAGTCTATACCCTCCTCTTGACGATATCCTTTAGCAACTAATCAGGCCTTGTTTTTCAACACATCACCATGCTCATCAAGTTTCACTTTGAAGATCCATTTAAGGGCAATAATCATAGCACACCTGAGCGGTACTAACTCCCATAAATCTAGTCGATCAAACTCATGAATTTCTTCTTGCATGGCATTGAACCAAATGTCTTCATTCATGGCGGTTTTAACATCTTTTGGTTCGATCTTAGATAGTACGGAGTTGAAGAAACACCATAAGGCATCGGTTGCAAGTTGTTTCCGGGTTGATACAGGAAGAGAGGGATTTCCAATGATGTTGTCTAATGGATGATCGTGAGTCCATTTTCTAAGGTGTTCATGTGGCGTGTTGAGGAGAACCGAGGTAGCCGAGTCGATGTCTTCAAGAAGATGGTTCGATGATGATTCGAGTAGCAAATATGTTTTCAAATGGAGCATCTTCAGGAGTAGCAAAGGGATTAACTTCATCATTGATGCCATAAACATTTCCATGATGTACATTTGAAGAATGATGATTTGTTGATGAGATCAAGGATCACAGCAGGTGCTTGACTTAAAGATATTGAGACGGGATTGTTCTTCATTCACGGAATATGAGCATCTTCTGTCGTAGGGATCAACACCTCATTAGTAATTGAATCATACAGTTCATCAAACATAGGATCAAACAATTTCTTTAAATCATCTTCGGATGGAGGTACATATGGAGTTTCTTGAGAAGAGTTTGGAACAAGGGATGAACCAATGGGACTGTTTGAAGTGCGGTCCCGAAGCCGATTGTCCAGAGCCATTTGACCTCACCATCAAACGTAACGTGAATGGTTTCCATGATATTTCAGGTTCTTTTGTTATAGATTCGGTATCCCTTTTTGTTTGGTGCATATCCTACAAATACTCCAATGTCGGCTTTAGCCCTAAGTTTCCCTAAGTCTTGACCCTCATTAGTTGGATAACACAATGCACCAAACACACGAAGGAAGAGAGATTAGGTTTCTCGTTGTGGACAAGTTCATATGGTGTCTTTCCATGAGCAAGGTGAATCGTGGAACGATTTTGTGTGTAGCATGCATGGCAATAGCTTCAGCCCGAGAAACATTGGAACTTTTGAGTAAATCAGATTGATTGATGCGGCTTTACAAGAGTTCATTTCGCTTTCAACTACACCGTACTGTTGAGGAGTTCGTGGAACACTTCTTTGATGGCTGATTCCAATGCTTTCATAGAATTCACTAAGTTGTTTGTTAACAAACCCGCCCATTGTCCGTCCGATAATTCGACGGTTTTGTTAAGTCGAACTCGCAATTTGATGAGTTTGATGATGATATCGAGTTTCATCCTTTGTCCTTAAGAACTTGACCCTGGTGAATCTAGAGTAATCATCAACTATAACTAACACATATTTCTTCCCAAAGATATTCTCCACTCTCATTGGTCCACATAAATCCATATGAATTGTATGAAGAACTTCGCGGATGAGTTAGTAGGTTTGGGTTTGTGGGCATACTTCTTGCTTTTTCCCAATTGACATGTGAACAAAGATGATCCTTTTCATACTTTAGTCTAGGTAAACCTACAACTAAGTCCTTTCTGAGAGATCTGATGGTATGGTGGGTTCAAGTGATTGAGACGTCGATGCCATAACCATGACTTTGTTTTGAAGCCTGAAGCAAATTGGAGAAGACTTCATCATATCTTCTATAGAGATGGTGTAAAGATTTGAACCACGAAGTTCCTTTTAACAAGTTCGCCATTAAGATCTCTAACAAAAGCGTATGTTTTATCAAGGCTACTTCTAGATCGAATCACGAATTGACCAACAGAGAACAGATTATGACACAAACCTTCCACATAGTATACTCTAGAGATAACACTATCACCAACAACATAATCACCATAACCCATAATTGCATCGAAATGATCATTACCGAATCTAACAGTCCCGATGAATTTGCTCACGAAGTTCATGAGCCGCGACGTCTGGTCCATATGCTTGGAACAACAGTCCGTGTACCACGTAATCGATTTGAATGATCGCAGCTGAACACGCACAAGAATGGATAATCGATAATTGGGATCCCCATGCAAGAATGGGTTCCACTTGGTTAGTAACAGGAATTGGAACACCCACACGTAAACATCCATATCGTAAGAAGCAATGGAATCATTGGGAATAGATGCAATGTCGTGTCCGTATTTGACCTATTCAAAGTATGTTCACTTTTAAGGGAATAGTTCTACCAGTAGGCATCCATTTTCTAGTGGGCATAATCTTAGCTTGAGAACAAACCGATTATTCTTATGGCCAAAAGGTATCCAATAATAACCTATCTTTATAAAAGTTCTTCCGTGGGTTTCCACCGCTTTCTAACGCTTTCGTTTTTGCCTTTTAGCCTTATTTGCACGATTATTAGCATTAACAATTTTAACTGGGCATTTGACATCATTAGACAAAGCATTCACACCACATTCATGATTATAAATGTAATTCAAGCTGCATACATTACAAGGTTTGCATAATAGTATCAATTCAATTACATGCGACGCCTAAGGCTAATACTAGAATCAACACGATTCGCTTTATTCAACTCAAGCTTAAAGTTCCTAGATTGGTCTTCTACTCTCTTCCAATGCACATTCTTAGCTTGCAAGGTCCTATCATTCCTTGTATTGTCTTGAGACTTTGACCTCGCCGCTTTAAAGTCACCGACATTCCCTAGGGAATGGGAACATTAGTTGGTTGATCTAATTTTTGCATTCTCAACTTGATGCAAGGATCTCAAGTACTAGAAGGCACATTAGTGTATACTTTAAGACCGTGATTTGAGCTTTTGTGCACACTAAAGTTCACTTTCTTAGCACTAACATATCCGAATCAACTACTTGAAGGCACATTAGTGTTTCCTTTCTTAAGACCGGGCATAGAACGGATTTCCTGCTTGGCACTAGGCATAGAACAAGGCATCACAGCTTGCCTTTTGCACCTAAGGTTAAGGATTTGGGACAAGTGGCAATTACACATTCTAGCAACTCTTGAGATCGTTTGGCCCGGAGGCAAGCAAACCTAATTTCACTATCAAGAGGTTTGTTAATGAAATCCTCTTCAACAATCTCACGGAGACATTCTAGACTATCCTTAAGGTGAGCACAAGATTCATGAAAAGCATGTTCATTATTCCTAAGATGAGGAGGAATATATTTAACCGTCAAGTGTATTTGCGTCTAAGGGTGACTTTGAGACAACATTCTTATTGAAAACAAGTGGCGCTTTCCCATTTCCCGACTTCTCAGATTCTCAATTTCCTTTGTAAAGACGTTATTTTTTCGTTGTTTTGGTCACGGGTGACTTTTATTGAATCATATAACTCTTTAAAATGTCGCTTAACTTTTTCATTTTCTTCTAGAAAACTCTCGCTTTCCTTTTGTAAGGCATCAACTAAGTTTTGAAGATGAAAAGTTTGAGAATTCGGAGAATCTAAAGGAGGAGGCATTTGGGAGCCTGTCATATTGTTCGCTTGACCCTTTAATTGAGAGATTTGGGCTTTCAACTTCTCGATCGGTTTACTATGAGCTTGAATCGTTCATCACGCTTGTTAATTTGAAAACCGCATCAAACTCGAGCATCCGACGATGTCTTGATATCTGAAGTTTTAACATTTTCTTTAAGATGTTGATATTTTAGTTGTAAATTAAAATGCTCAACTTCCGGTTTAGAAAAATGTTTAACCAAATTGTCGTGATCATCCAGTTCAATTTTCTCGCTTAGTTTAGAATTAGTTTTTTCAAGCTCAATGACACGATCATGGGAGACTTTCAGTGGCCACAGATAGTTCATGAAATTTGGAAGCATTAATAGAGCAATTTGAAGTGTGAAAAGATATCTTGAGCAACACATTCAGGAATAAGAGTCTCATTTAATGTATGCAAGTTCTTCCTCTCAATCTCATTATATTTTAGTGCACGCCATAACACTAACTTCAACTACCATTGCATCAAATTCCTTTTCCATTCCCTTGATATCAGCTATCCCCTTTAAGACTCTCAAAGTGATCTTTCAGAAGTTTAAAGAAAGGCATGACCTCCGTTAAATAACATTCTTTCATTTGCTCAAAACCCCTTTCTCCTTCCGCTATACCAATTGGGTGTGATCCTTTTATTGCAAGTTTTCTCAAAATCAACAAATAGTTGAAATATAACATATTGGCTAATTAAGGTCTTGCTTTTAGTGGCAATTTTTCTAGGAACAAGATGCATTGGTGTATTAGGAGGATACACACGCTTTAGGCATTTTCCATGGGGAGGTTTGTTTCAACAATATTATTTTCTCGCTTATCTAAATCCTTTTCCGTAAAACTTGTTCGAGTCAACAATGTCCGAGGCTTAAACATGTTCAAGGAAATCCAGCCTCCTTTTGTAGTCATGGGGAGTGATAATTATTTTTTTTTCTTTGCATTTAGGATCATCTAATTTTTGTTCATCTTTTCCTAGTGACTTCATCATCGATTTCTTATCCTCCTGCACTCAACGCAACTAGGTTTCTGTCTTGGTTTAAGAATCTCATTGCCATCATAGATCACACTTTGAGCATTTGCTATCTTTCCGCATCACTGTGGTTGGGTTTATCTATCATGGGAACACTATGCTTATCGCTTAGGACTCTATGTTTAGTGACCATGTGAGCAAATTGAATGGTGTTTCCTTGTATGTACAACTTGTTTTCAAGTTTGTTTTTCAAAGTTTTCGGATTAGAAAAATCTTTCAAGAGTTTTGATTCCTTTGCATTAAATTCTTGCTTAAGCATTTTCACATTTTCTTGAAGTTCTTGTTTTTGCTTAGCGGTTTTAGAAAGTTTTTCTTGCAAGGAATTTAATTCTTGTTTCAATACTTTTTCTAAATTATTTTTCTAATGATCGCATTTACTTGGTCATCCATTTCCTCGCCACGAGTGGTCAACTCAAATTTAGCACGTTGTTCATAAATAGCAACACGTTTTTATAGGCATTTAGTTAAATTACGTAATCATCGTAAGCACATGCAAGGTATTCATCAAAAACATAGTCATTGTTGACCGCTAAGATGCATCACTTGGCACACCTTCACTTTCACTTTGTTTCACGTATTGATCATATGGGATAATATTGATATTACCCATATTTTCAACATTTGATTCAATAGTTTCAGTTGAATGTACTTTGTCATGCATCTTTTGCACATCAAGATATCGTGATAGTTTTAATACCTCTCGAGATGAGTTTGTCTGGATGGGCCGACTAGTGGTGAAGAAGATACCTTGGGAGAGACCATTGGAGAAATGCTAGCCATAAAAATTGTGTGTGTCGTAGGTCCATCATCCACATCAGAGTCGTATGCATCACAATCAACGACTTGAAAGGCATTTCGATGATTGTGACCTATCTCCCTAATAGGCCGCCATCCACATCTCATCATAGGTCTTGGCATTGCCCTCAGCAAGAAAAAACAATTCCTCTTCATCCAAAGTAGCACCATTGTCCCGAGCTTGTACCAAAGAGATCTTATCTCTCAAGTAATCAAGATTCTCGTGGACGCTTTGGAGATGTACGGCCTTGCAATGTGTCCATCACCACCACAGTTATAACATTTGATTGGCTTAGCTTGACCTTGGTTACCATTCCTTCCTCGATTCTCGTTGCCAACATAACCCTACCAGCTCCACCTCTTCCCGATCATATCGTCTTTCCCGAACCGTTGCACCACCGATCCTTCCATCTTTACAATGGCTTGATTGTGTGGGTTAGATGTCGCTCGAGGTTGTTGTTGGTTTGTGGGAGAGAATTCGTTTTGACTAATCGTAAGAGCTAGTTGATTAATGAAGTTACCCACGTGTGGATCAGATCGCCTTGTTTGAACATAGTATCAGGAATGAGTTTGTGATTACCATTACCCAAGGGTATGACTTGTGATGCTTTGGTTGTGATTCCGATGTTTGAGTAGCGCTGAGTCATTAGACGAGCTTGTCTCTCCCCGGTTGGTTTTGAACTGATTGAGAATCAATTTTTCAAACATAGCATGTCTCTCATTCTCAAGGAGGAAGGCATAGAGTTGCTCATAGTTTGTATTCTTCAATCCTTTAGTGAGCTTCACAGCGGTGACAAACTTGTGCCATTCGAGATTCATGTTGTTCACAAATTTTGAGTTCAACTGAATGTTAGGCATAGTCATTCTCATGTTCCTCATGTCATTCACTAACTTATGAAATCTCACATAGTACTCATAGACACTCTCATCCGGTTTCATCTTGAAGTGTTCAAATTGCCATAGAGTTGGGATTCTCGTCTTCCATAGTTAATTCGAACTCGAGAGAAGCATCTTAACATTATCCCATACCGCCTTTGCATCGTTGTTATGATTGATCACTTGTAGATGTCTTTAGGAAGACCTTGAAGAACAATGTTTTCTCTTTTCTCCTTATCCTCAAGCTCATCATACATTTTGGTCTGCCCATTCCGTAAAACAGAGTACCATCTTCATTAGTATCAAGTATGTCTCTAGTCGCCTCAACTCGATATGGTCCTTCATCAATGGATTTGAGAATGTTGACACCATTTTCCTTCCCAAGGCAGCATAACTGATTCGCTGAGCCCAAGAATCGTAGTCGCCTCACAAGCATGGGTGGACAGTATCTCCGACCGCTTGAACATCTCTCTGCAAATGGAGATGATAGTAGGAACGCTTGGTAGACATGTTTACGCTTTATACGGATTTTATAACTCTATGATTAAACCGGGAAATAGATTCTTTCACGGATTTTACTAAATCAAGAGAAAACCGTAAACAATCACTCAAGTCGCTAAAAGATAATGCACTAAGTCGCTAGAAGATAATGCACTAAGTCGCTAGAAGATAATGCATTAAGTCGCTAACTCTTAATTCGCTACACCACTAAGTCGCTAGAGTCCCAAGTCGCTAGACAAATGCAAGTCGCTAAGTAGTAACTCGCTAACCTCAAGTCGCGCTAAATTTTGGCAAAGAATTCGCTACTCAAGTCGCTAGAATAAAGTCGCTAAAGAGCAACTCGCTACACACCAAGTCGCTACCACCAAGTCGCTACCCGTAGTGGAGAGTCCACTACTTGTACCGTAAATCGCTAGGTAAGTCGCTAGCTCCAAACCTGTAACTCGCTACAAAAATGTGAAGCAAGTCGCTACGAAGAAACTTTTCCGTGGCTCAAGTCGCTAGCATGAAAAACAATAAACATCACTTTTCAATCCAAAAACAACCCAACCAAGATGATTCAAGCCTTCCAAATCAAAACCTAAACACTTGTGATGATCCTAAACACAAAAGTACAACAAAATCAAACTTTAACACTAAAATGATTCAAATGATGCAAAAACCACTAAACTTTTTCAAACTCAAAAACCACCTAAAACCACTAGAAATCCAAAGATGTGCAAGATATGATCTAACCATGGCTCTTGATACCAATTGTAAGATATAACTTTTCACATACACATCAAACCATAACACAAGGTAGCATATAGATGGAATTCTAGAGAGAGAAAGTTAGAGGTTTAGGGAACTTAGTGAGAGAAAGTGAAAGATATTATTATGAGCTCCAACTCTCTACCTTGGGAGGTAGAGAGTATTTATAGTCTTACATAAATCGCCACACAACGGTCGGATCGCATACAGTGGGTAAAGACCTCGCTCTCACGGTGTTACTTAACTAAATACTACTAACCTAAATAATACTACTACTACAGCATTCTAACGATTACATATACTTGAGGTGACCGACTCTTTAATACCGAAAATTTCTAATTCCTAACATTTTCTTTTTTTCTAAAAATTTTCTTATCATTAGGTTTGTAAAAATGTCATTTCTTTTTATATTTTAGATTAATATTGTTTCTACCACATTTTTCTTTTGTAATGCCACGAAGTTTTAATTTAGATTTATAAAAGAAAAATCAAAAACATCATTGTTAGTGATAGCGCTTATTTAATATATTTTAGCTTTTAATTTTTCTTTTAATTTGCATTTAAGCCTCGTAATTTGTATACTTTTCTTTAGGTATAATCAATCACAACTTTTCCGCTCAAATCCTCTCATCACTATTCGTTTGATTATTCTCTACGTACCGTTGGGACATAACGGCACTGGGAAACACTATACTCTCCTGGACTTCATTGCATTGGTGTTCAACTGTTTTAAGTTTCTTACGGTTGGCCATTCACAAGTGGCTAGCTTGTGTGAGATAACTTGACGGTTTGCCACCAATCACTATCCAATGAAGATAGGAAAGAATAATCTCCGTGTTGACTTTGACACCCTCACTTGCTCGTAGCTCGCGGTTTAATTGCTATTGATATTCTCGGGACTCATCCGGGTATCGTAATATGCTCACTCACCGCAATCGTTCTCGAGATCTATATCCAACGCTCGAACACTATGGAAAAGGGTCAAAGGATTCGACGGCTGCGATCGCGGATCAATTACAACAAGTCACCATTACACCTCGCAGTACTTAAGGGTCGTTTCTCCTACTCCCTGAATTTAACCAATCCAAACTTTATGTTACACCTCGGCCGAAGAGCTCACTCTCCAATTCTAAATCAATATCGTTATGACGAGGTTACGTGAGTAATCACCAGCATTTCACGTAGAGCTTAAGAGTATTCCTCAACCATTGAGAACTCCCTACATGATCATCACCAAGTTCTGTTTAATGCGGATGCTGGCTATGAGCATCCTAAGCTCATGGAATCAAAATATTTGGGCATTGTCAACATGAAACATAATGCTATCGGCTCGACGATGACATGATGTCATTTCTCAACAAACTTGGCTCAAAGATTCCCTACATCGATATAATAAACTGTTGATCCAGTAGAGCACTTGACTTCATCCGATATTCCCAAGAGGCTAAATGACCTCGACAATCACGCATATGTTGACGGAACCTATTCTATCGGCCGTAATCAAGGAATCGCCTTTACAAAGAAACAAGGTGCCGTGGTTGCTTTATTTCTTCTAACTAAAGATGTCAAAGCTCAAACGCATAAAAGGTATCCGGAAGCGCTAGACAAGGCAAAGTTGGTCATCTCGATTTAAAATCTCGAACACCGTAAGGAGAACCGTAAGAGGAAGTGCGTGAAGCGCAACAAGTACTGTGAGTCAAAGGAAGCTTCCCAAAAGGAATCCTCGTGAAAAGGATTGTTCCCTGTAGCGAAGCGTAACCTATTACCACATTCAACGCAAAGAAAGCTTGTGATCGAAAGCTCAAGGTACCGACACGCATGAAGAGATTACCTACTCGCACCGCAAATCGTAACACTTCCTTCGCAACAGCCTAAACCTCCAAGTCCACCAACCGATAAAGGAAAAGGAAAGACTTTGTACTTGTATCGTATGATGAAAGCTCGGATCAAGAAGAAGAGCACCGATATATCATACAGAAGAAGTTTAATATCTTAGACACCTTCACAAAGTCGGAAGAATTTGCTAAAGACCAAATGGGTGGTCCCGAGGATCAAGTGGTGTTGCCACTCTAACCATCTCCTGATGCGGTTAATCAACCCGATAAGGGAGCTGGTGCCACCACTCTTATGCAACAACAAAAGCTTGTGGAGGATACTATCGAATATGAGTTCGAGGAACCGGAAACTGAGAAGTCCTAAAAAGATCAAGATGTGGATTATGATACGTTTCTTCTAGATAGTCCTCGCTACGATCAAAGGAAGAAACCTCCTAACCTCCGAAGGATCCAGAGTCTCCTCATATTCCTTCATCATCGATTCGCCTTCTCACTCCTCGCCACCACCATCAAAGAAGTCAACCAAATCATCATCAAATCCGTGAAGAAACCATCTAAATCTTGGATTTCTCAAGCTCATGAACGGATACCACAAAGTCACAAACAAGTCGAAAAGAAAAACGTGCTTCAAAAGCTAAATTTCTTTGCCTGATCACATACAAGATATATGTATGACGAGCATGAAAAGATAAAAGGAGAAAGGAAGTTTGTTCAGAAATTCATGAAAAATCACCGCCAAGAGGACTGAACGAAATGATCGGGCTACTATAAAAGCACTTTCCGAGTAATGCCCTAAAGTCACAAAGGAGTTGTTCACCAAACAACTTTATCCAAATCTTATGCAGACCGCCAAGCAAACTATTCGACAACACCCTTAACCGCCACAATCAATCCAACCGATCCGATAGTTTTCTCTCAAGCATGAATTGTGGCTGTTTGTTAACAAATGTTCCGCACGACTGGACATTTACTTCATGAAGGAAAGTTGTTTCAAGCATTGCCGGACTACCAACTTCAAGAAGCTTGTAGATTTGAAGCTGAAAAGTCTAAACGCCCTAGAGACGATGAAGACAAGGATAAGGATAAAGACTTCCACTCAACGCCGTAAGGCACTGGTGATCTTCTTTGATGCACCCTCCTCCACAACGGGCTCCTGTTCAACAAACATCTCCTCCTCGTTCTTCTACTCAAAAACCTCGTGATTTATTCCGAAGTTACCACCCCACTCAAAACCGATGATCACTTTGAGTATACTGGTGGTGACGATGAAGAGGTCCTTGAGCCCCTACAACAACCCACCTTTACCCAAACAAGCTCGAAACCGTAATCATCATCTAGGCTCGAAAGAAGCACCAAGACGCCTCAAACCGACGTCGTATCATGGCTAGATGACGATAAAACAGAGGAATTTGAATGGTTTTCTAATCTTGTTAACAACAATTCCTACCCTGGAAGGTCAATTTGGTAGACGGTTCTACATTGGAGCATGCAAAAATTCAGCAAGAAAAGTTCCATGTGAAGAAAATGACGAAATGAAATAAGCGAATCAAAAATGAAGCTTCAACTTCTAAAAGAAATTCGAAAGTGCCTCGAGGTCGAATATCACCTTGAAAACATTGCTCGAGCTATGTCTAACAACATGGATTGGCTCAACCCGAAAGCAAACATTGACTTCACACAAAGGAACAACCCTCCATACTACAAATCATTGACCAAACCTCTACCAACACTTGACAAACAAATGAACCAAGGATTCCTTCGATACTTCTTCAACAAAGACCGGATTTTCTTCTACACGTGACGATGATTCAAGAAAATATGCTAACATCGCGACACTTCCATTCCCAAAGAAATGCCTAATACTCAAATGCATAGCCATTGAGGAATGTGCCAATCACTTGTTCTCCAACATTGCAGTGGAGGCATACCCGAGATGCATTGTATGGGATTCATCGGCGGCAACGCCGACTTAATTTGAATCTACTATAGAAGTTGTCGCCTCCTAAGTCTCAACATGTCGTGCATAGTTCTAAAGATATCGTTGCCATCATACACGCTGAACTTTCGTCTAAGTGGGACTACACATTCCTAAAGAAGATCGTAGTCAAACGACAAGATGAATGGGACTATGCTTTCTCTGAGGCTGACTTTGAGAATTTGTCTCTCAATGACATCGAAGACATGTACCTTGCCAAGGCACAGGGTCGCATGAGACAATTCTCAACTGCAGTACATCGTGAATTCATCAAGTCACTTCTCATCTTCATAAGACGGATTGTCAAAAGGAACGTGTAGAAGATCTCCACCGGCCGTTGAATCTTATCGACGCTGATGTCAACTTCACTCCTCCAAAGCTTGATCTTCCGATATCAACCGCCTATCTCAATATACACTCATCACAAACCTTTCGTGTTGTTTTGTAGTGAACTTCAAAGAAACCGCTAATGGCGTGTAGCGAACTCCACAAGTTCGGGATCATACTTTAAGCTGGTTGGGGATGGATTGGCATGCTGGTTGAAGGATATACGCTTGAGAAAATTGGGTCTCCTAAGCGCTGGAATTCTCGGGAAAGGAGGGATGTGAGACGGATCATCACAATGATTGATGAACGGTTGTTTCCGAAGGGATCGGTTCAGACGATTGGAGAGTTATGTCGGTGGTGCGACCCGTGAGAAACATAACCGATTTCAACGCCCATGCACACTCGGGAACATCACACGCACTTCGGTACCCTTGACTTGTTTTCTTCATATCATTTTAGATGTTTGATTGATTATGTAAATGGCTTGTGCACACATTACAGTGTACAACCCGTACTTGTAAATAAAGGACCATGTGTACGCCTTGCCACAATCCTTAGAAAAGGAGCGAAAGCTTCTTACTTTTGAGTAAAACCTATCAACCCTTTCACTTTTCAAGGTTTTGCTCAAAAGAACAAGTACTTTCCCTTATGATTTTCAAAACCTCAATCGTTTATATCACTTTCGTTGAGGGGAGTACTTGAATCAAAACTTTGTTCAAAATTGTTCTCAGTGGTCATTCTTCCCGCAACACTTGAAATGGTCATATTTATTCTCAACTTTTCAAAAATAACACTTTAATATGCCATTTTTAGGGGGAGAAAATATGTGATAAGAAATATGTTGTGTAAAATGCAAATGAATCTCAGATGCTTCGGACTTAACCAACGAATTGACGATGCTTAACTGTCAGTAACTCGAAAAGACTTGTCTGGGCCGGGTAATAATTTCAAGCTAGTTCGCTAGTGATGTAAACGTGTCTCGCAAAGGACTTGTCCGAGTAGAATGTACCATTCGAGAAACTCTTGATAAACATGAACTCCTGAGCGGGTTTGACGACCTTTAGGATTGTCTACACCTTCAAGGTGGTTACTAGAGCGCTTGTCACCTAAAAGCTGACAATGCAACTCTTTAACTATGCCACGTAACTGTTCTCAGCGGGGATTGTCTATCTTGAGTGAATCAATTCAAAATGTGCTGCGCTCTTTTTCCTCACTGTGCATTTTAACCGTTAAAACTATTAAGCACATGTGGAGGGGAGTATTTATGCAAAATCTTATCTCAACAGTACTAAAATGTTTTTCATTCATAAACACTGTGAGAGATTTTTCACATCAGTGGTTTTATGGCAACATAGGTTAGTCATGGAGTTATAAGGTGACTAAGGTTAGGAATAACTGTCTTATGATCCGCCAGAGCCGGATGGATCTACCCAAGGACACCACAAATAGTTAGTATTTAGAAGTCCTTAGGTATGATTGTAAAAGGAGAAAATGAGAATCGGAGAAAGAAGGAGTTGAAGAATTAAAAGAAATGCAAAGAAAAGGGTGAAAAGAAATAGCCCTCCAGATTATTCAACTTAGGGCCGCACACGGTTCAATTCATATGCACTCTTGGTTGTCACTTTGTGACGGTATTGTAGATTAAAGTCGTCATGGACCCAGGCAGCATGCACTAAACCTTCTTATCCACTCAAGTTTCTCTTAACAGAAGCTTGTTTCATTCTCACCGGGAACCCTACGTAAACTATCGGCTTTCTCTTAAAGATTGCTGGTATTGAAGAAGGAGACCCTCTCCCTAGTCTCCGCTCAGGAAAACCAAAACGCACTATTGAGTCTAGAGCCACGAGATTCATCAAAAGATCTCTTAGGTACACTTGACATTTAATCACTTGATGATCAACAATAAGGTTATCACTGGTTCATATCGAGTCCTTCACACATCTTAGCAATCTGTCGAGAACATTTATGAGAGGTTCACATTTGTGATCCTCGGTGATTGAATGGAAACTCTGCCGGGGTCAACATCAAACGGCTTGGCCTCGACAGTGTCGCCTCGGCAACTCCCGTGGATTGCGCTTTAGTGGTCTCAAACGGTCCACATGCGTGAGGTGATGCTTCGTACCTGACGACTCATTCGAATCGTAGATGTACGCATGTCGTGTTATCTCAACTTGTGGGACTCCAGTTCAGGAACGGCCTTTGTAAGAATTAGAGTTGTGTTTTCACACTATGCTGTTAACACTCTCGAAGTTCAAACTTGTAAGTGCCGGAATCCGCTTATTACTAACCGTTTAAATGTTTTCTTCTTATGGAAGCTCCGGAGCGGAATGATCGTGCAGATTCTTCTCATGCTCACGCCAACATCATCACTAATGGAAGTTCTATCCAAAAGCAACACAACAGTCAGAATGATTCTTCGTCAATACAGAGAATCTACAAAGTTAAAGACTTAAAGAACTCCATCAGTACTGAATTCCAAACGTCAAAGGAGCGTGTGAGCATGTTGAAGAACGACGTGGAGACACCGAGCGTGAAGCAGACTGAGGCAGACTTGATACAGACAACAACATACTATCACTTTCACCACAAAGAACAATGATCAAAGAACAAAGTTAATGATGACGTCAAAGCATAACCGCTTCAAAGTAAACTATCTCTACACCGGGAGATTGTTTAAATCAAGGCAATTCTTCTCACAAGAAATAAGAATGTCAGAAGACGTCAAAGCTACTATTACATCAATGCCTTCACCGCTTTAATCACCAACACTTGAGTGTTTGTTACTCATATGTAATAACACTTGAGGGGGAGATTGTTGGAATCACTCCTAAACCTTATTCAAGTGTTAGTTACTCATATGTAATAGTTAGCTTATTATGGCCTTTATGTTTGTTATTAGCCTTAGGCTTATGTAGAAGGCCCATAAGCCTAGGCCTAGCCCAATAAGGAAAGGAAGGGAACTAGGAGTGTTGCCCTAGCTTCCCTCCTATAAATACCCTTGTAAACCTTCATTTGAAGGTTGGTTGTTCAAGTTATTCTCTTTCACTCACCTCTACGCCTAACCGTTCCATATTATCGTGTGTGTGTGTTTGGAATCTTGTTCAATCGCCTCTCTATCTTTCTTATAAGCTTGTGTTGTAAACCTTGTGACCTAACAGAAAGAGATGTCGATGGTGTGGGAATGCATTAAATGCATTGTAGGTAGGTGGAGTAGTGTAGGAGATGGTAGGGTGGAGTAGGTAGTGAGCTGGTGTGACGAGGTGGTGAAGAAACCAGGGAGGTGGAGGAGTGGTTTTGGTTTTGGCGGGGTATGTGAGGGAAGAACAGGGAAGGAGGTATAAGGGAGTGGGTTTGACTGAAGTCAAACCGGTATTATATAAAAAGGAGTTGGGCTGGGTTTATTTTTGGGCTTGGTTGGGTTTATGAAGTAATAAGGGTTTGGTTGGTTTATAGTGTATAGAAGCCCGAGGACTAAAGTTGTAATTTCTGAAACTTGAGGGACCTGATGTAACAAGCTTCCAAATTTCCTTCAAGGGACTATACCTGCCAAGTTAGATAAACCAAAGGACCTTTGTTGTATTTATTACAATTTAAAACACCCGGGGGACCTTTTATGACATTTTCAAAAGTAGAGGGGGTGAAATTGTAATTTTTCCAAAAGTTATCAAAAGGTTCCAAATTGTAAGTTATGAATAGTACAAGGGTATTATTTGATAAATTATATTTTTAAATACCTAGGGACTAATTTTGCCATTTTTGTAACTTGAGGGGTAAAAGTTGCCATTTGTAGAAAACTTTCATCCAGGGACTATTTTGAACATGTTTGATTATCCAAGGACTAAAGTTGACTTTTCTTCTATTTTAAACCTTTAGGGACTAGTTTTGCCAATTTGTGAAACTCCAGGGACTGAAAATGACAATTTTGTAAACTTTGATCATTTTTCACTTGTTTTCAATCTTTTTGTACCTGATTCATATAAAACACATTTTCATGATATTTGTAACATTTATATAGTCATTTGTGTATTTTTGGCTGTTTTTGTGGGTTTAAATAATATAAAATATATGTGTATTTAGACACATATCAAACTGTATTTTCTTCAGCGACCTTCTTTTTCTTTTTGTCATTGCCACGTTTAATTTCTTTGACTTCACTTGATTTCCTTTTCTTTTTTTTTTTGTAGCTATTTTCTTCTTTCAATTCTGGCTTTTATTTGTGTCAGTACTGAGATTGTCGTTGCCTACATAGTGAAACTCATTCAAAGTTAGTGGATGCATAAAAGTTTGATGCAAATATAAATCCTACATAAGCTGCAAATATAATCATATAGATGCACCTAAAATGTAACAAGTGATGCACAAAAAATTCAATATTACATACAGATGTACTTTGAGTATAACAACTGATACATCAAAAATATTACATTATATACAGATGATGTAATATTAACCATTGATGCTCCTAAAATATACAAACTGATGCTCCAAAATTAAATTTGTTCTTAACAAAACACTATATATTATACATACTGTTTTTTTAAGTTTTAATAACATAAAATATATGATTCAATTAACAATGTATATATGTCGTAATGAACAATGTAATATATGTCGCAATGAAATATATGTATACTGAGCAATGTAAATATATGTACAAAGAAACATTCTTATATTTGATGCGTTAATCACATGAAACATATGCTGCAATGAATAATGTGTATTATGTAATAAATAAATAAATAAATAAATATTTATACATGAAGTATTCAGTATACACATAAATATTATACGTATACATATCAAATAAAAAACTGATATTGAAATAATATGATAGTGTAAAATCCCCATGAATTCTCGAATGTGTTCCTCTGACTTACTATTTTGAGATTTCTCTGTTTCAGTCTCAGAATTACGCCCCCCATTGCCTTCTTCTTCTTCAATATTGTTGTCCGATTCGGTTGCTGAAATTTAAATTGAAAATAGGTGTCATAATACTGATATTCATATGAATTCAACTTTAAAAGAAAATTTAGATGCCTTAAACTTAAATTTAGATGCACTAATTATACATTTAGATGCTACAATCATTTCAACTAACCATTTTTTGATGCACTAATAATGCAAACATATTAGTCAGAAACTTATTTTATACGCTTTAACCATCAGTTTGATGCCCTAATCATACCATTTGATGCATTAATCATATAATTTTGCATTAAACTTAAATTTAGCTGCCTTAAACTTAAAATTAGATGCCCTAAACTTAAATTTAGTTGCCTTAAACCTAAATTTGGATGCCTTAAACTTAAATTTAGAATAACTTAAGTTTAGATGTCATAAACTTAAATTTGGATTGATTATACATTTAGATGCTACAAACATTTCAACTAACCATTTTTTGATGCACTAATAATGCAATTATATTATATAGTAACTTATTTTTGTACGCTTTGACCATCAGTTTGATGCCCTAATAATACCATTTTGATGCATTAATCATATATTTAGATGCTTTAACTATCAATTTGATGCCTTAATTTTGCATGTAGAAGATTCAACAATTTATATACACTGTTAACCATCATATTGATGCACTAATCATACATTACGATGTTGTGATCAACTAGTTTGATGTACTACTCACATATTCAGGTGGACTAGGTATAATAAGCAATAATTATTAACACAGATGCACTAAAATTATACCTTAATCTTATCTAAAATTACTACCACAGATGCAACAATTATCCAATAAAAATATAAATACCTAAAATTAAGGCACTTACATTCTGACTGATGTTGTGTATTTATTATTTCCTTCTCGATTGTTCGTGGACTCACACGATTAGCTGAAATTGAAAAAATCAAACAAAATTATAAATATTGATTTTGATCGGAATAAAATTATAAACACATAAAATTAGGGCACTTACGATTCCTAAATGTTTTTTTCTTCATTTTGATTTTGATCGGAGTTATTTTTTGATTGGAAGCTGGTGGCGACGGTGGAGCTGGTGGTGATGTTGACGGATTTTGATCGGGGAGGGAGAGTTTTTTTTTGTGTGAGGGAGCTGGTGTGAGTGTGTGTTTCTGTGTGTTTTTTTTGTGGTAAAAAATGGTCCAACACACGCATATGGCGTGTTTGTATCAAATTTCTATTTTTGACCCTCAACTTCCCAATTGTTTTCAAAATCTACCCTAAAACTTTTTTTCTCACTTTTCTCTGATTACATTTTTCTCTAGAACCGGACTATATATATATATATATATATATATATATATATATATATATATATATATATATATATATATATATATATATATATATATTCAATAAAGAACATTAAAACTCTTTTATAGTATGAATATAATATCTTTTAAGCTTACATTTTTTTTTGTGTAAAAAAAGTCTATATAATTAATTAAATAATAATTAAAATTGTGTGAATCGTGTTATTCGATTATCCGGTACGGTTTTTGGTTATTCGATTTTGTCTTCACTTCGGTTTAATCCAATTCGAATTTGGTTCAGTTGGGTTTTTGGTTTTACTCAGGAAAAAGAAAAATCAAACTAACCGAACCGAATACACCGAGTAACCTGATAACCGAACCGATGAACACCCCTACTTATTTGCCGTTAATATTGCAAAACTTACAGCTTTTTTAGTTTTTAGGAAAGAACAAAAAATCAAAATATATATACTACTTATAAAAAAACATATATGCTTAAAACTGAAAAACTTTAAAAATAATTAATGTTGTTATACTAAAATACTCCTACTTAAGAAAGACAATTCAATCTATTAAATATTTAAATACTTAAATCATTAACTTTCTTCACTCGCACTTACTCAGCACCCATATATCTTTAAAAAAACTGCACACACAAATTAATGCTACTATACACCGTCCGTATCTCGTTTAGTTTTTACTATCAAGCTAAGAGAACTACATTACTACCTCCATCCCACATTAAATATTCACTATGACTTTTTTAAAGTTTTTTTTTTCTTCAAGTTTGACCTTAAATATATTTGTTTGTGTTATATAATGCTTAATGAAAATTGTATGAATGAAAATACATTTAAAAACTTAATCCATTCATATATCTTGCATCAAGTAATATATAACACGAACAAAAATATTTAAAGACAAAATTAAAGAAAAAATATTTTAAAAAGTTATAGTAGACACTTAATGTGAGACGGAGAGAGTAATAGACAAGAATGAAGATCAGAGCAAAATGATAAAATATATCTATATTACATTATAATGTATTTAGGACTTCATATAAAAAAAGTCTTAAAAATATAAGCCTACACATGTTACTATAATTAGAAATTCATATAATTAAAAAAAGAAGCATAATATACAACACTTTAATCCACATAATTTTCAGACGTACAAGACAAGAAGCATATCATACACCACTTTAATGCACATATTAAAAAAAACAAAACACCACATTAATGCTATTTAATATAGTCAATTAATTAACTGATCAATAAATACAATTAATACAGTTATTAAAACACTCCTAACATAATAAATACAAATTATCAAACATAGTGTACAACCAAATTAAACACAATTCCTACATTAAATGTCACTAATACAAATAATATTCAAGCCCGAACGGAAAACATGCCAAATGGGCTTGAGCCCGAACGGGAGCAGGCCAAACAGGCTCGAGCCCGAACGGGCATGGGCTAAACGAAATTCTTGAAATCCGTAAATTTATTGTCAAAAAGAACATAATCTATACTACATTAAATAGAAAAATGGTCAAACTTGAAAAGTGGAATTGTGAAAAGTCAAGTGAGAGAGAAAAAAACAATGAAAGGCCTGGACATCTCATCCTATATCCGAACAATATCAGATATATCTTTTCATTCTCATCCAACTCCCTCTCTCTAAATACATCTACTATCTTCTTCTCCCTACAAACCACAACAAAACCTCCACCGCCACAACTCCCACCACCACATACACACCACCACCGCAGAAACTCCACCATCAAAAACCTCCATCACTGAAACCCTTCAACCGTTAAAAACCTCCATAAAAAACCTCCACCGTCGAGCGTCACCATCACACTACCGTACCGCCACCGAACCCCGACACCATCGAAATCGGGCCACAATCGAAACCAACCCCTCCACCGAGACCAACGAGACATCAAAAGGGTTTTTTTCAATTACTGATGTATTTTCTGGGTTCTTTAATGATCAATCAATATTGATTAAGTTTTTAAGGGTTTCTTTTATAGATCCGTAGTTTTTGTTTATAGATATGAGATTTATTTTTTTTGAGATCTGAGATTTATGAATATTCATTAAGTGTTTAAGGGTTTTCTTTTAATATATCAATGAATATTCTCTCGCCGGAAATACTTGTTGCCGCCTTTGTCTCGTCGGGACCCACCACAGCTGAATCTACGGTTGTTTGTTATATATGGGACTTTTTTTAGATCTCCTGCTAAAGCATCATGCGTGAGATGCTTTTGATATTTTTTGTTAATTTTGTTTTGTAATATGTATATAATGTTTTGTAATTTTGTTTGTGTATGTTGATTAGTTTTTTTGTAGGGCTTTTGGAATCAGTAAGTGTTATTTAGAATACATCACACAAGATATTGATATAGATTTGTTTAGGTTATTGTTTAATTTTTGGTTTTAGATTATTTTCCTCTATGATCGATTGTTGTAGTTATGTATATTAAATTTAAAAGTAGTTTTGATTTGAGTTGATTTTTATCATGTGCTATAATGTACAATGCCTACTTAAATTGATTAAGGGACGTAATGATAGTTGATGCCTGATGGTATGACCGAATGTATGTATATTCATAAGTGCAGAAAATTGGTATCATCAGGTGATGATGGTAAGAATTTATTTAGAAATATTTTCTTGTTAAAATTGTTAAAATTTTGTCAAAACTAGACATTATCAAGGCATGGTACTGCTATACTACGTTAAAAAGAAAAATGTGAAATAGTGGAATTGTGTAAAATTAAAATTCTTGCATGGTGAGTTTAGGGTTTAAATGTTGATTATGGGCCAAGAAGTTAGGGAATTTGGACGTGACTCTACGGTTTTTATTTGACTCGTTCCACGTTTACATGGTTTCATTTATTAGATTTACTAATTTCCTTAACTGACATTCATAGCTATTATGTAAGTTTATTTTGTTTCCAAATGCTATAGACAAAGTAATACGTTAAGCATGCACAATATTTGCCATGATTATAATGTTATTATTTTATTTATATCTTTACTACATAAAATATAAAAATGGTCAAAGGTTAAAATGAAAACTTAAAAATTGAATGTTGAAAGTCAATATTGTTGAAACGTTTTAAAATGTTAAAATTAAAATTGAATGGTTTGATTATAATGTGACATAATGGAACCAAGACTGAGTTTAATTTCTACTCTCAGATTTGTATGATGGTTTGATTATAACATTCTAACTTTTAAACTTTCGAACACTAATAATGAAAGGTTAACTAAATATGTTTATTTACTATATATTATTTTGTTCTTAAAGTCATGAAAGTTTATGTAAGGAAAGTATTCAATCATAAATATGTAATGGCTGGAAGTATTATGAGTTGAAAATGGCTAAAAAAACACGTATTTTGATTGAATACTCACTTGTCAAATAACCTAATTCCATGCAAGTAAATCACAATATAATTTGTCAAGTTTACCATTGACTTTGCATTTGATTACAAGTTTATAGTTGTCATATATCATTCTAACTTAGGTAATGATTTATACGCATCAAATGAAAAATGACCAATCTCTTGTAGCATGAAAATAAGTTCTTTGATAAGAATAGATACTGCTGTTATATTTGACTTATTTCTTCTACGAGAATTTGGATATGGAGATACAAACTAAACTTAGAAACTCTACTTCATTGTTATTCTTATGCAGATTTACCCTGAACTTTCTGAGCCAATGAATATTTTCAAAAGTAGTGTGCCTTCTAACTTTGTTAATCTTAATGGCTTATGGTGTAAACAATATGGGAACCCATTTTGGTTCAAAACAAAGGATTTAGGCCTTCTTTACTTGTACTTTGTATCATTCAAAAGTCAAACTTGCGTTTCTTCTTCTGATCTATTCATAGAACAACAAAGGTAGTGGTTAAACCATTCAAAGAGTTCACAAGCAGAATCTATACCTCAAACGTCGTGTATCAAGAAGTTTTACGCGACGAGTAACGTGTGTTGTTAGTTATTATTTCATAATTGATGTAATATTTATTTTAAGTTTCATTAAATATTTTTATATGTCGATTGATATATGTTAAGAATTTTTGCTAGAGTTGAATTATCACATGTTACAACCGTTTGTAATTACAGTTTGATATTTTCACGTTCTATTTTGAACGTTATACGAAACACTTACCACAATATCGCATATCGTTAATTGTCTGCCGCTAGAAACCGATGCCGCTAGGCACGGGTACTCGCCTAGTAAACTAAAATACATGATTCACTTGAAAATTTTATTTCAGGGTACCTGCTGCCGCAACGCGCAAGTACTCTGCATTAAATGTCACTAATACAAATAATAAAGCACATTATACAAATATTATAGCCCGAACGGGCAACGGGCAAAATGGGCTTGAGCCCGAACAGGCACGAGCCAAACAGGCGCGGGCCAAACGGGCTTGAGCCCGAACGAGCACGGGCTAAATGAAATTCTTGATATCCGTAAATTTATTGTTAAAAAGAACATAATAAACTAAAATGCATGATTCACCGAAAAATTTTATTTTAGGATACTCACCGCCGCAACGAGCGGGTACCCTAGTACCCTACTAGTAGTAGATGAATGGATACAAAAGTAACTGGTCTTGAATTATTTAATATTGCTTCATGCTCAGGTACATCTTTTTTTGGTTTAATTGTTTATTTATTAGAATTTTAGTTTATTTTCAAGTAGAATATGATTGTTGTGCTTTAATTGGGACTTGAGATGCAAAGTTCTTTGGTGCCGTGATTTAAAAATTATATACATAGAACAATTTTACAAGTTTAAGGGCCTCGTTTATTAGTTAGGACATAAGGCCACCGATGAAATCCCATGAAACGGTCGTGCATTAATCGTACACATGTATTTACTTGTATTAAGTAAAAAGTCTTATGTACAAATCATCTTTTTTTTTTTTTTTTTTTTTTTTTCAGAATAGTACAAAATTTGCATTTCCTATAAGTTATTAAAAAACTTTTGAATTTTTTTTTAAATGTTTCTTTTCAGAAAGAGCTTAAAATATTGACACAAGCAGAATCTAAAGTAGATCAGAAATTAAACAATAACATACAAAGGACTGCACACCTGAATACAGAATCCATGGTCATGACTTGAATCATTCATATGCTACATACATTCAAGTGGAAAAGAGCTAGAGCAACAGCCACAAACACAGATCTAATTATTAAAGAACTTTAGGTAATGAACCAACGGTTTTCAAAACATAATGATAACTGCAGCCTTGTAGGAAATTAAACAGTGGAACAATCCTTTTTCTCTCCTGGAAAACAAGGAGGGCATCGAGGAGCACGATCACCTTTTCTATACTTCAAGAAGGCCGTCACGTTAAGCGTAACATCCTTCCTTCCGTTGGAGAGTGGAAGCTTCTTCTTCCAACATTGATTGGACCTATAAATTGCAACTGCACAGAAACAATCTTGTAAGCATGAGGTTTTGCAGTCTTCTTCATTACTTGGATCCATGGACGCGTAGTCACCACCTGGCCAATCAATATCACTGAGCTCGTTGAAATCAAATTGATCTTCGCTATAAACTTCGTCAGCTTGGAGAGAAATCAGGCTTGCAGTCACCATTTGGATCATTGGAATGAAACAATGAAAACCCCTTTGGGCATTCACAGGTCGGACGTCGGTTAGAATTAAGGGTGCAAACATTGTTAAGCCCACACGCGTCGCAGGTTTTTTGTGCAGTTAGACCTTGTAGGAAAGTAGATAGAAAGATATGATGCAGTAGAAATACAGCCATAGAAAATTGCTTTGCTACATTGCTGATAGAGAATTATAAGTTTACAACAACATTATGAATATTAAATAGTAACGATGATTGTTTTTAAGTTTGCGTAACGGCTTCTGAAGTCGATCTACATTCTCATGGTGGTCCTTTTTCTTGTAAAAGAATTTTTATATACTTATTTTTTTGTGGTTCCAATCAAGTAAAACCAAATTAATATCTATTTCCTGTAAAATATATACTTATTTATTTATTTATCTTTCATAATAGTACAATATTTGCATTTCCTATAAGTTATTAAAAAACTATTGATTTTTTTTCTTAAATGTTTCTTTTCAGAAAGAGCTCAAAATATTGACACAAGCAGAATCTAAAGTAGATCAGAAATTAAACAATAACATAAGAAATTAAGCAATCCATGGTCATGACTTGAATCATTCATATGTTACATACATTCAAGTCGAAAAAAGCTAGAGCAACAGCTACAAACACAGATTCAATTATTAAAGAACTTTAGGTAATCAACCAACGGTTTTCAAAACATAATTATAACTTCAACAGCTTGAAGTTTAACTTTAGGAAATTGAGAAAGGGAAGGGACAAGGAGGCTCGTTCACTTCAACAACGCCTTCAAGCATCTGGATAACCATCCTCATTGTTGGCCTCAAAGATGGATTTTCCTGTATACACCAAAAACCAACCATCAAAAATGTTTTTAGTTTTTTGACGTCTTCTAACGCCTCCAAATCATTTTCAACCAAAATGTCCAACATCTTTTCTTGATAACAATCCCATGCCCAATCAGTCAAGATTGCTCCATCTTCATCACCACTCTCATTCCCCTTAACACTCTTTCGGCAAGAAATTATTTCTAGTAGCAAGACACCAAAACTATACACATCAACCTTTGCTGTAACCGGGGTGTTCCTAAACCATTCAGGTGCAACATATCCTTTTGTTCCTCGTATTCCAGTATTAGTTCGACTCTGATTCATCAACAAAAGCTTTGCCAATCCAAAGTCAGAAATCCGAGCATTGTAGTACTCATCAAGTAGTATGTTCTGAGGCTTTATGTCACAGTGGATAATCGGTGTATTACACTCTTCATGGAGGTACGATAGTCCCTTTGCAATTCCAAATGCTAGATTGCACCGATGACTCCAGCTTGGCCTCGTGTTTCCAAAAAGAAAGCTTGCAAGAGTACCATTGCTCATGTACTCGTAAACCAGTAGCCGCTGCTCACCATCATCACAAAAGCCAAGGAGTTGAACCAAATTTTTGTGATGAGTCCTTGCAATCGCATTCACCTCGGTTCGAAATTCCCTCTCACTGTCTTGAACCATTCTGTCCAATTTCTTTACTGCTACAGTGTTTGTACCTATTACCCCTTTATAGACTATTCCAAAAGCCCCTTTTCCGAGTTCATCCTTGAACCTGTTTGTAGCTTGAACAAGCTCATTGTATTTAAAACGAATCACATTGGTTTCAACGGAGGTACCACCTAGATCAACTTTTGTTATTTTTTTCTTGTTGATTAGGAAGATACCAAAACAGATTAAAACAGACAGTACAATGTTTACAAACACTGATGTACCAAAGAGAGCCGATCCAGCTATTATCAAACTCTGCCGATGCTTTTTCTCTCCTGAAAAACGAGGAGGGCCTGCAGGAGGACAACGAGGAGGCTTTCCAGGAGGACTATCACCTTTTCTATACTTCAAGAAGGCCGTCACGTTAAGCGTAGCATCCTTCTGTCCTTTGGAGAGTGGAAGCTTCTTCTTCCAACATGTATTGGACCTATGAATTGCAACTGCACAGAAACAATCTTTCAAACATGAGGTTCTGCAGTCTTCTACATTACTTTGATCCATTGTCGTGTAGTCACCGGTTGGCCAATCAATATCTCTGAGCTCGTTCAAATCAAATTGATCTTCGCTATAAACTTCGTCACAGCTTGGAGAGAAATCAGGCTTGCAGTTACCATGTGTATCATTGGAATCAAGCAATGAAAACCCCTTTGGGCATTCACAGGTCGGACTTTGGTTAGAATTAAAGCTGCAAACATTGTTAAGCCCACACGCTGAGCAGGTTTGTTGTGCAGCTAGACCTTGTAGGAAAGTAGTTAGAAAGATAAGATGCAGTAGAAATAATACAGCCATAGAAAATTGGTTTGCTAGATTGCTGATAGACAATTATAAGTTTACAACAACATTATGAATATTAAATAGTAACGATGATTGGTTTTACGTCTACTTAACGACTTCTGAAGTCAATCTACATTCTCATGGTGGTCTTTTTTCTTGCAAAAGAATTTTGATATACTTATTTTTTTGTGGTTCCAATCAAGTAAAACCAAACTGATCAGATACACGGCAGGGAGCATTCAATGTGGAAAACTATCCCCTCGCAAGTGACTAATAAATTCAATCATCTATATCTCTACGGAAGCATCCTCTTTTTTGACTTACAACTCTAAAATTTATTGTACAGCAAGTGACTAATAAATTCAATCATCTATATCTCTACGGAAGCATCCTCTTTTTTGACTTACAACTCTAAAATTTATTGTACAATATTTTACAAGTACAACTTTAAAATTATACAAGTAGTAGAGTTATTAGAACACCCCATAATTAATACTTACAAATTATCAAGCATATTGTACAACTAACATAAACACAATTTCTGCATTAAATGTCATTAAAATACTTAAAACTAAAATTAAATAATACAAATATTAAAGCATATTATACAAACTATTCAAACACAAAAACTACAATTTAAGAAATACATATAATAAAGCTAAAAAATACAAAATGTTTTTCTCTATATTTTATCCTAGACTAAAATACACCGGCTGGCCTCAAACTTGGCAGATCAAGCGATCGACCCAACCGCCATATTCATCGTCATAGGTCCAAAACATGATTAAATGCTGATTAGTCCTTTGACAAAGTCAAATTCTGATTTTTGTTTTGTAGTCGAGGGTATTTTAGTCCATACACATTTATACTTTTATAACACATTTATGTTTTACCCCTTCATCTTTCATCCTCTTTATCATCTACCCACATCATTCATCTACCCAAATCATTCATCTTCCCAACATCATCTGAAGAACCCTAATGTTAGAACGGAAGCATCGTCTGGGGTTGTGATGATGAATAGTTTGCAATTGGTGGATGTGTTTATTGATTCGGTTAAGTGCCAATCTTTAATGTTTGTATTTTATACGGTTTCTATCAACTTTACTTAATATTCATTAACTTTTTCTTGTCCAGATCAAATGGATTGAACTATTTCCAACAATTGTGTCAAGAGCAAGAACGATTGAAGTAATATCATCTGGATTGTTAGCTTCCCCGAGTGGCTCCTTGCAACTGGTAATTTAAGTCACACCTAATTTAGGTGATTTTGTATCATTTCTAGCATTTTCTTAATTATCTCAACAATTTGTTTTTCTTTCTAGATGTATGAAGAACTACAAGTTCTTTCGCCACAAGTTCTCACGAGGCAGTTGTATCTGCTTCGATTTGTACAACAAATTGAGCAAGGCTCATGGGCATTTGTAAATGTTTCATATGATCTTCCTCAGTATAATCCGTATGCACAATCTGTTGGGATTTTAGATCAAGTTAACCAATTAACCTCTACGAGTACGCAGCGGATATTGGATCTAGTTAATACCATTATGTTAACACGTAATTAATAAACACATAATTAATAAAATATTAATTAATTAATTAAAAGGGATTAATAAAAGCTAACCTTGCTTGGCAATTGATCTCTAGTAACGGAACAAGAAACCATACGAAACCTTAAGTATCTAAAATAGATACTTCGAAGAGTATCACACACAAACCCGATTAACGTATAAGTTCGATTGTCGCTAGTCGAGAACGTAATATTAATAAAACCAATCAACAAGTGACCCCTTGAATATATCGTACAAGAAAACACCCAAGACATGCTTATCTTCCTGTCCGAGATCCAAAAACGAAAGAAGTTTCGCTATTTGTACTTTACCCGATATTGGATGAACACATCCGAGATCCTCCCTTTTCTGTCCGAGATTTGTATCGCAACTAAAACCAAACTCCACCCTTGCTATTCGAGAGCAAGGAACCAAAGAATAACCAATCGCTGAATCTCTAGTACTCTTGGATCAAATTGTGATGCAAGTTTAGAAGTCCAACAAGAAACCAAAATCCTAGTTCGACTTATAAGTAAATCGAATGAGATATATGGAACTTTGGATCAGTTTTAGTAGTTTTAAGGAATATATAAATCACATATCATTGGATGCATGTGAATGCATGTGATTTCTAACTTTAAGGAATACAATATATTTGTATGTTACATAACAGAAAGGTGTAGAATGCTTTTGGTTTTATGCCAAAAACACACGACTCCCTACATGGGTTTTCTTTTGCTTGTTCGACAAGCAAAGCAATAACCGTTCTTGTACCCCATCGATGGAATCCAAAGCCCAAGGCTTGCTCCATATTCCCATTCAGCTATCAAAACAGCCCATGGATCAACTAGTGGATCGGGTCAAGTAGCATGCATAATACGGGTAATATAATTCAAGTAATAAATACGTTCGACACATATACTCGTGTTTATCGTGTGTGTCCCCATCGGCTCACACATCTTTAGCCGTTTTCGTGTGTTTACAACTTCCACAAACCAACAGCTCCCACTTGGGAGTTGGTGTGTCGAATGGCACACAAAACTAACGACGGAAACGCTTCTTAGCAAACGCTCTACTCGCTTTTAACTAAAGAAGTGTCCGAGAGAATAGTTTCGTAAAAGTTTCTCAATAGCATGGTCATTCAATGTCTTGCTCTAATCATCCTTTGTTATAGATACCGTTAAACCATGGATTATGGATCTCAAATCATTCCATATAGTTTAACCATTTAGAATCTCGTTATAGATTTTAATTAGATATACCAAATGTAATCAAGAATCATCTTGCATTACCCTTTGGGTCCGACAGTTATCGATTAAATCGGAGAAGCGCCATGGTATCTTTCTGCACATATCAAGTGGAGTAACAAATCCATTATTGACTACAAGTGTTGTGGATGCTGCTTCACATCACTCCGAAATATAGCTTTTATAACTACCTTGTTCAGATAGCGTTTTGCATATACTTACAAAAAGTGATATCCACACATAACAGAACTTGCTTGTATCTCAAGTCTAAGGATGAAGATAACAAACCATTTTCAATATTTTACTTATGACAAGGATCCAAAAGTAAATGTTTGAAAGTTGGGGAATCCAATATGTATCTCTAGTGAATACATATGAGTTTGGCGGGAACAATCTTAATTCTCGTTAGAATTATAACCAACACTCACATTTACCTTATCATAACAATATTCCCATATTGTTAACCGACAATGGACATATTTAGAATAATAAAATTATTCAAGGATTAAACATGCAAATATTAGATAACAATTATTATATGAATGAATAACAAATACCAGGTATCTTTATTCATCATAAAGCAACAATTGTCTTTCAATCCCAATTATCCAAATACTAAAACAGATATGCATGAAACTCATTTAGTAAGTTGAACCCTAATGTTTCCAACATTCTCAACCTTTCTTTACAAGAAAAACTAAATAGTTATCTAAGTAAACTTTCCGAATACTTGTTTCAAATTTCACTTATAGTGAGTGATTTGAAATAAGATGAGTGTCGTATCTCATATGCTCATACTATTGCAAGAATTATAGTATGGAGATGTCGCCCTACCTTGCATGAGGTATTAGAAATCAACGACATACTGGCAATCATCTTTACAGTTTCTAAAAGTGTAAAGTATTCTCATTCATTAATGTGTAATGCAACAATGCTCTATGTTGAGCACAGCTAGTTAGTAGATTTATCATAAATGATAAACTCCTACTACAACTAGTATAAATAATCCTCTAGCATCATTTGTACTTATACAACACTGTGCTTTATAATTCGTAAACATCTATATTAACAATAATCTAAACACTCTCAATTAGATATTGTTGTTGTCAGCTCATTTTGTTCTTGTACAAAAGCAACAATTAGTCTTATACATAATATAATATATACATGATGAATCCTTAGTTAAAACAACATAAGGTTTCCATCCATGTAATAAATTACTCCAAGTGAAATATATCATTTAAGACTTGCTTGAATGATATATTGCATTTGTGTTGGACTTAATTTTCCACATTTGTTTATTCTAGATAAACATTTATTCCAAGGTTGTTTGTTTTATTCCCCTAAATTCCAAGTGAAGTTTCATTCCAAACTTAAGGATTAATATCTAACTTAATTGGAATGATATCTTCAACATGTAAATTTTAAGGAAAAAACACAATGCTCCCTCTCAATGTCAGATGTACTCAAGAGTTATCTTAATTCAATCAGAATCATATTGTAATTAAATTTAAGATCTCAGCTCTTAGATGCACGATACAATCCAAAACATGGATTGCTTAAATATTGTATACTTCATAAGATTAATATAAATTCACAACCCTTTTGATTACACACCGTCCTCGCAAAAGATAATCATAAAGAAAGAGTTATAAAATCTAATTGTCATATTCAACATACAAATCACATGTATGACAATTAAATATCTTTATATAATTAATGCATGTATTATATAAGAAAATTTAATCACAGTTAATTGCTTAAGTATGATTAAAAACTTCTTATAAAATGCCAAACATTAATATATATACAATTTTTTCCTTGTGAGTCTTTCTTCAAAAGAAACTCATTCCAACCTCATAGGTTAACTGTTAGGCGAAATAACAATCAAGCTCAAAACTTGATTTGCCTTTTAAGGACTGCATCTTATCATTCATAGTTCTAAAATATTTATCAGATTCAAGATGTGATAATGTATTTTAGTAGTTAGTGATTTACAATACTCTCTAACTTATATCCTCAGCATTGATAATAAAATATATCACTTCAAGTGATGAGGCATCCTTGCGGATTTATGAATGAGAGTAATCATTATACTTCGGTTGACATTTTCATGTTTAACCTTAGTATGACATTAAAAAGTAGATATTAGAAGGTTAAGTATTTTGTTCTCAAAAACTTTGAGATATGTATATACTCCCACTCACTTTTGTAAGTAGAGACAATTCTCTAAATACTAAATATTTAAGCAACAATAAATTGTTCTTTATGGAGAACCACAAAATACATTTGAAGTTCTCATCTCAAGATTTGTTAATAAAATGCTTCATAAGATTTTAACAAATTCAGAACTTAAATCAAGACATAATGGAATTCCTTCCAACAACTCAAATTAGGGTTTATAGAAAAACTCTAATTTAGTATCACTCTTTAACCAAAAGTTCTAGCAACAGTTTTTGTGTTTCGTCAAGCTAGGAAGAACATCAAAACTACAATCTTCAAGCTAAGAAGTGTAGAAAAATCCAAAATCCAAAAGGGTTTATGATTCAATTGGTTTGAGTGGTGAAACCTCAAATCCCTAATGAATTAGGGTTTTTAGTTATAGGTTGTCTTGAATACCTACTAGGTTTGAACTCTATTGAGTGTATCCATGACACACGCAATTTCTAACCTTGATATGTTTTGGAGGTAGAGCAATTAAAGCTATCATGAACCAAACAATATGAATACGGTTTGATCCAACACATTAGACATACCATAATGAAGTGATATCCTATGAGTTATTAGAATTGTGAAACTATATCAGAATTCTATAGATAACTTAATTCTCTTTGGACCAAATACTTGTCAATTGGGTCGAGAAAAATTGCATATAAAGTATTTACGAACCAAGTGCATGCAATAATGTATATTCATTGAACAATATAGGAAACTTATGTTCACGTGTTCACAAGAAGACATAACTGTTCAAGGATTATATTTTCATGTGTTAACAAGAAAACAGAACATTTCAATAATACATTATAAATATTTGATATAATTCAAAGGCCTTATGTTTATGTGTTAACGAGAAGACATAACACATTTACTATATATACTTTATGTTATAAGTCACTGATAAATTCAAGGACTTTATAATTATGTCTTAACATGTAAGCATAATTATACTAACAAAAGTAATCATGAACGCAAAATCTTGAGTTCTATAGTAATTTCAAGTTAATTTTATACTTCAGAATTATGATCATTATCATATAACCATAATTATGTTGACTAAAACATGTAGTGAAATGTTGAAGTATCTATACACAATATCATGACATTTGAATGTAGTAGGGCAACAAACATCTAGCGTGTTCAAGTCCTAGTAGAATCATTATTAGAATGTAGTAGGGCAATAAACATCTCACGTGTTTAAGTTCTAGTAGAATTCTTGTTTACATGTAATAGGGAAATAAACATCTAGCGTGTTTAAGTCCTAGTAGATTTATTAGTTTTCTTACCTTGCGGTCAAGAG
This sequence comes from Chrysanthemum makinoi, assembly GCA_910596185.1. Classification (NCBI taxonomy): domain Eukaryota; kingdom Viridiplantae; phylum Streptophyta; class Magnoliopsida; order Asterales; family Asteraceae; genus Chrysanthemum; species Chrysanthemum makinoi. Next base: position 141,888,481 of record OU343222.1, on the reverse strand, counting down.
ATACCAATAATATTGTTGTTCCTTGCATACACTTTGAGATTTCTCCCACTTGTGTAAGGTACAACATCATATTATGAAAACAAACAACACGTGATTGATTGTTCAAACAATATGATAATGTCATATATATCATAAGTAGTTTCAGAACCATAACCTGTAAGAAGGAATTGTGGATTATTATTCTATAGATAACATTTCAGGAAGCGACAGTAGGAAGGCAATGTGTTATCTCATAAAATAAAATGCAATTTTCTTTTAAGCAATGGTTGTTCATATTCGGAAAGTAATGGATTATTTCAAAGCAAGTTTGAAATGATATGGGTGACTAACAGGAAATAAATCCCGTAGCTCCCATTGAAATTGACAACATTACATGAATGATATTTCAATAATAAAATGCAATTGCTCCCACTGGATTTGTCAACATTGTAAGTGTTACATTTTCAGTAGAAAGCATATAGCAGTTTTATATACTTTCCTATTCTCTTCAAATGCCTACGAGTAGCATGTACTTAGGTATTGAACAGAGTATATGAAGTTCTACTTATGTAGACAATGGACTAGCCATTCTATTATTCAATTAACTTGAATCTTTAGCATGCATTCCTCCTTTATCGTTTACATAGCCCCAAGGGTAATTAGCACTTTAGGAATAATAAGAGTCCAAGAAGATTACCTATCATATGCTAGTAATTCCTTTACTCTTTGCGGTTTAAACTCATACATCGTGACAAGTGCAGGATGTTATTTATTTTGGTAGCTCTAAACACAATGTTTCCAGTTACACAAAATATTCTATATTTCAATTAACTCTAGACCACGAAAAGGGTAATGAAAGATCATATAAGAGTTTATCAATTTTGGAATCCTATCTTAGTTTGCCAACTAAGGAGAAAAGATACGTATAAGTCTCACTCTTCTTACTAGGAAAAGAGATTAAGTTTGTCTTTCAAAGAAAAACAAATTTGTTTACGACTTATGTTGCAATAACACAATTAATCAGAACATAAAAAGTTCAAATCTAGTATTTTTGATAATTACATTCTTAAAAGAATTAAATACCCAAGTAATTACTAATTAAGACTAAGATCCATCTTGCAACCCCACTTAATTACCATAGGTCTGACTAGTGTGTAAAAAAATAGGACAAGAGGTAAGCGACGAGCGTTAATTGCAAAATGCAACTCTTAGATTTATGAGACTGTTTAAGGCATTAGTATCAAGTAATAATGTCAAAAGAATGTTTAGTTCTCATCTTATGCCTCAGGTCCGAGGTCTGACCAGGTTAACTCGATATAAGTCGACCAAGTATGAACGTGTAAAAATAACCCAGAGGTCCGACCGGTGAGAAATAATTACCATGGGTTGGAAAGGCCCTTAGGTCGACGAGAGAAGTCAATCCAAATGCACGTGTCCATAGTTGGGTGGCATAGACTTAATATTAACAAATAGGTATGCACATATAAATGTGGTAAAAGTCGTGTACAAAGAAGCATGCAAAACAACTTTGTAACACTAGTTTTAAAAACTTTTGGTAATGACATCAGTAGTTATCATCATGGTTCACGGTAGCTCCAATTGAACGCATAGGGAGGCGGAGGACCGGGTAAGCTGAAGCATAACCTTAGATATCCTTTCAGTGCGACTGTGCGCACTTCTTTAAACCCCCTTTTGAGTTTGTTCTAGTGGGTGAGCCGTACATCCCAAGTGTCCATAGCGTCAAGTTTTTAAATTCTTGAAAACGTGTTTCATATGTTAGGTCACTTTATTTTACAAAAACAATTTTCCACGAATCAAATAGCAGGTCACAACGAGCATGGTATTTTGGCGTGTAAATAAAGACCAATATTAATGTTATGGTTACGATATGTATTATTCCATATTGCATACAATTAGGTGTCAAAACAAGTAATAATGCACATATAGGAATCACAAACATACAAGCATAAACATTAATATAAATAACCACATATTGTTCCGAGTCCTCTTGCGAGTCTTCCCCAAACGGAGAACCATAAGACCGTCACTAGGATGCAATACCTAGATCGCCCCATACATCACTTAGAAAAGCAATTGAGTGGGTCTTGTGGCCGGAAAAACATATAAAGCATGGCAATCTCAATTAACAAGTAATTACGCAATATATGTATTTATAAACTAATATGTAATTCTAATTATCATAATAATTCTAATTAACAATTAATAAATACAAATTAACTTTTAATTCTAATTAGCAAGTAATTATAATTTAACATGTAATTCTTAATTAACAATTTAATTTTAATTAACAAGGTAATTATAATTCACATGTAAATTAATACTAATTAACAAATTAATTCTAATTATCAATATAATTTTAATTTGTGTGTCACTAGTTATTATTTATTAAAAATTGACAAGTATTGCATGTAATTGTCAAAATTAAAATAAAACTAAATAACTAAACTAGGTTTCATGTAGCCCTTTTAAAACAAGTTTATTAATATTAGAAACGTGTAACCCATAACCGCAAAAACGAGTTGACTCGTGATGCCACTGTTGTGATTTTAGATCAAGTTAACCAATTAACCTCTACGAGTACGCAACGGATATTCGATCTAGTTAATACAATTATGTTAACACGTAATTAATAAACACATAATTAATAAAATATTAATTAATTAATTAAAAGGGATTAATAAAAGCTAACATTGCTTGGCAATGGATCTCTAGTAACGGAACAAGAAACCATACGAAACCTTAAGTATCTTAAATAGATACCTCGAAGAGTATCACACACAAACCCGATTAACGTATACGTTCGATTGTCGCTAGTCGAGAACGTAATATTAATAAAACCAATCAACAAGTGACCCCTTGAATATATCGTACAAGAAAACACCCAAGACATGCTTACCTTCCTGTCCGAGATCCAAAAGCAAAGAAGAAGTTGCTATTTGTACTTTACCCGATATTGGATGAACACATCCGAGATCCTCCCTTTTCTGTCCGAGATTTGTATCGCGACCAGAAACCAAACTCCACCCTTTTGTTGCTATTCGAGAGCAAGGAACCAGCAATAACCAATCAGTGAATCTCTAGTACTCTTGGATCAAATTGTGATGCAAGTTTAGAAGTCCAACAAGAAACCAAAATCCTAGTTCGACTTATAAGTAAATCGAATGAGATATATGGAACTTTGGATCAGTTTTGGTAGTTTTAAGGAATATATAAATCACATATCATTGGATGCATGTGAATGCATGTGATTTCTAACTTTAAGGAATACAATATATTTGTATGTTACATAACAGAAAGGTGTAGAATGCTTTTGGTTTTATACCAAAAACACACGACTCCCTACATGGGTTTTTTTTGCTTGTTCGACTAGCAAACAGCCCACACCGTTCTTGTACCCGATCAGATGGAATCCAAAGCCCAAGGCTTGCTCCATATTCGACCCATTCAGCTATCAAAATGCCCCATGGATCAACTAGTGGATCGGGTCAAGTAGCATGCATAATACGGGTAATATAATTCAAGTAATAAATACGTTCGACACGTATACTCGTGTTTATCGTGTGTGCCCCCATCGGCTCACACAGCTTTAGCCGTTTTCGTGTGTTTACAACTTCCAAAACCAACAGAATCTCGTTTTAAAGTACACCGCCTTCCTTCAGGGTGTCTCATTCAAGATATGCCAAATGGTTACTCAAAGATTTGTCAATTAATTTCGACTTGCTCCTTATAATTAGATATAACAAGGTCCAAATCGTTATTTTTTTTGCAATTACTATAAGGTTACCTGGGTGGAACATATGGAGGTGGAAGAAGTGGCCCCGATTGATAGGCTTTATCGGGATTTTATTCATAGCGGTTTGGCATTCGGAGCCAAAGGATGGCTTGCTTCTCTTCAACGGGCATGTGAAAGAACATCTTCTCTGTCACACCCTCAAGTTACCTGTTTTGGAGCGGAATGGAATTCCTGGGGATTGACTGTCATAGCATCACAATCACAGTTATACTGAACGACCTAAAGTGTCGTTTGGAAAATACATCGCTTGATTTAATAAAAACATTAAGAGTTACAAAGATAGGTCCCAAATGAAAGTTACTATGTGCGGAAAATAAGTTTGATACAAGTCAAACGATGTTTTAAAAATGTATAAATCCCATGTGAGACGCATCGTCACCGCGACTCTATGTTATGTCCACATGCATGCCATGAAGTGAATGCCTTAGTTACCTGAAAATACATTGCTAAAAGTGTCAACACAAAGGTTGAGTGAGTTCATAGAGTTTATGTATATGCATAATACGACTACCACAAGTATAAGTTTGTATGACAATGATGTCACAAAATGATACAATTGCTATAAGCCCATGACACCGAAACTAGACTGATCATGATGTTCGCCAAGCAGAGTGTTTGCCAAACAACTCAAATAATGATATTAAATGAAATGCATCCATTTAACCAGTTGGAATCCACCAACCCGGATGGAGGAGTCACCCTCGATAGATCTATCCACTCACCCTCGCTTCTATGAAATTAACGGTTCATGTTATATAATGGGGACATTCAATTGGCATGAGGTAACTTAAGCAATGTAATGAATTTGAATATACTTGGGCTCGCATAAAAATAATGATGTGCAATGTATTCTCCCCCGTAGGTTTGAAATAAAGTAAAAACTTGAAAACATCGGGGCTATGAAAACTCACCTGTTGCAATGATTATGATGATGTAATGGCAATACGGAAATGAGACGCAACCTCTGACCGTGACCTATTATAAATGATATGCTCTATGATAAGTTATGATGTAATGTTATGCATGCAATTCGGATGATATCTATACCACTTGTGAAATTTGTGAAAATAATACTTATCGTCGAAAAATAATCTTATAACGTCTTGACTATTTTTAAATTACTTTACATGTATTTACGTTGAAATGATATCTGACGATAATCATTTAGTGATTTAATATGAAATTATAACTTTTCGTCATAAAATAATGTCATTTGACAATTTCATGAAAGTGACTAAGTAGCATTGAAAAGCTAGTCGTAAAATGGTGCACATCGAGTATTAGGAAACGTACTCAATGGTTTTGGGAAGTTTGTATCATTATCTCAAAGTTTTAGTACATGAGTTTTCATCCTAGAGGTCTCAAACATAAAGAAAAACAAAGGTTAAGTATGGTACTTGTGTCCCAAAATATAGTTTAAGGATGGTTTTCGGCAAAGTTTAAGTGACCGTATTTTATTCGTTACAATTCCGCTTGACGAACGGTTGAACATTTGGGAAAATATACTTGGCGAACTTACTTTTACTAGCAGACATCACTTTATAAAAGGTTCAATATCAATGTTAAAAACAACCTCTAACATGGTCACTTATTTGCCGTAAAACTTGTCTATTAGAAATTTAATAGTTTTTCTTATATATTAAAGTTACGACAACTTTTTGTAAACGTGTATAATTTAATCGTTACAAATCCGTTTTCTACGTTTTATAGGTCCTTAGCTTTGTATCAAAGTATACTAATATATTTTTGATAAGTCGACATAATTTATAACGCCTAAGTTTCATTTTTGACTCGTACAAATTAAAAGTAACATGCTGAAATTTCCAGAAAATTATAGTTTTCGTCGCCTAACTTGAAAAATTCATAACTTCTTCGTTATAGCTCCGTTTTAATCCGTTCAAGCGGCCACGTTTTCGTTTTAAAGTGTATTTTCTAATTATCTAGGCCAAAAATTTTTATCCACTGTCGAATTTTCCAGATTTTAAAAATAAGGACAGACCCTTTAGAAAACTTCTCGAAATGAGTTTTTCTCGCGCAAAACCTATTCTAACCCATTCAAAACAACTCCGAAGTTATTCTAATCCTACCATACACCTTCTTAGGGTGTCATGGGTTCCTAGAAATCACCAAGAGTGATTTATAACAAGGAGTAATTATAGGATGACAAATATATATATATATATATAACTCTTAAAATCAATGAAAAAGTGGTATAAACATCATATGACTTGCATGTTTTCTCAAGTAAAATGAAATGACCATAAAAATAAATATGAAATATGATGATGATTATGGATGCTTACTAGTAACTTGATGAGGTTTATGGACAATGGATTTTTCCTAATCACCCAAGGTTTTTATTGCAAAACCTTAATAACAAGTGATACTAGAGTGTTAAATTCTTGTCTAGAAAAATTTATGATGATCCTTTCCTTGGTCCTTGTGGTTGCCGGTTCTAGAGAGAAGAGAGGAAGAGAAATGTTGATTTTCACCTTGAAATATCTTTGTGTATGTGTTTAGTTGTGAAGTAAAATACATTTACTAGAGATATTTACAAAAACAAATGACTCACCCCCCTTGAGTCGGCAAGGGGGTGTTAGTCACCTTTGATATTTTTTTTTTTTTTTAATTATGTTTAAGTGTAGTAATATGTAAGTTATTTGAAGACTTGTGGTAAGTTAAATACACATTTGAGTATTTAAGGTAGCGTTAGATAAAAATAACTTTTAACGGGTCAAGATAAAATATTTTGAGGTCCTAAAAATTATAAAAATACATTTCTTGCAAAATTTGAGTGAATAAATATTTATCGGGTTGAATTTACTTAAAACCGTCGTATTATGTAAACATAACAATTTATATACGAAATAAATTGAAAACATCGGTAAATTGATAATATAATTTTTATAGTCTAAAAATGAGTATAAAAATATATTAAGATTATTTTTGGAAGTGTCAGAGCAATGTTTCAAAATAATGTTTACGCGATAGCGTTTATTTAATAGGAAAAATAAACGTTTAATGAATAAATGCAAAACCATGCATGAACCGATATGAAATGATGTTATTGATGTTATGTAGACTAAATCTAGTCTATATGAAATGTCCTTGATGATATGTTCATGAATTCGCAGCTAAACCATTAAGGTTACGTGAATTTGATACTCGTAAACGTAGTTTACGATAAATGATGAAATAGTGAAACTTTTAAAGTTTATAAAATGACCTAAAATTACGAGTTGTCACATTCGCCCAACCAAAAAGGAATTCAGTCCCTGAATTCAGTCCATGTTAGGTCCTACGGTGTTACTGGTGAAAGGTGAGTATATTTGGGTCGCATCGGGTCGTCCAATGTTTTCTGAATCGTACCGCGCCTTTCCAAGACGGGATGTTGAGCATATATTTGTTGCCAATTTGAAATTCTAATGGTTTGCGACTCATGGAACATACTTCCAATATTTTGCGTCGTATATCGACGTAGCTTATCTAGCTATTTGTTGTTACTTGTAATGGCGGTTTTTGATCTGTTCGTTCACTTTGTTGTTTCATGAATGACTTATGGACTTGTGAGTTAAACTTTCCTGGTTTTGACCCGTGAATAAGTGATTGACACCTCGACCATAGAGTGCCTCAATTGGTGCAGTCAATATGTTCAGGTGCTAGCTATTGTTGTAAAGCAACTTGTTCGATTAATAATGATTTGCCTAATCCTTTCTAGAAAATCACTCATGCCTTGAGTATATCATCTAATGTGGAAATTGTTCTCTCGCTCTAACCATTGAGCTGAGGATAATAGGTGGTACTCATATACTAACCAAAATTCCATGGGAAGAGTGAAATGATTATGAGAAGTCTAGGGTGAATCGAATAGTTTATAATAGGTACAACTGGAATTGATACCACGTGACTCATGCCAAATATCAAATATTAAGTCTGTCGAAAAATGACCTTATTGAAAAAAATAGATTATGGGTAACAATTGTAATTCCTCGCGTTTCTCGTTCCAGCGAATGTCATGATTTGAATCTTACTTGCCTAAGGTGTTTAGTCTCCATGACTAAAATGTTTATTGTTTGATTATCGAAGTGTTTCCATGCTATATGTTGTAAAGTCGCAAAACCTTAAATATTCAAGTGATGTGGTGTAGTGATTGATTTTCAAGATTTGTTCCGATATTGAGTGCTTCTAAAATATTTCATCACTTAGATTGTTATCATGCTAGCCAGAAAGTAGATATCAGTTTATACTATACCAAGGAATGTTTGATCTAATTTCACTTGTAGCTGGAGAGTCATTGTTTGTTCGATATGTTCAAACCTGTTGCATCTCTTGATATATAAGTGAGGTTACTCGAGATTTCTACAGAACACAATGTCTTAGAGGAAGTTTATATCGATAACCTTGGTTTAACCAAATTTTCCTTTAAAGAAAACTCATTGAAGGGAAGTTCACATATAGTTGAAGCCATGTTTAGTGAAATGTTCTATAGTCTCAGTTAGAAGACTTGGTTTCTCCCTATAGTGTTACTTAGTGTGTATTCGCTTCGTACTAAATTTCGTAACTCGGTCTAGCTAGTACTTTTGAAATGATATAATTTGGCTTCTAGTCCAAAATAGTGTTTTGAAATGTCTCGTGATGTCTTATGATTTTTGTTGAGTTTTGAAACGTCTTACTATATACTTCTAGTCCTTGTTGGTAATCCTAGAATGCTTTCATTGTTTTCTTGTATCGAAGAATCCTCCTCATAGATGGTATAAGAAGCCTTTCCTAAAAAGGTCACTCGTCAAATTCTAACCTATCGGTTGAGTGAGGGATGAATGGCGTAGGCTTCTATAGAGTGTTAACAAAAGAAATGTTTATGAACAATTTATCAGATTACAAAGCTTTGCTTTTGAGTGAAGATTGTTTTCATGACATAATTCTTCCTAAATTATACATAGGTGATCAGGCCATGTATAATCGAGGACAAACGATGTGATGCTTGTTTCTGTTGAAATGGTATTATGTTCCTCCGAAGTTTTAGATGGTATTCAACGTTTTGTTTTGTAAGATAATGGCTCAATGATTTTTCAGAGTAACATGAAAATCGTTTCACATGATGATATTAAATCGTTGATAAAATGACTGAAAACCAATTGATAGGGTGGTAACGAAACAACTTGTTTTAAAACTTTATGAAACAATGTTTCTAAGATGGTGTAAAATAGCTCGAAATAAAATTAAATGAAATACTTTCATGAAATGGTAGCAAAATAGCTTGAAATATAATTTGTTGAATGGTTTGTAGGATACACAGGGCAACCTCATAGAATGGTAATAGTCTCCTAATTGGTCAAGAATAAAGTTGGCCTAACCCTTAGTAAGATAGTGAGGTATCATCGCGAAATGATTGAAAATTGGGCAATTGGAATAAAAAATGAAATGAACAAAGGTTGTGATTAACGTGGAGATAATAAATGATAAAGATTACATAAGATTGAAAGGTACCTATTATCTGTTCTTGTTGATGGTCAAATCGTGTTTCAAGTGTAGGAGTAGTAGGCGGTCTAGCAACAATAGCCCTAGAAATCTCACAGTCCTCAAACCTATGAGACGGTGTAGTGTCTATAGTCTTAGTGATAAATGATAATGGTGTGTCAAATCATGCACGCTTCCCAAGCCGCAAGTCGTGTATGAGTAGTGTCTATGAGACGTGTTGACACGGATGGTACTCTAGATGACAATGATGATGAAAATGATGACAATGATGATAATGAAAATCCTTGTGGTGAGTTAAGAAAATAGGTTCATTAGGACTAAGCCTATAAGTTCTACCAAATGGTATGATCTGTCCCAACCGAATGATAAAAATTGTCCTGATCCTACGGTGAATCAATAGTGATCGCGATGGTGTAGGTGCAACTTCGTCCTCCTAAAAGGGTTCAGTCTCATCATCCGATGTTATCGGTGTTGAGTCAACTAATGTTAAAATTGTAATAGGGAATGACAGGGCATTCTCCATGTCAAAGTGATGTGAGTATGATGGGATGGGTATTTGAAGGCATCTATGTGACAATCGATTTTGAAATGAAAGTAAATAACTCGTAAAATGTGCGTATGAAACCGCATGTATAGTGACTATGCACTTATGATGAAATGATGAGATACTATGATGATGTAGTTATAGTCTAGGGTCAATGATGCAACCTAGTTCTCTATAACCGAAGCTCGATGCCAATCTATCACACCCCAAATTACCTGTCTTGCAGCGGAATGGAATTCCTGGGGATTGACTGTCATAGCATCACAATCACAGTTATACTGAACGACCTAAAGTGTCGTTTGGAAAATACATCGCTTGATTTAATAAAAACATTCAGAGTTACAAAGATAGGTCCCAAATGAAAGTTACTATGTGCGGAAAATAAGTTTGATACAAGTCAAACGATGTTTTAAAAATGTATAAATCCCATGTGAGACGCGTCGTCACCGCGACTCTATGTTATGTCCACATGCATGCCATGAAGTGAATGCCTTAGTTACCTGAAAATACATTGCTAAAAGTGTCAACACAAAGGTTGAGTGAGTTCATAGAGTTTATGTATATGCATAATACGACTACCACAAGTATAAGTTTGTATGACAATGATGTCACAAAATGATACAATTGCTATAAGCCCATGACACCGAAACTAGACTGATCATGATGTTCGCCCCAACAGAGTGTTTGCCAAACAACTCAAATAATGATATTAAATGAAATGCATCCGTTTAACCAGTTGGAATCCACCAACCCGGATGGAGGAGTCACCCTCGATAGATCTATCCACTCACCCTCGCTTCTATGAAATTAACGGTTCATGTTATATAATGGGGACATTCAATTGGCATGAGGTAACTTAAGAAATGTAATGAATTTGAATATACTTGGGCTCGCATAAAAATAATGATGTGCAATGTATTCTCCCCCGTAGGTTTGAAATAAAGTAAAAACTTGAATACATCGGGGCTATGAAAACTCACCTGTTGCAATGATTATGATGATGTAATGGCAATATTTGAAATGAGGCGCAACCTCTGACCGTGACCTATTATAAATGATATGCTCTATGATAAGTTATGATGTAATGTTATGCATGCAATTCGGATGATATCTATACCACTTGTGAAATTTGTGAAAATAATACTTATCGTCGAAAAATAATCTTATAACGTCTTGACTATTTTTAAATTACTTTACATGTATTTACGTTGAAATGATATCCGACGATAATCATTTAGTGATTTAATATGAAATTATAACTTTTCGTCGTAAAATAATGTCATTTGACAATTTCATGAAAGTGACTAAGTAGCATTGAAAAGCTAGTCGTAAAATGGTGCACATCGAGTATTAGGAAACGTACTCAATGGTTTTGGGAAGCTTGTATCATTATCTCAAAGTTTTAGTACATGAGTTTTCATCCTAGAGGTCTCGAACATAAAGAAAAACAAAGGTTAAGTATGGTACTTGTGTCCCAAAATATAGTTTAAGGATGGTTTTCGGCAAAGTTTAAGTGACCGTATTTTATTCGTTACAATTCCGCTTGACGAACAGTTGAACATTTTGGAAAATATACTTGGCGAACTTACTTTTACTAGAAGACATCACTTTATAAAAGGTTCAACATCAATGTTAAAAACAACCTCTAACATGGTCACTTATTTGCCGTAAAACTTGTCTATTAGAAATTTAATAGTTTTTCTTATATATTAAAGTTACGACAACTTTTTGTAAACGTGTATAATTTAATCGTTACAAATCCGTTTTCTACGTTTTATAGGTCCTTAGCTTTGTATCAAAGTATACTAATATATTTTTGATAAGTCGACATAATTTATAACGCCTAAGTTTCATTTTTGACTCGTACAAATTAAAAGTAACATGCTGAAATTTCCAGAAAATTATAGTTTTCGTCGCCTAACTTGAAAAATTCATAACTTCTTCGTTATAGCTCCATTTTAATCCGTTCAAGCGGCCACGTTTTCGTTTTAAAGTGTATTTTCTAATTATCTAGGCCAAAAATTTTTATCCACTGTCGAATTTTCCAGATTTTAAAAATAAGGACAGACCCTTTAGAAAACTTCTCGAAATGAGTTTTTCTCGCGCAAAACCTATTCTAACCTATTCAAAACAACTCCGAAGCTATTCTAATCCTACCATACACCTTCTTAGGGTGTCATGGGTTCTCTTAAAATCAATGAAAAAGTGGTATAAACATCATATGACTTGCATGTTTTCTCAAGTAAAATGAAATGACCATAAAAATAAATATGAAATATGATGATGATTATGGATGCTTACTAGTAACTTGATGAGGTTTATGGACAATGGATTTTTCCTAATCACCCAAGGTTTTTATTGCAAAACCTTAATAACAAGTGATACTAGAGTGTTAAATTCTTGTCTAGAAAAATTTATGATGATCCTTTCCTTGGTCCTTGTGGTTGCCGGTTTTAGAGAGAAGAGAGGAAGAGGAAATGTTGATTTTCACCTTGAAATATCTTTGTGTATGTGTTTAGTTGTGAAGTAAAATACATTTACTAGAGATATTTACAAAAACAAATGACTCACCCCCCTTGAGTCGGCAAGGGGGTGTTAGTCACCTCTTTGATATTTTTTATTTATTTATTATGTTTAAGTGTAGTAATATGTAAGTTATTTGAAGACTTGTGGTAAGTTAAATACACATTTGAGTATTTAAGGTAGCGTTAGATAAAAATAACTTTTAACGGGTCAAGATAAAATATTTTGAGGTCCTAAAAATTATAAAAATACATTTCTTGCAAAATTTGAGTGAATAAATATTTATCGGGTTGAATTTACGAAAACCGTCGTAATTATGTAAACATAACAATTTATATACGAAATAAATTGAAAACATCGGGTAAATTGATAATATAATTTTTATAGTCTTAAAATGAGTATAAAAATATATTAAGATTATTTTGGAAGTGTCGAGCAATGTTTCAAAATAATGTTTAAGCGATAGCGTTTATTTAATAGGAAAAATAAACGTTTAATGAATAAATGCAAAACCATGCATGAACCGATATGAAATGATGTTATTGATGTTATGTAGACTAAATCTAGTCTATATGAAATGTCCTTGATGATATGTTCATGAATTCGCAGCTAAACCATTAAGGTTACGTGCATTTGATACTCGTAAACGTAGTTTACGATAAATGATGAAATAGTGAAACTTTTAAAGTTTATAAAATGACCTGAAATTACGAGTTGTCACATTCTCTAATGACAACCACCATGTCTCATGATATTTGAGGAGGTATACAACTAGTCATTTCGTAGAGTATTTTGATCATAATTATACACTACCGGAAAAGACTGCCTTTAGTTGTGTAAAGTGTTTTTTTTATTTACTTATATACATGTTTGATTTCAACCAGGAATTCCATCACCTGAAGGCAAATGGTGTTGGAATTATATATCAAGACATTCAAATAAATAATCACAAAACATCAAAGTAATCATGCTGAAGCGTATATGATTTATTAATGAACAATTAATTAACATAAAAGAATATGTGTACCTTTTCTTGATTCTAGACGAACAAGAATCAAATCCACAAACTAGCAACGGATGAACCCTAATTTGATTTAGTTAGGATTATATGAATTACCCCTTACCGTTTTGTAATTCAATCGAAGATAATAACAATAGTGTGTTATTACTATGTTCTTGTACACACGTACTAAACCGAATTAAAGTAATGCTAGTTTTTATAAAACAAATAACTTTGTTTGTGGAAAAAGTGTGGTTCGACACCTTAGAGGTGTTCGACCGGTTTTGAGGACAAGAAACACACACAAAAACAATTTTAGGGTTTAGCTTATGAGCACAAGAGATGGAAAAATAAAACCCCTAGCCTTGTATATATATATACACAAGCAAACTTGGTGAACAAGTTGGTTTTTCTTTCCTTGTTTTGTGTCCCTAGGCCGATCGGTTAAGGAGTCCCCAAAGGGATTCCGGAACCTTCCCAACTTTTGCAATTTAGTCCTTTCCCATAAACATTTAACGACCGTTAGTCCATTACATTAATTACATAACGTCCATTAGTTATTTTGTTTAATAAATAAATAAATAAAACATTTATATTTAATTATTAACTTTAAATTCTCATACGTAAAGTGTGCAATCCCATAGTCTCGAGTTCGATCCTAACTCACATCTACTAATTTATATCCATAAAACCAACATCTCCCACTTGGATATATCTTAATAGAGTGATCACATTCGGTTAGCGTCTAGCAACACTTCGATGCCTCTAGTACAACTCGAGCAAGGCTCCTGGAAAACCTTTTAATGATTTCTCATTATTATTATCCTTTTGTTTCTAATACCACGTTAAATAAAGATATGGAATTAAGTCATTCTTTATAAAACTATTCTGTTTCTCGTTTGTAAGTGATTGACCAAGATTACCGAATCATCTAAACATATTTAGGGGAGATTTTGCGGCCCGACAAACATCTTGTCAACCCTACGAGAGGCCCAAGCAGAAGATTAAACTCCAAATAATTTGAAGGAACAAATTCTATTTTGACTACAAGAATAACCCACAAACTTTGTAACATTTCTGAAAACAACCCTTTGACTACCATTCACGTATAGCGTTAAGTTGCTTCACGAAATGCACTACATTCATGACACTTATCCTGGTATCTCAAGTCTGAGGATAACTATTCATAATTTACTTATAACAATATCCACAAAGTAAATTATGTAGTTGGGATAAGTCATATATTCAATTCATTGAATATCATCCGAAATTGGTATGCATTCTCATCAATATACTTTCAAGTATATTCTACCACATCTCTCAGATTTGTCTTAGTTTAATGATACTCCCATATCATTAATCGACAACGGACATTTAGAATAACTTAGTTATTCACGGATTAAACATGCAAATATAGGACAACAATATTATAAATAAAAATAAACATAATCCAAACTTTATTTCATTAAAATAATAAATGTTTTACAATATCCTTTATCCAAATACTAATCACAGTTATGCATGAAACTTTTAGCTAAACGAAGTCCAATTTCATTGGCAAGTCCTACAAGCTTGTCTTTAGCTAAAGCCTTAGTGAACGGATCAGCTAAGTTATCATCTGTGTGAACTTTCAATAGATTTATTTCACCTTCCTGGACTTGTTCCCGAACATAGTGATACTTCCGTAGAAAATGTCTGGTGCCTTTCATGACCCGGTTCATTGGCAAATATGATTGCAGCAGAATTGTCACAATACATATCAATAGGTGATTCAATTGAAGGCATAACACCAAGCCTTGAAATGAATTTCCTAATCCAAACAGCCTCCATTGCAGCTTCCGAAGCAGCTATGTATTCGCTTCGTCGCAACATCCCAATCGTACTCTGCTTCTTGCTCTTCCAGTCAACTGCTCCTCCATTGATGACAAAGACATAAACCGTCTGAGACTTCGTATCATCTTTATCACACTGCCAGACGCATCACAAGTAACCTGTAACACCAAGTTCTGTGTCGGATTTCCTCCATACACTAAAATATATCTTTTGTATTCCTAAGATACTTTAGAATATGTTTAACAGCAATCCAGTGAAGTTCACCCGGATTCTGTTGATATCGATTGGTCATGTTTTGAGCGAACGCCACATCTGGCCTTGTGCATCTCACAACATACATAATAGATCCTACAACCGAAGCATAAGGAACTTTCTGCATGCGTGCCACCTCAGCAGGTGTTGAAGCACACATATCGCTACATAAGCCATGCTTTACTTCCATCTGCAAATATCCTTTCTTGGAATTTTGCATATTGAATCTCTTCAATATTTTATCAATGTAAGCGCTTTGACTTAAACCAATTAACCGCTTTGACCTATCTCGGTAGATCTTAATTCCCAGAATATATGCAGCTTCTCTTAAATCCTTCATGGAAAAACACTTCCCAAGATATGCCTTAACATTTTGCAAACTCGGAATGTCTTTTCCCATAATTAATATGTCATCGACATAAAGAATTAGGAAAATTACATTACTCCCACTAACTTTGTGATATACACATGGCTCATCAAGATTTTGAATAAATCCATACCTTTTGATTTCTTCATCAAATCTTTTATTCCATTGCCTTGATGCTTGCTTCAATCCATAAATGGACCTTTGAAGTTTGCATACACGGTTTGGAAATTGTGGATTCACGAACCCCTCAGGTTGCTTCATATAGATGTCTTCATCTAAGCGACCATTTAAGAAGGCGGTTTTGACATCCATTTGCCATATCTCATAGTCATAGTATGCAGCTATAGCTATGAGAATTCTAATAGCTCTAATGTCCGCTACAGGAGAAAAGGTCTCCTCGTAATCAATGCCATAAGTTTGAGTAAAACCTTGAGCAACTAGACGAGCTTTATAGACGTGTGTACATTGCCATCCATGTCAGTCTTAATCTTATAGAGCCACTTACTTACAACCACCGTGGCGTTTGGAGGTAAGTCAACCTCTACCCAGACTTTATTTTCTCTCATGGATTGCATTTCCCCATTCATTGCAACCTGCCATTTTGCCTTGTCAGGACTTGCCATGGCAGCTTTATAACTAGTAGGCTCTCCAAGATCTCCTAACATAGTTTCCTCAACCTCTACGTTAAGACATAGACGTTCAGTGCACGCGTATTCCTTACGGATCTACGAACGGAATCACTTCAACTTCGGTGGAGGACCCAGACTATCGGTTCTACCGGAAGTACGTTAGTGTTTTCGAAGGTAATGCATCTTCTTGATCATCTTCCAGATCATAAACTCTCCCACAGAATTCTTGAGATACGAGATCTCTTTCAAGAAAATCTCCATACCTAGCAACAATTACTTTATTATCAGTTGGATAGTAAAAGTAGTAACCCATAGTTTCCTTAGGGTATCCTACGAAGATACACTTTAAAGATCTTTGTTGGAGTTTATCTGCTGAGTCACGTCTAACATACCGCAACCCCGACCTTTAAATAAGACAGGTTAGGAGCTTTACCATGCCATATTTCATATGGTGTCTTATCAACCTTCTTTGTGGGAACCATATTTAGAATGCGAACAACTGATTCCAAAGCATAATCCCAAAAGGATAAAGGTAGAGTGGTAAGATTAAACATAGATCGTATCATGTCCAACAATGTACGATTTCTTCTCTCGGATACACCATTTTGTTGTGGAGTATATGGAGAAGTGAGATTCTGGACAATTCCATTCTCAGCTAAGTAATCTTTAAACTCTTGGCTTAGATACTCGCCTCCTCTATCGGATCGAAGAGCTTTAATCTTCTTTCCCAATTGCGGTTCTACTTCAGCTTTGAAAACCTTAAATGTTTCAAACACCTCATGTTTATGCTTAAGTAAATAAACATAACCATAATGGCTGAAATCATCAATAAAGGTTAAGAAGTAGCTAGCACCTCTCTTTGACACATGTCTAAGTGGTCCACACACATCAAGATAAATAAGACCAAGTAGGTCAGAAGCCCTCTCCATATTGCTATGAAAAGGTTTCTTAGTCATCTTCCCAGATATGCATGACTCACATTTATCAAATGATCCATCATTGATATTTTGCAAAAGCCCTTCTTGTTGCAGCTTATGCATGCGAGCCTTGCCTATATGAGCAAGTCTACAATGCCAAAGATAAGAAGAATTCAAGTCGAACTTTATCTTCTTGTTAATGCTAAACATTGAATTATTATTATTGTTAGATTCATTTCCAATCACATCAATTTCAAACACACCATTCACAGTAATTGCTTTAAAATAAAATACACCATTTAAAGAAACATCAATTCCATTACTTGAAATAGTATGAGTAAAACCACCATCCAACAAAACTGAAAAGGAAACAACACCTCTAATTATAGAAGGTGCGCAATGACAATTGTTCAATAACAGTACTAAGCCCGAAGGCAATACTAAACTAAACGTTCCTATGGCTTCAACAGCTGCATGTGCGCCATTTCCCACGTGCAGATATTGCTCCCCAAAGGCAAGCTTCCTTTCCACTCTAAATCCCTGCAGTGTATTACAAATGTGAATACCACAGCCCGTATCATATACCCAGGAATTATTATGATTTAGAGTAAATAGTTCAATGACAAATAAATTACCAGAAGAACCGGCGCCCATGGACCCTTCATACTTCTTTTTATTTGCCCGCAATTCATCAAGATAGAGAGCACAGTTTCTCTTCCAATGCCCAACGCTCTTACAGTGGTGGCATGCTTGATCCTTTTTAGGATTTTCCTTCCTAGGAGTAGGGTTCTTCTTGGGTTGAGATTGATAGGCCATCACCTGTTTGCCTTTGTCAACCTTTCCCTTACCCTTACCCTTCCCCTTCTTGTTGTTCGCACGCTGCGGTTTTGGCTTATTAATCCTTCCACCCTGAATAGCAAGTACCGGGCGGTAGGAACCTTTTGAGGCAACCCCTTCTCATAGTCAATTAGCAATGCGTGTAGGTCGTAATCGCTTGTCTTCCCCACGCAGTGCATATTGAAATTTCTGACAAAACCATTGAAATCTTTGTTAAGGGATCTATTAATCAGATTCACAACCATGTCATCATCATAAGTTTTTCCAAGTGCTTTTAGCTGGTCCATGTAACCTTTCATTTCCAATACATGAGCACTTACGGGTTTACCCTCACCTTGCCTACAGCTGTGTAATGCGTCGGTCAAGTCATAAATCTCGACGGCACCGGTTTCTCAAACATAGTCTGAAGTTCATTGAGCATATTAAATGGGAAATAATGTTCAAACTGCTTTTGAAGAGCAGATTCCATTGTTCCCAACATAAGACAAGCCACATCATTATGACGCTTATACTCAACTTGCCAAGCATCAATTTGAGCTTGAGTAGTATCGGGACCAGTTGGTTGTTCAGGGCAAGGTTCATAAAGATATTTCAACCGTCAGAACTCTAAGACAATTCTCAAAGTCGGTGCCAATCATTGAAATTCTTAGAGACAGTCAACTTTTCTCGATCAAAAAACTTTTGAACGCAGAACTTAGTGCATTGTTAGTGTTATCGTTATTTTGAGCCATTTCTACAGAAAAAAGTTCAAGTATTAGTATTTTCGATAATACAACTTTTCAAGAAAATAAAATATACCCAACGGTAATATAAACATATAACCATATAATTTTCTTGAAAACTAGGATCCAAATTATCATAGGTTCATCACATCAGTTGATCTGCTAGCAACGAACGCATATAATAAGGTAATCTGTCGAACATTAATTGGCAAACAATTTCCAACTCCTAGATCATTATGGGATTTATATTTTCCAACGCTATTGCAAATATAAACATGTTTCATCCCATCTTATGCCTTGAGTCCAGATCTCACTTACTACTCAATTTAAGTGTCTAACTTAAAGAACTGCAAATATGTCCATGTAAGGTCTGACTTTACATAGAGATTTACCTCTCCATTACAATCTCACCAAGTACTGTCATGACGTAAATTGCAACTTCAAGTGTCCCTTTAATTAGATGGCATAAAACTTAATTTACAAGGGTACTAGTTTTGATTTTATGTGGTCAAATCAAATATGTACAAAGATGTCATGCATTCATCTTGTAGCATAATTTTAATAAAAACTTTTAATTACCAATTCATAAAGATCAAATTATCAAAGTTTTTATTGAGGTATTGGGTTCACCAATCAAGGAATTTAGTGATAATTATCGTCCATTATACCGTACTTTTGCATAAATGTAAACACTTAGTGTTTCGGGTAATTACCACCGAAGTGGCGCATGGAATTAAAACTAATTCAGCCTTAAGATGAGTTTTCACATTTTATGGCTTACTAAGTAGCTCCATTCGAACTTACAGAGGGCAGAGGACCGGTAGCGCGAAGCATAACCTAAGATATCCTTTCAGTGTGACTGTGCGCACTTCTTTATTAACCCCTTTATAGTTCATTCTAATGGGTGAGCCGTTCAGACCATTTGTACCAAAGTCACCAATCAATTAAACTATGAAAGCTTAACTCTTCCAAAACAAATCAAATTTCGCCATTGTTTAGTCCGTATTATTTTTCTATTCAAAATTACCCTTTGCTTAAACTGTCGCACATAATAAACAAACAAGTAATACAAATAAAAAATAAACTACTAAAAAAAACAATGCGCACATAATAAACAATTTATATGTGTAAACAAGTAGCCACATGCAACTTATTCGATAAAACCCTATTAATAATCAATATCTAGGTTAAATTAATGTATATATTAATTAGGGCTTTCACTCCAGCGATAGAAAGTGAGTCACATACATCGACGAATCGATTGCGTAAACCCATAATTAATAATATACCAAATTGCACATAATTGATTCATTAATATATATAATTGGAGTCTTCCCCAATTCAAGATTTATCATAATTAAATATGTCTCAACAATTAAACAATTATCAAAGCAACTTATCCATGACTAACATGCATGTATAATCATGGATATCATAACAATTATACACATAAGTCACAAGATCGCATATAAAAAATTCCATGACACATAACAAATTGTTCACGAATTAATCACGTAATCAATATTAATTCTAGGTTTTAATAAGGTTAGCAATTTCAAAACCCTAAAATTTATACATGTGTCGAACTAAAAAAAATTAGGGAACGCCCCAATTAATAAAAAATCAACCAAACATAAATTAAACATAAACCCTAGATTAACATATCAACCAACATACAAATATTTGTTTTATTACGCGTTTATGTAATTAATTACTCATTAAAACCAATGACTCGTGATGCCACTGTTGGAATTATATATCAATACATTCAAATAAATAATCACAAAACATCAAAGTAATCATGCGGAAGCGTATAGGATTTATTAATGAACAATTAATTAACATAAAAGAATATGCGTACTTTTTCTTGATTCTAGCCGAACAAGAATCAAATCCACAAACTAGCAACGGATGAACCCTAATTTGATTTAGTTAGGATTATATGAATTACCCCTTACCGCTTTGTAATTCAATCCAAGATAATAACAATAGTGTGTTATTACTATGTTCTTGTACACACGCATTTCAAACCGAATTAAAGTAATGCTAGTTTTATAAAACAAATAACTTTGTTTGTGGAAAAGTGTGGTCGACACCTTAGAGGTGTTCTCGATCGGTTTTGAGGACAAGAAACACACACAAAAACAATTTTAGGGTTTAGCTTATGAGCACAATAGATGGAAAAATAAAACCCCTAGCCTTGTATATATATACACAAGAAAACTTGGTGAACAAGTTGGTTTTTATTTCCTTGTTTTGTATCCCTAGGCCGATCGGTTAAGGAGTCCCCAAAGGGATTCCGGAACCTTCCCAACTTTTGCAATTTAGTCCTTTTCCATAAACATTTAACGACCGTTAGTCCATTACATTAATTATATAACGTCCATTAGTTATTTTGTTTAATAAATAAATAAATACAACAATTATATTTAATTATTAACTTTAAATTCTCATACGTAAAGTGTGCAATCCCATAGTCTCGAGTTCGATCCTAACTCACATCTACTAATTTATATCCATAAAACCAACAAAAGGAGCATGATGAAGCTATCAAAGAGGATGGTGAACAACTTCTGCTCAAGTATAAATCCTTCTAATGGTCATCAATGGACATCACCTTCGGGTATGAACGAATTTGAGGTCCGGGCGACTTTACACAAGAGCACTGATCCAGGCCAACCCAATGGCATGGTCCTTAGTGCATCCACAACCATTTGGCTTCCAGTTACTTCACAAAATGTCTTTGACTTCTTTCGAGATGGAAGAACTAGACCTCAGGTACTACCTAAATCACATGTAACGATATATTTATCAATCTTAACATATATACAGAATTTTGAAGTCCACCCTTTATTTGTGTGTAAAAGAAATCGGATATCGCTAATCCATCTCAAATTCATTTTGATGTTGACAAAGATTATAATTTTCTTTACGCTTGTATAAGTGTTGACATGCTTTCAACAACTATATAGTGAAATTTCCTTTTTCGTTCATATTTTATCCATACTTGTAGATTTGGGGAGATGATGATGTTGGGGAGATGAATGATTTGGGTAGATGATGAAGATGATGAAAGATGAAGGGGTAAAACATAAATGTGTTATAAAAGTATAAATGTGTATGGACTAAAATACCCTCAACTACAAAACAAAAATCAGACTTTGACTTGGTCAAAAGACTAATCTGGCATTTAATGGCCATGTTTTGGACCTGTGGCGATGAATATGGCCAGTTCCGTCCGATCGCGATGCACCATGCCAAGTTTAGGGACCAACGGTGTATTTTAGTCTTTATCCTATTGCACATATTTGTAACCCGGTGTCAATTTGTTTAAAACTATAGGTATATAAAACATAGTTAGATTTGGGTAATCGTTGATATTTAAAAATAAAAACCGAAGTCGAACCGCGATAAGAGGTTTATCGATTTCTATTTTTTCGGATTCGATTTCTTAGTTATCATTTTTTGCGGTTTTAAATTGAGCGTGTCAGCTCGGTTTGTCGGTTTTACATATTTTTTTAACACCCGTATCCATAAAACTTAGCTTTATATAAATCAAAGAATAGATTTCATGGCGATAAAAGACAAAAACAGTGTCGATGTATGCTATAAAAAAAAAAAAACTATACACAGAAAAAAGAAAAAAAACAGAAAAGCAAAACAATAGAACAAGTGCTAAAAAAACAAAAGAAAGACAACGAAAAAAATAAAAATAAAAAAAAAAAAAAAACACGGAATCAAAAGATTAACAAAACATTGTCATAAGTTACAAAAGATGAAAACTGCAATCGTATATATGAAACGAACACAGGAAATTTAGAATTGTAAAAGTTAATATGAACACACAAGCAATTGGCCGTCATTAAAAGGAATTATACAAAAGGAGAACTCAAAAAATGAAAGACGAGAAAAAAAATTGCGCAATAAATATTGATTATCACAAGCGTATAAGGAAAAACATTTGCTCATTGTAAAAAGTTGAAAATAGTACATATCTGGATATCGAAAAAAATTTATTGTCAAAAAAAATAATAAATTATAATACATGATTCACCAGAAAATTTTATTCAACGCGCAGGTACCCTGCTAGTAATTATAATGATCGGAGAGGTTGAGTACAAAAACAAGATCGAGAGCTAAGAAACGTAACTTACTTTTATAGATGTATCATATTAAATATGTAACATATTTGATTTCATAAACACACAAAACCACAAGATCAAATAGGCGTATAATTTAGATGGTTTAGAGAGAGAAAGTGGGATATTCTAGAAAGAGAAACTCATGGAAGGTTAGATTCCAAATGAACATCCAACCCTCTCCCTTGAGAGGAGAGGGCTATTTACACAAAGAGTCACACCCTCCTACGGGCTGTGGATCAGGCATACAGTGGGTAAAGACCCGTCCTTCCTCCACGGTGTTGCACTAGACTAAGCTATAGTAATAACTAACTAACAAATAACACACTAAACGATGTGTCTACGAGCTAACTTAAGCTAGATTACATTTAGGGGTGACCGATACTTTACTATAGATTTTCCAATTCCTAACAATCTCCCCCTAAGGGAGGTCACCCCATGAATTACAATTTGCATACTATCAATCTATTGTTTCTTCAGTCTTGAGCTCGTAGACTTAAATACTTCAAAATAATCGAACATTGTGCTTCCGTGGTGATTTCATCATTGTTCAACTACAATGTATCTTTCGTGGAGGTTATAAAGCTGATCCACTTGATAATGAGTTATTTGAGCCAGCTTTGAGATCATCAGCTATAATACATCTCTGACTCTTTCATTGCGGTGTTGGTATTATGTGATGATGTGACATTTGGACCGACATGCTCACATTCTGGATCACGAAATATTCTTATCAGAATAGCAGAAGCTTTCGTTGATTCATGATATTGGCGCCTAGAAGCATGGAGTGAAAATATCTGAGTCATTGATGCACTAATCATGATTTCTTTAGATATGAATGTGTTGTGTGAGCATGCGGCTATGGATTGACCGCTTCATTCTGATCAGCTGCAAACGTCGGGGTGTACCTGCATACAACAGTTAGCAATAAAGCGTACGAAAGTGTCCTTGATCACTTTCGTTGAATTAAGGTATACGGCCCACGGTTCCCCGTTGATCAGTACAAGTACTGCCTGTGATTAGGTATAATTCCGAAGAATTTCCTTGACAGGGTTTCGCAGCTGCTCTAGCTATTCTCAAACCGGAACGTCTCGAAGAAGACAACACGGAGTGAGTGAACCAGCGAATTGAGATTCACTGATTGATAAAAAGAGATTTGAAAAACAATCGTGTATCGCTCAATAGAAATTGTTTTTGCAATACAATGAAGGTTTTAATGAAATTCAATTATCAATTATAAATACCTTTTATTTTGAAATGTTTGTACACAGTCGATGTGCTAAAGAAAAGAGTTTTAAAACACAACGACCGGTTTTTCAAAGGTATCCGTCAATCCATAACCTGAACCAGGATTGATTCAAAATATTGAATCGCCCCATTGTTTCTGTTCAGTTGTCACATGGTTGATCTATTGAATAGATCTCACATGCCACCCACCAGGAGCTTGTTTGATGTTGGCTCCAAAAGGCTTTCCATCTTCATTGTGAATATGTTTGCATATTACTCAGATGTTCTGGCAATACCACAAGGATAATGCGTAGGACTCATAAGATATAATCTCTCTTTCCACATTGTGTGAAACAGAGAGTCTTCATTGAAAGTGTCCTAATGAGATTTATAGATGATCTCGTGGCTCTAGACTCAATAGTGCACATTTGGTTCCTATGCCGGAGACTAGGGAGAGGGTCTCCTTCTTCAATATCAACGATCTCTAAGAGAAAGTCGATAGATTATGTCTGTTCCCCGTGAGAATGAAACAAGCCCTTTTAAGAGGAACTTGAGTAGCTTGGGAAGTTGAAGTGCAGTGCGTCACTGGGTCCATGACGTCTTGTCTTCAATATCGACGTTACCTTGGTAACTACCAGTAGCATATGAATTGAACCCGGTTTCTGCCCTAAGGTTGAATTATTGGAGGGCTATTTCTTTTCACCCTTTTTCACATTCATTTATTTTTCATTCTTCAACCCCTTCAGTGCTTACCGAGACTTCATTACTAGAACCTTTTTGGGTTTATTCCAGTACTAGCTCTGTCTCAGTCCGCACTCTTCCCATTTTCTCATTTTTCTCCTTTTTTCACTATTCTTAAGGACTCTACACTATCTAGTGGATTGTCCCTGGGAAGATCCCTCCGGTTCTGGCGGATCGTGGGAACTAATACCTAACCTCACCATCCTTATAACTCCATGCATAAAGTAAAATGGTCGTCTTACAGTCATTCCTTCTCAAAACCAATTGAAAAATCATTTGGAAAAACAATCAAGGTACTTGTGAAACGAGATCAAAGCATTTTGTACCTTAATAGTTTTGATCATTTAGAAAACCTCCCCCTCAACATGTGCATATGATTTAGAAATTTTTTAGCACAAAGAGGCAAGAGGACTTTGAAATATTTTCTTTGATCACAATTTCATAGAAAAAGCCATTTGATTTTCTTGGTAAATTCTCCCCCTCAATATATGCATTGGATATTTGAAATCATTTTATCACATAGAGGCAAGAGGTTTTTGAAGTACATCCACGATTGCTTTGCCATACAGAAAACCATTAGAAAATCAATCAAGGTACTTTATGTTGAAACATATAAATCTTTGTACCTTGAAAGTTTATTTTCTTTTGAAATGCTCCCCCTCAATATGTGCTTCAAGATTCGAAAGCGTTTAGCACATATGGGAGAGCAGTATGCACATTTGAATCAAAACGATCATCTTTTATCATCTTACATATTTATATCACATTTTCTCCCCCGATCAAAAATTTCAAATCATTTGAGATTTTGGATCTCAAGTGATTTAAATATGTATGAAATAAAACATTTGTTGGAGAAAAATGTGTCCGGTTTTATATGATCAGAAGTGGATAACACTGAAGTTCCCTTTTAGACACAAAGGGAAACCTCAATACATAACCTGACACTATTACATACATTATAGTTGTTCATAGTTCATACACCACATTTTACACATAAAAAGTACAAAACTACTTCCGGAAGAAGTCTTCATTCCGTTCTTTGAAGCAGCATGTAGTGACATTCACGAAGTCTACCACCCCAAAGCTTTCAAAGGCTGCGGAAGATTCTTCGAGTCTTAAGTCTTCGCCTGATCGCAGCAATGAAATCTTCACACCTTTTCAAATCCTCATCAGACCAGAATTTCGTTTTGTTCCACGGCTTCAGATCAGTTTTGATTTAATTCACTCTAGAGTTCAATTCTTCTTCGACCATTTTGAGGGTACCATCACTGAATTTGTAGAGCTCACACAGTCTCATTAGCATCTGAGTCCCGTATCTGTCGGTGAAGATGACGGCTCTAGGGGTGTCAAGAACTCTATATTCGTGACGAAATTCATGTCCTGAGGCGCTCCATTGTAGACTTGTAAGGTTGACCCGAGTTTGGTAGCTTTCCATTCCTAGCTGAAAATCCTCAACCCTTTTTCGAATAACTAAGCCCCTGATCCAAAGGTTGACAGCAGCCGAGAGGGCCTTCTTCTCATGAACAGGAAGATGGTTAAGGTGTCCTTGTAGGTTCAGAAGGTAAAGATCTTCAAAATCATTTGGCATCAAGTGTTTGAAGTCGTTCTCTTCAATCACATGATCTTTCTGGTCTGCTCTTCGAAGAACGATCTTCTTAAGGTAATCATAGCCATAGATTGGGAAGATCTCTACACTGACAACACTTAGAATTTGTAGCTTGGATCTAACACCTTTGCGTCTTTTGTCAGCTCCATGTCTCTCAATGTAGAATTGCTTCTTTTTGAACCACCAATGAGAAATACCATATGAGGCCTCGATGTCATATACATGTTCTTTGTCAGACCAGAATTGATCAGGAACCATCTGCTCGACCTGAATCTGTGTAGGTAGCAGCTTTCATCTTCGAAATCGATAAAGCTGGTCTTCTTTCAGTAGAGCTAGCACATAGATAGTCCAGATCATGGTTGAAGAAGAATTCAGACTGAATGGTCACTTGTCCAGGTTCACCACTGAGAGGAATAGGCATGTTTACATTAAACCGACTAATCTGCTCACTGACTTGATCACTTAGCATCTTGTGACATTCTTCCATCTGATATTGGAGCTGATTGGCATCTGAGTGAAAAACCTTGACAATTTCAAAGGCTTGTCCTTCAAGATCCTTTGGAGTGATGGATGTGATTCCCTTCTGTTCACAAAACCACTTAATGAAGCTGCCTATATCTCCAGTGGCATGAAGTAGAGAGTCTTCATCTGGGGTTTCATAGTTAGTAGAAATTGTTGAAGCCCAGTTGTTGTCGGGGATCATCGTGTCAGTCTCTAGGATGGACCATGAGGGTTCTTGAGTATGAGGTCTCTCTTCGGTGAGCCAACTTCGAATGGTGTCTTTTGAAGGTGCAACTCTAGATGGGTTAGAGCGTTCTCCTGTCATGTATGTATCAAACCAATCATCTTCAGACGGCTTGGGGATATACTTGGTGGATGCATCATCGTCATCCGATTCTGACTCTGCCATGACATACGACTCTTCATGAAACACTTGACCTTCAGGAATGTAGGAGACTGTAGGTGTGAACCTTGAATCAACCATGGTCCAAGCTGCAGATTTCTTGTGAGTTCCCTGATCTCCGGATGGACTAGATTGGTTTGACGGTTTTGGATGAGATGCCGGTGGTTGTGGTGAAGGTGTAGAGGTTGTTTTAGAAGATCCACCAGCTCTAGAAGTTCCAGCACCCCCAGTTGGAGGTGGGGGAGGAGGAGGAGGATCTTTAGGACCTTTATGCAATGTCTCCAACACCATGGTCCTCCTTTTCTTCTTAGCTTCTCTTTCTCTAATGTCCTTCAAAAACTGTTCATGATTGTCATGCTTAATTGATTCATCGAGAGCCTCAAATAGCTTCTTGTGGACCTCATGCTTATGCTCGTTAGCATCATACATCTTATCTGAAAGCACAACTCTCATATCTGCAATGGGTAGATCTTTGAACCGTTTAAGCAGTGGAGCTTCCATTGCCCATTCCACAGCATCCCTAACTTCGCTTTCAATGGCATCTGCAACCCCTTCATCAAAGTTGAGATGTTCCAACCTATAGACACGATTCTCGAGGGCATTAAAGGATTTTGGAAGTTGTCTTTCAAGTGCTTCAATTCTTTTCACTGCTTTGTCGAGCAATTGATCTGATGTAAGTATTTGAGGTGGTGAAGCTGGTGGAGTTTCCATGTCAGTAACAGTAACCACTGGTTCAAGGGATAGATCCTTAGCAGATTCAGGTGGTGGAAGTGCGGTTGTTTGAGCAGGTTTGGGAGTTGGAAGTGCGGTTGCAATAGAAGGTGCTGACATAGGTGGAATGGTTGAAGTGTCTTGCTGAATATCGACAGTAAACATGGATTGGGCTTCTTTTTTATCATTATCTTGCTTAGAAGATTCGGTTTCTATGGGTTTGTCATTTAAGAATTGATCACCGAAAGAGAGATCTGTATCTAGGTTCTTCAATGAAGAGAGAGAACCGGTAGGCAGATTTGGTTCTTCCATGTGCATGGTCTCATCAGATCTTGACTCGAGGTTCTCCTGTGATACATTCTGCAAAATTTCATCAACATTTTGATTAGACTGGGTATCACTTGATGCAGGAGTTTCTTCTTGTGCCTTGGATACCTCCTTTTCCAAACCAGATTGTTCTTGAGCTGAAAATGATTCACTTCTTTTCTTCAGCTCAAATTGAGTGGTAGTTCTTGATGGTGAAGAGGAGAATGTTAGAAGCAAGTGTGCAGCTTGTTCGGTATCAACACTAACAATCCCTTTTCCTTTATCTTGTGAGATTGGAGTTGTATGGCTTGGCTCTGGTTCAGGTTCTCTAAACACAATGCCTCCAACTGGTGCACTCACATTCTGACTTTCTAGACTTTGCTTGATTCCAAGTTGCAGAGCAGCACATCTTCATCAATCAACGTTGTATTACCCCCTCGAAACCTCAGTTTCCTCAATGCTTTCTTTTTCCACTTCCGTCTTCTTTCGTTTCTGCTTCTGGGTTGTAGTGTCAGAAGGTTGTGACCTTTCACGTCTCCTTTTTGGAAGAGCAGCATATGAAGTCTTTGAAGTTTTTGAGCCAGAAACAGACTTAGCAGCTTTGGGTTGTGGTGGAGTGGGAGAGACATCAACATTAAAACTTGATCTGGAAGCCCTTTTCTTGTACAGTTTGAAGTGATCCGTCTTCTTAATATCGTCATTGAGAAGAATATCAGGAATTGGCAGACCAAAGATCTCTTTATCAATACCTTTAGCAACATATTTAAGGTTACCCAGAACAAATTCATCCTTGGCATAATGAAGAACTGATTCACTCCTAGGATTGAAGTTATGAGTCTGTTGCAAGTACTGGATTACAAGCTTTGAGAATCTGATGCTAGGGATCACAAGCTTGTTTACTTTCTTTCGACCCTGGGCTTTATTATGAAAGTTTGTTCTATCGGAGATAAATGTGTTCATTGACAACGAGAATTCTTCCCAGATACGTTCTGACACATCAACATTCACCCCATTGACGATACCCCATAGGATTTGCAAGATGGGAATCCTTACTTTATCAAACCCTGATGTTTTGCTTGATAAACATAAGTTGAGAACTGTTGTCATTGCTCTCCAGGGTTGATACATGTGTCCTGTGATGATGTCAGAAGCCCTGGATATGCCAACTTGATAACCCAAACCAATCAGAAAGACTATTAGCTCTTCCACACTAGGTGGTTGTTCAGATCGTATGGTGGGGTTACAGGGTGTGATTCCAAGGGCCTTGCTAAGAATGTCAGAATTGATCACAAATTCCTTATCATCCAGCTTGCAGGTATAATGAGTCGTGATTTTGTCCCATTCAATGGTGTTCCAAAATTGTTGTATGTAAATGGTGGGAATTGTGCATTGCTTGGTTAGGGCACTGAAGAAATTTGTGTTTTTGAGGATATCAATAGACACTTTGAGGGTTAGATTTTGTTGCAACTTTTGCAAGTCCACATAACAGTTAC
This sequence comes from Chrysanthemum makinoi, assembly GCA_910596185.1. NCBI lineage: Eukaryota > Viridiplantae > Streptophyta > Magnoliopsida > Asterales > Asteraceae > Chrysanthemum > Chrysanthemum makinoi. The sequence continues at coordinate 141,858,459 of OU343222.1, read as the reverse complement.
TTTTCCCTATTTCTACCCATTGATTCTTAGGAAAGATTTCGTCGTCTGAAAGGACATTGGGTGGAGCAGAAGATGTAATATTCTCAGCTGAGGTTGTGTTTGCCATTGAAGATCTAAAGATACACACATAAAACAACAATGATTGTGAGCATGTTAGATTAGATATGGTTAGTTAAGCAACATTGAATACAACCTCATGACATAAACACAGTAACTTAGAAACTTAGACAGAGTTCCCATAAGCATGTTGAAATAGATTGAGAGGCATTAGAGAGTTTTCAAGGTAACAACTCCATTTAACACAGTTATCGAGAGATAAGTTGTTTTAGAGTCAAATTATTTAAAAGCATAGTTTCTATTAAGTAATTTCATAGGACAAGATACTCTTATGTGGATGTTATAGCAGGTTATTTGAACCAAGTTGTCATACCAAGTTACTACAAGAGAAACCAAGTACAAATTGCTCAAACACAAGATGTTATAGCAAGTTGATGTGAGTATGTTGTCAAGGCAAGTCGCTACAGGAAAACCTGAATCAAGTCGCTAATCATGAAATTACAATAGCAAGTTGCCTTGAAATAATTCAACATACCAAGTTGCCACTTGAACATTGAGCTAGCAAGTCGCTAATCTTGTAACGATAAGTCGCTATAAAAAATGACAAGGCCAAGTCGCTATGAGAAAAATTACTAAGTTGCCAACTTGTATAGACAAGTCGCTAGAAACAGTAACACTGCCAAGTCGCTACATATCAGTAAAGCAAGTCGCTAGTATGAACAAAGATATATTTACTGAACTAACTCGCTATGAAGAACATGAGTAAGTTGCTATCAAGAACAAGATCATACCAACGCAGAACTACACAGTCCAATCCACATCCTAACACGCACAAATCGCTACATAGAACAAATACAATCCACGACAAACACAAACAAATACACAGGACCATATCTCAACATATTCAATAACAAATACAATATTACGCGAATCCATTAACACAACACATAAAGCCTCAAATCATTCCTAAAATGCCTAAACATTCATCATATGCCTGTTAAGTGATCCCATTAATCGTGAATCCATTAACAAACCTAATAGAGGGGATCAAATGATGAGGTTCAGCTGCGCGGTGGGAAACTGTAATGGGAGCATAGTTAGCATAGCATCTAAATCATAAGATTGGAAGTCTGAAAAAATAGATACTACACATACCACAATAAGTCGCTAGGATGAATAGAATGCAAGAGAGAGAGTAAAGAGAAAAAATTTTTGAGATTTTGAAAGTAATGAACACTGCGTCAAGTCGCTAGGGGTATAGAGAAAGTAATTTTTCAAGAATTTCAAGTTTCCACTTTAAGTCCCTATACTTGTAAGACCGACTAGCAACTCGCTAGCAAAATTAAATAAACAAGTTGCTAAGACATTACTTACCAAGTCGCTAACTCTTTTAATGATAAGTTGCTATCTATCATATTATATTATAGACACTATCAGACCATGAACTTGACAGATTGCAAATTAGCACAGATAACATGATAAGATAAGCAAACTAACACGGAGGAAACCATGAAACAGATAAGCAATCAACACAAACATGCAACAGAACACAAAACATATCCAACAATGGTGCAGAGACAGACGAGATAACTTGTAAAATTCTCCCCCTCAATCAATGTCACCAATGAACATTGATTGAATTTAACTCACCCATGATAAAACATTGATTGAATAAACAAGAGTATATCGTTTGTTCGAACTTCATCTATGATCCTGTGTCATTGTTTAATGACATTTCTAGGACCGTAGATGTTATCGATAACAAGATATATATCTTTTATTTGTTTGAGTGAAAAAAAATTTAAAATATGAATTTAAAAAAATTTGATTTTTTGATAATAGTAAGAAAGATTTGAAAAGTAAGATTTAAAATATGATTTTTGATTTTTGATTTTTGATTTTTTTAAAGAGATTTCTACACAGATTTATAAGAGCGAGTCCTGATTCAAGTCGAATAGGAGTCAAAGCACGAGGTACGTCAGTTCTGGCAAGCAATGGCTCCTGAGTGAGCAATATTCATTTCTGATGGAAACCAAGTCATGATGTTCCTGATTGAATTGAGCATTGTACCTGAAAAATACTGGGGAGACATAGCACTAGAAGCACAAGTAGTATTGCAAATAGATGAGTTAGTGACATGAGTAATCTCACTATTTGATTTTGCACAGTTTGGTCTAGGCATGTCATTAATAGAGACCCCTTTAGATTCAATATTCGTGAAAAGTTTTCCTGTGGGCATCCACTTAAGGCAAGATCTAGGTATGTAACTCCGTTTGGATCCTGTAAATTTAGATAATCTGCCAGTGGGAATCCATTTGAAACAACTGCTAGTAGATTTGGATGTAGGCACTTCCCTCTTTTGAACATTTGTCCTTTTGTAATTAGTTGGTTTCTTAGGGGATGGATCAACCATTTGATGCTTCTTATGAAACCTAGATGACCTCTTAGTATTCGTGATCTTAGGACTTAGAACCTTGAACTGGGGTTCGTTATTCATCATGTTGGAATGAAGTAGTGAAGTGACTGGTTTTGTCAAAACAGTATTCCCATCAACTTGGGAGGCAAGCCTAGATTTTGATGGTTTTAATCTTTTAGTTCTAAAAGCATTGGGCTGCCTAACTACAGTATGTTTTGAGTTGTTCTGAACAGTTGGCTTTCCCAAGGTTGATGGTTTTGAAAACTTAGTGTTCACACTATTTCCGATAGATTTCCCAAGCTCATTTTTTAAGGCAACAATAGTGAAGCTCTTATCCTGAATTTGGGCTTTGAGGGCATCAATGTCTATCAACAAGGCGTTAGTTTGATTAATCAACTTGGAATTGGTCTCCTTTAAGTTCTTTCTTAAGGACTCATTTTCTCTTAATAGGTTGGACACACATAGAGCCAGTTCAGCATTCCTAGATTTAAGTGTATCACTCATCTCATGACAATCACACTTATGCACATCTGAGAGTTGTAACTTCAGATTGCATATGGTTGAGTCTTTGTCCTGAATCTGGGTTTTTAAGTGATTAATTTCAAAAAATTCTCAGAATTTTGGAAATTCCTGATTAATGTAAGATTTTTCAGCATAAAAGCTTTCTTCCTTTTGTTGTATTGCAATTTCCAAGGAAATACAATGTTTTTCAAGAATTGAGTATTTGTTTGAAAGTTCATCATAAACCCATTTTTCAATCATGTCATTAGCTTTGAAAGTTTTAGATTCAGACTCAACCAAGACCGATTTCACAGTATTATATTCAGAGTTAGAGTCAAGTAGATCAGGTACGTTAACACATAAATTACTTTGATCAGTTAAGGGTACCTCATCGCATGAAATGTGTTCATTTGAGGATCTGTCATCAGTATTTACCACATGAATACCAGGAGTTTTCATGTAAACTGTTTCAACCTTTTCTGACTCTGAGTCTTTAAGATCAGTAAAGTTGGCTTCATCCTCCTTTATTGCATCTGAGATTCTGTATTCAGCATCATTCATTTGTTTAACTGATCCATTGCTCGACCTATCACAATCTTCTCGTAACATAACTGGACACCCATTCAATTCATTCAGTTTGTCATTCTCTTGAGCAGCTTCCTTAATGTATATTTCCATATTACCCATAAGTTGAATAAAGGTGTTTCTGAACTCATGAATTTCCATTCCAGTGTGTTTCTTGAATGAAATTCCAGTCATGTCATGATCAAAATCTGAAGAATATTCCCCCCGGATAAATGGCTGAAATTGATCGAAGATTACTTGAAGAGCTGCATTAGAATTATCAGTTGAGAACTTCTCTTTGGTAATTTGAAACCTCAGTTGTTCTAATTTAAGTAGCACAGTTCTTGTCAAGGTGGGTAAATCCTGATGAAGGAGAGCACAGCTTGTTCGATCCATAGTTGTAGATAAAAGTAGTTTGAGGTGCTGATGAAGTAGTTGAAAGGACTCAATGTTGCATTCCATTTGCCTTGCATCATTTGTCAATATCAAGAGTGACTTATTAGAATTTGACTCAGATTGTGAAGTGTTTTGATTATAAGTTGCTGAATCAACCAAGGTAGAACATTCTGAATAGCAGCCTGTTTCATTATTCTGTGTGGTATCATAGAGTTCAAGCACTTTGGTGATTAAAGGATCAGTGATGTAAGGCATTGTGTTGATGGATGTGTTTATGGATATTTAGATATGAGTAACTTGCTTCACTTCACCAAATTATTATAAGACCAAGTCGCTAAAAGTTAAGAAGACAAGTCGCTAAGCACCAAGTCGCTAGGAATTTTGACAGCAAGTCGCTAAGCACCAAGTCGCTAACCTGTCAAGTTGCTAAGTAGCAAGTCGCTAACACCAAGTCGCTAACACCAAATCGCTAAAAATCATAAGTACAAGTCGCTAACAAAATTGAAAGCAAGTCACTACCTATACCAAGTCGCTAGTCGTAGTGGAGAATCCACTAAGTGTACTGTTTGTCGGCTTGTCTCAATAGACAAGTCGCTAGGGCCAAGTCGCTACCAAAAACCACTATAACTCGCTACCCACTTACAAAGCAAGTCGCTACCAAGAATAAAAATCCGTGACTCAAGTCGCTAGCAAGAAAAATCTCAAAAACACCACTTTTCAATCCAAAACAAGCCAACCACGATGATTCAAGCCTACCAAATCAAAACCTAAACGCTTATGATGATCCTAAACACAAAAGTACAATCAAAATCCAAGCTTTAACACTAGAAATGATCCAAATGATGCAAAAACCACTAAACTTTTTCAAACTCAAAAACCATCTAAAAACCACTAGAAATCTAAGGATATGTAAGAGATGATCTAACCATGGCTCTTGATACCATTTGTAACATATTGGATTTCATAAACACACAAAACCACAAGATCAAATAGGCGTATAATTTAGATGGTTTAGAGAGAGAAAGTAGGATATTCTAGAAAGAGAAACTCATGGAAGGTTAGATTCCAAATGAACATCCAACCCTCTCCCTTGAGAGGAGAGAGCTATTTATACAAAGAGTCAAGCCCTCCTACGGGCTGTGGATCAGGCATACAGTGGGTAAAGACCCGTCCTTCCTCTACGGTGTTGCACTAGACTAAGCTATACTAATAACTAACTAACAAATAACACACTAAACGATGTGTCTACGAGCTAACTTAAGCTAGATTACATTTAGGGGTGACCGATACTTTACTATAGAATTTCCAATTCCTAACACAATAAATGTGTACCATTGACCTTGTACAAATTAACTAGAAGGGTACCCGCGCAATGCAGCGGCGGGTACCCGGTTTTTGTTTGGGAAGATGTTGTCACACCCCCAAAATACATGTTTTGCAGCGGAATGGAATACCTGGGGGATGACTTCCATAGCATCACAGTTACAGTTATATTGAACGGCCTAAAGTGTCGTTTTAAAAGCACATCGTTTGGTATATTTAAACATTCAGAGTTTACAAAATATAGGTCCCAAAAGAAAGCTAATGTATGCGGAAATAAGTTTGTCACAAACCAAACGATGTATTTAAGTGCAATAAAATATATGTGAGACGCGTCAACTCAGCGTCTCCATGAAAGCCATGATGATATGCTAATACCTGAGATAAAACATGCTTAAAACAGTCAACACAAAAGTTGAGTGAAATCCATAGGTTTAATTAATTCGTTTGAACACAATATTCGTAGTGTGAGTTAAGTTGTTTCACACTCGTCGTTGAAAACAAAAACAGATTTATTTCACTAAGTCCATGACAACCAAAGCGTAAACCTCGTACCAATAGAAATTGGTTAAATCGTTTCATCGCAGCCCTAGTAGGTAAACTTGCCAATTTACCTTATTGATTCGAATATAGTGCGTTCGATTTCCCCTAACTGGGTCAATAAGAACGGGTGTGTTAATTCCAATAGATCTATTCACAATATTCGTGCTCACTCTCAAGTGACTAATGGTGCATGATGTAGGGACTTCAAACATGGCAATAGAATACTTAGTCACAATAAAGCATTTGGATATAACGTACAGTTCAAAGCATTTGTGTTCGATTAAAAATATAGCACGTATCTCCCCCAAGAGTTTGTAAAACAATTAAGTAATAGAAAGTGGGGCTATGAACTCACGGTAATCCTTACAAGTTTAGAGTACTTATGAAAGTAAATGAAAATAGTTGAGCATGTATCTCCCCCAAAAGTAATTCAAAACGTATAAAAGTAGGGGCTATGAAACTCACCTGATGCAATGATTATGATGACAAGAGTGGATACACTAAAATGAAGCAAATACTCTAACAGCAACCTATTGTGAATGATATGATCTATTATAAGTCATGAATTAACGTTGTGCATGCAATTTCATATGATATCCATACCACTTGTGCATTTGAAAATAAAGTTTATCGTCGAAAAATAAGTTTATAACGTCTTGTTAAGTTATAAAATACTTTACGCTTATATATGTTGAAACAAAATCCCACGATAGTCGTTTAGAAATAGAACAAGAATTTATAATTTTTCATCGTAAAATAATATACTTTGACAACTCATGAAAATGACTAAGTAACCTCGCGAAGCTTAGTCGGAAAATGGTGAATATTGAGTGTTTGTGTTGAAGAAAATAGTTGTGCTCATCGTATTTCAAAATCGAGTATCTTGGTCGTTATAGGTCCGTTTTCTACGATCTATATATCCTTGGTTTCGTGTTAATGTATACTAATATATTTTTGATAAGTCGACTCATTTAGATTATGTTTAAAACTCGGTTTTGCCCCTTGAAAATCCCTTGACAGCTTGTATTATTTCAGAAAATTAGTTTTCGTCGTTAAACTTAAAATTAACGTATCTTTTTCGTTATAAACCCGTTTTAATCCATTCAAGAGGCCACGATTTTGTTTTTAAGTCTATTTTCTGAATATCTAGACCAAAATAATCCCCAACCTACTGATTCTTCCAGAAATTACAGAAATGGACAGCCCTTAATTATATTGTTTCGAAAATGATTTTTCTAGTTTGAAACTTGTTTAAACCATTCCAATCAAGACCAAATCTATTCTAAACCAACCATATACCTTCTTAGGGTGTCATGGGTTCCTAAAATTCACCAAAATGATAAGGTTCATGGGAATATTAATTATAACATGTAAGTCCATTTTATGTTAAAATATATATATAAAGTGGTATAAACTCATGAGAATACTTGCATATATAGTACAAGGATATAAAAATAGATCAAATAGAAGTATGAAAGATTAGGAAAAAAATCATTAGAAGATTACTTGAGTGATTGAAGAGGTTTAGGTAACTAGGTACTTAATTACTTCAAGGTTTTTTTTATTTCAAAACCTATACTATAACACAAAATGGATCTTGATGATACTTGAACTTGTAAAAATTGGTGATTTCTTCTTCTCTTTTGATGTATGGCCGAACCACAAACAATGAGGAAGAGAGAGTTTTCTTGCTTTTCACCTTCTAAATTTGTGTTTTTATGTTTTTATTTTTAGAAATAAAATGCAAGTATTGGAAATATCTAGCCACAAGGGCAATTTGGTAATTTAAGTAGCAAAAATCAAATTTGTTAGATCTTGTGACTGGGGGGAGGGGGGCATGCCATATGGATGAGAAGAAAGACTTTGTTGCAAAATTTTGTAATAAAATGTACTAAGTGTAGATATTTTGTATACTAAGTTTAGATATTAAGTTTTTAGGTATTGAGCTAGCTAGAAATCGATTTTATCGAAACTAAATAAAATATATTGAAGTCATAAAAATTATAAAATTACATTTCTCGCAAGTATCGGGTGATTAAATAATTATCGTATAGAAATTTCGTAAACCGTCGAAAAAATATATATATATAACAATATATATAAAAAATAAATCCAAATCATCGGGTAAACTAGTAATATAATTTTTATAGCATTAAAATAAGAATAAAAATATATCTGGACAATTGTTGGAAGTGTCGGATCAATTGATCAAAATAAATGATCGAGTGATAGCGTTTATTTAATAAATAAATTTTTATTAATGAAATATGCAAACCCGTGCATGAACCAATATGAAAATGATGTTACTGCTGATATATGTAGACTAACTCTAGTCTATATGAAATGTTCTTAATGATGTTCCATGAATACGTAGCTTAACCCTCGCGGCTATGCGAATTCGATACTCGTAAACCTAGTTTACAAAAAAAAAATGATGAATAATAATCATGAATAGAAAATTTTCTCCGGGAATGAATAGTGTTTCGTGAATAGTAAAATTTTGAAATAACCTCTCAAAGTCTCAAACCGACTTCAAAAATGATGAATAGTAAAATGATAAATAGTACTCGGTGAATAGTAATTTCCCGAGATGAATAGTGAAATTTGCAAAGTTTGATAAATGACCTAAAATTACGATTTATCACATTCGTCCACCCAAAAAGGAATTCAGTCCCTGAGTTCAGTTCATGCTGGTTTATCAGGTTTAGGGTTTGTGATGAATAATGAGGAGAGAAGACATGAAGAAGTGTTGGTACGGCTATCTAGGATTAAGAGTGTATAAAACATCGCGATAGAGAAAATATTGGAAGAATCTCCTATGAGTATCACTTTGACTTTTAGGAATATGTGAAAATTTTGTCTTCACTAAGATTTATAAATAACTGCTCCCAATATAACATGATCCCTCCATAATTAGACATAGTTAGCTAGGCTATGTATAATTAAGGAAGGATAATGTGACGTTCAATTTAGTTGTTATAACTCTCAATGTTTAAATAGATTTAAACCATGTCGTTAAAATGGCAGTTAAAGCAAAAGGAAGTAAAAATTTTTGTAAGTGATAACAAATCAGAAAGGAAAATAAAGTACGATAGATGAGAATATTTCACAACGAGTGGTTTATCAAACAGTAAATAGTCTTAAGTCTTAAAGATCTGAATACTAGGGAAGACATAGACTTAGTACGACATCGTGCATAAGGAAATAAGACTGTTAATTTATAAACTTCTTCAGTTTTCCTCGTTGTTGATACCCTGGTGAGCTTCTCCTCCTTCTAACATATATGCTCTCCCATGAGCACCTTCAACTTGTTGACCTTGGTTTTGGGGACATTGGTTCCGATAGTGTCCTTGCTCACCACATCCGAAACAGGTGACTATGGTTTTACCTCTACAATCCCTGGCGAGGTGTCCCAATTTTTGACAGCTGTGGCACTTGGCAGGGCAAGGACCTGAGTGATGAAACTTACATCGATTACATAATGGGTGGGTTCCAACATAACCTCTGTCTTGTGTTGGTGCAGCGACATAAATCATTGCAGCTTCTTGTCTTCTATTATGTTGATGTTGATGGTTAGTGTTACAGTTTTGGTTGTCGTTATTATAACCTCCCTGGTCATTTTCACATTTCCTTTTGTTGTTGCTAGTTTGGTTGTTGTTGTTGTTGTTGATGGTGTGATTGTTGTTATTGTTGTTGTGGTTATTGTTGATAATGTTTTCCCTCTTCACAACCTGGGCCATGAGTTTTGAGTTATCCGATAGTCTCTTCAATGTTTTGTGGATCAAAAGAAGTTACATCTCCTTGAATACATTGGGAAGTCCCCAATGAAATTTTCAGAATTTCTCATTGTCCGAAACCATCGATGGACAAAGAGCAGCCAACTCTTGAAACCTTCTGATGTAGGTCTCGATGTCATAACCAATAGTCACTAACTCATAAAATTCTGTTTCTAGTTTCTTCACCTTTGTGCGTGGACAATATTTCTTAGTCAACAGCCTCTTGAATTGATCTCACGTGAGCTTGTAAGCATTTTCCATACCAATAGGTTGTGCATAAGAATTCCACCATGACATTGCCTCCTCTAAGAGTGTACTAGTGGCGAACTTCACCTTGCAGTCATCTAGGCAATTGCATAGAAGAAATACAGACTCTATCTTTTCAAACCAACGGATCATAGCAGTGGCTCCTTCTGTGCCTCTGAACTTTGTGGGATCACCGCTCTTAAAGTCCTTGTATGTACAACTTCGAACTCCAGACCCTCCTGCAGCCCCTGCAGCAGTAGCAAGTCTGGCAGCTTCAGCAGCAGCCGCAGCCTCGGCAGCAGCAGCTACCGTTGCTCGTTCTTTCTCTAGTGCCGTAGCTATACTATCCTGTACATAATTTTGGATAGCAGCTTGTGTCATAGCTGGTGGAGCTTTCTTTGGCGCCATAACTCTTCAAAATAAGAGGAAGGGTGAGACGTAGCAAAGTCCTATGTTAAGAATAAGCACTCTAAAGAGATGTGATATGAGGTGATAAGTTTAAGGTTATTTTTCAAAATGATTGACGGTTTCTAGACAATGGGTTATGAGGTGTCATAAGTGCTTCAAATATATGACGATTTAATGACTTAATGTGTAATTAATGTCTAATACGACAATTTGGTGGTTAAACAGAGGAGTGAGAGCGACTTCACCCTCCTTGAAGGTTTTGTCTCGGCATTCGATGTTATCGGTGATGAGTCTGGTGCTGAATCGACTAGTGTTAATATTGTCGTAGAGAATGTCAAGATATTCTACACATTGAAGTCTGAAGAAAATGATAATGGAATAGGTATCTGAGGACATCTATGTGACAATAAATGTGAAATGGAAGTAAATAACTCGCATAATGTGCGTATAAAACCGCATGTATAATGAGTATGCACTTATAATGAAATGATGAGATGCTATGATGATGTAGTTATAGTCTAGGGTCAATGATACAATCTACATCTCTATAACTCTTGCTCTGATGCGAATCTGTCACACCCCCAAAATACATGTTTTGCAGCGGAATGGAATACCTGGGGGATGACTGCCATAGCATCACAGTTACAGTTATATTGAACGACCTAAAGTGTCATTTTAAAAGCACATCGTTTGGTATATTTAAACATTCAGAGTTTACAAAATATAGGTCCCAAAAGAAAGCTAATGTATGCGGAAATAAGTTTGTCACAAACCAAACGATGTATTTAAGTGCAATAAAATATATGTGAGACGCGTCAACTCAGCGTCTCCATGAAAGCCATGATGATATGCTAATACCTGAGATAAAACATGCTTAAAACAGTCAACACAAAAGTTGAGTGAAATCCATAGGTTTAATTAATTCGTTTGAACACAATATTCGTAGTGTGAGTTAAGTTCATGACAACCAAAGCGTAAACCTCGTACCAATACAAATTGGTAAAATCGTTTCATCACAGCCCTAGTAGGTAAACTTGCCAATTTACCTTATTGATTCGAATATAGTGCGTTCGATTTCCCCTAACTGGGTCAATAAGAACAGGTGTGTTAATTCCAATAGATCTATTCACAATATTCGTGCTCACTCTCAAGTGACTAATGGTGCATGATGTAGGGACTTCAAACATGACAATAGAATACTTAGTGACAATAAAGCATTTGGATATAACGTACAGTTCAAAGCATTTGTGTTCGATTAAAAATATAGCACGTATCTCCCCCAAGAGTTTGTAAAACAATTAAGTAATAGAAAGTAGGGCTATGAACTCACGGTAATCCTTAAAAGTTTAGAGTACTTGTGAAAGTAAATGAAAATAGTTGAGCATGTATCTCCCCCAAAAGTAATTCAAAACGTATAAAAGTAGGGGCTATGAAACTCACCTGATGCAATGATTATGATGACAAGAGTGGATACACTGAAATGAAGCAAATACTCTAACCGCAACCTATTATGAATGATATGATCTATTATAAGTCATGAATTAATGTTGTGCATGCAATTTCATATGATATCCATACCACTTGTGTATTTGAAAATAAAGTTTATCGTCGAAAAATAAGTTTATAACATCTTGTCAAATTATAAAATACTTTACGCTTATATATGTTGAAAAAACATCCCACGATAGTCGTTTAGAAATAGAACAAGAATTTATAGTTTTTCGTCGTAAAATAATATACTTTGACAACTCATGAAAATGACTAAGTAACCTCGCGAAGCTTAGTCGCAAAATGGTGAACATTGAGTGTTAGTGTTGAAGAAAATAGTTGTGCTCGTCGTATTTCAAACGCGAGTATCTTGGTCGTTATAGGTCCGTTTTCTACGATCTATATATCCTTGGTTTCGTGTTAATGTATAATAATATATTTTTGATAAGTCGACTCGTTTAGATTATGTTTAAAACTCGGTTTTGCCCCTTGAAAATCCCTTGACAGCTTGTATTATTTCAGAAAATTAGTTTTCGTCGTTAAACTTAAAATTAACGTATCATTTTCGTTATAAACCCGTTTTAATCCATTCAAGCGGCCACGATTTCGTTTTTAAGTCTATTTTCTGAATATCTAGACCAAAATAATCCCCAACCTACTGATTCTTCCAGAAATTACAGAAATGGACTGCCCTTAATTATATTGTTTCGAAAATGATTTTTCTAGTTTGAAACTTGTTCTAAACCATTCCAATCAAGACCAAATCTATTCTAAACCTACCATACACCTTCTTAGGGTGTCATGGGTTCCTAAAATTCACCAAAATGATAAGGTTCATGGGAATATTAATTATAACATGTAAGTCCATTTTATGTTGAAAAATATATATAAAGTGGTATAAACTCATGAGAATACTTTCATATATAGTACGAGGATATAAAAATAGATCAAATAGAAGTATGAAAGATTAGGAAAAAAATCATTAGAAGCTTACTTGAGTGATTGAAGTGGTTTAGGTAACTAGGTACTTAATTACTTCAAGGTTTTTTTTTATTTCAAAACCTATACTTGAACACAAAATGGATCTTGATAATACTTGAACTTGTAAAAATTGGTGATTTCTTCTTCTCTTTTGATGTATGGCCGAACCACAAAGGATGAGGAAGAGAGAGTTTTCTTGCTTTTCACCTTCTAAATTTGTGTTTTTATGTTTTTATTTTTAGAAATAAAATGCAAGTATTGGAAATATCTAGCCACAAGGGCAATTTGGTAATTTAAGTAGCAAAAATCAAATTTGTTTCTTCTTGTGACTAGGGGGGGCGTGGCATATGGACGAGAAGAAAGACTTTGTTGCAAAATTTTGTAATAAAATGTATTAAGTGTAGATATTTTGTATATTAAGCTTAGATATGAAGTTTTTAGGTATTGAGCTAGCTAGAAATCTATTTTATCGGAACTAAATAAAATATATTGAAGTCATAAAAATTATAAAATTATATTTCTCGCAAGTATCGGGTGATTAAATAATTATCGTATAGAAATTTCGTAAACCGTCGAAAATATATATATATATATATATATATATATATATATATATATATATATATATATATATATATATGGGGATAACTTGGCTACAATTAATTGTAGCTAATATATTCCCTATATATATATATATATATATATATATATATATATATATATATATATATATATATATATTATATATATATATATATATATATATATATATATAACAATATATATACAAAATAAATCCAAATCATCGAGTAAACTAATAATATAATTTTTATAGAATTAAAATGAGTATAAAAATATATCTGGACAATTGTTGGAAGTGTCAGATCAGTTGATCAAAATAAATGATCGAGTGATAGCGTTTATTTAATAAATAAATATATATTAATGAAATATGCAAACCCGTGCATGAACTAATATGAAAATGATGTTACTGATGATTTGTAGACTAACTCTAGTCTATATGAAATGTTCTTAATGATGTTCCATGAATACGTAGCTTAACCCTCGCGGCTACGCGAATTCGATACTCGTAAACCTACTTTACAAAAAAATGATGAATAATAATCATGAATAGAAATTTTTCTCCGGGAATAAATAGTGTTTTGTGAATAGTAAAATTTTGAAATAACCTCTCAAAGTCTCAAACCGACTTAAAAATGATGAATAGTAATCGGTGAATAGTAATTTCCCGATATGAATTGTGAAATTTTCAAAGTTTGATAAATGACCTGAAATTACGATTTGTCACAGATGTTGATCTCGTGAGATGGGGAGTGAGATACTAAGTGTTTTGTTTGTGGTTGTGTTGTTGATTGTAGGTTGTTTGTGGTTATTTATATCCCATAAGTTATAGTATAGATTAAAAGCATGAATTAAAAATGTATTAATGATTAGGCCTTTTTTTCTAAATTAATTGCAGTTTTCTTTTTTCATTAAACATGTTTAATGGAAGATATATGTTACGAATTGGGCTCTTTAAGACATTCAAATGAAATTCAGACAATTCAAATCTCATTGACTAATGACTCTTTAATTTCCTATTAAAGAAATGTTTTTGGTTTTAATTTTTTTAAGAGTTCTTATATTAGAAAGTTCCAAATGTTTTATATAGTAGTAATAAGTTATTTTCTTAAAATGGGAAGAACAAAAACGTATTTTTGTAAAATCACTTATAAAGTTACCATTACTGATTCATTAACTTTTATAAGAAATTACAAGTGATTTGCAAAAATACCTTGGAAGTACTTTAATAAGAAAATCAAAATTCGTTACGTAATTATGTGGGCCAAAGAAGGCGCCTTAATCTTGAAAGACTTCTAAATATTTTCCAGTTACATGCATGGTCCAACTTCTTTCTATTTACATCCTTTTTAGTTTTTAGGAAGGAATTGAGAAAAAAAATACAATCAAAATATTTCAACCCGGTCTCTCTTTTAGTTTTTACAATCAACTAGTTATAATACCCGTGCATGCACGGGGTTTTGACAAAAGAAATTATTTTGTATTAATACTGAATATTTTGTGTTTTAAGGTAATTACATATAATTATATACGTATGCACGAGTTTTCCATTATATATTAATGTCCATTAGAGTTTGTTAAAATAAAATTTTGTAAAAATTTCTCTTATATAACTCAAGATTTAACTATATTTAGCAAACATATATGTTTATGCTTACAATTTGATAATTATATTCTCGTTTTCAGTAATTTAGCGGTACTTAAAATGTAAACTCGTGTCCACATAAGTTAAACTTTTAAAAATGAAATAAGTGGGTCCTTATTGAACGTAAAAAGTAAACAAATTGATACTTATAATCTTATGCAAATTTATAAGTGGGTATTTGTTTATAATCCAAAGTTATTAAAAAATATTGAGGCTTATAATATTACACTTAACTATATATAATTTTTAAAAATTCAACCACTAAATTTTTATTAATTACCTCATCTTTTTTTAAGTTTTTGTTTTAAAAAATTTGACACCTATATTTTTATGTGTTTTTTCTATCATCAAAATTTATTAAAGTTTGACCAAAATCAATTTAATTTTGACTTTTATTAACCAATCATATCACACGATTTTGCTTACGTGGCGAAATAATGAATTCTCTCCGATGACCAGACACGACCAAGTTGCCACAGTCGATGACCAAGTTAAAAAAAATTAAAAAAAAATAAAAAATAAAAAATAAAAAATAAAAAATTGAAAAGAAAGTGTGTGTAAATATCGGTTGAAAAAACGACCGATTTTCGTTTTTGGGTTGCCTCGACCGATCCTCGACCTACACCCCACATTGGTCATTTCAAAGTTATTTTGTCGAGAAAGCTGATGTGGCACCCGGTAACCTGGGTCACGACTGTGTCCAGTTTTAAAGGTTGACCAAAATCAATTTAATTTTGACTTTTATTAACCAATCACATCTCACGATTTTGCTTACGTGTGTGCCCTAATAAGCTCACGTATTTCTAACCGTATAACATGGGTATCCGGCTCACATATTCAAACATTCCTATCATAAAATTCCCAATATAGGCACTAAAACACATCTTTGGTACATTAAAATACATTCATATATTATCTAAATCAGCAACTCAACTTAATTATACATTCATACGTTGAGCAGGCGTAGAAAATCCTTCCACGACAATCATGTGTTGATACTTAACCCTCTTCTAAAAAATATACACAAAAAAATTGCATTACACTTTAGTATGTGCGATAAGATCATAAAACTGCAAAAACCACTAACATGTTGCATTATAGTGAGGATAACAACAAAGTTAGTCATAACATCAAATAAGAAAACTTCATATTAGAACTAAAGGGGTGTTTGGTATGCTTATTAAATGTGCTTATTGGCTTATTCAATTACCATAACACAATAAGTTTATGATAAAGCTATAAGCTTTTTTGAGAAGCTTAGTAAAAAAAAACCCGAACTCACAACTAATTCTATCATAGCTTAGTGTGTTTATAGTAAAAACACAAATATTAAGCGTAGAACTTTTCAATAAACATTTAAAAAAATAATAAAATAAAAAAAATAAAAAAATAAAATAAATTACCAAAAGTTGGTGTGTATAACAAAAAAGTTAAACCATAAAAAAAGTTACTAAAAACTATCAGCTAGATAAGGCATAAGACAAAGTTCTGTTGAAGTCTCTTTCAGATTCTATTCAGAAGCAAAAAGAGGTTAGCACATAAATCATAAGTATAGAAGAATGGTTGTATCTCACATCCGTGATTACCAACTCAATAACATTATCGCAGTATAGTAACGTAATAACCTGATTAAAAACTATATATTCTTGCTTAATAATTCTCATGTACATACTTTTATTTCTTTACAACGGCCAACTATTACGGTTTTTTTTTATGAAACATCACGTCAACGAATAAAGTTAGGTTATCACCTACGTTTTTTTTTTTTTTTAGGAGATGATTGTTATGAAATAAGGATTGTGATGCGTGCATTTTTTTTTTTTAATTTAAGGAAAACACCTTCTAAATTAACCAATGACTATTTAACCCATGTGTTTGTTTGTTTTTTGTTTTGTTTTGTTTTTTTTAATAATTAGCTTTGTAAAACGTTTTTAACTGACAGACATGTTGAGGTTGATGTTGTTGTTTAACTTTAACTATTGATAACATGTTGTACACAATGTGCGAGTTTAGTAGCACATAATGAGCGTTGATGAAGTTAAATATGCTCCGTAAAGTTTTTAATATCACAGTAAGTAGAATCGCGTATAGTTATTTTCATATCACAGTAACTCGTGCTTACCATTTGATATTTATATTTCCATTACTAATATTATAAAGTATAGGGGGTATAAAGTGTAAGGGGTTATTTGTTTTTTTTTTTAAAGTTATTAAAAAACATGAAAACTTGTAATTTTACACTTAGCTCTATATAATTTATTTAAAATTCAACTACTAAAGTTTTATTAATTACTCCCTCTTTTTTTAAGTTTATGTTTTCATAAATTTGACACCTATATTTTTATGCATTTTTTTTCTTAACCAAATTTCTCCACCAAAATTATTAAGTTTGACCAAAACCAATTTAATTTTGACTTTCTATTGACCAATCATATTGCTCGATTTTGCCTACGTGGCAAATTCAAGCTCTCCTATTGGTTTAATTTTTTTTTCAATAAGAAGGGTTTTGCAAAATCACTCCGAAATAATGTAATTCTTTTATTATGTAAAAGCTTATACTATACTTCAATCGACATGACATAAAAGAGCAAAATGATAAAATATATAGATTGGATGAATGCAGTACAAAAGTAACTGGTCTTTAATTGTTCAATACTACTCCGTATTTCATGCTCAGGTACATATTTTTTGGTTTAATTCTTTATTTATTTATATTAGACTAAAATACACCGTTGGTCTCTAAATTTGGCACGGTGCATCATGATGAGACAAAACT